>OX387716.1:97700039-98427750 GCA_947577245.1 Andrena bucephala
CCGAGCATTTTGCCGAGATTAAATCGCGCAAACTATTTCGGGGTTTAATCTGATCCCGCGCGACCGTCTCGCAATGATGCTTGCCGCGAGGTAAACGCTCCGGATCCCAAAATTACCGCTGCATTTCCGTTACGCGGTGTTCCATTAAGGGAACACACTTAAAAATAAACCGCGTTAATCCGAGCTCCATTGTAACATTTAGCTATCCTTTCGTCGACGGACCACAGTAACTTAACGTCGATCGAGTGCAACGTCCTTAAAGGGGGCTAAAGCCCGCGAATCTTCCAACGACACTGCGCGTCCACATCTTTTATTTACGGGGAAAATCCCTGGAATACGCTTGATTAATATTTTACGATCAGAAGACTCCGAGCACAGTCCGAGATCAGCTCCGCCGAAATTGGACACAAGTTGCGTGGGAAATGAATAGCCGAATCGCTAAGAAATGTCGGTGGCGGTGAAGCTCGGATCGACTGGATTTTAATTCTGGAACGGGACCAAATAGGAATGTGTCGCGGTTAAATCGGGCTCCAGAGCGCCTGTATAGAAGTGGCGCAACATTCCGCTTTACTGCGAAAAGTTAGGAATGTAAGATTGTTTGCGGGCGGCATTAAGAGGGCTACCAAACCGTCCAAAGACGAAGTATTTTTTTGCGAATTAATTACAAGTAGATGAATGCAAATTATAACTAACAAGGGAACACCGCGAACCTGGACTCACCGATTGGAACGCAAATTTATGGGTTTTTAGAGTGATTCAAAACAAGAACAAAGGTGTGTTTCATTTGGGCCCTATCGCCCTTTAAGGGGGTGAAAACTAACCTCAAAGTCAAATTAGCACTTCCACTTTTTCACGTATAACTTTGAAAATACGAGAGACAGAAAAAATGTTTCAAACAAAAGTTTAATGGTGCAATAAGCGTTGCAAACTTGCGTTAAAAAAAAATTAAAAATAGTTTTTAAAAAAAGAACCTGTTGAAAAAAACTAATTTTTTCAATTGTGTTAAATCAAGTTTGCAGCGCTTATTGCACCATTACACTTTTGTTTGAAACATTTTTTTCTGTCTCTCGTACTTTCAGAGTTATACGTGAAAAAGTGGAAGTGCTAATTTGACTTTGAGGTTAGTTTTCATCCCCTTAAAGGGCGATAGGGCCGAAATGAAACACACCGTTGTTCTTGTTTTGAGTCACTCTAAAAACCCACAAAGTTGCGTTCCAATCGGTGAGTCCGGATTCGCGGTATTCCCTTGTAAGTAATACTTTTGGCTAATATTTATTAATACTATAAACTGTAAAAAAAATTGTAAAATAGATATGTAGACAAAGAATATTTTTTACTCTACGTGATAGTAATAAACATTATTTAAAAGGAAAAGTCCGTGTGTGCTTCCATTCATCTTCTTGTAATTAATTCGCAAAATATACCTGATTTTTGAAGCGCAGATTTTTCGGCTCGATGGGAATGACGGTTCGTCGGAAAGCATAAAAACGCTACTGTCGCTGGCGCGCGTGTTAGCTGATAACGTTGCGAAGAATAATTACCAGCTATTATATCAAACACGCCGGTCACCCCAAAATAACTTTGATTGCGCGTCGATGTATTTACACTGTACGTGGCGGCGCCATTGTCCCGTTGTTCCACATAATGAATTTTAATACAACGCGGCGCGGTCTCGTCGACGGGGAAATTTAAATTTACAGAGACAAAGTACAGGGAGAACGTCCAGCCGTGACGTGGTTTTTAATTCGCCGTTTGAGGAGCGTCAAAAATCGCTGTGCCGCGTTGTTTCGTCGGAAAAACCAAGTGGCCGAGTAGGAAGCACGCTCGCGATCTCGCAGATAAAGCTCGAACGATTGTTAGGAATCGTTGTTTCGAGGGGGCATCAGTCTCGTAAACGCTTATCTCGCCCGGCGCGCCTCCATTCTTAGCGCCGTCCTGCAGGACCTCCGCAGCTGTATCCTCCCGCTAACGATCTCCATCCAGCTTCTTTTCTTGCCTGCTCGGCTTTTGTTCCTCCGATCCTTTCCTCCCTGCCCGCTCGCGCAGCCCGACGCCCCGCCGCTGCGCGCCGAAACGTTACAAGCCAGAGATAACCGTTCCGCCGTGCTAAACTGCACTTTCAACGACCGTTACGTACTTTATCGTCGCCTTCGTTTTGATACGCGCTCGCAAATAAGCGCAGCGGGCTTTTTCGTCCTCGAGACAACGCTCCTTCTCGGCAAACTTCTCGCCCCCCCCCCCCCCGTTCAGCCCCCAAGCTTACCCCTCACCCTTTCGTAAACACGCCTTCCATGCTGCTACAGGCCGAGCTGGTAATAAAAGCTAACTTCCTTTTTAGTGTAGAACTACAAGTGTCAGTTGTACTAACAAGGGAACATCCCGAACCCTGAAATTCAAAGAGTTCTGAAACTTTGTGAATATGTAGGGAAGTTCCTTCTGATTACAACGCAATTTTTCTTTGCTGCCAAAATTCACTCTAAGGAGGTGTAATTGACCCTCGAAAATCCGGTTATTTTTCGATTTTGTGTTATAACTCGTCAACTGGAAAATAACATTTTTACCAAATGATAGATCTAACTGAAAGAAGTAACTTTTGTGCGGGAAACTTTTTTTCTATCTCTTACAGTTCGCGAGTTATAACACAGAATCGGAAAATAGCCGAATATTCAGGGGTTAATTTCACCCCCTTAGAGTGAATTCGGGCAACGCAGAAAAATTGCGTTTTAATCAGGAGGAAATCCCCTACGTATTAACAAGGTTTCGGAGTTTTTTGAATTTTCCGGATCTTCGCTTGGCGCGTCGAATCGATGCGAGGGATTTCTAATCCCCGCGTGAAAATTCAACGAGACCGTCCCGCATCTTCTCACAAGTTTAAAAACACGCCGATAATTTCGATGTAGCGGGAGGATATGCGCGCTGCACTCGATTCCGCAGGCAATAATTGACTTTAAACGCCGGCAACCCTTTTCACCGGCGATCATTTTATTTCGCTCGGCCGTAATTCCTTTCCTTACTCCCCTCCGGCGGGCACGTCCCCGATACGAGCGGCCCCGCCGTAAGACGTCCGTTTACGAGCCCGTTACGTACTTCCGTTAACCGAATTATCCGTCTCCCCGCTCTTCCTCCGATCGACGCATCTCACGAGGAGAATACCCGGTACGGATAGAGTCCGCCCGATAATTTGACTTTAATCGATATTTATCGGGCCGGATCGGCCACTTTGGCTCCTCCCAAAGTGCACTTCCGTTATCGGCCACCTACCGGCGGCGAGGAGAAAAAATACCGAGACCTCGTTCGCAGCCATTCACCGACGATAGATAAAGGGAGGCGACACGCATGAGGGATATACAGGCTCGATAAAAATAAAGGAAAACGTAGGGACAAATTTATGACTCTTTGCTGCCGTCTAACTGCTGGTCGCTCCCGGCCTTCCTCTTTCATTAAAAATGAAAGTCGTTCCCGTCATGATTACAAGCTACGATGCGGCCAAGGAAAAGCGAACGCATCCCTCTGGGGATAATCAACGTCACGCTGGAGAAAGAACTTGACTAGCGAAACATTTGGTTTACCCGCAGCAACATGAGCCCCTCATGCCCTCATGTTTGCGCCCTGTAAACACACGCTCGTATGCACGTACGCATAACTTCGCCTTAACGTTCATAATCGGATACGTACACGGGCATAGATCCCGGAATCCCAATGAATTTGAAATATTCGCCCTGTTTACTTGGCCCCGCCAGAAGCTAGCATCTCCCTACGGGCAGTGATTCGGCCGCAGAGCGGCGCATTCTTCTCGGGTGGAATTAACGAGCTGTTGCCAGCGATACCCTAACCGAGCAACTCGCTTCGTCCCGCCGATCGTGATCCGTGAAACGCCCGAAGCGAGAGAGGAATGCGATATTTCTGGAGCATTCCGTCGAGACCTGCTAGCGCGCGGGAATCGCGTAAACGCGAAAGGCTCGACATGCGTGAGATATTAATTGGTACGAAACAGTCGAACGAATATTTCGTTTCAATCAATTTCGACGAGCAGGAGTAGCTTTAATTGGGTGACCGCTGATCGCGGGGTGGAAACTTCCACGACTCGAACCAGTCGTTTCCCGAAGGCTCGAACTCCGTTCGACGGTATCGTTCCCCATGGAAATTCATGATTCCCCGCCGCGAAGATGTGAGCACGGAAAGGAGGAGGGCTGAAACATTCGCATAGCAGATACGTTAAATATGTATTTCGAGGGACGAGGCGGGAGGTAGAAGAGAGGCGTTGGCGAAGGCGAGGCGGAGCAGTCGCGGGCTGATTTCGAATTCAGTCGAGCAATCGCTGAAAAAGGACGAAGTCCTGGCAGACAAACAGAAGATTGCCTATATTGTAACCAGTCAGCGCGTACGAAAGAGACGGAAACCGGAGAACGAGAATCCGTGGTATAACCGTTCGTTCTAATGCTCCGCCGAACGCGTCCCTTCCTTTTCCGCTTTGCCCTGATACCGTTCGCGCGTACCAGAACGCCAGGGAGCAACGCGCGCTGCAGAGTTGATACCGAGGGACACCGATTTATATCGATTAATTGGGCTGGCTTCGTAACCTTTCAATCCTCGCAATGAGACGTAAGTACCCGATGATTTAAAAGAATCGCGTGCTCCCGAGATTGAACGAGAAAAGGGCGTCCACGAAGCGGGACAAAATCAATGTCCCCCGCTCGCTGGAGCCTCGTAAAAAAGGGGATTATTCAAGGCGAATCTGGAATCGAAGTTGATCGTGATCGCGCGGCCGTTCGTCGACCGTAGGTACATCGGCCGGATTACATCGCTTATTACTTCATGAACGACACTTCGGCTCGACAATCGTGGATTCGAGAGGCGCGCGAGATGCGCCGTGAATTCTGAAACCGGGTGACTGCAAGAGCAGAGCAGAGGCATCAGTTTCCGGCCACGGAAAAATCCCTGATCCCTCTCCCCCCACCCCCCTAGAGCTGCCGTGACGACATGAAAATTGGACGACTTTATGGACGACTTTCGCTTACCCCTTTGGAATCCTAGATGGGACTCGCGCTCCGCCCGATTCCCCGAATCGATCGCAATGCGGGGAAACGTCGAAGCAGAGACACGCTCTTCCTTTCCCTTGATCCGTACCGATGACTTCCCTCCCGCGTCCTCCCGTATCGCCGATAGAATTCTACACGGCTGCCCCCGCGAAAGGGTGGCGCAACGTGCGAAGAGAAATAACGGCGGTTAGTGCGGCGTCGAGTTTGAGGGACGTCGAGGCGTAGATGGCATCGGGTGTCGGGAAAACAATTCCACCCTCGCCTTATACGGGGATCCACGCTGGGTTACCCTTGGTCAAGGGACTGTGAATAATTGCCGGGGGCCGATGCGTGGCAGCGGTAACAGTGCCACCCTCCGACACCATTTTACAAGTACTTTTCATCGCGAGCTTTCCGCTCGCCCCGACCGAACAGACATCGACGCGACTCCCCTCGTGTCGCGCGCAAGCTTGCACGCGAGAACAGCCAGAGGGAGAGAGAGGTGGCCAGAACTATGATTTATGCGGAGAATATATTTTCCGTTAGAGTAAATTCCGATAGACGCGGTATAAACGTATAAATATTAACAAATAGCGGAGTACATGAAGCTCGGTGCACAGGCGCGCTGAATAAAGCGGTACGAATAGCTTGAACCGGAACGCAGCTGTCAAAAGTTCGCGCTACCTCGGCTAAAATTTATTCGCGTTTATTGGCTCGGTCGATTTTAAAGCCGAGGGAAGTATTTAAAGAAAAGGGGAGGAAGGAATTAATATGGCAACTGTGCGTTCTTTCAACAATTTGCTCACAGCTCTGCACCCGAATTTGTGTGGAAATGGAGCAAGTGGAAATGGACCGAGTTTCCTCGTACAGTAGCGGACAAAATAGTCACCACTTTCTCGATTTTCTTTAATTTTGTTATCATATAACGTCAACTAGGAAGTGTGGTATGTGTTTAATATCCATATTCTGATGGATAATTGAAAGTTGTATATAACCCAGTTAAAATTGAATTTATGTAACTAACAAAAAAATTTTATGACATTAAACGGGATAACTCATTTTTGGGGCCGGCAAAGGAGTTTTTGATATTCTTTTAGGCCGTCCTAAAAGCAGAAGGTTCCCTCACGAAATATCAGATTTTTTATTACTTTTCAAAAGTGGTAACTTATTTAACAGCTTTAAAAGGGTGTTGTCGTGCTTAATGTTATATATGGGGTTTTGTTTATTAGTTAAATAAATTCAACTTTAACTAGGTGTTACATAGTTTATGTTGTGAGCTATTGCGTCGCCTGTTTTTGGAGGGCGTGATTTACGGCGCAAACGTCACTCTGTCTGCGGTGTCTTACGACCACAAAAGATCACTGAAGAGGATGTGATTGAAGGTTGTGCTAGAATAAACTAAGGCACCGCACATTAACAATATCAATGTGACAGTATTTAAAGACCTGAACTTGAACAAAGATGTTATGACAATTAACACTGAGTTGTATGAGTCCCTCCAAGTTACTCGTGCGAGGTATAAATTTTGAACGTATCCCCTTCATGACTTATAATGTCGCATTTAAAACAACCTAGTCGTAAAAGGGACATTTCCCATTTATTTGAAAATCGAAGATTTTGTTATTTTCTATTATACTTTATGAATTTGTAATATACTTTTATTGAAGGGAAATAAACACGCTTTCTATTGATGTACATGCTTTTTAAATACCTATAATGACATTGTCAGAAATAGGCGCTAAACAAAAATGTCCCTTTTATAGCACCTCTCCCCTACGTATTATTGGGGTGACACTGTAGTTTTATGCATATTATATCCCCCAATATCGGAATAGTATAAATAAACTTACCTGTCATTCAAATATCACCAACACTGTAACTTGTTCTAAAAACTTTTAGACTCGCATAAAGTCTTAAGTGTTTCATACAATTTAAATATGGATTTTTGACAATGGTCAATGCAAGATCATCAACAAGTGCATTCGTTTCTTTTGTGTCAATGACACACAGTGCCCTCTCTTACGACAGTCTTAAAATATCAACACTGGCCAGACTCTCCCGGTGGTCGATCTATACCGGACTTACCCTATATTAAGCATACGCTGCAATTTTGAGTTGATGTTAAGAAATAATAGAGGTAGAGTGGTTCGAAGAAGTGGTAACTATTAGGGCTGGGACTATTTGTCGAATTTTTCAGTATTCGAATATTCGAATACTTCAGTTGCTCAATTATTTGGTGAATATAATTCGAATATCCAAGTATTCGAATACTATTCGAATATTAAAGTATTCGAATACTATTCGAATATTAAAGTATTCGAATACTGATGTATTCGAATACTATTCGAATATTAAAGTATTCGAATACTGATGTATTCGAATACTATTCGAATATTAAAGTATTTGAATACTATTCGAATATTAAAGTATTTGAATACTATTCGAATATTAAAGTATTCGAATACTGATGTATTCGAATAGTATGGAATGAATTATAAATCAAGTTCTTTAGGTTTAGTTGTCAGGGTGAAATCTTGTAAGCTAATTTTCACCCACTTCACACCATACTATTCGAATACAACAGTATTCGAATAGAGCAGTATTCGAATAGTATTCGAATAATAACATTCGAATACTAAAATATTCGAAGTTTATTCGTAGTATTCGAATAATTGTAAAATATTCGAATATTAAATTATTCGAATAGTCCCAGCCCTAGTAACTATTTCGTCCGCTACTGTATATACGTGGGAACGAAATGATTTCTGGACACACGTTCATTAAAAGTTTCTTGTTCGTTACAACGATGAGCATGATGCACGCTCCCAAAGTTCCACCCTCGACCTTTCTCCGCTCCCTAATATCTAGGGCCGCGGCGAAACAACGCGTTCTCCGCTCGTTACTCCGCAACATTTGCGGGGGTACGAAGACGGCGAACGAGAGAGAAAGAAGATTCGCGAGGCGTACAATGCTAACCGTTGCCGCGTCTTCGGCCGCGTTCATCTCGGCCATTCTCCTCTCCCAGCCCCCGCTACGATTCCTTTCCTGGCAAACCTTGTTCCGAGCTTGCCGTTTTTCTCCTCCGTTCCCAACCGTCGAACAATAAGGACTTTCCTTCCACGCCAGTAGACTTAATCGACGATCGTTTTTCATAAATTTCAGGCCAGACCGGGTCCCTTCTCTCCGCGTGGCCGCAGGAAGAAGATACCTAGCTCGATATGCGTCCGTGACCTCCGGCAGAGAAGGCGCTCCCTATTGTTTCTACGTGTTCTCGCGAGCTTCGTGCTCCGCGAAGCCAGCGTAGGCACCTTACGACCCCGTTCTCCCGTTCACAGGCTCCTCCGGGCTGTCCTCCTTACGTGTCCCACCGCGCACAATACCCTTTTCAGAATTCTTCGCCGCGACGTAAATAGGAGGCAAGTATCGCGAAACATGAAGCCCGCCCCGTTACTCTTTGTCCCGAGCTCTGCTCGCGGGACCGCGGCCGCGAATTCGTCGCGCCCCCGTCCGGGAAGCGATTTCCACGGGATCGATTCGCGGCGATAAACAAAGGCCCGGCGTTACGTAGCACGCCGGCCGTGTAAATCGCAAAAGCGCGATAGCCGACAAACGGTGGGGGCAGTTTCCTCGGTTTTTGTAATCAGCACACGCTGACTCGATTCCGCTGGTCCACTTCGGGGCGAAACTCGATTGAACCCCATTGATTTTCGACTAAGGGATTAGATTACACGATTTTTGTTGCAGCTTTTGTTCCAGCCGCCGGCAGGTCGATCAGACGAATTAGCGTCAATTTCACAAACTGGCTCTTTCAATTGGAATTCAATTCGCCTCTGCCCGTTCCGTAGAATATGAACGGCGATCGGGGCTCGCTTGAATTATTGACTCTCGACTGGATAAAACTTTACGACCCATCTCCCCCCCTCCCCCCCCCCCCCTCGCGCCGAGTGAAATCAAGGGAGGGACGAGCGAATTCCGCGATATCAGCGGCGAATCGTCGATGGCATCGAGGCAGCGACGCGATGCCAGACAATGAGACGAGTCTGCGAAATTAACGATTCCGCGACGGCAAATAGGATCCGGTTACGGGGGTAAATAATAGAGGAAAAACGGGAAAAATCGAAGGACCAAGCGGAGGAGGAGGAAATGGGGGGGGGGGAGGAAAGGGGACGGGCGGTTGTGCAACAGCGGCGTGTTTAATGCGGGGAAGTTGAAATTAGTTAGACGAGTGTCCCGCATTCAGCGAACAAATCGCAATTAACCGTGTTCCGTTGGGCGATGCACATATTAACTCGCATTAAAATAGGAACCGACCGCGGCCACGGTTGTCTGCCGACGTGGCGAGCGAGTGCTCCCCGCAATTTCATTCGGCAGTAGACAGCGGCCCATTATTCTCCGCCGATTGTTTGCGAGTCGAATGTGTATCGCGGTATGATCGCCTCACGGAAAGATCCGCGACACTTTCCGCCTTAGGTACACTCTATTTTCCTGCCGCGGAGCCGACCAGCAGAAATTTATCGACGATACATCGGCGGGAAGCGCGGGATCCAGCGCATTCTTATTCAAAGTAGCCGCGCGAGTGTAAGCGAGCGGGAATAATGTGCAAATACCTGTGGAGAATCGCGGGTGCTCCCTCGTAAAGTATTCCCGTGCGTGGGGAGTTTTATCGGGGAAAATAAAAGCGGCTAACGTCCACGGTTTCTGGATCGCGACGCTCCCAAAAGAACGCTGCCGAACGCCGCTCAAACATTTATGTTCCCGAGGTTATTCGCGGGACGCCTCGCGCGTCATTAATTCCGTCGAAACGCGGGGCGATCCATCCTTATGTCCCCTTCGCGGAAGATCGTATCTCGTGGGAGGCGAGGCGGTGAAGAAATTCCTTCGGATCGAAAGGTTGCTCGCAGCCCGTTGCGGCGCAGGCTGGGTCGACAGGGCCGGGCGGGCCCCAGCTGGCGCACCAGCCGCGGTGTATCCGTGAATTTTCGCATGACAATGCGGGAATATAACGCATTGTGTAAACAGACTGGGGCGCAATCTGCGGGGCGCACGGTGCGTGAATCCTGGACATTCGACGACGACGAGTCGGCGACGCGACGGCGTCGTCCACATCGTAATCGTCATCCTCCGGATCCAAGTTGGTTGACGCCGCCTAACCATGGACAATGGGACCACGGCCAGTACGGTACCATTATCCGCCTCTCGCGTCTATGACAACCCCATGAATTATGCAGCGTAATGTAGACGGATACGCGGCCCCTCCTCTGCACGCTCGCGCGCCGCGAACCTTGTTCCATTACCGATCCTACCGCTTTCAGCCGCACGATTTATCCCACTAACCTCCCTCGCCCTTTCGATTTATGCTTCTCTGCTGGCCTAAGACCTCTGCTCTCCTTCACCCCCCGCCTACAAATCGAATAGTCGCTAACACCCCTCCGCTTAATTGGTACTGCTACAGTACCTCTATCGCGAGTTACACTACTTTCCAAAAGAATCGATAATTCCTTGGGGTATTAGGTTAAATTGAAAAACAGTCCCACTGAAGCACTGAACTTCGCCTTTGCTTTTATCGTTGTTTACTTTCTCTTCGTTGTTTTCTGCTTGTGTTATGCGATAAAGACGTTTAATAATAATAATAATATTAATAATATTAGCATCTGCGTTCCGTCAGCCTTAAATATCCGTTTCCGTTCGCGCAACCAAGTCGCGGGACACGAGAAGCCTGGATCTACCTGTATGCATTCGCGGCGAGAAACACGGTGAAAACGAGTTGTCAATAAAGACTCCCCAATCTAAGAGATGGTGAATAGGGATGTTTTGAAGCGAGTAACCGTGCAACTGACGCGTGCAATTTCCCCTTTCCGGCGCAGATCTTCCAGGGACTGGATTTGCAACGGGAACTTTGAATGTCGTACGTTCGTTACCCAGCCTGTATAATATAAAGCCGCGCACCGCAATTGCCAATATTACAGTCTCTACAATATCAATCCGCGCGTGTGGTTATCGCCGGGCTCCAAGTAGGGAAACGCCGATGCCATGTTCCAATCCGGCGAACGCCACCCGCCGCTACCCTACTCCTATATTACCAGATTCATATTACGTCGGCTTTGACTACCACCGTCAACATCGATCCATTGAAAACGGTACGTGCTTACGCATCATGAATAATTCGTACCTACGAAACGACGTATTCATGGCCGACAACTCCATCCTCTCACCTCGTTTCCCTCTCTTTCCCGCCGTTTCCAGTACATCGCAGATCCGGACGGTCCACGCGTTTGCGTCCAAATCGCAGCATTTCCTCAAAACTTTCGGATCACAGACGCCGGGCGAGAACGCCGGGGACGGCAAACTGCCCTACGGGCTGTTAAAAAGAAGGGAAACAAAGACAGTGGCGCACGCAAAGGGAGGGGGCTAAGGGGGAGCTGGCATGTGGTGGGGTAACCACGACTCAAGTAATTCAAGAGCTTTGTAAAAAGAAAAGAAAAATGGGTTTTATTCTTTAAATAATTTTGTTTTAATTACCTAATGGATTTTATTGAATTTGTATTAAAAATAGTTTCATCCCTTAAACTCGACTCTATCCAATGTTAAATCCTGAGTGCCCAACTGACCAGAGATATACCAGATTGGAGAGTTACAAGTTCGTTACTCGAGTGCACTCGAGTCTCGCGTATTTCTAAATTCGACTGCCTGGGTAAGTAATCGATTGCTTGGGCACTCGCACGGAGAACGGTTCCACGGTCCAATTGCCCGGTGTATTCCGAGGCCACCATGTGCGTTTCTACCGATCTCCCTATCGGACGCCCGTCTATACGGGCCGAACGATCTGAATTCCTCGGGAAATTTTAAAGCGATATCGCGAAGGTACACCGGCCCTCTCGGTTTTGTAACGCAGATCAGGGGGAAGAAAAGAGTCGTGCGAAAAAGTTGCAAGGCGAGGGAACTACAGAAGAATCGTTCCTGGAGAGCTTCAGGGGGGAAAGTAATATACACTCGGTCGTTTCTCGCGAGCTCGGGCGAGATCCTCCTTTCCCCGGCTTGCTTTCGTTTGCGCGCGCTTCCCTTTTTTTTTTTTTCTTCCCCTCGGCGCCGATCCCCGTCGTTGCTAAGCAAAGGAACCCGGGGAACGCTCGCGGAAAATAAGCGAGACGCGATTGCGCCGAGAAGAAGGTTACGCGGACCGCAAGGAAATGGAGTTTCGAGCGAGCACCGAAGCTCGCCTCCCTTAAAAACGAGAGAACCCCTACCAACGGCTCGGCTCCACCATACAATCTGCATCGGCCCTCGCGGATCCCGTCACGATGGGGAAACTTGGGCCGGTCTGCCGCCGGCCAATTATAAAATCCGCCGCGTCCAGAGGATGCGAAATGAGCGGGCCTCGCGGTGTCGCGACGGATCAATACGAAATACTTTGAAAGTTTCGCGGGGTAGAAAGTTGGTACGAGCCTGGACAAGAAACTGCTGCGCTCAAAGGGCGCGAGAAGAGCCGTGTGTCCGACGAAATCGAAGTTATCGCCGATAGTTAACGAGTCGTGAAGCACGATTAAAAGTTTAAAACGGTTGAACACAACCCCCCCCCCCCTCCCACCCCCCCGTTCCCCTGGGGGGGACTCGGTCTACTTTTTAACGTCGGGCCGCGCGGTAGCTGCTTGTGTTTTTCCAGTCGGTTAAAGGGGTCCGCCGAAACTCGACCGCCCCCCCCCTCCCCCGTGGATTCTTTCCCTTTCGCTCGTTTCCCGGACAGAAGTGGACCAATCGAGTTAATGGATCGGCCAGGTACGGCGGGGCGGAAGAGCCGGAAGAGGCTGTCGCGACGAAACAGGGAGCAGAGGGAGGGGAAGAAAATCAGGGAATTGGCTAGCGAAAAGGTTTAATCGTTGACGGTGGCGGGCGTAATCGGGGCCTCGGTAAAAGCATCAGTCCCTAAGGAGTCATCTGTTTGGCAAATGGATGACCCGTGGAGCTGGTACCGGCGAGCAGGCACGCAAGAATCCTGCGGGGATATATCGACTCAAACGTTACACCGTATCTGTCGTGTTATCGCCACGAACAATGACTACCTATTACGCGACTCCACGGTCATTTTTCACGACTATCGTAGGTCATCGGCCTGCTCTAAACGAGTGAGCTTTCCGTAATTGCAAATTGGTCGTCGGCCCGCCGCGCCGTCGACACGGACGCCGACACTGGCGAAACTAAACCTAATCTACCGAAAACATTTACGTCCCCCCTAATCGTTCCGCGCGTAAATCGCCTCGATTACAGGCCGAATCAAGATCGCCGTGAACGTTCCGGCAGCGCACGCGCGCCTCAACGATCGTTGGTCTTCTCGCGAGACGTCGCAATCAACTTATTAAGTCAGATAAGAAGGGCGGCTGCGCTCGCGAGTGCTATTCACAGCGCGGAGATATGAAGTCGTTGGAATTCGTGCTACGTCTTCAGACCCGTGCCTTCGGTTCGTGACTATTCCGCGATGTAATCAGATATCCTAGGGGGTGCGTTTCTAGCCGACTCGACTCGGCTACGCCTGAGTCGAGCCCAGTCCTGTGCCGTGATCGATATCGGGGGGGGGGGGGGGGGGCGAAGATTGCGCGACCTCCGTGGGGAGGTAAAAAAAAACACGTGTTAATCGTCGAGGAACACGCACGATAACGCGTCCAGCTGGAAAAAGAGTCCGGGAACCGATTCGCGACACGTGAAAACGCTCTGTCATGACTGGGCCGCGTAACTCAGAAATTAGTAAGCTCGCCTCTCATTCCGGCCACCTGCAACTGCCGATAACGATCCGGGACAAACCGCTCGACTGCTTGCGTTCCGATTACAGCTGCCACGCGCGCCCGCCACCTGCTATTAAGGATCAGCCATGAAAAGAAACGCGACGATTCGTGACCGGGACGATATACTCTCTGCTCCGCTCCGCTCGTAACTCACAGCAACCCGGCATTAAGGCCGATCAGTTAACAACAGGCAATATCGAGAGCTTATAGCCGTTAACGAACACTCGATCGATGCTTCGAGACCGGGCTCGGCGGAGGCATTTCGGCGCTGCGCGTAAAATCTTTATAAGAGAATAAAACCGGGAAATATTTAAATTTTACGGTCACCGATAAGCCGACAGAAGACGCGAGCGTTTTCCCCGTTCATCGGATGAGGAAGTTTTCCAACGCAGCGTCGTGTAGTAAAAGCACCGGTGCCATTTAAACTTTAGTATATACTATTTAATAAAGGCCTGTTGACAAACAACAGACAATTTACAGAGTTCCCAATTTCTTCCTTGGTATATTTTTTATCCACTTTTCCTTTAACATTTCATTTCAAGGAGAGCGAAAAACAGGGGTATATTTTGCGTCAGATGTTGCATAATTGATATTGCATTGGGGTACACAACACTTGTCTGGCATCTGCAAAGGAATATCAAAAACATACTCTACATAGGTGGTAGGTACTGCTTCATTACAGTTTCATATTTATTAATGCAAATACAAAAAAAATTGTCTACTGGGGGTCGTTTTATACTCGCCGTATTCTTCTATTTTTGCAATTCTAAAACTTTACACTAATATACTATTTATAAGATATATAGGCTATACATATAAATAAGTAGGGGAGACCGAAGCAAAATCGCGACGTTAAGGATAAAAGCTCATAACATTGATATTATTAATGTGAAAAAGAAATTGCAATTAGGATGCATTAGCATAAACTCTTTATTAATAATAGTATATATCCAATTCTTTTAGTAGAAGAACAAATACAAAAAAATAACGATTTGAAATATGATTTGTTTTTACCGTTTTACCCCATAGCATGGATATAACCGGGTACCAAACTAACAAAGGAACATCCCGAACCCGGAAATTCGAAAAATTCTGAAACTTTGTGAATATGTAGGGAATTTCCTCCTGATTTCAACGCAATTCTTGTTTGCTGCCCAAATTCATTCTAAGGGGCTGTAATTGACCGCTGAATATCCGGTTATTTTCCGATTTTGTGTTATAACTCGTGAACTGTAAAATAATTTTTTTATCAAATGATACATCTAACTAAAAGAAGTAACATTTGTCTTGAAACCTTTTTTTCTATCTCACAGTTCGCGAGTTATAACACAAAAATCGGAAAACAGCCGAATATTCAGGGGTTGATTTCACCCCCTTCGAGTGAATTTGGGCAGCAAACAAAAATTGCCTTATAGGTAATCAGGAGGAAATACCCTACAGTTATTATTATTCTTCGGTATTTTGTTTAATTTTCTGGTTTTCTTTCTCTTTACTTGTGGTCCTTTATTAAGACTTAGTTTTAATTTTGATAACGTCCTCCTTTTCTTTTCTTTGTTATACACATTTTGTGCAAAACGGGGTCCCGGGTTTTACCCCGTACGGTTTTGCCCCAGCATACAATTTTGTAAATATTACGAATTATCAACAATACCATGGCGAAATAAAAACAAACCTTTTAATTATTTACACTTTAATATGCAATAATTAACATAATTCACACCAAAAAGTATCCACGTGAACACTGTCAAAAGTGTTTGAAGTTTCTTAATGATCGAAAATTAGATCAGAGCCTTCAAAAACACACAATACGATATAACCTTAGTAAACACGCTTATAACACGATTACCTTTTGTTTCTGAAATAATGGACATTCCTGCAATATGTCGCTGCAACGACGCGGGAAAATTTGAGGCAGTTTAAAAAATAAGAGCACGTCCCGGTTTTACCCAGGTACCCGGTTTTGTCCTAATTTTCCCTACACTATTCTATCGTATGCGGTGCTCCTTTTATTAAATACGTCTGCAAGTGTCGGAGGAAATTTCTCGTGCCAGAATCTGGACAATAAATAATTTAAAAACTTCTGGCACCAGCTGTCTCTCAGTCGATTATGTCATGTCTGCAATTAAGGCCGCAGTAAACGAACTTCTGTCGCTCTTAATTAATTATTTACTCGATCGCGCGTCGCGTTAAGTAACCGGCAAGTCTGCACCTGAGATACCGTTTTATTAATATTACGAGCTGTCGCCGGTTAATCGGTAAGATTCCCTCGAGTTTGTTCACTTATTCTTTCGACGATTCCCGCTTTCACACTCGACACTGATATATCGCTGGCGCCAACGTGGATTGACGGCTCGCCATTGGTCGGCGACGTTCTGTCCCCCCCCCCCCCCCCCCCTTTCTGATACCCAATTTCCCCTGGAAGATCACGATTTACTTTGTCACCAGCCACTTCCGATTCGATTGACTTTTTATCACTGCCGTGGAACCGCGTCGCTCTGCTCCTTTCACGATTAAATTACTCCGTATCCGTCGGTGCTCGCGACACTCGAGACCAATTGCTTGGAATTCATTTAGAATTAACGCCCCCGTTCGGTCGAGCGCTTTGGAGAATCGGGTCAAAAGGCTGGTCTACGGGAAAGGCTAGCGTTCCCGCATATTTAATTTGGAAATTGCCACGGCGCGATAAAAGTCACTGGGATTTATTCGATACGTCGCAAAGTATATTCGTCGAGTCCACGTACAATAGCGAAGGCAAAAAGCTTCCGCCCCGAGAAACCGTTCGTTGTGCCTTCGCAGCGAAGCTCGGAGAAGCTGCGATTCAAATCAATTACTGGTGCGAGATGATCGAAAGAAAAGTAACTTCGTTTACCGCTTCACATATATTCGCTTGAAACAGTTCAACCACTTTGCTTCGCCAGCGGAATAAACCGCGTCATTTTCGCCACGTATATGTAGGTGCAGTTAAAGAACCGGCGTACCGTTTCGTTGGCAAATATTTTTCCTGCAACAAATGTTGGTTAATGTTTCTGTAACCTTTTCCCTTGAAATAAAAACCAAAGGCAAAGAATTTCTCGGTGGAAACGTTTTGCACGCCACTGTACACTAGTGAATTTTCATGACATGCAAGCGATGTTTTGTTTTCCGGCTCTCTGTACGAAACAATAGACGGAGTGGCCCCTCAAAGGACAAAGCTCAATTAGCAGTCTCGGAAAACTTTCCCCGGTTTTATTGTGAAATATAAAAAAAAAAAAAGCTGACTGCTCTTTCAAGAGACCATCCAGCATCCTCGTTCCCCGCAGATTATCCCCGGTAACTGGACCTTGTAATTCACTTCCACCTTTTTCGACTTCTCCGACTTGCCCGACTTCATCGACCTCCACCCACCCCACACCCCCCACCCGCACCCCCCTCCTCCCGGCCTATCCATACACTCTGCTACTCGATTTGTCTCCGCTTCTCATCCATTCCCTCGCCCGATCGCTCGTTCGCCCAGCCATGGCTCTTTCGATTAAATATGTTCGTCCATCTGGCGTGCGCGACGACGCGAAAGCAATTTCCGAACGATCAAAATCGCGTTCCAATTACCGATCGACCCGGGCAAAGGAATTCGGAAAATCTCCGTTGGGATTTAGAAAATATGGCCGGCGGAACGAGCGCTCGCTGAAACTGACAACCGGTAATTAATGCATCGCTTTATACCCATGAATTTATAATTTTCTGTTACGGCAAATAGTAGCCGGTTAATATTTGCATGGGCAATAGTTTCTCCGTTAATTTATTATCGTTCGATGGGTCGCGCCAACATTGGCGAAATGCTATGCAAATGTCGTGTTAAGTTAGCTGACGCGGCGTCCCCGCGTTGACGCGTCGCTTCCTTTATTTCAATTATACAGGAAATAAAGTGTTCCGACGATATTAACGGCAGCTGTCGATGGGGCGACGATGTCTCTGCATTCTTTTCTCGGGGTGGGGGGGGGGGGGGGGGCAGGCCATGGATCTCGGCCGGTGGCATTGTTAGCAGATCGGGAGGAACGAGCTACTAAACTGGTCCCGAATGGCCTCCCCGAGTGGGTTTCTTAGAGCGGGACCGAAGACTTCGATATCAAAAGAATGCGGGAACTCCATGGGCTAACGAACAAAAACTGCAGCCTCGATAGCAGCGTACTCGGGAAGATACAGACGGGGATAGCGAAGAATCAATGATCGAGCGTGCTTCGGGACCTCGCTCCTCTCGTTTTTATCGGACAGCTTCAAATAATTGGAGTGCCGTTGAGAACGCGTAACGATCCGTTCTCACGGAGCTAAATACAAATACTGTTTCGTGCGATCGAAACAAGCAGCTGGAAACGGGAGGAGCAGAAGTGGAAAGCGGAGGCGACGAGTGGCGCGATGATCCAAGCATCCATCGGTTCTCGCCTGGCTGATTTAGAAGCGGGGGAGGGATCGGCGGAGGATTGAAATTCGACGAGACGGAGCCGTCCGAATTTACCCTATTAGGGGCGACCGGTGACAACGAGAAGACCCTCGTAAACGAAGCCACGTCTCCCTCGGATTACGTAAACGTCCGTCCGATCGATAAGTTTCTGGTGAAATTATCAAGATTACGCCGCCTAGCTGCGAAATTAATTCAACGTTAACAAACCGTGACTCCCTTTACGGCGCGGCTCTCTGCCTCTTACATCGCCCTCGCCGCGACACGGCGAAATGCTGGAGAGCGTCTGGCATCCGAGAACCAAAGCGAATTACTCGAATAGAGGGAGAGTGGCGAGACGGCACGCCGCGATTCTGTGGGTTAAGCCAACGGCCGTCTTTTGCAGAAATTGGGTGTAAACGCGACCAGGCACGTCGCGTATTTCGAGCATGCAAACCGGTATCCCCCGTGACGGAAAGGCACGGGAAAATCTGGGCCGATGTCTTTGAACAGTTTGAACCGGGGACCTAAGTAGTCCCGGCTCCCGCTAACTCGCCCGCCAATTCACGAGGGTATCGATTCGGCGCGATGTCGTTAACCGACGCAGACATTTATTTGCGCCCGTCTTTCACGTGCCCGGGGATTATTTCGCGAAAGCGAATATAGAGTTTATCGAATCGCGCCGAGATGTACTGGATATAGCGGGCGGAGGGACAAAGAGAGAAGGAGGCTAGCACGCTCTTAGTTCCCAAGTAAATTCGTACCCAGCCAGACCTGTCGGAGCAAGATCGAGCTAGTAGCATATATTCCCTCTCACCGCTCTCTCCGTTATCTCTGCTCTCTTCCACCTCCTCCTCCTTTTTCGCCGGCGCGGAGAGTCGGTGATAGGAAATAAGCTGAAATCGTTCCACGAGACAACAGACCGGAAGCGAAATCGGTTCTGTCGGCAAGATTCAATTCCGACTCCGCGTCAACTCCTGCTGCGGCATCCTTAGGGGTCGAGATTGCATGTGTCGACAACGCGATCCCCAAACTGCAAACTGCGAGCTGCATCCTCTGCAGATAGCTACGCGGAGGTCCGCAGTATCAATGGGCAGACAGCGACTCTTCGGGCGGGGAATAGTGAGCCGTGAACAGGCAAAGTCTCGATCAGCGTGATTAATCGTGGAATGATCAATTAATCCACGGCAGGGTTACGTTAACGGGAGGAGTTTGAAGGGGTCGGGGGCACAATCGGCAGATATCCGCGCGCAATTTCGCAGGAAGCGTCTCCGCGCGCGCCTCGCCTCGGTCCGAACTCCCCCGTCGCTGACAGTTATAGGACGTCTCGTTTGTAACTGTCGGCGCGACAGGATCGGGCTTAAACCCCCGAGATGCATCCTGTGAAAATCAAGGAAGGAAAGGGACGAACGACACCCGGCGCAACCGGCGTCGAGATACGCCGAGAAATATTGGGTTCGACGTGTCCCGGGAGCGAGGCGAACGCCGACTCCACGCCACCCCTGAATACAGCCAGGAACCAGCGGGGGAAAAAAAATGAAATAAATAAATCCAGTCGGCCAAATCGAGGCAGCCGAAAGCTCATACGAAAAACGACAAATTTATTTGCTCCCCCATTTTCGAATGGCGCGCCTACTTTGCGCCGCTACGCGAACACCGCCGATCGATGGGTGTCGAGGTTTGGCAAACCAAATTTGCGCGTGTCGGTTGAAGTAAATGTCGCTTCAGTCCGTTGGCAGGGGAGAGGTGCTATAAAAGGGACAGGTCTTAAATGGGACAAATAGAATTGCCAAAATTCTAAACGCAGTACACATGCAAGTTATTTTCCTGTTTGTGGGAACACTAGTGCCCAGTCATTTGACGTACACTTCACTGCGGTCTCACTTGCAACAGAGTAATAATCCGCGGTTGATGTTTACCGGCAGTAAAAGTAAAATTTTCGATGATTTTCTGTGTCGTTTTCTGAGATCAAGATATATGCAAAGTCTTAAAGTGTTATATCATGAAAATAGCCTGTATTCAACTGAAACGAAAATACTTAAACGGTTAGCTTAATTGATTGTTTTGTTTGTTTTGGAGTTATTTTATACTAAACTCACTTATAGTCGTAAAAGAGACAGCATAACAAGTCCTTCTCATACACATGTACTGCTGGACACTATATTTTACTTTCCTGTAAAGTTATTAGTGTATCATCTGATACATTGATGGCATTGTTTTAAATTATCAATTATTAGTTGATGGTGTATCGTTTCAAATGTAAGAATTAATAAAGTGACTATTGAAAGTGACAAACTTTATCGTAAAAAATTAATAGTAAAATCTTTAATCTGTAATATGAAAACGTACCTACCTATTTTAGTACAATTGATCTCATTTTTGCTCAAGTAGAAGTTAATTTTAAACTATTTTATTATTTAAGTGTTTTATAGATTTTTTTATATACGTACTTATATTTACGACTCGTGGGTATTCCTGTGTTGAACTTAATTTGTAAGACATAAATTTTATAAAAAAATATTACTTTATAACTAAAAAGCTGCTAAAGCTATGATTAATGTCACACTCTATGAAGATAGTAAAAAATATTGATGATTTATAGTACAAAGAGTTAATTTTTTCATAGATTCCATTATTTTATATCATTAAGATTTACAATTATAATTGTAATACTTAAGGGGGTATTCTGGTCTGACGAGGCGTTTTCGTCGCGTTATTTCGGAATTTTTTACAAAGAGTCCATCAATTTTATTATTATTTAATTTATTGCTACATGTTTATTGATATTTCAACTATCTTTACAAATTTTGTCAATAGAAAAAAATTAAAATCAAACGCAGTTGACTGCTTTAAAGTAATGGTGAAAAAAACATGGGCTCACGGTGCCCATGATTGGGCTCGTTCTAGTGATCAGAAACCAAAAATGAAAAGAGATTCTTTATCTGTATGCCTGTGACTATCGTCCCTACCAGAATAATAAAAAAATATTTCATGACTTATAATGTCCCGTTTAAAACCACCTAGTCGCAAAAGTGACATTTCCCATTTATTTGAAAATCGAAGATTTTGTTATTTCCTATTACAATTTATGAATTTGTAATATACTTTTATTGAAGGGAAATAAACACGCTTTCTATTGATGTACTTGCTTTTTAAATACCTATAATGACATTGTCAGAAATAGACGCTAAACAAAAGTGTCCCTTTTATAGCACCTCTCCCCTATAAGGTTTAGCTCGACTGTCAAGTGCAACAGGGTCGGCGTTGCTCGTCATAACGCTCGTCATGTTCCCTTTGAAACAAACCTCCTAATGCTTCCTTTCACCAAGCACCCCGTGTAACAAACACTCGAACCGTTACACGCTGTTAATTTAAAACCACGTCGCGTGCCCATTTTCTCGCAGCGAGAGGCAGAGCAGAAATGCAGAGCTTTTCGCGTTTTCCCTTGTCCCGCGGTGCTCGCGCTAAATCGCGTAAGCTCAGATCGCTTCGAACGAAGTTCTCGTCCTCCCGCTTTGAATCGGCGCCGGGCAAACGTTTGACGACGGCTCGCTGAAATTCATCATTGCGCGTCCACCGCGCGGCGAGCATTTTCGCAACCGATGCTTTTCGTAGAGCCGCTCTCGGCCAGGGGCTGGTCGAAACTCAAGCTAGAAAGGAAATCGGTTTCGCTGATGCGATTCCAAGAGCGAGCAAGAGACAAAATAGGCTATCAGCTAGGGGACGCCAAGCGCCGCGAGATAAATAGCGGGCCGCGTGAACAAGGGAGGAAAGTGTAAAAGAGCAGCGAAAGGGAAATCGTGAGAGGCCTTTGCTCGTTCGCTCACATTTATCCCTGGCGCTCGGTCATCGCTGGAAATCAATGGCCGGTGGAAGTTCGAAATGGAAATTACGGCCGCCGCGTGCGGCATTAGCGACGCGAGTTATAAATTGTAAAGGGACACCAAGTGCAAAGGCCAGGATGAATGCACCGGCGTGAACGCCCGCGTTGTCTCCTCTCGTTTCTCGTTCGCGGTCGTATTTATCGGCCGAGAACGGTCGAACGCGGAAAAAGGGGAGGGTATTATTGATGACGAGGTGGTGAAAGGTTGCCCGCGCCAGCGGGGCGAACGGAATAGAGTGGAGCGAGCAAAAAGTAAGAAGGAAGAAGGGAAAGAGGCGTCAGACGTGCGGCGGGGCTGGCGGGGGCAAATTAAGAAATGGAATAACCGGGAAGAAGTCGGCGCTGGGAAACAGGTTGCGCAAGCGAATGAGAGGAGCGCGGAGGTAAAAGCGGCGGCCGGGAAAGCCGGAGAGCGAAACGAAGAAGTCCGAGCGCGGAAAGGAAACTGCGGGGTATCGGTTCGTTAAACCTGCACGAGAGAAAGAAAAGTCGACGAGCCCTCGATACGGCGCTAAGGTCCTCTTCACGGTTGCCCCGAGTTTCCAGCAAAGCGCGCCGGTGTCCGTGTGCCCTCCCCTCCCGTACGTGTGGACCTCTACGTGCTTTTATGCGCGACGATTTTCCCTTGCTCTCGTCCGACAGCCCCGGAACACAAGACGAACGACTTTCGCTTCCCAAGGTTCCCCAGACGTTGCTACGAGCGGCGCACCGTAGCGCGGTAATGAGAGTGACAACTGGGTAATAACGAAAACGAAAATAAGTAAATAGTCTGGACGAAGATACACGTAGAAGAAGTAGGGGAAGTAGGGGCATGACGGGGTAGCGAGGTAAGATGGGGTATCTCCCTAAACCCTAATTAAAAGATGCTAGGCACGTGACAAATACATCATTAGGAAGCCACTGTGTTAAAATAGTGTGGTCGCTGGCAAAAGCGAATGGGGGAGCACGCGGTTTTTATTTATAGCTGTGAACCGTTTGCGTGCTGCGTCGATGTTATTTCGTGTGATAAAAGGATTTGAAATAAATATATATTTAAGAACGGTAAGTCTATTATTTTTCTTCTATGATAATCTCCATTTTATCTATTTTAATGTGACATATTCAAAATTTCAATATTTCTATATTTGTTGTACAAATATAGGTATTAATCTTTGGAAAACGATGCTTTGAGGCAAGATGGGATTAGGTCGGGGTACCCCATCATTCCCCGTATCATGGTTGTTCATGTGAGATTAAAGAACGTCATCGTTCTGTATAATAATTTAATTCAAATAAATCTCGTTATTTTTAGTTCGAATTTATAAAATACTTAGGCAAATCATTTTGGTACCCCATTTTACCCCATTTTCGGTACCCCATTTTACCCTGCGGTAGGGGTGAGCTGATTTTTTTTCATCTGTTTTGTATAGTTTAACAACTTAGACGCCTGACCTCAGATATTCCAAAGTGTGTAACAAATGTTAAATCATTAACTTATAGTTGTATTTAGAGTATCATCACTTTATTTGCATTTTTCCTTAGCTTCCCCATCATGCCCCTGCTTCCCCTATAGCAGCAGGAATACAGCTCTCCAATTTGCAGATGGGATTAATTGTAGATAACAGCAGTGTAGAGGCAGGAGAGGCTTAGCTAGAAAGCTGGCGCCACAAGAACTTCATTAATCCCGCGGATAACTTTATCGATGATACTTCTCGCGTCGGTATTTATGCGAGCGAGAACGACGGCCGACGGGCGCGCAATAATAAACGGTGCCGTCGATAATTGTTGCGTTACAGGAATATATTTACTGTGGGAGGCGCGCGAGGGATGGTGCTCGCGGCCCATCGCCGCGTATATCCTACCGGCGATCATATTTTCGACCATTATTACCGCGTCGAGTTATTGCCGCGGCATCAATAATTAATAACGAGCTGGATCCGTCGGCGCATTCGCAGCGGGAGCGGAGCGCGCGGGCTAGTTCCACACCGGGACAGAGGAGCAAGAGGGTGAAGGTTGGAGGGTCGGAGGGAAGAAGAGGGCGAAAGCCCGCGAGAAACCGTTCGGCAGAGTCCCGCGTGCGACCGCGATGCTCCTACCCCTCACGGAATCACGGTACGTGTCCGCACCTGCCGATAAACGGGCTTCGGGTCTGGCCAAACTCGCGCTCGAACTCCTTAAGTTGGAAAAGTTTGAAAGGGGACTCCGACCATTACACCGGCCAACTTCCGGCGCCTGGTGTCGCGCCCCTCCGCGGGTCGTCCTTTGGCAATTTTTACGCGCTACGTGCACGCCAGTGTTTAGGTAAAGAGCCTGCGTGAAAAGCTGGAGTACGAGACCAGGGGGAAGGAGGAGCTTGAGCTTGACAATCCCGGCCCCGAACGTTAGGAATGTCGTTGATCGCGGGGGTCGGAGATCGAGCCGATCGACCGGGCCGCTTGCCCTCGAGACACAGCCGGCTTTAATCGAATTCCCGGCGCTGTTGTGCGGAGTTGCTGCAAGTCGGAGAACTTCCGTATCGAAGACAATGCGCGAGCCTCGCGTCAAAGGACAAGCGGCGTGAGTCTGATTACGAGCACTCTGGCCGCCGCGCCGTGCCACGCCGTGCGAAATGAAGTTTTCAATCAGCCGATAAGGAGAAACTACCGCCCGCGCCGTCTTGGATCACGAAGCGCATTATTCCTTGTCCATTATTCGCGGACCCCTAGATAATTTCATTACCCGAAGTTCGCCGCCGACGCGAATTCGCGCGAGGCTCGATACATGCCGGCTCTTCGACTGTTTAACGAACCGTCAACGGCAACAAAATGTTCCGCGACGCGTCATTCCGTAAATTGAATGTCTGGCTAGGTCGGTGGAAAATCCAGGACCTACGTATCCGTCAAATTTGATTACATCCAGCTGCACTCGAACGTTCGCGCGGAGATGTGTAGCTCGCCACCCTGGGAGTACAGGGAATGCGGGCACGGGCGTACGTGTATCCGGTACATTATGTATAACACCTGGGGAATACATGTCGACCCTTCTTCCCGCGGCGCGGTCCAAGTCGGCAGTCGGATGTCGTCGGTGCGCTACGGGCGGAATCGCCCGTAAATCGGTTAGCTCGTCAGGCCCATTTCCTCCGCGGCTACGCCCCTCTCTGCGCGATGTTTCCCCACCCACCCCCTGCTTCATCGCGTGACGCGCGGCGAACAATTTTTTACGACGCACGATGGTGTAAGCGGACGATCCCGATTCGTCGATTTATTGCGCAGCCAAAGCCCGCGAAAAACTGCAACGGTCGGTCGCCTAGGGCGAAGCCCCCGCGCCAGATACACCGGCGCGGCGGTAGTGGTAAATAAAAGCAAGAAAATAGCGGCGAATTCGGTCACCCGCTGTTCGCCACGCGATACCAAACGCGGACGAATTTGCGCCTCGTCCTCGGTTCTCTCGTTTCCACGCTTCGCACGGCGAAATTCCCCCGAAAACGTTTCAACGACGAATTACGCTCGTAGCTCTCGAAAAGCAAGCAAGGTCGAGGGAAGGCTCCGCGAATTTTTCCCTCCGCGAGAGAATAGCGCGGCATACGTACGGTGCCTCCTGTACATACGTACGTAGGTCGGAGACAGAAATAGTGGAATGGTGGATGGAAGAGTGAGAGTGGACTTACCCGATTTCTCGTCGACGGTGGAAGCGATCCCGGCGACGTAGGAAACAGCCTTCGTTAGTCCAACGAACAACACCAGTACACTCCACATGTTCTCTCGTTATTCCTCGTGACTCGTGACCACGCTCAAGAATCCCAGCAGTTGTAGGCGAACCGAAGGCAAGCCACGAGAACGGCTTCGTCCTGTCGAGACTAAGCTGTCGGCGGCTCGGTAGCTACCCTCGCGCGACCGAATCGCGTTAAGTCATCTTCACGCGGTACCACATTCACTCGCGGCCTTTCGCACTTCAACGTCACTATCCAGCGTCCCCGCGTCGCCAGCGATCATTGTCAGCCTCGCCGGGGCAGGCATCCTTCCTCCACCATCTGTATAATATCCCCTCGGCTCCTCGCCGGAAAGAAAAACCCCACTGAACGTTAGCCGGCAGCTTTCTCCTTTCGCCTCAGCCCTTCGGAGTGAAGCGGCTTAACGCGTGCAACCGATTCCGCGCATTAAAGTTCGCCGTGTGTTTCTCGAGCGCCCTTCTGTCCGGCCGACACTCCTGCTTTTTCCTCTCCGGTTAAACACTAATTAAAGCTGCTACGCGGCACCGCATCTACCGCCGCCTACCGCAACACCCGCGCGGCCCTTTTCCTCCTTCTTTTTTCCTCCTGCCTTTCATCCACTCCACGGCCGTTATTAAAGCGTCGGACACGCGTGGTAGCCTGAACGGGCCCGCTAGAAAACCTGCCGCACTTTCGATCTAACCGCGCGCCGCTGCCACCAATAACTTCCAACGACGGGCATCATACCCCCAATCAACGGCGACCATGGCGCGTCCACAAAGGCCGCAGAATTCACCGCATCGATGGCCACGGTATTCCAGAAAATAACGTTCCCCCCAGCACGGTGTCCCGGCCAGTGTTCTTTGACCAGACTGCCCTAAAAGCTAACGCTGCTGCAGAACAGCTTCCTCCGGTCGAGCCAGAGCTTTTCCGATACCTGGGCTTTCCGGTAATAAAAAGAAGTACCAACGCCCGTGCGTGTGGCCTGGTTCCAATCCTCGAACACTATCCGTTGATTTGGTCCAGAGGGTGGTTAGGGGACGGAGCAACAACGCTCAAGCCGCGAAGGACCGGTCATAGGAGACGGGCATCGATTTCCACCAGCCGTCTCGTGTTCGCACGCAAGCCACCGAAAGCATTCGAACCGGGTACAGATGAGTTGCCAGAGAATCGATGATCGCTGAGTACCCCGAATAGCAGCGATTAATCAGCGGCTCGTGGGCGCGTACCCGTTCGTCGACCTTAGCCCGGGGCTGCAGGCCCGAATAAAAAACAAAGCACTGCGGAGATCTTCAATCACGCTGGCTCACCACAGATTTTCGGTTTTTTTCTGGACCGGGTCCAAGCTACGGCGACGCCGGTGGAGCGCGGGGGCCTGCAATCACGTTGGCCTGCCAATGGCCGCGAAACGCTCGCGAAATCGATCCCGAGCAAGATTCGGGGGACGCGGCTGTCACTGGATCACTCGCTCTATCGGAGGACGTAGAGTAACGGTGGCCCTAGCGGTCGCTTCTTTTCCTCGGGTTCGCGCGCTTTTCACCGCGTCGCTGGCTGACTCTACGCAGACGTCGACGCTCCTCCCTCGGATGCTGGAGCGCGACTGTTTCAACCGGCCCCGAAAGCCAGCCTGCGAATCAATTCAATGGAGGAACATCCCGCGGAGGCTTCGCGGCCGATCCTCGCGTCCCGTTCATTGATAATCGCTGCCTCGGGGGCCGCAGGAACTCGTCACGTGCGCGAGCCGACCAGCCCGTCCCGTGTCACTTAAACGAGTCCTCCGAACCGCCGAGCTGTCAAACGAGCACATGCGCGACGCCCCGGCGACACGCGAGGCGGCAATCTCGCACGTTACTCGTCCGTTTTTATTGTTTGTTTTTTTTTTCTTCTTCTTCTGTTTCTCGTGCCAGCCGACGGAGATCATAGGGGGTGGTAAAAGGCGCGCAACGAGCAGCCCGACAGCGCAGGTCGACGCGACGCAGAAAACACGTGGTCCTCGACCGACGGCGGACGGCACACTGACGGAGAAGACGAGCAAACGGCGCGGCGACGGACGCGCAGCCTGCAAAGCCTCCCGAGGAGGTGGAGATGTCGGAGGAAAAGCTGTGGGTAGGGCAGACGGGGGGGGGGGGGTGAAAGGGGGTGAAAGGGAGGCAGAAGGGAGTCGAAAGGGGCTCGGCGTGTACACCGTGCACCGTGCACCCCGATACCGAGCTAGAAGGGGATGTTTGTCCTAGCGAGGAAGGGCGAACGTTCGAATAATACTCATTGCTGGTAAACACCGTCAAAACGGATGCGTAATGGAACGCACATGCGTTCCACCCTGCTCGATAATACTAACCTCGCCTCTCGTCGGCTCGGATGAAATTTCGTATAAGCTGGCCAGATTGGCAAACGGGATTTTTCACTGCCGATCGTGAGTAGCGATTACACTTTACCAGTTCAATTAATATCTTAAACGTTAATCACGCCAGTTTCGGGGCACCGTGCCTCGCCGTCGCAGCCTGCCGTTCCTTTCCCCATTATTTCTCGGGTAAATAGGTGAAACAGATTCTTAGAAGGAGATTTGATTTGCTCGCCAGTTCCGCGCCGCTCGATAAAACGATGACGATCGGAGGAGGAAAGGCAAACAGCTAGAGATACGTCTGCACACTCGCCTATTTCAGAAAACAATCGGGGACAGCTGCTCTGTACACGGAAGTTGTGTGTCTGTGTACACAGTCACGTGTGTTCTTTTCGAATAGAATATTTCCTGGATCTGCCATCCCCCCGCGTTCCATGACCATGCGCAAATATTCCGGAAACATTTCTCGTGGGGGGGGGGGGGGGGGCTCGATCGAATCAGACACCATGTAAAGTTCGTTGTCGGTCAAAGACCCAACCTCTACCAGACCAGGGGCCAGACTTTGGGCACGGAACATCGGAATAGCGACTGGAATGGGGAAAAAAAATGGAGAGGAGCGCGGGGGTGGGAGGTTTACTCGACCCGAGACGATTCGAACAGAGCTTTTGATAGTAGCGTTTAGGTACTTGCGCGTACTCGGTCGTCCGTGGACGAGTGCTTGCTTTCTGTTCGGTGTCGAAGACGGTTTATAGTGGTTTAAGAGGGCTGGAGAGTGGCACGGGGCGGAGGGATGAAAACGGAGCGACGGAGGGGCTAGGGTGACTCCCGGGAGGATAGGCGAGAGGGGCGGGGTGGATGAGATCGAAATAGGGTGAGAGACCCCCGGGCGAAAGAGGCGGGTGAGGAAGCAGATGCTCTGTGACTCTGGTGTCACGGATCATGGTCATCTTAAAAGCTCCTGAAAGGCAGGAATGCCACTCGCGCTTTCTGAAAGCTATCTTTTCGACGAGGGAATGGCTTACTCGGGGCCGCCCGCGCACGTGTGTCGCTGCCCGCCACGCGTGTGTGTACGTGTAAAAACACGCGAGGCTCTCTCCGCTACGAAAACCGCCACCCTCTTTGCGGTGTAATGATTTTACTCGTTACCAACGGCGTGCAGGCTCGATAAAGGAACCACCGACAAAGGACTAATAACCGAATCCGAGCCCTTTCAGCTCGCACATAGACGTTACTGCACTCGGCCGCCGCCGTTGTCCATTCTCGGTCGCATCGGAATTAAATCTGTATACGCGATATTGCGTCGCTTGCATACACCGACGCCAAATGCGATAAAGGACGTTTCGCCCTTTTCTACTCTTCCTTTTTTTTTTCAATTCCCCGCTGTTGCAACTTCTTGCCACAGCGAATGCACCACTCCTCGAATCGATTCTGAAACAAACATCGAATAACCGCCCCACTTTGCACCTGTACCCGTAGAACGATGCGACGCGGACACGGTGAATCGCGTCGAAACGCTGGTCACCAGCATTATTTAAACCTACCAAAAGTTCCACGATAGAATCACCGAAGCTGAAATAGATCTGTTCGTTTCTTTTATGTGCGCGCACACCAGTCGCCGGGTGAAAACCAATTCCGGGCGGGCAGGGCCCGAGCTAGATGAAACGCAACGCGGCAGCGCAAAGGGCTGAAATATTATAACATCAGCCTTTGACTTCCGCCGCATCCCAATGTCCAAACGTGCTTTTAACGCTCCCTCACGTTTCCACGTTCTTCTTCTCAGCCGTTCGATCTCCGCGCGACCGTGGCCATACGAAGAAGCGGGAGCGTGTAAGGAACGCACGCTACGTTGCCTGGCCGAACGTGCGTTTCCGTGACGCAGGCCAGAGAAATCACGTTTAATTGGAACGCTGCGCCGGGAACACGCGAGAGGCGGGAGAACGTCATCGTCGGGCGAAAATCGCGACCGTTCGAGCCTCGATCGAGCGACATTACGCAGAACTCCGCTATTAACGCGGCCATTAGGCCCGCGGTTAAAAACGTTCTGGTTCCGTGCGATCGGAGCGCGCGATTAAGCCCCCCGTTCTCCTTCACGCGACGCCGTTTACTCGATCTTCACGAAAGCCACCGCAAACCTCGCAATTCCCGAAAATCACCGACTGCTGCGCGAACCGAGCCGCGATTCGCGAGTCGAAATTCTCGGCGCAGGTTTGAGGAAGAAGTGTGTCGAGAGGAGAGTCAACGTTCGCCTGCTAGCTACGACCGTTTTCACATTGTCACATTGAATTGTTAGTGAAGTTGTAATTCGGTTGTTCGTATCGTCGGAGAGATTCGCGCGTCCAGAGACTTTTCCCGGGTATCCGCACGCGGCAGTAGCTATCAACGCTGCCAAGATCCCTACGTTATCGACGATCTCTTAATGAAGAACCACAGACGAGGTATAGAATAGATCTATCAACCAATGTATTTTTCTGTCACCGGTTTGGGGGGTCCTAGGACCCCCTTACCGGTTAAGTCTTGAAACAGATTGCACAGACGAGGTACATATGTATGCTCGTGTACTTACATCGTAGATGGATTGGACTGCGTTTAAATGTATTCTACATGAAATAAAGGTTAAATTGGGAAGATAATTAAATTCTTTATACGTTTTACATGAAATTATATTGTAATATTTGTCGTATTTTCTATACATAATAGACAAATCAGGTTAATGAAAATATTTTTCTGCTTCTTGCAGATAAATCTTGGGAACATTCCTCCGAGGCCAGGAACTTTAAATGAGACAAACTATGGAAAGCTGTCAGCCTCAACAATGAACATGAAGAAGATAGTGATTTTATACAAAAAGTAAAATGAAATTATACAATATTGTAACACTGTAAAAAAGGCCTATCATGCAAATAAAGTGGAAAAAAATTGGGAAAGAACTGTATTATTATTTACAAATACCTTTTACAAATTCCTATCCAAATTCCAAACCTATGATTTCCATGGTAAAAGGCCTTTAGAAGGCGCAGCTCTTGTTCGCTACTTCAAGGCAACGCCTTCAATGGTGAAATTACAAGATACCTCCTTTCGCTTCATGTTCTCCTGATACATCGCTCCAAAATCTGGCCAAAATTTTCTGAACGCTCCAAAATTGAGATTGTAACAGGAGAACATGATGTGGAAAGAGGTGGCACTATGTTAGCGTCTTCGGAGAGAGAATCCAAGGCGGAGAACTATTCGAGGTAGAGGCGCAGCGTCTTCGAAAGGCTTCGACGATGAAATTCAGGGCGTACCTCCTTTCGCTTCATGTTCTCCTGATACATTTGCTAAAATCTGTCTAAAATTTTCTGAACGCTCCAAAATTGAGATTGTAACAGGAGAACATGATGTGGAACGAGGTGGCACTATGTTAGCGTCTTCGGAGAGAGAATCCAAGGCGGAGAACTATTCGAGGTAGAGGCGCAGCGTCTTCGAAAGGCTTCGACGATGAAATTCAGAGCATACCTCCTTTCGCTTCATGTTTTCCTGATACATTTGCTAAAATCTGGCCAAAATTTTCTAAACGCTCCAAAATTGAGATTGTAACAGGAGAACATGATGTGGAAAGAGGTGGCACTAAGTTAGCGTCTTCGGAAAGAGAATCTAAGGCGGAGAACTATTCGACGTAGAGGCGCAGCGTCTTCGAAAGGCTTCGACGATGAAATTCAGGGCGTACCTCCTTTCGCTTCATGTTCTCCTGATACATCGCTCCAAAATCTGGCCAAAATTTTCTGATCGCTCCAAAATTGAGATTGTAACAGGAGAACATGATGTGGAAAGAGGTGGCACTATGTTAGCGTCTTCGGAGAGAGAATCCAAGGCGGAGAACTATTCGAGGTAGAGGCGCAGCGTCTTCGAAAGGCTTCGACGATGAAATTCAGGGCGTACATCCTTTCGCTTCATGTTCTCCTGATACATTTGCTAAAATCTGTCTAAAATTTTCTGAACGCTCCAAAATTGAGATTGTAACAGGAGAACATGATGTGGAAAGAGGTGGCACTAAGTTAGCGTCTTCGGAAAGAGAATCTAAGGCGGAGAACTATTCGACGTATATGCGCAGCGTCTTCGAAAGGCTTCGACGATGAAATTCAGAGCATACCTCCTTTCGCTTCATGTTCTCCTGATACATTTGCTAAAATCTGGCCAAAATTTTCTAAACGCTCCAAAATTGAGATTGTAACAGGAGAACATGATGTCGAAAGAGGTGGCACTAAGTTAGCGTCTTCGGAAAGAGAATCTAAGGCGGAGAACTAGAATCGGCATTCAAAGGGTACTTTCATTGTACTCTTTGGACGCGGTTTCACGTCCCGAGTACTTTCCTAAGGGGTGAAAAATACCCTACTATACAGGGTGATTCAGAAATCGGCAACAATCGAGGAAAATCGGCAATCAAAGGGTACTTTCATTGTACTCTTTGGACGCGGTTTCACGTCCCGAGTACTTTCATAAGGGGTGAAAAATTCCCTACTATACAGGGTGATAGAGAAATCGGCAACGGTCGCGCAAAATCGGCGATCAAAGGGTACTTTCATTGTACTCTTTGGACGCGGTTTCACGTCCCGAGTACTTTCCTAAGGGGTGAAAAATACCCTACTATACAGGGTGACTCAGAAATCGGCAACAATCGAGGAAAATCGGCAATCAAAGGGTACTTTCATTGTACTCTTTGGACGCGGTTTCACGTCCCGAGTACTTTCATAAGGGGTGAAAAATTCCCTACTATACAGGGTGATAGAGAAATCGGCAACGATCGCGCAAAATCGGCGATCAAAGGGTACTTTCATTGTACTCTTTGGACGCGGTTTCACGTCCCGAGTACTTTCCTAAGGGGTGAAAAATACCCTACTATACAGGGTGACTCAGAAATCGGCAACAATCGAGGAAAATCGGCAATCAAAGGGTACTTTCATTGTACTCTTTGGACGCGGTTTCACGTCCCGAGTACTTTCATAAGGGGTGAAACATTCCCTACTATACAGGGTGATAGAGAAATCGGCAACGGTCGCGCAAAATCGGCGATCAAAGGGTACTTTCATTGTACTCTTTGGACGCGGTTTCACGTCCCGAGTACTTTCCTAAGGGGTGAAAAATACCCTACTATACAGGGTGACTCAGAAATCGGCAACAATCGAGGAAAATCGGCAATCAAAGGGTACTTTCATTGTACTCTTTGGACGCGGTTTCACGTCCCGAGTACTTTCATAAGGGGTGAAAAATTCCCTACTATACAGGGTGATAGAGAAATCGGCAACGATCGCGGAAAATCGGCGATCGAAGGGTACTTTCATGGTACTCTTTGGACGCGGTTTCACGTCCCGAGTACTTTTCTAAGGCGTGAAAAATACCCTACTATACAGGGTGACTCAGAAATCGGCAACAATCGAGGAAAATCGGCAATCAAAGGGTACTTTCATTGTACTCTTTACACGCGGTGTTACGTCCCAAGTACTTTCCTAAGGGGTGAAAAATACCCTACTATACATGGTGACTGAAAAACCGGCAATGATCGAGGAAAATCGGCAATCAAAGGGTACATTCATTGTACTCTTTGGACGCGGTTTCGCGTCCCGGGTACCTTCCTAAGGGGTGAAAAATACCCTACTGTACAGGGTGACCGAGAAATCGGTAACGATCGAGGAAAATCGGCGATCAAAGGGTACTTTTATTATACTATTTGGATGCGCTTTCACGTACCGAGTACTTTCCTAACGGGTGAAAAATACCCTACTATACAGGGTGACTGCGAAATCGGTAACAATCGAGGAAAATCGGAGAGGGGCAGAGTTTTCGAAAGGCCTTCGACGATGAAATTCAGGCGATACCTCCTTTCGCTGCATGTTCTCCTGATACATCGCTTCAAAATCTGGCCAAAATTTTCTGAACGCTCCAAAATTGAGATTGTAACAGGAGAACATGATGTGGAAAGAGGTGGCACTATGTTAGCGTCTTCGGAGAGAGAATCCAAGGCGGAGAACTATTCGAGGTAGAGGCGCAGCGTCTTCGAAAGGCTTCGACGATGAAATTCAGAGCATACCTCCTTTCGCTTCATGTTTTCCTGATACATTTGCTAAAATCTGGCCAAAATTTTCTAAACGCTCCAAAATTGAGATTGTAACAGGAGAACATGATGTGGAAAGAGGTGGCACTAAGTTAGCGTCTTCGGAAAGAGAATCTAAGGCGGAGAACTATTCGACGTAGAGGCGCAGCGTCTTCGAAAGGCTTCGACGATGAAATTCAGGGCGTACCTCCTTTCGCTTCATGTTCTCCTGATACATCGCTCCAAAATCTGGCCAAAATTTTCTGATCGCTCCAAAATTGAGATTGTAACAGGAGAACATGATGTGGAAAGAGGTGGCACTATGTTAGCGTCTTCGGAGAGAGAATCCAAGGCGGAGAACTATTCGAGGTAGAGGCGCAGCGTCTTCGAAAGGCTTCGACGATGAAATTCAGGGCGTACCTCCTTTCGCTTTATGTTCTCCTGATACATTTGCTAAAATCTGGCTAAAATTTTCTGAACGCTCCAAAATTGAGATTGTAACAGGAGAACATGATGTGGAAAGAGGTGGCACTAAGTTAGCGTCTTCGGAAAGAGAATCTAAGGCGGAGAACTATTCGACGTAGGGGCGCAGCGTCTTCGAAAGGCTTCGACGATGAAATTCAGGGCGTACCTCCTTTCGCTTCATGTTCTCCTGATACATCGCTCCAAAATCTGGCCAAAATTTTCTGATCGCTCCAAAATTGAGATTGTAACAGGAGAACATGATGTGGAAAGAGGTGGCACTATGTTAGCGTCTTCGGAGAGAGAATCCAAGGCGGAGAACTATTCGAGGTAGAGGCGCAGCGTCTTCGAAAGGCTTCGACGATGAAATTCAGGGCGTACCTCCTTTCGCTTTATGTTCTCCTGATACATTTGCTAAAATCTGGCTAAAATTTTCTGAACGCTCCAAAATTGAGATTGTAACAGGAGAACATGATGTGGAAAGAGGTGGCACTAAGTTAGCGTCTTCGGAAAGAGAATCTAAGGCGGAGAACTATTCGACGTAGGGGCGCAGCGTCTTCGAAAGGCTTCGACGATGAAATTCAGGGCGTACCTCCTTTCGCTTCATGTTCTCCTGATACATCGCTCCAAAATCTGGCCAAAATTTTCTGATCGCTCCAAAATTGAGATTGTAACAGGAGAACATGATGTGGAAAGAGGTGGCACTATGTTAGCGTCTTCGGAGAGAGAATCCAAGGCGGAGAACTATTCGAGGTAGAGGCGCAGCGTCTTCGAAAGGCTTCGACGATGAAATTCAGGGCGTACCTCCTTTCGCTTCATGTTCTCCTGATACATCGCTCCAAAATCTGGCCAAAATTTTCTGATCGCTCCAAAATTGAGATTGTAACAGGAGAACATGATGTGGAAAGAGGTGGCACTATGTTAGCGTCTTCGGAGAGAGAATCCAAGGCGGAGAACTATTCGAGGTAGAGGCGCAGCGTCTTCGAAAGGCTTCGACGATGAAATTCAGGGCGTACATCCTTTCGCTTCATGTTCTCCTGATACATTTGCTAAAATCTGTCTAAAATTTTCTGAACGCTCCAAAATTGAGATTGTAACAGGAGAACATGATGTGGAAAGAGGTGGCACTAAGTTAGCGTCTTCGGAAAGAGAATCTAAGGCGGAGAACTATTCGACGTATATGCGCAGCGTCTTCGAAAGGCTTCGACGATGAAATTCAGAGCATACCTCCTTTCGCTTCATGTTCTCCTGATACATTTGCTAAAATCTGGCCAAAATTTTCTAAACGCTCCAAAATTGAGATTGTAACAGGAGAACATGATGTCGAAAGAGGTGGCACTAAGTTAGCGTCTTCGGAAAGAGAATCTAAGGCGGAGAACTAGAATCGGCATTCAAAGGGTACTTTCATTGTACTCTTTGGACGCGGTTTCACGTCCCGAGTACTTTCCTAAGGGGTGAAAAATACCCTACTATACAGGGTGATTCAGAAATCGGCAACAATCGAGGAAAATCGGCAATCAAAGGGTACTTTCATTGTACTCTTTGGACGCGGTTTCACGTCCCGAGTACTTTCATAAGGGGTGAAAAATTCCCTACTATACAGGGTGATAGAGAAATCGGCAACGGTCGCGCAAAATCGGCGATCAAAGGGTACTTTCATTGTACTCTTTGGACGCGGTTTCACGTCCCGAGTACTTTCCTAAGGGGTGAAAAATACCCTACTATACAGGGTGACTCAGAAATCGGCAACAATCGAGGAAAATCGGCAATCAAAGGGTACTTTCATTGTACTCCTTGGACGCGGTTTCACGTCCCGAGTACTTTCATAAGGGGTGAAAAATTCCCTACTATACAGGGTGATAGAGAAATCGGCAACGATCGCGCAAAATCGGCGATCAAAGGGTACTTTCATTGTACTCTTTGGACGCGGTTTCACGTCCCGAGTACTTTCCTAAGGGGTGAAAAATACCCTACTATACAGGGTGACTCAGAAATCGGCAACAATCGAGGAAAATCGGCAATCAAAGGGTACTTTCATTGTACTCTTTGGACGCGGTTTCACGTCCCGAGTACTTTCATAAGGGGTGAAACATTCCCTACTATACAGGGTGATAGAGAAATCGGCAACGATCGCGGAAAATCGGCGATCGAAGGGTACTTTCATGGTACTCTTTGGACGCGGTTTCACGTCCCGAGTACTTTCCTAAGGGGTGAAAAATACCCTACTATACAGGGTGACTCAGAAATCGGCAACAATCGAGGAAAATCGGCAATCAAAGGGTACTTTCATTGTACTCTTTGGACGCGGTTTCACGTCCCGAGTACTTTCATAAGGGGTGAAAAATTCCCTACTATACAGGGTGATAGAGAAATCGGCAACGATCGCGGAAAATCGGCGATCGAAGGGTACTTTCATGGTACTCTTTGGACGCGGTTTCACGTCCCGAGTACTTTTCTAAGGCGTGAAAAATACCCTACTATACAGGGTGACTCAGAAATCGGCAACAATCGAGGAAAATCGGCAATCAAAGGGTACTTTCATTGTACTCTTTACACGCGGTGTTACGTCCCAAGTACTTTCCTAAGGGGTGAAAAATACCCTACTATACATGGTGACTGAAAAACCGGCAATGATCGAGGAAAATCGGCAATCAAAGGGTACATTCATTGTACTCTTTGGACGCGGTTTCGCGTCCCGGGTACCTTCCTAAGGGGTGAAAAATACCCTACTGTACAGGGTGACCGAGAAATCGGTAACGATCGAGGAAAATCGGCGATCAAAGGGTACTTTTATTATACTATTTGGATGCGCTTTCACGTACCGAGTACTTTCCTAACGGGTGAAAAATACCCTACTATACAGGGTGACTGCGAAATCGGTAACAATCGAGGAAAATCGGAGAGGGGCAGAGTTTTCGAAAGGCCTTCGACGATGAAATTCAGGCGATACCTCCTTTCGCTGCATGTTCTCCTGATACATCGCTTCAAAATCTGGCCAAAATTTTCTGAACGCTCCAAAATTGAGATTGTAACAGGAGAACATGATGTGGAAAGAGGTGGCACTATGTTAGCGTCTTCGGAGAGAGAATCCAAGGCGGAGAACTATTCGAGGTAGAGGCGCAGCGTCTTCGAAAGGCTTCGACGATGAAATTCAGAGCATACCTCCTTTCGCTTCATGTTTTCCTGATACATTTGCTAAAATCTGGCCAAAATTTTCTAAACGCTCCAAAATTGAGATTGTAACAGGAGAACATGATGTGGAAAGAGGTGGCACTAAGTTAGCGTCTTCGGAAAGAGAATCTAAGGCGGAGAACTATTCGACGTAGAGGCGCAGCGTCTTCGAAAGGCTTCGACGATGAAATTCAGGGCGTACCTCCTTTCGCTTCATGTTCTCCTGATACATCGCTCCAAAATCTGGCCAAAATTTTCTGATCGCTCCAAAATTGAGATTGTAACAGGAGAACATGATGTGGAAAGAGGTGGCACTATGTTAGCGTCTTCGGAGAGAGAATCCAAGGCGGAGAACTATTCGAGGTAGAGGCGCAGCGTCTTCGAAAGGCTTCGACGATGAAATTCAGGGCGTACCTCCTTTCGCTTTATGTTCTCCTGATACATTTGCTAAAATCTGGCTAAAATTTTCTGAACGCTCCAAAATTGAGATTGTAACAGGAGAACATGATGTGGAAAGAGGTGGCACTAAGTTAGCGTCTTCGGAAAGAGAATCTAAGGCGGAGAACTATTCGACGTAGGGGCGCAGCGTCTTCGAAAGGCTTCGACGATGAAATTCAGGGCGTACCTCCTTTCGCTTCATGTTCTCCTGATACATCGCTCCAAAATCTGGCCAAAATTTTCTGATCGCTCCAAAATTGAGATTGTAACAGGAGAACATGATGTGGAAAGAGGTGGCACTATGTTAGCGTCTTCGGAGAGAGAATCCAAGGCGGAGAACTATTCGAGGTAGAGGCGCAGCGTCTTCGAAAGGCTTCGACGATGAAATTCAGGGCGTACCTCCTTTCGCTTTATGTTCTCCTGATACATTTGCTAAAATCTGGCTAAAATTTTCTGAACGCTCCAAAATTGAGATTGTAACAGGAGAACATGATGTGGAAAGAGGTGGCACTAAGTTAGCGTCTTCGGAAAGAGAATCTAAGGCGGAGAACTATTCGACGTAGGGGCGCAGCGTCTTCGAAAGGCTTCGACGATGAAATTCAGGGCGTACCTCCTTTCGCTTCATGTTCTCCTGATACATCGCTCCAAAATCTGGCCAAAATTTTCTGATCGCTCCAAAATTGAGATTGTAACAGGAGAACATGATGTGGAAAGAGGTGGCACTATGTTAGCGTCTTCGGAGAGAGAATCCAAGGCGGAGAACTATTCGAGGTAGAGGCGCAGCGTCTTCGAAAGGCTTCGACGATGAAATTCAGGGCGTACCTCCTTTCGCTTCATGTTCTCCTGATACATCGCTCCAAAATCTGGCCAAAATTTTCTGATCGCTCCAAAATTGAGATTGTAACAGGAGAACATGATGTGGAAAGAGGTGGCACTATGTTAGCGTCTTCGGAGAGAGAATCCAAGGCGGAGAACTATTCGAGGTAGAGGCGCAGCGTCTTCGAAAGGCTTCGACGATGAAATTCAGGGCGTACATCCTTTCGCTTCATGTTCTCCTGATACATTTGCTAAAATCTGTCTAAAATTTTCTGAACGCTCCAAAATTGAGATTGTAACAGGAGAACATGATGTGGAAAGAGGTGGCACTAAGTTAGCGTCTTCGGAAAGAGAATCTAAGGCGGAGAACTATTCGACGTATATGCGCAGCGTCTTCGAAAGGCTTCGACGATGAAATTCAGAGCATACCTCCTTTCGCTTCATGTTCTCCTGATACATTTGCTAAAATCTGGCCAAAATTTTCTAAACGCTCCAAAATTGAGATTGTAACAGGAGAACATGATGTCGAAAGAGGTGGCACTAAGTTAGCGTCTTCGGAAAGAGAATCTAAGGCGGAGAACTAGAATCGGCATTCAAAGGGTACTTTCATTGTACTCTTTGGACGCGGTTTCACGTCCCGAGTACTTTCCTAAGGGGTGAAAAATACCCTACTATACAGGGTGATTCAGAAATCGGCAACAATCGAGGAAAATCGGCAATCAAAGGGTACTTTCATTGTACTCTTTGGACGCGGTTTCACGTCCCGAGTACTTTCATAAGGGGTGAAAAATTCCCTACTATACAGGGTGATAGAGAAATCGGCAACGGTCGCGCAAAATCGGCGATCAAAGGGTACTTTCATTGTACTCTTTGGACGCGGTTTCACGTCCCGAGTACTTTCCTAAGGGGTGAAAAATACCCTACTATACAGGGTGACTCAGAAATCGGCAACAATCGAGGAAAATCGGCAATCAAAGGGTACTTTCATTGTACTCCTTGGACGCGGTTTCACGTCCCGAGTACTTTCATAAGGGGTGAAAAATTCCCTACTATACAGGGTGATAGAGAAATCGGCAACGATCGCGCAAAATCGGCGATCAAAGGGTACTTTCATTGTACTCTTTGGACGCGGTTTCACGTCCCGAGTACTTTCCTAAGGGGTGAAAAATACCCTACTATACAGGGTGACTCAGAAATCGGCAACAATCGAGGAAAATCGGCAATCAAAGGGTACTTTCATTGTACTCTTTGGACGCGGTTTCACGTCCCGAGTACTTTCATAAGGGGTGAAACATTCCCTACTATACAGGGTGATAGAGAAATCGGCAACGATCGCGGAAAATCGGCGATCGAAGGGTACTTTCATGGTACTCTTTGGACGCGGTTTCACGTCCCGAGTACTTTTCTAAGGGGTGAAAAATACCCTACTATACAGGGTGACTCAGAAATCGGCAACAATCGAGGAAAATCGGCAATCAAAGGGTACTTTCATTGTACTCTTTACACGCGGTGTTACGTCCCAAGTACTTTCCTAAGGGGTGAAAAATACCCTACTATACATGGTGACTGAAAAACCGGCAATGATCGAGGAAAATCGGCAATCAAAGGGTACATTCATTGTACTCTTTGGACGCGGTTTCGCGTCCCGGGTACCTTCCTAAGGGGTGAAAAATACCCTACTGTACAGGGTGACCGAGAAATCGGTAACGATCGAGGAAAATCGGCGATCAAAGGGTACTTTTATTATACTATTTGGATGCGCTTTCACGTACCGAGTACTTTCCTAAGGGGTGAAAAATACCCTACTATACAGGGTGACTGCGAAATCGGTAACAATCGAGGAAAATCGGAGAGGGGCAGAGTTTTCGAAAGGCCTTCGACGATGAAATTCAGGCGATACCTCCTTTCGCTGCATGTTCTCCTGATACATCGCTTCAAAATCTGGCCAAAATTTTCTGAACGCTCCAAAATTGAGATTGTAACAGGAGAACATGATGTGGAAAGAGGTGGCACTATGTTAGCGTCTTCGGAGAGAGAATCCAAGGCGGAGAACTATTCGAGATAGAGGCGCAGCGTCTTCGAAAGGCTTCGACGATGAAATTCAGGGCGTACCTCCTTTCGCTTCATGTTCTCCTGATACATTTGCTAAAATCTGTCTAAAATTTTCTGAACGCTCCAAAATTGAGATTGTAACAGGAGAACATGATGTGGAACGAGGTGGCACTATGTTAGCGTCTTCGGAGAGAGAATCCAAGGCGGAGAACTATTCGAGGTAGAGGCGCAGCGTCTTCGAAAGGCTTCGACGATGAAATTCAGAGCATACCTCCTTTCGCTTCATGTTTTCCTGATACATTTGCTAAAATCTGGCCAAAATTTTCTAAACGCTCCAAAATTGAGATTGTAACAGGAGAACATGATGTGGAAAGAGGTGGCACTAAGTTAGCGTCTTCGGAAAGAGAATCTAAGGCGGAGAACTATTCGACGTAGAGGCGCAGCGTCTTCGAAAGGCTTCGACGATGAAATTCAGGGCGTACCTCCTTTCGCTTCATGTTCTCCTGATACATCGCTCCAAAATCTGGCCAAAATTTTCTGATCGCTCCAAAATTGAGATTGTAACAGGAGAACATGATGTGGAAAGAGGTGGCACTATGTTAGCGTCTTCGGAGAGAGAATCCAAGGCGGAGAACTATTCGAGGTAGAGGCGCAGCGTCTTCGAAAGGCTTCGACGATGAAATTCAGGGCGTACATCCTTTCGCTTCATGTTCTCCTGATACATTTGCTAAAATCTGTCTAAAATTTTCTGAACGCTCCAAAATTGAGATTGTAACAGGAGAACATGATGTGGAAAGAGGTGGCACTAAGTTAGCGTCTTCGGAAAGAGAATCTAAGGCGGAGAACTATTCGACGTATATGCGCAGCGTCTTCGAAAGGCTTCGACGATGAAATTCAGAGCATACCTCCTTTCGCTTCATGTTCTCCTGATACATTTGCTAAAATCTGGCCAAAATTTTCTAAACGCTCCAAAATTGAGATTGTAACAGGAGAACATGATGTCGAAAGAGGTGGCACTAAGTTAGCGTCTTCGGAAAGAGAATCTAAGGCGGAGAACTAGAATCGGCATTCAAAGGGTACTTTCATTGTACTCTTTGGACGCGGTTTCACGTCCCGAGTACTTTCCTAAGGGGTGAAAAATACCCTACTATACAGGGTGATTCAGAAATCGGCAACAATCGAGGAAAATCGGCAATCAAAGGGTACTTTCATTGTACTCTTTGGACGCGGTTTCACGTCCCGAGTACTTTCATAAGGGGTGAAAAATTCCCTACTATACAGGGTGATAGAGAAATCGGCAACGGTCGCGCAAAATCGGCGATCAAAGGGTACTTTCATTGTACTCTTTGGACGCGGTTTCACGTCCCGAGTACTTTCCTAAGGGGTGAAAAATACCCTACTATACAGGGTGACTCAGAAATCGGCAACAATCGAGGAAAATCGGCAATCAAAGGGTACTTTCATTGTACTCTTTGGACGCGGTTTCACGTCCCGAGTACTTTCATAAGGGGTGAAAAATTCCCTACTATACAGGGTGATAGAGAAATCGGCAACGATCGCGCAAAATCGGCGATCAAAGGGTACTTTCATTGTACTCTTTGGACGCGGTTTCACGTCCCGAGTACTTTCCTAAGGGGTGAAAAATACCCTACTATACAGGGTGACTCAGAAATCGGCAACAATCGAGGAAAATCGGCAATCAAAGGGTACTTTCATTGTACTCTTTGGACGCGGTTTCACGTCCCGAGTACTTTCATAAGGGGTGAAACATTCCCTACTATACAGGGTGATAGAGAAATCGGCAACGGTCGCGCAAAATCGGCGATCAAAGGGTACTTTCATTGTACTCTTTGGACGCGGTTTCACGTCCCGAGTACTTTCCTAAGGGGTGAAAAATACCCTACTATACAGGGTGACTCAGAAATCGGCAACAATCGAGGAAAATCGGCAATCAAAGGGTACTTTCATTGTACTCTTTGGACGCGGTTTCACGTCCCGAGTACTTTCATAAGGGGTGAAAAATTCCCTACTATACAGGGTGATAGAGAAATCGGCAACGATCGCGGAAAATCGGCGATCGAAGGGTACTTTCATGGTACTCTTTGGACGCGGTTTCACGTCCCGAGTACTTTTCTAAGGCGTGAAAAATACCCTACTATACAGGGTGACTCAGAAATCGGCAACAATCGAGGAAAATCGGCAATCAAAGGGTACTTTCATTGTACTCTTTACACGCGGTGTTACGTCCCAAGTACTTTCCTAAGGGGTGAAAAATACCCTACTATACATGGTGACTGAAAAACCGGCAATGATCGAGGAAAATCGGCAATCAAAGGGTACATTCATTGTACTCTTTGGACGCGGTTTCGCGTCCCGGGTACCTTCCTAAGGGGTGAAAAATACCCTACTGTACAGGGTGACCGAGAAATCGGTAACGATCGAGGAAAATCGGCGATCAAAGGGTACTTTTATTATACTATTTGGATGCGCTTTCACGTACCGAGTACTTTCCTAACGGGTGAAAAATACCCTACTATACAGGGTGACTGCGAAATCGGTAACAATCGAGGAAAATCGGAGAGGGGCAGAGTTTTCGAAAGGCCTTCGACGATGAAATTCAGGCGATACCTCCTTTCGCTGCATGTTCTCCTGATACATCGCTTCAAAATCTGGCCAAAATTTTCTGAACGCTCCAAAATTGAGATTGTAACAGGAGAACATGATGTGGAAAGAGGTGGCACTATGTTAGCGTCTTCGGAGAGAGAATCCAAGGCGGAGAACTATTCGAGGTAGAGGCGCAGCGTCTTCGAAAGGCTTCGACGATGAAATTCAGAGCATACCTCCTTTCGCTTCATGTTTTCCTGATACATTTGCTAAAATCTGGCCAAAATTTTCTAAACGCTCCAAAATTGAGATTGTAACAGGAGAACATGATGTGGAAAGAGGTGGCACTAAGTTAGCGTCTTCGGAAAGAGAATCTAAGGCGGAGAACTATTCGACGTAGAGGCGCAGCGTCTTCGAAAGGCTTCGACGATGAAATTCAGGGCGTACCTCCTTTCGCTTCATGTTCTCCTGATACATCGCTCCAAAATCTGGCCAAAATTTTCTGATCGCTCCAAAATTGAGATTGTAACAGGAGAACATGATGTGGAAAGAGGTGGCACTATGTTAGCGTCTTCGGAGAGAGAATCCAAGGCGGAGAACTATTCGAGGTAGAGGCGCAGCGTCTTCGAAAGGCTTCGACGATGAAATTCAGGGCGTACCTCCTTTCGCTTTATGTTCTCCTGATACATTTGCTAAAATCTGGCTAAAATTTTCTGAACGCTCCAAAATTGAGATTGTAACAGGAGAACATGATGTGGAAAGAGGTGGCACTAAGTTAGCGTCTTCGGAAAGAGAATCTAAGGCGGAGAACTATTCGACGTAGGGGCGCAGCGTCTTCGAAAGGCTTCGACGATGAAATTCAGGGCGTACCTCCTTTCGCTTCATGTTCTCCTGATACATCGCTCCAAAATCTGGCCAAAATTTTCTGATCGCTCCAAAATTGAGATTGTAACAGGAGAACATGATGTGGAAAGAGGTGGCACTATGTTAGCGTCTTCGGAGAGAGAATCCAAGGCGGAGAACTATTCGAGGTAGAGGCGCAGCGTCTTCGAAAGGCTTCGACGATGAAATTCAGGGCGTACCTCCTTTCGCTTCATGTTCTCCTGATACATCGCTCCAAAATCTGGCCAAAATTTTCTGATCGCTCCAAAATTGAGATTGTAACAGGAGAACATGATGTGGAAAGAGGTGGCACTATGTTAGCGTCTTCGGAGAGAGAATCCAAGGCGGAGAACTATTCGAGGTAGAGGCGCAGCGTCTTCGAAAGGCTTCGACGATGAAATTCAGGGCGTACATCCTTTCGCTTCATGTTCTCCTGATACATTTGCTAAAATCTGTCTAAAATTTTCTGAACGCTCCAAAATTGAGATTGTAACAGGAGAACATGATGTGGAAAGAGGTGGCACTAAGTTAGCGTCTTCGGAAAGAGAATCTAAGGCGGAGAACTATTCGACGTATATGCGCAGCGTCTTCGAAAGGCTTCGACGATGAAATTCAGAGCATACCTCCTTTCGCTTCATGTTCTCCTGATACATTTGCTAAAATCTGGCCAAAATTTTCTAAACGCTCCAAAATTGAGATTGTAACAGGAGAACATGATGTCGAAAGAGGTGGCACTAAGTTAGCGTCTTCGGAAAGAGAATCTAAGGCGGAGAACTAGAATCGGCATTCAAAGGGTACTTTCATTGTACTCTTTGGACGCGGTTTCACGTCCCGAGTACTTTCCTAAGGGGTGAAAAATACCCTACTATACAGGGTGATTCAGAAATCGGCAACAATCGAGGAAAATCGGCAATCAAAGGGTACTTTCATTGTACTCTTTGGACGCGGTTTCACGTCCCGAGTACTTTCATAAGGGGTGAAAAATTCCCTACTATACAGGGTGATAGAGAAATCGGCAACGGTCGCGCAAAATCGGCGATCAAAGGGTACTTTCATTGTACTCTTTGGACGCGGTTTCACGTCCCGAGTACTTTCCTAAGGGGTGAAAAATACCCTACTATACAGGGTGACTCAGAAATCGGCAACAATCGAGGAAAATCGGCAATCAAAGGGTACTTTCATTGTACTCCTTGGACGCGGTTTCACGTCCCGAGTACTTTCATAAGGGGTGAAAAATTCCCTACTATACAGGGTGATAGAGAAATCGGCAACGATCGCGCAAAATCGGCGATCAAAGGGTACTTTCATTGTACTCTTTGGACGCGGTTTCACGTCCCGAGTACTTTCCTAAGGGGTGAAAAATACCCTACTATACAGGGTGACTCAGAAATCGGCAACAATCGAGGAAAATCGGCAATCAAAGGGTACTTTCATTGTACTCTTTGGACGCGGTTTCACGTCCCGAGTACTTTCATAAGGGGTGAAACATTCCCTACTATACAGGGTGATAGAGAAATCGGCAACGATCGCGGAAAATCGGCGATCGAAGGGTACTTTCATGGTACTCTTTGGACGCGGTTTCACGTCCCGAGTACTTTTCTAAGGGGTGAAAAATACCCTACTATACAGGGTGACTCAGAAATCGGCAACAATCGAGGAAAATCGGCAATCAAAGGGTACTTTCATTGTACTCTTTACACGCGGTGTTACGTCCCAAGTACTTTCCTAAGGGGTGAAAAATACCCTACTATACATGGTGACTGAAAAACCGGCAATGATCGAGGAAAATCGGCAATCAAAGGGTACATTCATTGTACTCTTTGGACGCGGTTTCGCGTCCCGGGTACCTTCCTAAGGGGTGAAAAATACCCTACTGTACAGGGTGACCGAGAAATCGGTAACGATCGAGGAAAATCGGCGATCAAAGGGTACTTTTATTATACTATTTGGATGCGCTTTCACGTACCGAGTACTTTCCTAACGGGTGAAAAATACCCTACTATACAGGGTGACTGCGAAATCGGTAACAATCGAGGAAAATCGGAGAGGGGCAGAGTTTTCGAAAGGCCTTCGACGATGAAATTCAGGCGATACCTCCTTTCGCTGCATGTTCTCCTGATACATCGCTTCAAAATCTGGCCAAAATTTTCTGAACGCTCCAAAATTGAGATTGTAACAGGAGAACATGATGTGGAAAGAGGTGGCACTATGTTAGCGTCTTCGGAGAGAGAATCCAAGGCGGAGAACTATTCGAGATAGAGGCGCAGCGTCTTCGAAAGGCTTCGACGATGAAATTCAGGGCGTACCTCCTTTCGCTTCATGTTCTCCTGATACATTTGCTAAAATCTGTCTAAAATTTTCTGAACGCTCCAAAATTGAGATTGTAACAGGAGAACATGATGTGGAACGAGGTGGCACTATGTTAGCGTCTTCGGAGAGAGAATCCAAGGCGGAGAACTATTCGAGGTAGAGGCGCAGCGTCTTCGAAAGGCTTCGACGATGAAATTCAGAGCATACCTCCTTTCGCTTCATGTTTTCCTGATACATTTGCTAAAATCTGGCCAAAATTTTCTAAACGCTCCAAAATTGAGATTGTAACAGGAGAACATGATGTGGAAAGAGGTGGCACTAAGTTAGCGTCTTCGGAAAGAGAATCTAAGGCGGAGAACTATTCGACGTAGAGGCGCAGCGTCTTCGAAAGGCTTCGACGATGAAATTCAGGGCGTACCTCCTTTCGCTTCATGTTCTCCTGATACATCGCTCCAAAATCTGGCCAAAATTTTCTGATCGCTCCAAAATTGAGATTGTAACAGGAGAACATGATGTGGAAAGAGGTGGCACTATGTTAGCGTCTTCGGAGAGAGAATCCAAGGCGGAGAACTATTCGAGGTAGAGGCGCAGCGTCTTCGAAAGGCTTCGACGATGAAATTCAGGGCGTACATCCTTTCGCTTTATGTTCTCCTGATACATTTGCTAAAATCTGTCTAAAATTTTCTGAACGCTCCAAAATTGAGATTGTAACAGGAGAACATGAAGTGGAAAGAGGTGGCACTATGTTAGCGTCTTCGGAGAGAGAATCCAAGGCGGAGAACTATTCGAGGTAGAGGCGCAGCGTCTTCGAAAGGCTTCGACGATGAAATTCAGGGCGTACCTCCTTTCGCTTCATGTTCTCCTGATACATTTGCTAAAATCTGTCTAAAATTTTCTGAACGCTCCAAAATTGAGATTGTAACAGGAGAACATGATGTGGAAAGAGGTGGCACTATGTTAGCGTCTTCGGAGAGAGAATCCAAGGCGGAGAACTATTCGAGGTAGAGGCGCAGCGTCTTCGAAAGGCTTCGACGATGAAATTCAGGGCGTACCTCCTTTCGCTTCATGTTCTCCTGATACATTTGCTAAAATCTGTCTAAAATTTTCTGAACGCTCCAAAATTGAGATTGTAACAGGAGAACATGATGTGGAAAGAGGTGGCACTATGTTAGCGTCTTCGGAGAGAGAATCCAAGGCGGAGAACTATTCGAGGTAGAGGCGCAGCGTCTTCGAAAGGCTTCGACGATGAAATTCAGGGCGTACCTCCTTTCGCTTCATGTTCTCCTGATACATTTGCTAAAATCTGTCTAAAATTTTCTGAACGCTCCAAAATTGAGATTGTAACAGGAGAACATGATGTGGAAAGAGGTGGCACTAAGTTAGCGTCTTCGGAAAGAGAATCTAAGGCGGAGAACTATTCGACGTAGAGGCGCAGCGTCTCCGAAAGGCTTCGACGATGAAATTCAGGGCGTACCTCCTTTCGCTTCATGTTCTCCTGATACATTTGCTAAAATCTGGCTAAAATTTTCTGAACGCTCCAAAATTGAGATTGTAACAGGAGAACATGATGTGGAAAGAGGTGGCACTAAGTTAGCGTCTTCGGAAAGAGAATCTAAGGCGGAGAACTATTCGACGTAGAGGCGCAGCGTCTCCGAAAGGCTTCGACGATGAAATTCAGGGCGTACCTCCTTTCGCTTCATGTTCTCCTGATACATTTGCTAAAATCTGGCTAAAATTTTCTGAACGCTCCAAAATTGAGATTGTAACAGGAGAACATGATGTGGAAAGAGGTGGCACTAAGTTAGCGTCTTCGGAAAGAGAATCTAAGGCGGAGAACTATTCGACGTAGAGGCGCAGCGTCTCCGAAAGGCTTCGACGATGAAATTCAGGGCGTACCTCCTTTCGCTTCATGTTCTCCTGATACATTTGCTAAAATCTGGCTAAAATTTTCTGAACGCTCCAAAATTGAGATTGTAACAGGAGAACATGATGTGGAAAGAGGTGGCACTAAGTTAGCGTCTTCGGAAAGAGAATCTAAGGCGGAGAACTATTCGACGTAGGGGCGCAGCGTCTTCGAAAGGCTTCGACGATGAAATTCAGGGCGTACCTCCTTTCGCTTCATGTTCTCCTGATACATTTGCTAAAATCTGTCTAAAATTTTCTGAGCGCTCCCAAATTGAGATTGTAACAGGAGAACATGATGTGGAAAGAGGTGGCACTAAGTTCGTGTCTTCGGAAAGAGAATCTAAGGCGGAGAACTATTCGACGTAGAGGCGGAGGGTTCTACGAAAGGCCTTCGACGATGAAATTCAGGGCATACCTCCTTTCGCTTCATGTTCTCCTGATATATCGCTCCAAAATCTGGTTAAAATTTTCTGAACGCTCTAAATTGAGCTTCGTAACAGGAGAACATGATGTCGAAAGAGAGAGATTGAGTCGAAGACGGAGAAGTAATCAACGCAGACGCAGGCTTTACTTGTGATTGTGGAATTTGGGATTTAATTAGGAAATGGAAGTTATAGGGTATATTTCTGCATTGAATGATGCGTTTTTTCTCTACGTGTGATTTATTAAAATACTCTGAATAATGTACAGTGATATATAATAATTCGATTGTCTAATTACTTAAGTTTAACTTAAAAGGGACATATTGTAAATGCTGTAAATGCACTCTTCCAGTGCGTTTTCGTTACACCCCACCACATTTTACACAGACGTCTGGAAGACTTCAATTGAACGTCCGTTTTAGATCCGGATGGCTTTTAGGACGACTTTTGGGCGTCTTTAGACGCCTGTGTGCTATCTGGGACCAGTTGACACGAACCGACGCTTCCAAAGGAAAGAATTGCTTACCTATAACAGACGAAAGCTCCGAATTAATTAACCAGTCCTCAATATAATTGCTAATTGGACACTAAATACACTCGATAATTCTTACTACTTTAAAGCAAACTTATTCAATATTATATTTATTTGCAAAATACACAGCATTTTATTCTTATCCCGGGTACTGTTCCGTTTCACGCATAAGAGATAAATAAATGTCGGTACGAAATATCGATACAATTAGTGATCCTCTATTTAGAGAGTGATCGGAACAACATATATCGTCGCTGATTGGTTGCTGCGATTTGGAGCAAAAGCGGAAGTAGACAGAGAAAGAAACTGTAAAAAAGAAAGAGACAGAAAAACTGATAGAAAGAGACTGAAATACTGATAGAAAGAGATAGAGTGAACGGTTAGGTTATGTTTATTTCCGTTTTTGCTCCAAATCTTGAAAAATGGCTGCGGTTATACCGATCACTCCCTGGAGGATCACTAGATACAATTGACATGTAGCGCCATTCCTATTCTCGTGCGAATGGAAATTTTGATTTCCTAACCACGCATAATTACATTTCTCGATTTCATAAAAATACCGTTACGGCGTAACAATAATATTTTGAAAGGATGTTAAGTCATAAAAAGTTCTCAAATGTAACGTAAAAGAACGAAGTAGCTAATAAACATTTATTGTCATGTAGATTGTTCGAAGTGACAGAAAATATAACCTAACTAAGAGACTGTACAATATTTTTTACGCAGTTGTATTTATATAATATTTCTGACCGAAATCTATGGAAATAAGTGCAAATTATGCTTCTATCAAAATGTATTAGTAAACGGAATTATGCAACATGTTTCTTGAAATTATTCGTAACGTTCAGGCCATTTTAGATTTTAAATGTTTCCGATAAGATTTAATTTCAATTCCTACCACTCGTAGCAATGTAATCTTATTTTAGACTGAATCGATAACGTTGGGTGTGACACGAAAATGGTAAGAGGGCTCGCGAGCCCCCCCGAGCATGACACAAAATTACATTGCGTGATAGGTCTATCACAGACGAGGTATAGAATAGACCTATCAACCAATGCATTTTTCTGTCACCGGTTTGGGGTATATACCTGAGGTATATACCTGGGGCTTTTGTAGCATACCGGTGGCATAGCACAGAATACTAAAAGTCATTTATCTCAGAGCCACCTTTTGATCAGATACGCTCTTTCGAATTAACAGGGCAGTGTAGCGCAGACGGGATGTACAAGTCCTATATCTCGTCTGTGGTTATAGATACGTATTTTTTTTTTTATTCTATGGACCACTTACTGTCAAGGTTATCAAGGTCGTTAACCTCGCGTCGCCATAACATCCAATTCATAGTTGTCCGACTGCGAAAACGAATATCGCGTAAGCGGAGGGTGGATTATAGAAAAGTCTTTATTAATAATTACAATGACTGCGCACACTCTGCGGTGTACTGATTAAGCTCGACGGTAAACAAGACTATGCGAAGAATCGCTTCATCCGGGGAAAAGATCAGTTTCCAGCGTGAACACGCTCTTCCACATCGTCCGTCCTATTGTACATAAGTTTCGTATACAGAGGCCTAGCTCTGTTACTTCTGGGACACGGGTGTGCCTCTGCCAGAAAGAACGAGCAGCTCCTCTCAGGCTCTCAGTTGGTGATCTTCGCTGGGACCTCGAAGCACCAGATCGTTTTCTCTCTGTCCATCAGCGCGTAGTGTATCACCAATGAAACCTAAAAATGATACTCAGTTTCGTGAAACAGCCTCGCGTGGTGTTCGACTAACAAGGGAAAATCGGTTGCCCGAACATCCCGATTTTTTTTAAACTTTACAGGTTCGTGGAAGACTTCGACAGAGGTGTAACGTAATTTTTCGTTTGTGCCAATTTTCGGTTCTTCGGGGTGAAAAACACCCCTTGAAGGTTAATGTGTGATTTCCTACTTTCATGTGTATCTTGAAAACTATAGTAGATATCAAAAAAATTGTTAGTACGAACATTGAACGGTTTTTCATGACATACACAAGCGTCTGATCAACACAGAAGTTTCCCACACAGAAATTTCATACAATTCGATTATATAGTTTTATACAGAATAGTTTTCAAGATGTACTGGGAAATAGAAAAGCACACGTTAACCTTTAGGGCGTCTTTCACCCTAAAGAATCGAAAACGGGCACAGACGAAAAATTGCCTGATACTTCTATCGAGGTCCTCTACAAATCTGCACAGTTATAAAAAAAAATCGGTATGCTTGGGTAACCGATCTTCGCTTGTAAACGGTCGAAAGAAAAAGAGAATAGGCGATTTTATCGGGTAAGCGTTGCAAAATCGCCACGCGTCTTCCTCGAGCACGATAACGCGGCAACAGTCGTCTATTCTAGCATGAATTGCGACATTATTAGTTCCGTCTAGCCGATATGATACTCGCGTTTATCGGGCCAGATAAATGACAACGAGACGCTATTTTGATTTGCGTGTGCCCTACTATCTCTTCCTACACAATCCTGCTATTATTATAATTCCATTCATCCTAATATACGTTCTCTGTCGTCGTTTACTTCCTTTATAAACACAGTGTTCGTTCGTTTATCCTACCATGGTTTCCTCAGTAGTTACTTAAGGGGAGGTTCCGGTGTAAAAGTCGATTTTTTTTATTTCATTTTTCGAATGTTCAACCTTTTAGGAATACGGGTTTAAAAGGATTTGTTGAAATTCGTAAAATTCCCGAAGTTATAGATATTTTTATTTTAAGTTACAGTATTCTTAAAACGGTGGGACCTGTATCTGCAAAAGTTACTATCCGATTCGACTGAAACTTCTTTTATTTTGAGGAAAATACTTCTGGCTAGGGGGAACAAGTAAAATTTAAAAAATTGAAAATTTATAATTTTCAAAGGTGTTGAAAGGACGAAATATATCAGGGAAAAGTGATTTCAAAACTTCAAGTGTCGTTATTTTCTAAAAAAAAAATGTAATTTTGTAATTTTTCTGGTTTCCCCCTAGTCAGAAGTATATTCTTCAAAATAAAAAAGTTTCAGTCGAATCGGTTAATAACTTTTGGAGATACAGGTTCCACCGATTTGGATGAATTTTTTGACGCCTTGACTTTAACGACTCCCCACTGCCGTCTGCAATGATTAATTATAAAACAAAAAATACATTTCTATAATTTAAGACATCCTTAATACAATGCAAAAGGTCCCATTAAATTATATATAGTAGTTTTCCTTTAATTAATTCCTAAAGATCACCTATTTTTTTGGACTCTAGACCGGCACCTCCCCTTAATCTTTATTTTTTTTATATTTATTTTAAGTATTTATTTGATTTATTTTAAGTATTTATTTTACTTACTTTCCAAATTCTTTTTCTATCTCCTAAACGTCTCTTTAGATTAGGTTGTAGAGCAGCAGTTATGCCGAACCACGTCTATTCCCCATTATTGTTATATTTGTAATTGAGTGGTGCAATAAAGACATTTAATAATAATAATACTAATAAACCAACTCCACATCGGATCGAACACACGGGTATACTAAACTGGTCAGCAGACTAGCACGAGTAACTGCGAGTACTTTACCGTGGGGTAGACCGAGAGAATAGGGAACTCTCGTTTGTAGAGGTACTCGGTGTCCTTTTTCAACGAGCATCCAGCGGCCGTTCCGTCCAGGTTGAAAACGTTATCGCACGCGCTCGTCCCGTCTACGCCGACGAAGGGTAACGGCACGCCCAGGATGGCAGCGTAAACAGCGTTGGTCAAGACCTTGGTGTCTTCCTGTGGCACAAAGTTCTTTTCGAACGAGTACTTCACCCTGCGCCTCAGCTTGCACGGCGGCCTGTCGCAGCCGCTTATCCTAACCCGACTGGAGTCTTCGAACTTCCCTCCTGAAAAATGAAATTGCCGATCTCTACGCATTCATCGATCGCAAACTTGAAGGGGATTACATAACCGGTCTCTTCAAAGCGATCCGCTTCTTCTGGTTTATCGTGGACCGCGTGTGTCGTAATTCTGCCATTAGTAAAGATACGAGGAAATCGGTTTGCCACGGGATAATCACTGCAATAACGCTTCCCCGCTTTGCACCGCTCCTTCGTTCAATTAGATGCGATCGTTACAGTAATGAATATGAGACACACGCGCGCTACAATTTAATGAGGATACACGGATCGAGAAAATATCGTACAGGGTGTTTCTAAGGACGCGAGGTGCTGCAAACCGCGGGGAAGACTTTTGAACGCGTAGGTTTCGCGTTCCACTTTCGTTTGTTGTTGTCTTTGAATCGATACTAGGACTGGGACTATTTGTCGAATTTTTCGGTATTCGAATATTCGAATACTTCAGTTGCTCAATTATTTGGCGAATATAATTCGGATATCCAAGTATTCGAATACTATTCGAATATTTAAGTATTCGAATACTATGCTGTGAATTATAAATCAAGTTCTTTAGGTTCATTTTTTTACAAGCTTTTATTTAGTTTCAGTTGTGAGTTCGTTAGTTTTGTCAGGGTGAAATCTTGTAAGCAGGCCCGGATTAAAGGGGGGGCTAGGGGTTAATTTGGGTGCAGCCCCGGGCCTCACTTTCCAGGGGGGGGCCCCGTTGTTCTAAGCAATTAGCTCACTACATTCGGCTGTTCAACCACGGGGGGCTCACAAAGGTTTGATAGCCCTGGGCCCCAAAAATCTTAATCCGGGCCTGCTTGTAAGCTAATAACTTGATTTATAATTCACACCATACTATTCGAATACATCAGTATACTGAAATATACTTAATATACTTAAATATTCAAATAATAACATTCGAATACTCAAATATTCGAAGTTTATCCGTAGCATTCGAATACTTGTAAAATATTCGAATATTAAATTAATCAAATAGTCCCAGCTCTAATCGATACCCTCTTGCCTTCTGATTTGTGCCGCGTGTTTTGGGAACACCTGTACAGCGTACGAGAAGCTGTCCTTTGTACGAACTCTATAGAAATTCTGTACCAACTCGCGACAACGGCCCTCGCTGAAGGTCCAAACGATCTGCCCGTCGCGTTTCAAGGGAACTTTCGTTGCTTCACGGTAATCCTGGATAAAACAGACCAATTTACCAACTTTCACGTTTGAGCGACTAGCGACGTTGTATAAATTCAAACGAAACCGATAATTCTCCAGGAAAGCAAACGTTACGTAAACATACAGCGACTGAAAGTGGGGAAGAGAGTGAGAGAGAGAGAGAGAGAGAGAGAGAGAGAGAGAGAGAGAGAGAGAGAGAGAGAGAGAAAAACTCTAGGATGAGACGTGCTTGCTCGCTGATTCAACATGGAACTTGAACCTCTAACCGTAAACATGGAAAACGTTCGGATCGCGGAGCGCGCGTGCAAGGAGAACGAAACAGGACCGGCTGACATGCTGCAAACTCACGGCACAATGGATCGAACGGGCATAATCGGCGAGGTAAAGTCGAATTGAATTGTTACGCACCACTGCTGCAATGGGTGACTTCGGTGGCGACGGCGAGAGCGAGCAGAGCCGCGAAAACGAGAATTGTTTCCCTCAGCATGATCGTCGGTGAAAGTGTTGCGGTGGAAGAAGAGTCAGAGTAGGCAACGGGTCCTGGCCGTTCTCGCTCGCTCCAATCACGTCAAAATCCAACTCTCGACTGAACCTGTCGCAGCGGGATGCAACGCTATGGCTGGCCATTCGTCAAAGGTCACGTTAAATAGCTTCCCCTTCTTCACGCATGGGACGAGTGCACAGTGGGGATACGGGAGAAAAGCGAGCCACGTGTGGAAGGGGTTCTGTAAATTCATGAAACTTCGCGGGGAACGCGGCCTGACGGCCCGGCAAAGTCAAAGCCATGCGCAAACAGCAGCAATCGGCGATCTCTGGGCCTGGTATAATCTATTAGTTCAACAATCCAGAACTGACCTTGCCACGGTGATCGTTTTCTCGCAAAACTTGTCAAACGAACGACATTTTCTGACGCGACGTTGCTAGGAAACTCACCACTACCCATACGAAGAACGTAGGAGAATTATAACAATATTAAGAATAAGTAGGGTGACTGTACCTAATATCGCCCATGTTCCTAATATCGCCACTCGGTATATCTCGCAAATTAAGCTGTAAAATTTATCGGTTATGCACTGAATTAGTACATAAACATATTTTGGAAGACATACTGTAATTGCAGCATTATATGATTAACAATTACAGAAAGGGAAGGATTTTAGAAAATTTTTAAATTTGAACTTGTTTCTAAGGGTTTTTGATAGCGCTAATCACGATTCTATGGTCAGAGTATCGAAATTTTACGCAGAAACAGTGTTGCCAACCTAAACAAGCCTAAATGAATAACAACAGTTACATTCATATGACGACGTGGACGTAGAAAGTTTTGTAGCTCTTTTTTTGCTTTTGTTTTGGGGTTTTTTGTGTTGTTTTTGGATTTGTTTTTTAGTTTTCCGATTTTACTATTTATTATGCGAACTGCTGTCGTACAACTCACAAATGCCCATCCATTATAGTAAATTCAGAAAACTAACAAAACAAATCCAAAAATAACGCAGAAAACCCCAGAAACAAAAAACGAGCTACAAAACATTCTACGTTCACGTTGTTAGCCCTGGGTAACGCCAAAGGAAAAAATAATATATAAATGTAACTGCTGTTATTCGTTTAGACCTGTTTAGGTTGGCAACACTTTCTCAGTAAAATTTCAATACTCTGACCTAAGAATCGTGATTAGCGATATAAGTACATGTGAAAATGACTTTAAAAACTTATTTAATCAATATTTCTTGAGGTGGAGATATTAGGTACACTTATTTCAGGACCCGATTTTTGCATGTCTTACGTTTTTGGGTCCTAATTAAAAATTTGTAGGTTTCAACGATCCTAACTTATGTTACACGAAGGACGAATAATTTCTCTTTACTTTGAAACGAACTGCATGCAAAAATATCAATTATTATTCAATTGACAGCGATTTAACATTTGCCTGGCGATATTAGGTACAGTCACCGTACATCTGGATCCACCTGGTGCAATATTTCTAGAAACTGACGGCGCACACGTGAGTATTACTTTTAGAAATTTCTAGTACACACGGAACCACCATTCGCCTATATAAACAAATCCCCGATAAAGCCCACAGGACTTACATACCGACTTTCAGCGTTACTACGTCATAATTCTGTTGCTCGCGGACCCCCCCCCCCCCCCGGCCTTTCTCCTCCCAAGTGGAAAGCGCGTTTTATATTAAAAATGAAGCTTGTTACTTTGTTGAAAGAGGAGTGCTCTCGCCGTGGCCGTGCCTCCAGAGTCGCTGTGATCCTACGCAAAGGTGCTCGAAGAGCACCGTTCCCCGACAATGCATTAATTTCTTTTCCTTCCCGAGTTTCCACGTTTGAGTTTGAGACCCGAGCCGCGACCAAACGGAAATGAAACGGACCGGCGCGACCGCGAAGAACAAAGCGCCGGAAATTAGCAACGCTATCACGCTCCTCCGGCCCTCCTACAAACGGAATTCCTTGCTGCTGCTTAGAAGGATGACCTCTGATTAATGCTCGCGAACGCGATGGACACTGGCGCTGCAATTCCGTACACTTCTGCCCGAAACTCCCGCGTTTTTCCTCTCCTCTCCAAATGATTCCTTCGAAGCGAACTTTGCCCGCTGGATGGATGCCGCGTCGACGGTAAATAGATCCACGACCTTCGTTCCGCTAGTACCCGTCTAAAAGCGTTGCGAAATTTCTCTGGAACCACGGTACCGTGATTCCGGACATAAACAAAGAGGAAAAACACCCACGACACATGTCCCGGTACATTCTATCGCAGCCATTGTTGTTACCTTGCTGTAATGACGATCGGTGGCCCCCGATCCCATCACTTCAATTTATAAATACCGTAATTTCTTATCTCAGTTGCAGGAACACACGTGTCCTATCTTCGTCGAATTCTCTGCTCGCGAGTCAGAGGGCACTGCCTCGGATTGCTCTCCAGAATATTCATGAGGTGCGCAGATTTGTAGTTTTTCAAATCTCTTGAATGATTCGTTGATAAGTTTTGCACGCGATAACGGCAGATACGCACGCGGTGGTCGCGCACGAAATGCAGCCCGCGTGGTAGAAACTCGGCTAGAATACAAACGAGCAGTTGCCAGTGACAGTAACCTTCAGACAGAGAGGAAGAATTGCTGATGAGTCCGTGGCGATGCGCGATTATCTTCCGCGTACCTCTTTTTGTAAACCTTTTTCATTCCAGCATTGCCCTCCCCTATGGAGAATCGGCTCTCGGCAAAAACGCCTCGATGGAAATATTCCAGCAGCTCGCACGTTCAAATACCCGCACAGTTTCTCTCAGCCACAACGCTTGCTAGAATGTTTCTGCAGAGGTTTCTTTCGATAGCGAGCGGCGAGAAATTTAATTGCGCAGCGCAGCGTGGAGTAAGTTTCGCTCGGTTCGCCTTGCAACCTGTGTCCTGCCGCTTAACTCGTCTCTAAACAATCTAATGGAGTAATTGTTGTGGCGTGCGGGAGAGTCGAGTTACACACGTGTCGTTGCGTGCTCGACAGTGTCGTTGCGTCTCGCACGATCGGAATTGGACGCAGGACGCTCGAAGGAACTAGAAACGTCCTTCCGTTTCGGCCGGAGGAAACTGTAGTTCAGTGACGTAAATAAAGATTGGCGACGGATTGAGGACCTGGCGACGCAGCAGGATTCTCGGAAGCGCGATAGAAAAAACGTGATCATGAAAATGATTACGCAGCCCGCTCACGAAGGTAGACCGCCTTGGCAGTCGTTGCGCGTACGATATTTCTTGTACGTACTGAAGTTATAATTCCGCAGTCGGTTTCCTTGACGCTGGACTTTCAGACGTGACCTATCCTTTCCTTAATCATTGAAATTATTACGTAGACGATACCTGGTCGTCGGTGGATCGAGTAACTAGCCTACATTAAGTAAAGAAACTTGAAGTTTTTGCCCAACCTTGTCGCTGCCTCGCAGTTATTTACTCGTTCGACGTAATGCAAATAAACTGGGTGACTCATCCGACTCAAAGTGCTGCCGCAAATTCGGGCAACTTATTTACTGGAGGAAAAAAGTTGCCCCTACGTTTCACTCGCAGTCGACCTTGTACTGTAACTTGCAACGATGCAGAACAAAACACGCAGGAATTGAACGAACAAATGCAACGAAGGAATTAACTGTCTACGAAGAGTTGCCGCACAGTGGTCTGTATTGATGGTCTAACGGGACAGAAATCCAAAATCATGACCATCCAAAATGGGTCGCTGATTTCGGGATTTTCGCGATTTTCGACCTTATTCTGCGATCTTCAAGCGTTCATAGCTCAGAGCAACGTTAACCGATTTTGATGAAATTTTAGACACGTATATAACTTACTTAAATCTACAAACGGTTTTTTTTTTATTTCCATTACAGGCTCACAAAAAAAAGTTTAAAAAACGACCTTCACTATTTTTTTTTGCTATTCCAACCAAGTGCATTTTTTTTCAAACCAACGAATCACATCATTTAGCAAACTAATCCCTCTAGCTTCTCAAAAAAACTCAAGTCCTTTGGATTAATTTGAAAAAAGTTTTGCGATTTTAAAGGGTGGCCGAATACTTTTGCACGCCACTGCATACCTATATCGGAAGTGGTCAATTGTATAGCGATTTAAATTGTTAGTATTTTGAATAATGGATTGTAGAGGTACAAGTAAATTGTAAATCAAGCTTCAGCCATGAGTATTTTAATTTCCAACGAACAGAATTAAAATATAATCATAAACATGATGGACCCTTATAACTTTCGCCTCAGCTTCCAAGGGTTTTTAAAACAAAAATTCGTATTCTGGGGTTTCTTAGAATGTAGAAAGCGAATATGAGCTGTGTTTTGTAGAGAAAAATTGTTTACAACCACGTTATTTAGAATGAATTACACATTTTAGCTCCTGACATCACCATGTTTGAAGATGGAATTATTTTAATTATTATTATTATTATTTATTTATAAATCGCTAGATTAACCGTACGTTTAAAAGAGCATAACGAATTATTAATAAAGTCGAGTGTGTCGCAAAAACGGTTCGCGGTTACACAGAGACGGTTGAAACAGTTATTGTGGCCGTAGGGAGTGCGATACTTTGCGAGTGCAAAAAGAGTATGGCTTCTGAGATGACGCGAAGGAGTATGAAAATTAAGCATATGAAAGATGTCAGGCGAGGCGATACTATGATTTATAATTCTATATATTATTTTAATTATGTATAAAAATTATGTAGAGTTGCAAATATTTGCAGCTATAACTGATGAATATGTACTCTATAAAGCAAATAGAACAAAACAGCAAAAAATTCAGGTTCCATGAGGTTCCTGGATATCTAGAATTTTTCCAACGAAAGCTATTGAAAAAAATAATGGGAGTTTTTCAATAGCTTTCGTTGGAAAAGTTCTAGATATCCAGGAACCTCGTGGAATCTGAAATTTTGTTTGCTGTTTTGCTCTATTTGCTTTATAGAGCACATATTCGCAGGTTATAGCTGCTAATATTTGCAACTCTACATAATTTTTATACATAATTAAAATGTGAAATTCATTCTAAATAACGTGGTTGTGAACAATTTGTCTCTGCAAAACACAGTTCATATTTGCTTTCTACATTCTAAGAAACCCCAGAATACGAATTTTGGTTTTAAAAAACACTTGGAGGCTGAGGTGAAAGTTTCAAGGGCGGTACAACAATGTGGATGGTGTTTTCCAAACAAATAATAAACATTTCCACCTAACTGACGATTTATGTTCGACCTGCGACTTTTGTCTCGCTAGATTGTTATTGGACAGACCACTGTGCGCCGGGTATTTTCTCTGGTTCCTCTAGCGCGCCGTTCGAACGATACGTGACTGCTAATCGCAAGGTCTCTCTTTCTCCGCGCGGCCTCTGCCAAGGCAATTATCCCATCTCAACTAATTAGAAGCCTGTGTAAGGGGCTAACTCGCTTATGTCGGCTAAGTAACTGCGTCTTAATTTTCCGCGAAACTTCGATCCTCGCGAAGCATCTCCAGAGAACAAAGGGCGAGGAAAAAGGGAGGAAAAGCGAGAAGAAGAGCTGCTGAGCAATCGAGTTCCGTCGGAAACTCGGTTAACCGGCACAGTTTCTAGAAATCGATCGAACCAGCCAGGGATTATCTCGCGAACGGGTGTCACGATTAAACACAGAAACGTGATTTCTTTCGACACGTTTGTAGATACGATATCAGCTTCATTGCGGTTCAATGAGTTGCATACTGCCGGTTTGCATAAACGCCGCTTCACGCGATAGGTTAAAAAACAGTGGAAAAGTTGCGTTAGCGGTGTTAGATAAGTGATAGGGTGGGGGCGATAGCGAGGATCGTATAAAAGTCACACCAACGTCGGGCAACGTTTCGGTTACGGTATGCTGGTAACAGCTGTTTCAAATTAAATGCAAACGTGGAAAGGCTTGCCGAGGAATAGGTTACCCAAAAGACTTAACGCTCGCGTGCCTTCGATCGTATAAACATAAAAATTTGAGACACTCGATCTTCTCCGTGAAGCAGGTGTAGATCAGTCTGTTTTACCTACAGCCAACAGGAAAACGCAGGCGTATAGATCGCCCGTTCTGTTCCACGGGCAGAGGACTTTCGCTAGAGGGCGCTGTCACTTCCTTTCACGGACAGGAATAAAGCCGCGATCCACGTTCATTTTTCCGGGCTTCCACTACCAAACGATCTTTACTCGCGTGTAAGGCTTATTCAATCTAGAACAACGAATCAATTCGTTCCGGAACATTCGCCGCAACCCCCAAACAAATCGTTTTACGGCAGTTGCTTGCTTGCCCATTCGTTATCGTTTCGTCCTCCCCTTTTTTTATCACCGATTTCATGCCGGTTCGATCGCTCGGCATATGGCCCGGCCCGCTCAGCATAAAGCGAAGCGTTTTTGATTTATACCGAGCGGTCGGCGGTTCGCAGCTGAAAACGAGCATCCGGCAGCAAAGAGAGGTATCTAGGGCGCGCGAGTACGAGTGTGCCTGTCGTAAAGAAAAAATTCTTAGCTCTAAAAGCTTTTTACGGAGCCCCTGATGGACGATGACGGCGTTAAAGCATGAAACCGTAAAAAACGACGCCCGGAGATCCCTCGCGGGCTCTCTCGGCAGAATAGCCCGATAATTCGTTCCCTCCGCGATTGGACACGTTCGACTCGCCGGGCGAGCTTTCCCGAATAACACGGGATCGGGCCTCCGACAGATCTTTGACCTTGCCGCGTGGCAATTTTCGCTCGATGAAAATGTATCGTCCCCGGGGCCGCTTTTGTCGCGGGCAGCTTCCATTTGCCGAGCGGACACGGCTTCCACCGAAGTGTCCGAGTATCCGGCAAGCTTCGAACGATTCGCAGTTTGCCGTTGCACCAGTCCCGAGATCTATTTTCGAGCAGGATGTATTTATAACGAACCTTACCTTTCGCGGGTCGAACTACGTGCCTGCACTCGCGTAAATGGTATTGCGGATCGGCTCAGCCTCATTTCGAATCCGTGGCTCGGTGTTTATGATGGTTAAAGTATATTTCTACCCCCTGGAACAGAAGATGGGAACACGAGTTACGTTATTGTTTTATTTATGCGTTTATAGTGATAGATGGCATTTCGAGCACGTCAACTCGTTCACTTGCTACATTCAATTCGATGGTAGATCATAACGCGTGACAGAAATGAAACGAGCATGTGTGTTGAACAGGGGGGGTAGGTACACCAGAGGAAGACAAATCAGAGAGTCGTCTGTTTGGAGGAGGAAAGACACCGGCCAGCGGAACAAATGGAACAGCCAGCCAAGGGTTCCCGGGATAATCTCGGAAAAGCGGGATAAATAACCAGACGGTCCGTAGACCGAACAGTTTACTCGTTTATATTTGGATACCGATGCATTCTGCGATCCCCGCGAGTTTGCATCTCGTTCGAAGATGCGTCATCCGTGTTTAGAGCTTTATTGCCCGGAGCAAGGTCCGTTTGTCGTCCCTGTCCCGCTCAATGGCGGATCCGAGTCCCCGAGGGCTTGAAGATTTCGCAACGCTTTGGCCGATCCACGATCAACCGTCGCACTTTTTGGTACTTAGGAGATATGCCAGCGGAGGCACGCGACGAGCGGCGTTATTAGACGAAATTCTGAGCTACGACCTTCGTGCACGGCGCTGCCGCCGTGAATTAAACTGCTTCCAGGAACAGCCTGATCTAAAGCCGACCCAGATACCCTGCATTCGCAACCGACGAATGCTTCAAATTTTCGGGACACGCGCCCCATTCTAGGCAAAGAATCTAGAACGTTATCAGTGCGGCCAAAGCAATCTCCACCCTCGGTTCGAGAAGCCACTCGAATGAATAGAGAAAGCTTCTTTAATCCCTTCGACAGTATTGCTGTATCTCTTCTCGGCGATGTCAAAACGTTCACGGGACACAGAAAGTCGGACCTTGAGCCCGGACGAATTTCCCATGTCAAGATGGACAGATCCGTGCCACGTGATACCGTTCGCTAGCAGAGGCTCCATCGGAGAAAAACGAGAGATCGGTTGGGAGCTCTGTCCTCGGGCTGCGAGGGGCACGGCGAGGGGTCGGCGGGGAGGTGTGAGGAGAGAAAGCATTCCCATGGGACGCGCCACGGGAGGGGATTTTTAAAGTGACAGAAGTCCTCTCTGTCAAACAAAAGCTTATTATATATTAGCTCGTCCCAAGGCGGATGGGAAGGAATTTCTCTTCCTCTTTGACGGGAACGGGCATGTTTGTCCCGCTGCAAGCTCTCCGCTCCGTTTTTATTCCCACTGCGATCCCATCGCTGCGTGAAACATTGCGCGTGGAGAGATAGCCGCTGGAGGAGTTTACCCTTTGAAATACGGGGCTCGATAATGAGGCGCGAGCCTCGCGAGCAATTAGAGGACCGCTCCATAAACCGGGCTAGTGAAGTCGGTCGCGTAAGTGCTCCTCGAGAATTAAAGCGAGCGGAGTGGATTCGGGAAATTTATATCGTCCAATTGTGCAAGGCTGGGATGAATTATTATTTGTAGCCGGGTCCCCGCGAGCCACCACCCCTACGCTCCGATTACGATTCCGCTGCGAGGAGAGCGGAGCGGCGAAGTGTAAATATAAAAATACGTTGCGCGATGTAAATCAGGGCTTCTGCTCCGTTGAAAACGTAACCTTTGATAAGCGAGGCTCGTCGTCCACCTAGCATTAAGTGACTTACGACGTTTTCGACCGCGGCTTGACGGAAATAGCGTTATGGCGTACGCGAGCAAGAAGACGCGCCGCGAGAAAGGAGGAGTTCGCGCGCGGAGAGCAGTACAACCATGTAGAATGTAGAGTCGCGTAGGAAAACGAGCGGCCGTGTGAACGGAAACGGAATCTTTGCGGAGGAGAAAGGCGAGGGAGGGGGGGGGGGGGTGAAAAAGTGGTGGAGGTAAAATGGACGAATGCCGGGGTATCGAAGGAGCGGCGGATAAAGCGCGAGGATCAAGAGAGAAGGGGCAAATGGAGGAGAAGCCGGGGATCGAGAGATGGAGACGAAGAGATACGAAGGAGAGATTCTCGTTTTCTGCTGGGACAGGTGCATGCCTCTATTTTGGCGAGCTCGCCGGCAAATGTTTTGTCCATCCTGGAATAAAATCGCGGCATTCCTCTGCTCCGCTTCTCCGCGACCTCGACCTGCTCCTTTTGGTCTATTCGGCTCCCTCTTTAGCTCGCCGGCTTAGATCCGAGCGAGGAGAGATCGGGAAGCTAGCGCCCGCTCCAACCACGCGAGAATTGCATAATGTTTCGTTTAATATCCCCGGAACAGCGAGCCTCCGCGGCCCCTCCGCTCGGTTTTGTTTATCGCGAGGAGGGGCTGCGCCTGACGTGCACCTTCGCGGAACGGTGAAATTTTCTGGCGGACGGGTTGGTTTTGTTCCGCGGTAACGAGCTCGGTACCGGCAGCTCGCCCGAGCGTGGGAACAATAATAAATTCCTTCTGTACGGGTCCAATTTAGCGACGGTGACGAGACACGTAGCTGGAACGCGTAAAGAATGCCAATATCTCCTCGTAAAAACTCGAAGAATTCGGGAATGCCGAATTCTTGGCGCCAGAGCGTTGGACGAAGAGCTCCGCGCGCCACTCGCCTCGTTCTTTCCTTCCCGTTTCTATATGTATAGTTCCTCTTCCTTCTACCACTCCGTCCCGGTATAATCGCGGCGTAACAATTTTAGTTCGCGTTAGATGCTTCCCGACACGCCACGACGCCCGTGGATCTCGCGCATACGTAATCACCGCACTAAAATTATTCCATTCCCATTCAAGAGGGATCCGCCGGCCGTCCCCGCGATCTCCTTTTTCCACGGAGGTCTATCCGACGTCGGAGATTCGCCCCCATCGATCGACGCCTCATCCGCTGAAGCGTCCTCATCAGCGAGCATTTTAATTCCCCAGGAGGATCGCCACCGCCCTGCTAGAATTCAATTCACCCATGGAGCCGGCTGCCAGCTGGATTTTTTGCGGGCTCCAGGAATTTTGTCCGGCATCCGGTGAATTAGCTTTCTCCTCGTGGCTTTCCTCGTCGATACCGTGGCCGTCGCTCGTTTCACAGCGGCGTTTATTTACGAAGTTTCCTGGAGCGGAGGCGAGAAGAAAGAAACAGCCGTGGCGCCTGCGAGCGCGAGAAATGTGACAGAATCGAGACACGTGTTCCCGCCTCGGAATGAACCGAGCCCAATGGACTTGGAGATTTATCGATGCATTAGGAGTCCCGATCCCGCTGCGAACGCGCTCTCGAACAAAACTATTGTCGCGCAATCTTCTGCTTTATTCAACGCTGCCCGAAGTCACCCGGGAACGTTATTTTTTTTTATTTACGCACCTATGAATTTAATGTCGCTTTCAGTCCGAATGAAAGCAATCGCAATCAATTATTCTATCTGTTTTTTTTACATAACACATATACTGGATGTGCAAAGCCGAATCACCGTTGGCTTGGCCGCTGAAAAAATTATTTCTATTTATGTACATACTTAATGAATATCCCTTTTATATCACGCGGGATCTGCGCAGCGTGCGAAGAATGGAAGTGGTTGCAGATTCCACGGATGAAGCTCGATGTGGAGTTCTCCTTTTTTACATTCACTAAGGGGTAATACGATGAGGAAACTTAAAAGTTGAAAGGAGTCGAGGATCTTATGCATGACTTTGACCCGTGTCGCTGGTTTTACGCGTCCGCGCTGCGTCACCGCCATCGAGTTCCGTTCCGAGAACACGACAGTATTGTTCATAGACGAAGCGACCGGCTAATCGGTTGGTCCGCTCCAAAATGCCCGCGGTCCCTCGGGTATTAACAAATGTTTCCTATTACACGAGACCACACGAGCCGCCCGGAATAATTAGCAGCCGCTCCAACTGTATGATTCCATATGGGGCATCGTTGTGGGATTTCTAACGATTCATTCGCGAGAGAGTCGTAACCGTGGCGTCGGCGAGGGGGGGGGGGGGGGGGTGCAGCGCCCTCGTAGGGCGCCGGAAAAGCCTGTGGCCCTCGTGAATCATGGTGGCCACGCAAAAACACCATAAAAATAATATGGCTGTGTCACGATAGGCCAGGCGTGACTCATCCTCCCACACGAGTCGCCGGGACCGCCGCTGGATCTTACTTCTGCAGAGTGCAGACTCGATCGATAAGCCACGGGGGTCTCCTCGTGGAATGGACGCGACGGAAGGGTGCCCTCGCGACTGGGGTGCGGTGCGCCCCGTTCCCGTTTCGACGACCACCGGCGCGGAACACGAATAGCGACGGATCGCCTTCGCCTTGCCACGAGACCTCGAGATTACGCCCGCGATACGGCTGTTCTGCTGAAGGGCGGGTCCCATCCGAGACGCTCTGGCCGGGATCGGGAAACAATCTCGCGGAAAATGCGAGTCGGTATTGTTGTAATGGATGGGCGTCCCGCAAAAGTTAACACCGAAGAGGGATTGTGGACACGGCTTTTATTTTCGTTGGCACGAAACGTCGTGGAAATGCAACCAATAGGTATAATACTTGTACATAACTCACAGTTATGATTTGTTCCGAGACGGAGCTTGCTTAAGAACTTGGGAATTGAGGCTCTCTTGACAGTGGATTCGAGCTGCAGTGGGGTCAGCTTGCTAGGAAACTTTACAGGGATCATTATTATTATTATTATTATTATTATTATTATTATTATTATTATTATTGTTAACGGGAAAACCCTTTAGTAAGCGAAAGATACAAAGCATAAAGCAAAATATAAATGTAAACAATACAAAATAACTTAAAATAACTTAAAGTAAAATAAAGTAAAATAAATCAAATAAATAATCGGTGTGAGTACTTAATATAACATTAACGCATCAGATCAGGTGACCTATACAGAGACGAACGCCCGTACAAAAGTGATCGGAGGCCACTGAGGGAGACACAAAACAAATCAATGCCAGGGAAACATTGGTTAGCACAATTCATAGCTCTGCTTAAGGGGTCAGCCGTTCATTAAAAACTAAGTAAGTAGATAGCAAGGATTGGTACCCACTCGATATGCAGCGATGAAAATAAAATTCCTGGCGTGCAGTTTAATTTTTGATGCCGACCTACCTAGGTACACATGTACAGATAGAAATCCGCACGAGAGGCGCTTATGCAGACTATGCAGCTCGATCGAGTGACACAAAAGTGGTGATACATAAATATTAATGGACAGGAAACGAACCTCGCGTCGTTCCGAATCGTTGCATTTAGATTAATATCGATCGGTTTCCATTCTCGTTAGTCATCGCCGTGCGTTCCGTGTTGCACGTTCCCGAGGCGAGGGCGTGACACGTTCGTTTCCATTGAGTCACTATTAAGTGGAACTCTTTGCTTTTGAACAAGCTGCTCCGAGGTAAACGATGAGTAACCCCTAAATAGATATTATTCGCGACAATTAACTTTTCACGCGTGGCGGCTGGTCGCACGCATAGGTAATCTTGTCGAAGGCACGCGTCTCGCGTCTCCTTCATTTGATTACGAATGCCTAGGGTAGGGTGGGGCTAATAGTCCCGTTTTTCGTATAAACCTATGTAAAATTTAGTACTAATAATCTAGAGATAGGGTGACCTATCCAGTGAGTGAACACTTAAGCTGCATGTCTCTTAAAATTAGTATTCAAAAGTTATTATTTAATCCCCTGAATGATATTGCTGTAAGCGAGCTGTTTTTATTAATAAAGTCAGACATCCCGGAACACAATTCTAGCAATGTTTGATGGTTATAACTTTCATTAAAAGTCTGGCAGAGGATTAAATAAAAAATGGGCAAATGACCAGTGAATGAACATAAATTTCTAGTGAATGAACAGGGGTACCCCAGTGAATGAACGGGATAATAACTGTGGTTAGGTTTCCAATGTATTTAAACGATTTTTTATGTAAATAATTTTTCATACTCCAATTGCAATAATATTGTTAATTTGATACTTTACTAGTCTTATAAGATCATAATTGCGCATAGTTGAAATTTAATTTCTGGGGTGGGTTAACCTAACCTCCCACACTGGCGGCGAAAGTGTCAAAAGAAAAAAAGACCGGGTAAGCTGTTCATTCATTGGTAAAGTAAGAAATGCCCAGTGAATGAACGGCCGTTCATTCATTGGTATTCACTGGTATCTCCCATCCAATGCATGAACACCTAAAAAACTCGACAAATTCTTAGAAATCCGTTATTTTATACAGTATTTTTCTTTAAAGGAACATATAACAATGTAATTATAACCGCAAATTTATCATAGGACCATTAAATGCACCTCAATATACAAATTGTGGACATCACGTAACAAGCCTTGAACTTGTGGGACGCCATGAGGACAACTGTTAAACAAACGGAATTAATACCGTATCGGTTATAATTAAACAGAAAAACGCTTTTGCGCGATATCTGTAGGTCTCCAGTCTATATGTCAGTGGCAGTTTCAACGTGAAGTGAGCGCGATAGGCGTTAATTTTTCGTATTATATGAGCAACGTTCACTCAGTGGGGGGTGTTCACTCACCGGACAAGTGACCCTATCTGGTGTTATTTTGTATAAACTATAACTATTATGCTTTACGTTCACGAAGTTCGTTTGTTCATACTGTTATTTTCTGTTGAGTTATACCACAAAATGTTCGTCAATTCAAAATGCTTTTGCCACGGACGCAGTGTAACGAGTATATAGGAGAAAAAAATCCCCCCAGCTAGTGTAAAGCAAATACTTTTAACGGAACTCCGAATTTTCCGTCTGACATCTGAACCGACAGTCATAGAAACATAGCGCCACCCTAGGCTGTGCGTCACGCCAGCTTCTGCGTCACCAACCTCGATTCACCCACCGAAAAGCACAATTTCCTAAACGACCGCCCTTAGCCTGAATATAGGTTGCACTTCAAGTTCCATTCACATTCGCTTCAGCTTTAATTCGGCTCGCAACTCTTATAGGATTTATGTCCACTGCATCAGCGGTATGTACAAGCGGGAAAGGATTAAATCATGATTCCCGAGCGATTCAAGGCGAGGCGAGACGCTCGGCCGGAAGTATCACATTCGGTGGCCCGCATACGGACGAGTTATCTCGCAGGAAATCAAGAATGCCCACCGTTTACGCGTCCCCATAAACCGACTCCGTGGTTAACGATCCTCGTAGTTAATTAAAAAATATAGAAGCTCGTATTTGTCGTGGGTGAAGGGGTGTTATGACACACGGACGGCAGGAGGGAGGGGGGGGGGGGGGATTTATCTCCGTGCTCGAGAGACTGGCACATCCTGTCCACGTGTCGCGCGGGCTTAAACGATTTTGATAATAACTCCATTCGAATTGATCGAGACAGTGGGCGCGCGAGTGTGCGACGCTGGCCCGTTTAAGGACCACCTACGGGCCCCCATAAATTTCGCGGTAATTCACGGCAATTACGTCGCTTCTATAATTCTATTATTTATGCCCCGCAAGGGCTGAAGCTGACGTAGTCTATTCACCGGAGGGATGCTAGATATCGATCTGCCTTTTCTCCGCCATCCTGGTTCGCGCCAAAATCCAGATACACGGGGAAGCAATGTGGCCAGTACACAACGGCACCCTCCCCCTGGCATGGGCCCGCTCGCGCACCCAAGTTTATGACCAAGAGATTCGATGCTCGATGACGGAGGGGCTGGTTTAATGGCAGCTGCCATGAACACGCTCGAGAATTGCTCGGAAAATTTTGGTCGACAGCGGACGGACGATTCATTTCGATAACGCGGCCACGCTCCGCCGATTCGGAATCCTGCCGGTGGAGTCGTGAGATAAGGAGCACGTGCCTCGGACCTTTTTAGATGGTCCTTTCCGTTGCTAATTGAATCGCGCCGTTTCGGCGAGTCGAATCGAATTACGAACGGCCCATTACGTTGGTTTCGATGCCAGCGCGTCGGGAAAAGTGGTGGGCTTCGAGGCCAGTGAATTAACATCACTTGAAATGACGGGGGAGAAGCTAGAAGGCACCACAACGCGATGGAATTGTTTAGTTGTAAAGGAGGCGAAAGCACTAACGCGGAGTATGAATTCAGAGCGGCTAGCAAAAGTTTTCGAGTGGCCGGCAGAGCACTCGAGTACACATTGGCCGCTGCGTTCAATTGTACCTAACCAAGTGGACGGACTTCGACGAGATTCTCATTCATCAAACGAACGGGGTCATGACAGAAACAATATTTGAACGATTGCCCGGGGAGATGCTCCATCCGCGACAGATTCTACGCTGCCGCCGATAGCCATCGCGCTTTTATTTTGCCCGCTCGTTGAAAAGTTCAAACCCCCGTCTCCCTCTGTTCCGTTCTGAAGAACGCGTAACAGCTGTTTTAGCAAACACCCAGCGATTCGCGGCACTCGATTCCAGATCCGTGCATTCACGTGGGTGCGCGCGCGCCCGTTCAAAAAGAGGGTGTCGGTATCCAACGAGGGAAACGCGAGGTTTCCGAAAATAGATTCTCCGCGAACCGTGCGACGACATTAGAAACACCGCGCGTATAATGCCGCTCTACCGGCTTCAATAACACCGAGCCACCGAGCTTTATTTATGAAAAAAATGATAGAACCTGGAAACATCCCGCGGATCAAAAAATCCCTCTATCACACAAAGTATACTTTCCCCTTTGATCCAACAAGCAAAGGAGCTTCAATTGTCCACCGAAATCTTCTTCTCGGCTCGACACTTGGTGGAGAGCCGCGACCGCCACTTTTCTAATTGAATATCCCGACCCAACTTGCCCGTCAGTTTCCAAGATCCTACCCCCCCCCCCCCCCCGCCAACTTGGTGCATACAGAATGAAAGCAGAGGGAATGCTGCAAAAAAGGAATAAACAGAAACAAACGAATCACGCCGTCGAGGAGGATAAGCCGAGTAATCCATCAAACCCGGCGCAGCCATTGGGCCGACACGTTTGTCCTTTCAGGGCGCATTCCTGACCCTCGGCTCTGCTGCTGACTCCACCCTCGATGAACATGCTGTAGCATTTCTAACCCCCCCCCCCCACCCCTAGGCTCGCGTAATCGTCTGTACGATGATACGCTAGAAACTCACCCCGCGTTTGTTCCGCCGCACCAAACTCGGTTGCGTCCCCTTACAGCCGAAGTCAACCAAAGAGAGAGAGACCGCGTATCGGCGAGAAACACGCGCTGGAGCGGAACGCATGCGTTTCCAACCACCCCGCTATGTACCTACGTATTCCTTGGTTCGTGGTTCTGCGCGTGTTTGTGCGTAAGTCAATATTCGAGGAGGAAACAAGAAATTCTTCGTTCCCTTTCTGAACAGATCCCTGAGTAGATTCTCTGGTTGGCGGAGTCCCGCGAGTTGAAAGCTACGTATATGTGTACAGACTTTTATCGTAGCTGATGTAAGAGCCCAAGGGAAGGAAGGGTTGCAGCGGGTGCCCGGGGGAGGAGTTGGCGCGCGTCATTAGCACGGACGCATAACGCATAGCGGTGCATCTCCGCGGGATGCACTTTCGCGCGGGTTAAGATGCGTGAGCATTTGGAGCAGGGCTCGGTCCGTCGTTAACGCGTGGCAGTGTGCGTGCGGAACCGCGTGTCCTCTTGGGGCCGTGTTAAACGTGCGTGTGCCCCACGAGGAGGGTGCACGAGTGGGGGCAGCTACACGCGTGTCTTCGGTTTTGGTTTTAGTTCCGTGGCAGTCGCTGCCGACGACGACTATCTCGAACTGTTGCCGCCGCTCGACGGTTCCGTCACCGTTGCAACGGCAACCATCGACCGTACTCCACACGTTCTTTTTTTCTCTTCTTTCTCCTCTTTCCGTTTCTCCTCCGGCTTTTTCCCGCCCCGACGGTCCTCGCGTTCCGGAAGACGCGAATACCGCACCGACGCTTCGCGGGATTCCGAACGTATCGACTTGAAAAGTGCAATACCGAAGTGCAGAAGACAACGGACGATGCTCTAGTGGAAATTAGTATGGGTCGCTGAGATTTCCAAGGAGAAAGCCCCGCATTCTTTGCTACCCGCGGGAGATTGCCACGCGACAGGAATGATAGAGCTCGGCGCGCGATCGAGCCACCTGATCGAGGATCTAATTTAAACCGGGCGACGCGGGAAAAAGAAGCTGCGGCCCAAGAATAACACGCGCGCAACGCAAAGGGAACGACACGCGCGCCCAAGTAAAAGGAAGGAAATAAGGAAACCCCCGAGTCGTTTTGAAGGCGAGATCAAAGTTGAAATTGCACGGGGGAGTGGTGAAAGTGGAGTGCGGGGGACGGATCGCGGAGCGAGCTGAGGAGGAGGCGCGCAAAACGAGGAAAACGAGAAAAGCGAGAAGAACACGGAAAACGAACAAGACGTGATCGGGCTCGCGACAAAAATTCTGACAAAGCGAAAAGAATTCAAGGGACGCGAGCGTGCGAGGAAAGAACCCAGCTCCGTCTGCGAGCCGGACAAAGAGAGGGTCCGAGTGTCGCTTGGACGCGGAAAAAACGTCGGCTCGTTTTGTTAATCAAAAGATTTCGACCCGGCTCGCGACGTGTCCCGACTAATAACGAACATCTGCGGCCGCGGCGTCTAGCGGCGATCAGAAAGGAAAGACTCCCAGGGAGGACGCGAGGAGAAGTACGAAAGAAAGAAGTAACTCCGCAGGAAACTATCCTCGGGTATCGACGTTGACAGCCGGAGGTCCTTGCGCCGGCTGTCTCACGCAGAACCCCATCTTCGAAAGTGATCAGTGACTCAAAACTGTCGACGGACACAAACACTATTGCTTGAACGCTATACCGGTAGTGACAAACAGTCTATAATTCGAATCGCTGAACAGTCTTCGTAAAATGACAAACTGATGACCAGCAAGTGCGATCGAGAATGTGTTCCGTGTCACACGTTCGCCTCGGTTCGATCGAGAGAGCAGCGTCGGCGTCGTGGAGCGATCGCTGTTCAAAATATCGGCAGCGAAGTTAGTCGTTAATCCTGTTGCGGCCGAGACGCGGGAACAGCTGGATCGCGCAGGACCCTGAATGATTCTGCGGTGTCGATTGGACGTGGCGGTGCCTCGCGCGTCAACTCGAACACCTGATTCTCGCCTGCCGGTTCGGTTCGAGATGCGGTGCACGTCGGGACACGTGTTTCTGACAAGTTTGCTGATACTGCTGCGAGCACGTCGGGCAAACACAGCTACAGAGGACTCGCCCGAGTTCCAGAACAAAGGTACGCCCCTCTGACATATGTATTTGAGATTGTTCGAAAGGATAGCGGCACGTTTGGCAACTCGATTTTTGAACGCGAAATTGCTTTTGCGCTGGCTGAAATTTCTCGAGCGAAGACACTTTCGGCTACCAGCGAAGTTGTCGGCGATACTTTTGAAGGGCACTTGTCCGCTGTGCGGGGTAACTTATTGAGAGAAAGGTGGTATGTACACCGCGGCCCGCTCGGATGCTTATTTCGGAGCAAACGAGCACAGTGACCTCGGCCCGATTTAAATAAGTTAGAAGTTAGGTGGCACGGGCCTATCGACAGCAACCGGAAGGATTCAAATAGACCCGCACACGCCCGCATAGGAACCGTCAAGTTTTCGCTGTCACGGACCTTCAATCCGCTCTTTATGCGTCTTTTAAGAAATACGAGGGACAGCCTCCAACGATTCTCTTCTACGTTCAACAACCATCGATATTCCTCTCTAGATTCATCTCCCCTTGCCGATAACTTCAGAGTTACGGGTTTGTTTCGATCATTAACAACCAATGTAGCTGTTCCGAACTTGTGGAACGAGTTAACTTCAATGTGGCGCAAGGACACATTTCATTCCAGATTGCCCTCATACCCTAGATATCAGTTGATTTATATTTTGATGATATCGACCTGTTGATTATTATTATTATTTATTATTATTTATTATTTTCAACGGAAAACCCTTCAGCATACAAGAATTATGATAACTAAGTAGTACAAAGTGCTATGAGTCTGGGAACCTAATCTAGTTACCTAAGCATAGTGTGCTTTCGCACCGGGAACAGTTATTCGGAAAGTCGAGTGAGCACTTTGTTCCGGAATGAATCACGCGATGTAGAGAACACGTCAAATTCCGTGAGGTATTGGTTTAATATCAGGTTCTCTCAACTTTAGGGGTCGTCCTTAAATTACGTCAGGTAACGCAATATTTTTAATCTAATTTTCAATAAATACAAATTCTATAATTAATCTTCCAGAAAAGTAGTTTTAGTTTAAATTTCCCGAAACAGAGTTAAACGAATTATATAAACCTTTTAAAAATTTTAATAACTGAAAAAATTCAATGTAAAAAATATTACGTAAGAAGGGGGTCGCAATATCAAATGTTACGAATTCTTGTACTGGGGGAGGGAGGGGGTAAGAAACCGCCAAAATTACCCTAACGTAATTTAAGGACGGCCGCTTACTACTGTCAGACTCCTGTCATCGCGTCGAACTCTGCAGGTATACCAAAGGGTTTCCCGGTTAATAATAATAATAAGGGTAGTAATAATTTCCTTTTAACGACAGAAATAGACGGATCGCGTGGCGTGTTTGGTATACTCGCTGCAATTTACCAGGATCAGGCACGTTCGCGAGCCAAGGTAATTGCGTTATTAATCATCGACGCCCCGTTTACTCTGACTGCCGTCCATCAAAGGCGGACGTCGACCGACGCGACGCTTCGGCGGCACGACGAAGCGCGGGCGAGCGATTTAAAAAAAGAAAAGCGCCGTGTCACCAATGTTTTCGATCTTACGGACACGTCCGATCGAAAAATAGGAAGCTGCCTGGCGAATCTGCCGGTCAGATATTTCGGTCGCAGCGGCGGGCAAACGCCCCGCGGTTCTAGGTGCGAAAGAATTCGCGTGACTTTATTTCCGACGCCGCGCAAAGACGCCGCTTTTAATTTCTCGCGCCCCCCCCCCCCCCCCCGCCCCCACCCCCGCCCGGCCATGTGTCGCGGCAATTATCCAATTTGAAAAATTTATGAAACCCGGAGGGAGAGGCGCCGTGCATCACGTGCCCATCGTCGCATCGCGATGCACCCGAGTGTTCCGATACCGCGGGCTAAAGTTCCACGGGTGAAGAGGAATGCGTCGCTCGGCGGTCGGGCGTCGTTTATAGCTTTTAGCCGAGCAGACGGTCCAAGAGAGGACTTCTCGCTGAAAGTTCGAAGGAATTCGGGCAGGACCTCTCCACGCGCTTCGAATTCCGACCCCCGGTTCTAAAATATACGCGGTATTGTCGTTCCCGCGGATAATAGGTCCGCCGACGATTCCTTTATTCGAGCGAAAATATTTGGGGATGGAAGCGTAAATACGGGGGCGGGCCTCTCGGCGATCCATCATCGCTCCTGTAGGTATCGCGGGAATCTTTACATGTTTGTTTAACGGTAAACGTCAGCCCCCAACGAGCTCCCGCGAAAGCAACACTTTCCGTGAAACGAAAGCATATAAAAGCGCCCGCCACTTTCCGCCCCATCCGACCCGGTCGTCTCTCCCCGACGTCTTCCTCGCCCTCGCCAGCTAATTGCGCTACAAATTGTCTCGCCGAAATTCAAACGCCAGAGGATTCCGCCGAGGAGCCCGTCTATCGAGACGTTCGGCCCGACTCGTTCGAAAGACATCGTCGCGCTGAAGATGTTGGCACGGAAAGTGTCGCATTACTTGTATGATTACCGAACGGAGCGACCGGAATTTCGGAGACGACGCTCGAATGTACGCCGAGCTCAAAGTGCTTGACGATGCAGAAAGGCATCAAGGCTGGGCGATGAAATTTCTCCGAGCGGCGCAAAGAGCGGCCCTTTAAAGCGGGCGGAGTTTGAATAACAAAATAGATGAGCCGCAGGGACGCAGAACGCACAGCGCCGATGAAATTACCATACAAAGTGATCAAACGGGAGACCTTTATCTGTGCAGCAACCCCTGGACTGGGACACAAAAGGGTGCCGACATCGGACCGCTGGAAGGGAGCTCGGAAAACCGGGATACGTTCCACGGAGAAGCTTAATCTTACGCATACTCGCATGTCCTCCCAGCTACAAATCCACCAGAGGCAATTCTGGGAGGAGTGGGCCTAAATAATTACAGGTCCCCGAATGAAATATCGAACGTCTCGATTCCGCCATCGCGGGACCTCCAGCGATGGCCCAGACCCTCCTCCGTCCCCGTCATTTTTTACGAGTCGAGAGCTGGGACCTTCGTCCCTCATATTTCACGATGATAATCGACTTACGGCCGAGAAATCCAGCCCCGCTAGCCGGCGCTCCGAGGCGTTTAATCGGGCGCGCGCCGCGATCGCCCTCAGATTTTCAATAAGCTCGAGAACAGCGGTGCCGCCCGCTCCCAAAGGACCCGGGAACAACCATCGAATCGGAGCGTAGGTGGTGACAGTTGGAATTTTATTGGAAAACCGAACTTCTTCTGGGAAGGATAGCAACAGGTGTTGGCAGGAGCAAGTAGAATTACGCGAGGATGAAACTGAGCAAAGCGTGGCTGCAGGTGGATAGATTAGAAAGTGGATGTGCGCGCGCGGGGTCAAACACGAATTTAATAAAACGTAATACCCTGGCTTATGCACGAGCGTACGGAGGCAGGATCGACCTGACGGCGGCCTACGATAACGTATCCACTAGGGGGAACGGGCGACAATCGAAGGAATGCCATTGATCTGGCCTGCAGTTGGAGTCGCGCGCGCCAGACAAGCCGCGAATACGTTTCGCCGGCGAAACAAAGGCCAGGAAATTGCACGGCAATTAGCGACGGGCTACGTACGGTGCGTCTGGAATAGATATGTGCCGATAAAAACTCGCAAATTAATTCCATATTGTGCGGGCCGGTGCCCGCGGCGCCGTGGGGCGGCGGCTCGACCCACCGCGGTCGCTTTACTCATATTTCCACGTTATTCCGCTCGTCATGCTCGCCGCTCGTAAATTACTTTAACGGCCGTTTTTAGGCGCTCGCGAATTCGATTCGCGAAAGATGGATGCCGGATCGGGCGGAAAGGAAGAGGGCGAAGGAAAGGGCCCGCGACGAGGGACACGAAAATAGACGACTCCGGCGGAAGCGCGGTTTCCCAACGCGCGCGATACAAAAATAACAAGGTTGCCCCTCGGCCGAGCATTATTTACATAACGCTACACTCGGACCTACAGATTCCTTTCCTCGAATCTTCACCGATTTCCGTCGGAAACCCGAATTCTATTCTCAGATGCAACGGTATATGCGTGAGCCGGGGGGCGATTGTTTGGACAACCCCCTCGCTTTCCCGCCCCTACAGCTAGAATTACGTATCTGGGGTAGTCGGTGTTAAAAAATCGTGCTCGACTGTCGGACCGTTTCATAAGCCTTCGCGTACTCTCCTGTTTAGCCGGAACTTTTATCAACAGTCTGTAGGGGCGAAGTCTCGCGTAAACTGCGAGGCGTCCAGCAGCTGCTTATGTTCGGAGAAAGCGGGTATAAACGATAGGGTGGTCAGGAGCCGGATGATTAATGCTTTCGGCGGAGAATTGTCTGTGTGGTCTCGAGGAGCTCGGTCCAGGTTCCTGGCGGAGCAAACTTCCTACATCTAGCCGGAATCCCAAAATTTAATTAGCTAGGAGTAATTCACGAAGGGGACGCAATCGACCGGAGGACCCTACAACATTACGTAACGGCAGACTTGCGTTTCTATTAAGCACGCCAGTTTACGGAGGAGATTGCTGGGAGTAGTCGCGCAGAGCAACGACGAAACGCTCTGTCGGGAAGACAAACTGGCTTCGGTCGTTCGCCTTTCAGCGGCGCGTTACGTCGCGCGAATACCAAAAAGCTGGGCGGGATGGGAAATCGAGAACGTCGGCGGGACGAGGTGGAGCGGGCCGGTTAACGAGTGGATTTTAATCGCTTCTAACCTCCACCCTTCTTGAACCTCGAATGCTGTCGGGATCGGGACGCCTCGCTGCACCGAGCCTCGTGCTTACAGGGTATCGAAGCGATGAAGTATCATCGGGAGAGATTTAAACATAGAATCGTCGGGATGGCGTGCAGTTGCAGCCACGAAGAAAATAGAAGCGATGTTGCACGTGCGCGCACGTGCGGGAGGACCGGTGCTAATGCACACCGCGGTATGCCATTGATAACTCAGCCATTCTCTCTTGGCAGCGATCTCTCGGTTACGTGATCCACCGGATCGCCTCGCGGGTCCCATCGCGAACAGCTGAATCTCCGATCGCTGTGCCCGGTAAACGATTATGCGACGAGGAATATAGAGTGCTACCCTCTCCAGGGCTTGATGCGTCGGGGATTCACCGCAGATCCAATAGAATTCCGTTTGATCCCACTGTAATAGAAACGTTTTCTCTGGAACATGTATTCTACCTACAACGCGTAGCTTCCCGGAATAGCCGAATCCGGCGAATCTGAATTGTAATGAGCACAATAGCGAGCCAAGAGCGACCCAGGGTTGCACGTGGTGCGTGCATTGTTCCCCGTATTCGTTCGTCGAATGCGAGCGCATCGTACGCGACCAAGCGTGCGCGACGACAGTCACACGGCGGCGACGGAGTCGCTTCGTTAGTGGCGGTTTTCTCCAGCGTCTCGTGTCACCCTTAACGAGCGGCCGAGTAGACGGCGAGAAGGGGTTGGCAGCCAGCTTTCGTTGGCTACGCGGACCTTTCGAAACAGTAACACGCTAACGACGAAATAAATGCATGCCTCTGTGTACATTTTTTTTAAGGTTCTACGACTTACGCTCTTACAGCGCCGTTGAGCCTGGTGTGGGCCAGCGAGGGCGAGGACGTGGAGCTGCCCTGCGACATCACGCCCCCGATACCCACCGACTCCGTCAGCATGGTGCTCTGGTTCCAGGATACTGCCGGGATACCACTCTACAGGTAACGTTCTTCAATTGCTCCTCTGTAGCTTCTATACACAGTTCTGAAGCTCATTTCCTGTACTCGACTTCACTTGGTTTATTTACGCTGCTAATTCAAATAATCTGGAGCCTTTCGAGCAACGCAAGACACTTTAATTACAGAGTGGTTTCATTACGAAGCCACGAAATTGCAATCGGTCTTGCAGGAATGGGTTTCGTAATTCTTGTATGATCGGGAGAAACGATGGAAAAGGGGACCTCGGAGGATGGGACGCGAACCTATGATCTTCGGGGCCTCTGGGCTCCTGGTCGGCCGCCTTACCAATGTCGCCAAAGTCCACCCTCTTTTTTAAATACGTTATGAGGCAGTATTATTGCAGCTAAAAGTGATTATTCTGATTACGAGCGAATTCCTGCAATGTAGAACATGTGCGTCGTGAAAAATTGTTATCAGTCCAACACACTTTCGTTTCTACATTTTCCGCGACTTTATTTTACGAGATAAACGCATTCTTTCGGCGACCATTTTGCACAGTGGACTTCCTGTTACATACCGCGCGGGAACTTGCGCTGCCGGATCTCGGCCACGCTTATTATTTGTAGATACCATTGTTCTGAGATCGCATCTCGAAATATCTCGACCCGAGCCCCCGGAAGAGAGTCCCTCTTTACGGCCGCTGTAGTTACTTTACAGTCTATTGTGAGCTCCAACTTCCCGACGTTTCTGAAAATACATCAAGATATCCGTACTCGCGCCCTTATCGATGCAAGAGTTCGCTGCAGCCTGGCGTATCGAGAGGCATCCAGTTAAAATTCTCAAGCATCCATTCCAGCTCCCCCACAACGCGCGATTCATCGTTTAAACGAAAGGGGAAATTGAGGTAGATCGCGTAACATAAATAAACAAGAAGAGATTCGTGGATTGTTGGCATCGGCCAGCGGAATTTCTTAATACCAGCAAACTGCCAGAAATAGATCAGCCGATCAAACGTCATCCCGTACTGATAAATCCGCGTAAACAGCGCCCGAGTTGGTTTATTTACGAAGGAAGGTGGGGGGGGGGGGCGAGTCCGCCCGTAAAACGACATATTCATCGCGAGGGGCGAGGCAGTGAAGTAAAAAAAATTTCCCTGAAAAAGGGTGAAACACGTGGGTTCCGAAAGGCGAGAAGGCCGCCGCGGCTAGGTCTGTTCCGCGTCAAAGGATGATCGTAAAAAAGAAAATACAGCGGGAGAAAAGCAGCGACACGCGAGACGAACACAAAGCAGGTGGCTTTCGGAGCCTTTACGGGTTCGGTTATTTGCGCCGAAAACGCTTCCATAACCGGTGGCAAGAGAAAAAGAGGAATGGAAATACGAGAGACGAGAGAAGCGTGGGACAGAGGGGCGAGCTGAAAGGGTGGAATAACACGAGTCGCCTGACCAACGCGTTTATAACTGGCGCCGCAATTTGAAGGAAATCGACTGCGAATTGCTCGGTTTTTCCGTGATGGGTGCCGCGGTGATTTCCTCCTCAACATTGCGTAACGGTCAAACGTTGCCGGTGAATCTAAATTCGCTGACTGCACGCTTGCCAACTATCCTTTTTTTCTCCGGGAATAGCCGCGCGTGCTAGAGTTAGTCACCGAAACTGGCCAACCGGCTGTTTACCCGCTCCTTTGCCCTCCCGGAAGCGCCAACTTGTTCGAGCGTCATTCGATCGTTGACTCGTCGATCGGGCCAAGCGTCCTGTGTACTCTGCGAATCGACAGGAAACGTAACCCGGTTACCCCGATACTTTGATCTTGAGACCGTGCCGGGGGAAAAAAAAACCAAGCTCTTTCACTAACGAGGGATCATACTGACGATCTACCTCGCTGAATAAGGACGCCTAAGTGCTCGTGATCTAAGGGTGGCTACTTAAGGGTGGGTGCATCGTTGCAGCTTGGATGCAAGGAACGGGGATCTCTCCAAGGCCATTCATTGGGCGGTCAGCGACGACCTCGGCAAGAGGACTTACTTCCAGATCGGTGATGGCCATCGAGCCAAGCTGAAAGTCACTAAGGTCACGTATAAGGACCAAGGGATGTTCAGGTGCAGAGTAGACTTCGTCAACTCCCCGACGAGGAATTTCCGAGTGAATCTTACGCTCGTCGGTGAGTATGCCTGTTCAGAGCTGGCGAATCGACTCGCTTTTAAGGTAATTGTACCAGTGCCCGGCCATGTCCCAGTACATGAATAGCAATGCGAATTTTATTTGTTTTTAAGCTTAATTTTTAATGTAATTAAAAACAAAAAATAGTAGCATAATGTATTTAGAAATATTAATTAAAGTCATTATTATAGAAAATTAAAAATTGTTAGATAGAAATAATTATTTTGTAACACACTTCGTACGCATAGCAGATTTCGAGAAATTTCTTAATCTTCTGTCAAGACACTTCTGTCATTTACTAAGAAAATATAGACAGCATTTTTTATTTATATATTATAATATTACATTATTATAATAGTAAATAGATTTAAATTTAGTTTAAGATGGTTAAATTTGCAAGAAAATTAATATTTTTTTAAACAAGTCTAACAAGGGAACATCCCGAACCCGAAAATTCTAAATATTCTGAAACTTTGTGTATATATTTAGGGAATTTTCTCCTGATTACAACGCAATTTTTGTTTGCCGCCCAAATTCACTTTAAGGGGGTGTAATTGACCCCTGAAAATCCGGTTATTTTCCGATTTTGTGTTATAACTCGTAAACTGTAAAATAATTTTTTTTACCCAATGATAAATCTAATTAAAAGAAGTACTTTTTGTTTTGAAACATTTTTTCTGTCTCTTACAGTTTGCGAATTATAACACAAAATCAAAAAATAGCCGAATTTTCAGGGGTTAATTTCACCCCCTTCGAGTGAATTTGGGCAGCAAACAAAAATTGCGTTGTAATCAGGAGGAAATCCTCTACATACTCACAAAGTTTCAGAAATTTTTGAATTTTCGGTTTCGTGATCTTCCCCTGTAAGTTTATTTACTGCTACAAGAATTTCGTGAATGTAAGTAATTCAGATATCTGGACATGCATTTTTAAGTTGTCCGCTTACTGGGACGATATAATTCAGGTATTGGGACATGCAGTTTTAGGTTGCCCACTTACTGGGACATCTGCATGTTTTCGTGTTTTCATTAATAAATAAATCTATTATAATACATAAACTTTTTTTTCAGTTTCCGATAGTACAATATTGTGTTATCTTCCACATTTCAACAACATTTTTTTATTTCATGATGGTTTTACAAATTAAATTAGGAGACAAACTTTGCCGCTATTCCATAAGCCCCTTAAGCGTCCGGGCATTGGTACATTTACCTTATTTGACGATTGCGCCGAAATGTAACAAATTCACGGTTGCCCCATTTGCTTAGAGGAGCCAACGAGACCTGTGATACACGATGCCCAAGGGCGAGAAGTGACGGGAGTGGGTGGACCGTACCTCGAGGGTTACAGCCTCGCTCTGACCTGTCAGGTGTCTGGGGGTAAGTTGGCATTTCGTTTCTACGACGATTGTCGTTTAACATTCCGTAACACGTCTACCCCAGGAAGACCAAAGCCTTCTGTAACGTGGTGGAAGGACGGCGAGATCCTGGACAGCGTTGTCGATACCATGGCTATCGACTCGCCCAGCAAATTCACGGCGAACCATCTCTACATCGATAGAGTGACGAAGTCGTTGTGGGGCACCAAGCTGGAGTGCAGGGCTCAATCGGCGCCCATGGCGGCACCGATCGTCCGAGAAGTCCCTCTAGACATTTACCGTAAGTACCTCGTTATCGTTTGTCGTCGTCAGATATCTGGTTCGCGGATGTTTCGGTGCCGAGCGGCTTCGAGTAGGGAAAGAGTGGACGGAACGTTGCAAAAAAAAAAGTCAGCCGCGAGCAAAGTGCGAGCCTGGCATCTGCTGGCGAATAAAATAGAACGAATGTGCGCGCTGCTCAAGGTCGCTTCTTTGAATCTGAACGCGTGCTAAATGCGATCGCGAGCGAGTTAAGAGACGGGCCTCGCCGATTCGCCACGTCCACGTGCTACCGCTACCGTCTTATTTCCGTTCCGTCGATAGCTTCACTGGCGAAAACGCCACTCAAAGGGTCCGCACGACCGCGCTAGCCAACACCTTCTAAATCTTGATAGCCGAAACGCAACACTCCCTTCCTGTATTCCGACGAAACGCGCCGGAAGCATCGTGCACGGGAAGAAACGCAGTTCTTATTCATCCGAATGTCCTGCAGCTCACCAGGCGACAGAGGGAGAAGAAAGAAATTTAAATATAGGTAGTTGGAGCGAGTGAGCCGCGGCGGAAGCGAGATGAATTCCAACGATTTCGCGCGGACCTCCTTAACTCCTTTGACGGTCGCATTTCGTGGAATCGTCGCCGAAAGTAAAAATACGCGGTCCGAGTGTCGAGCATGTGGCTCCCTCCGCCTGTTATTTTCGCCCCGACAGGGCCGACCATGGCTATGGGGTCCTGGTCGGGAATTTTTTTGCGAATCCTTGGGGAATCTCTCGAGCCGCTTCGGGGAAGGGAAAGGTTTCGGAGATGTTATAGAGTTGACGTAGAGCCTCGTGGAATGCTGCTGCTATGCTTCCTAACAAGATGTAATCGAAGGCTCGTTCCCGCAGTGAAACCGGCGGTCGTGAAAATCGTGCTGAGCGAGGAGCAGATTTACGCTGGTCGGCCGATTGCTGCGCGGTGCGAGACATGGGGAAGCTCGCCCGCGGCCAGGATCGTCTGGAGGCTAGGCGGACAGGTGATAGGCGACCCGAACGTGGCCACCACGCAGAGAAGCAATTCTACGGTCAGCAAGTTGGCTCTGGCCCTCGGCAAGCACGACGACGGCAAGGAATTAACCTGCAGAGCCGAAAATCCCAGATTTCCCGGCGGGGTGCTCGAGCAGACTAAAGTCCTCAACGTCGCCTGTGAGTCTCCGGTTCCTTCCACGACGCATTTTCTTCGCTGACCTTCGAAAGCGCAGCAACCACTGTACATCGGATGTCTTCGGTTTCTGCGTTTAGATCCTCCAGTCGTCGCCGTCAATCTAGCCACGGGTTACGTTCTGGATATCCTCAGGGAAGGTGACGACTTGAAGCTTATCTGCAACACGGAGAGCAACCCGCTGCCGACTACTGTCAACTGGTATCACAACGTGAGTAAGGAATAATCCTCGAAGCACTGCCGTATCGTCTTTTTGCTATCATGTTGCGATCATCATATTGCAGGATCATCGATTGGAGCACGACGTGACCGAAGGAACGATGATAGCCTCGAACACGTTGACGCTGAGGTTGCTAACTCTGGCCCATTCCGGGGAATACTCGTGCGAGGCGATCAATTCGGTGGGGGTGGGTCAAAGTCCGCCGATTCACATCCACATGAAATGTGAGTAAGCTTTGCCTCTCTGAGAAATTTGTATTCCCAACGGAGGCTGTTGTTTCGAAAGATGCGCCGAGGTGCAGGGTGGGCTACGAGCGACGCGAGATCACGGCGGGTCGCCACGAGCCGCTGTCGCTGCGATGCGAGGTGGACGCTACGCCGAAGGACGTGGTGAGGTTCTCGTGGACGTACAACGGGACGCGCGGCGACGTCTTGCCGATACCGAACTCCAGGGCTCTGAATAACGGGCTCGTTAGCGTGCTGGAGTACACCCCTACCGCTGACACGGACTTCGGAACTCTCGCTTGCTGGGCGAGCAACAGCATCGGCAGACAAAGGACGCCCTGTATATTCAACATCGTGCCAGGAAGTACGTGCCCTTGGCAAACTGATAACTCCAACAAATTCCCTGAAAGAACTCTGGCCGAACGTTTTGCTGGGTGTCTGGTAACGCGTGCAGCCCATCTCGAGGATGGGTTTGAAAGTTGATGGCCCACTCGCGGCGTAATGGATCTCGTCGATTAAACCTTTCCTTAGGCGTGGGCGCAGTTTAATGCCGTCGCTGTTCTAACACTAGCTGGCCCGGGGCTTTTCGCAATCCAATGCTTGTTCCTCGCTGGACAGCTGATGGAACGGACATCACTTGAAATCGCGGTCACGGAACAGTTAATACTCGTGGAGAAGTCCATCGAAATTGCCTTCCATCTATCTCTTTCGCGAAGAAGCGCTTTCTAAGTAGCGGTCGATAGGGAGGGAGAGCGTCCGCTTACACGGGCACGATTTATTGACTTTAGAAGCCGAATCCGTCTTTGAAGTGGACCTCGCGGCGTTATGAAATGCTCTGTGTTCCTAACCGAGTAAACGTTACGATTCGCAGAGCCACCGCAACCGCCGTTCGACTGTTCCCTGCGCAACGAGACCAGCTCGCTGGAAGTGAATTGTGTCCCTGGCGCGGACGGTGGTTCCCCGCAGCACTTTCTGCTGGAAGTTCGGGCGGTGCCCGGCAGCCCCGGGGTCGTTCAGGTGAACCCACCCACGCTGCACGCACCTCAGAGCGATCAGGGAACGGTCGGAGAGGTCCCAGCCATATATCAAGAGAGAAACCCGAGGCCTAACTTCCAGCTGCACAACCTTGAGCCGGGCTTCGACTACACTCTGTACGTGTACGCGGTGAACGGTCGCGGAAGGAGCGAGCCGGCGCTCCTGGAGCACGTCAGGGTCGTCCAGCCTATCGGCGGCAAGATGGAGGAGAGGACGGGCATCTTTCTGGAGGATCTGAAGAAGGCGCTGCCCAAGGCCAGCTCGGAGAATCTGATCATCGTGATCGCCTTGACAGGTACAGGTAATTGGACGTACCGTTGTTTTCCTTCAGTTTTCGCAGCGTTATACGCATACCTTAAGATTTTTATTTGTCGACGTGGGGTACACATCCCTGGACGGAGCGATGACGTGATTTTGGATTAAAGGTGCGGTGGCTTTGATCCTGATCGGTATCGGAGTGGTAATCGGACTGGCTATCTGCAGGCGACGGACCAGCTCCCCCGTTAAAGACGGGCCTGACGATTTTACCACACCCACCTATGTCTCTGCTCAGAGAGTCGAGCCGAGGATCAGATACTCGGGCGATAGCAGGCGCTCGCAAAGGACGAGCCTGTACGTGGAGGAAAATCGAAACGGTAAAATGGTCTCCTAAGCTACCACGCTTATACTCGAGGAATCGTTTTAACGCGCGAATGCTCCAATTGTTGTTAAATATTTATCCCGTCGCTGTAACTCCACTGCGAGTACCTACCTACACCTATACCTGACCGTTCGCTTGCTTTTTCAGAGCCGGATCTGCTGCAAAGGGTCGAGATCGATGTGCACGACTAACGTCCACCCCTCCCTGCGTTATTCTGTTGAGCTAAGAGTAACGCTTGGATATTCACCGTTATGTATTATACGTATTCGCTTCCCGCGACGTCCTGTGTAGATATAAACCGGGCGCAAGTGCCTACTTCTGTAGATATAAGACGTAGCTGTATAAGTCGTAGGATGGTAGCAAAGGCATTGCATTATGCGCTTGATCCGGTGATCTAACGCTGTTTCCAGAATTCCTGTACCTGTACTTTACGATCGTGTTCGTGAACGTATCTTTTAAACCGTCGGCCAGACGACGAGCTTTAAAGCGTTATTTATTGCACCCCTGCGCTTCGTGCTGTAATTTACGTGCCATTTTTGACGCGAGCGGGCGACGAGCAAAGTATTATAACCGAGCGTCAGCAGTGTCCTTGTAACAGACGACGCTCCAGCGACAGCTTGTCAGCTCCCGCGGCTCTAACGATACTCGTAGCGTAGAGGCGTGAAGTGTATATACAGATATTTTTACAATCGTTCCCGTAAAACCTAAGACAATTCAATTCCTACGTCCAATTATACACTTTCCAGCCGCGTTCTCTTGGAGCACGCGGCGCGCCGATAAGTAAGGCCGTCGAGAGACCGAGACGCTTATCCAATTATGTAAATAGTATAGAAAAGTGCCGGGTTACGTATTATCCCGGTGATTAAACGGCCGAATAAATCTCCATCGAAACGTGTACGTGTCTGATATGCCTGCACCATTCGTTGTCCAGCGTTGGCGCGAGAGGAAAAATTGTTTCACAAACGAATCGCAACGGTTTCCCGATAGTGAGGGCACCCCAAGCTGCCGATTTTTGTGCGGAGGGGCGCGCACGTTTGGTAATCGGCGCGGTTTTGATATCGTTACTAAATGTATCGCGCACGGCGGCACGATAGCGGCCACCGTAAACAATTTTGCAAAAGCCAGTGAGTGCAGGCCGCGAGATGCTTGTCGCGCGATTCCATCGATATAAATAACGGCCGACCGGCATCGGTAACGTCCGATATCCGTAAAATAACGCCGTACTTCCGGCGGGCACGAGGGCCCACAGAGTATCAGGTCGGTCGAAAATAAACTGTGCACTGTTTGGCGGGATACTCTGCCGTCTGTAATAAAGTTCCGGCCTTTTAACCGGCTCTTGCAGCTTTGTGTACGCCAACTGGCCGAAGGCGATCGCGAACAACTGCTAGGCAAGTGGAACAGCCAACCAAAACATCGCGCCGTGCAAGATTGCTTGGATTATTTGTGCATCGGACAGGCTGTTTGCTCGGACGGCTCTTTAAGCAAACACGGATTCGATCTTGACGGAATCAAATGGGACCCCCAGGACGCCGAGGGAGCACCATTCGGTATACGCGGGGTTGATTCGTCGCGAGAATATCGAGATCCAACATTTAGCTGCGCCCAGTGACGTAAAGTTTTTGGTCGCTGGTGACGAGATGTAATTTGAATGATTCTGAAGCGAAATCCACGGCAAATTTTATCTCGATCCATTTGAACGGGAAGCACCACTGAAACTTCAATAACATTTCGTTTATCCAATATTTATTTACGCGCAAGCCCACATAAATATAACGCGCGGTAATTACAACCGGAATCGGAATTCGATACGGTGGAACGGCAGAAAATTTACAAATTATAATGCGTGCAAATATGAGCTCGATCCCAATTACCTGGCGACACGTAGGCACATTGAAATTTATATTAAGCATTAGGAAACGCAATTATTAAACGTGCGCTGTGGATTTATATGGAAATGCGGGGGCGTCCTTGCGTCGGGCCGGATCGTGTCCCCGGCAAGTCGTGAAATATTGCAACAACAAACTGCAAAAAGGGGGAGAAAGAAGACCGCGCAACGATTCCTCGATCAATCCTACTCTGCATTCATTGCCATCGGCATGGCGGGCCGTCGACGCTCGATTAACCGAAACTTCATCAACGTCGCGATAATCGTGTCGCCGATCGCGACAGATATTCTATTTTCGTTGAATTAGTTGCCGGCGCGGCAATTACAGGAAAAATTCAATCAGCATTACTGGCGTTTCCGTAATCGCTTTACAGACTCGCGTTAAAGCGCGACCTATCGGAATTCTTGAATCGCTTATAAAAATTCCCCGTCTGTCGGGAAACGAGGAGAAAAGTCTTTTGCCAGTTCCCGTTTGGCTTCTTTGATATCGACGGAAGAATATTTTAAAGGTAAGAGGAAAAACGAGGAATATCAATTTTTGTGATTATTTGATTTATAGCATATTTTGTTGGTGGCAATCGGGACTACCGAACTGTCGAATCGCAAAGGGTTGTAAAGTTCAAATGCCCCGTAAGATCTCATACAGCACACTCTCGTTGCAGGATCATTGCAGTGCAAGATTGAAATGTTGCACTGCAACGTTGTCGCAACGTTGCAGCAATATTGCTATGTCCGCCTCCTGCAACCATTCGGGCAGTGGGTTCAAAAATATAAATAACGTTCGTGACGGACGCGACGATATTGAATGTGTGCAGAGAATCATAGAAGTACAAAGCCCGTATATTACTTTTTCTCACAGAAAAATTTTCTCCCCCGAGGGGATTCGAACCGGCGCGACCTGTAGCGTCGTAGGCGAACACTTTACCGCCGCAGCTACAACCAGTGATTGATAAGACTGCTCACGTATACGAACTTACACTCCTACCGTGCAAAACTTTAAACTGAAATTATTCAACAACGAAGGCTCATTTTGACAAACTCCATTAGGGTTTTGTAACACTATAGGTATGTGCTACAACTTCCGCCCTGTGTCATTCTACACATTAAAATATACAGGGTGAGTCACCTAACATTTAAGCTTAAAATATCTCCGTTGTTTTTAATGATACGAGAATATGTCTCAGGAAAAAAATGATTGCTAGACAAAAAGGACAACATATTATACATGGTTGAATTTGTATTTTTATTGGTTATAACGTTACAGTAATGAAAATACGTCATACCATTAAAAAAACCATTGATGATCTTGAAATTTCGGGAAATATAACCTTGAGAATAAAAATCGTCTCCGTCAGAATAATTGGCTCCCTGAAGCAAACATTTTTTTCCTTAGACATTTTCTCCTTTTTTTCCTTAGACATTTTCTCGTATCATTAAAAACAACGGAAATATTTTAGGTATAAATATTTTAGGTTAAGCAACGTTGCGCAACATTGCAGCAACATTACAGGAAAGTTGCGGCAACATTGCAAGAACGTTGCACCAACATTGTGGAAACGTTGCTAAATGTTGCCGTAACGTTGCAGAAATATTGCAGAAACGTTGCCGTGCAATATTGCAACGCACCATTGATGCAACTTTGCACGGCAACGTTGCAGCAACGTTACATCGACATTGCACTGCAACCATGCAACACTGCAAGGTTACGGCAACGATCCTGCAACGTTGCCTACACGAAGTGTGCTGTATGGGATGACATTAAAGTTTTGGTATAATTACTGGTTAAAAACAGGTAGGTAACGTCCACTCTACACTGGAGCAAAACAGTTAATTTTCTCGATAAAGCCGTTTTGTGACATTCCCCGTTCTTTCCCCTTACTCTTCAATTTTCTTCCCTTCCTCGTTACATCCTCTAATAAGTATCGGAATATGAATACCTATAAATTGCGTGGCGAACGAAGAAGCTTATCAGGGCTGAGGGTGGGCGAGTAGGCGAATCGCAAGGGTAGTTGAAGACGGTTGAATTGAGTCGCGAGGCGGACCCAGCTCGCTTTCCGTATCTGTAATGAAGATGCAAGTGGACCGACAACCATTGCGAATGCAATTGTGTATTACAGAGGTGTGCAGAGGGCGGAACGGGCAGGAACCACGGTGTCGGACAGATAATTAGGTTATACTTTGTAGCGCGGCAAGCACGGTATTATCGTTATCATCATGGGAAACTACGCTCGTAGAACGCCACGGGGTATCCGTGTTATTTTCAGCGAACCTGCCACCCCCGTCGCTGCGTACGCCCGTTAAATCCGACATGCTCGGGGTAAACGTTTCCCGCGAGGCGAATAAATCTTTTTATTTGCACGCGCTACTTTTAAGAAGTCCTGAATATCTTTCAATTTCCCTGCCTCTGCGCGCCTGAGGCACCGTGCTCCCCTTCCTCGCGAGCTCGGCTTCCGAAATTTCCTCCGGACTTTCCAATTATTCTGCGACTGGTGAACGATATCCGTTCTTAGTTAGCAGCGAAGGGTTCGGGTGACATTTACTGGGGAAAGAGAGTATTTTCGGTGCGTCAGTGTCGCGGGCCGAGGCTGAAAAGTTAACGAGCCCTGGCAGCGAAAAATTTGCTCCCAAAGCTACGCAGTCGCTTTCAGCAGTCGAAGGAGGTGGCGAGGACGACACTTTGCCACTCGTGCTCCAAACTTCTCGGGCTTAGTTCCCCCTAATTGTCCTTGAAGTTGAATGGATTTAATTAAAGAAAGAAGGCTGGCTCCTTGTAAATACCACGAATCTGACATTTTCCAGCGCGACGGCGAACACGAGCCCCCCCCTCAGGTCCTCTTCCTGGCAAATAATGAGGTGTGTAATTGCTAGTCGCAGCAGAGTGTCCCGGCAACGATTATACAAACCAGTCGACGCGTATTTTATCCAATGTCGAAGGTTGTTCATAACAAGCACGTGGCGATAATGTAAGCAGTTGGTTAACGAGGATCAAGTGCTACTGTTAGGGGTGGCCGTCTGGCGCTGAAACGACCACATCAAGCGGATCTCATTTAATTGGAAGGCGTAATAAATGGGCATGCGCACAGATGTCGGGTTTGATGCACCGTCGGACCGCGGTGCCCAAGTCAACGGGGTCGCATTAATTCCATTAAAACTTGGACACGTTCGATGAAAATTATCGACGAGAGTCTGAACAAGGGATGGTTTTTCGTGTCGAGTTCATTAATAAAATAGAAAGGGGAAACGGTCGTGCGAGGGGCGCCCGAGACCTACTCTTATGTTTAATTGGTGGAAGTTGAGGCGAGTGGAAAGAGCGCGCGACAAAGGATTATCTAGCCGATCCATTGTACAATTTATCGAAAACGATACACGAGCTTTTAGGCGAGGCTCGATCGAACGTAATGGACCTCATTAATTCATCCGCCCCGTAGAGCAGAAAATTTAATATACGGAATAACGTATGACTGTAATTACCATAACGGTAATTATAAAATCTAATTAAACACGTAAATAATATACTACAAGGTGATTAAGCGTGCCCGATGCCCAACACTCGAGCGATCGATCCGGGCAGTGATACAAAAATTAACATTCGCGTAACAGCGATCCCCCGTTTCTCGACGGTGCTCCCAGTTAGCTGGAGCCTTGACACGGGAAATTTATGCACTAGCGAGGGCGCATCGACGAGAAGACGATGGGGAGGACTGCAACTAATGCCGTTCAGTAATTTGCTCCGCGACCCAATTCCAGCCAGCAGCCACTCCAAGATTTAGTGCGGGCTAATCCACCTGTTGGAGAAATAAATCTCCCGAGACGATTCGATTGTCCATCCCGTCGCTTCTATCTTTTTGAATTTCATTCGTAGGAAAAAAGTTCGGGGGGACGGTAAATCCTGGAGCGGGGCATTCGCGACAGCGCAAGAAAGGACTTTCGGCTCTTGCCCCGAACGAGAATTGCTTTATCGCGCCGACTTCTCTCCGCCGACATTTAATCTCTTTTGTTCCGGGGTTCGGTCGTTATCCAGTAGACTCCTACCATCGAGCATTGCCTCCGGGTTCGAGCTAATAAGCTGCAACGCAGCCCGTTTAATAACGCGTCTCGCGGAGGAGAACGTCCTGTTAGACGCGAGAAGCTGCTTTCCTCGCAGTTGCTGCTTTTGCCGTGCTTTGTCAAGGTTACCGCGATCACTTCTTTGATCGCTGCTCAATAGACCGCGAGCAAAAAGGTGCGGACAAGCGGGTCTCGAAAAAATGGGTCTCAGGGTAGCAGAAGTCTCGAGAAAAAAAAAAATGACGCAGCTGCAAGCGCGACGAAGGAGAAAGCAGCTTGGCTCAGTCTCCAGCCTTGGCGAACAAGTTTCTTGCCGGGGAAAAAAAGGTGTGAACAAGCACCGCCAGAAAAAAACGAGGGCAAGGTCTTGGACATGTGCAAAGAAGCCAAACGAGGCTCGGTACGCGTGCAAAAAGGAAGGGTGAACGTTGCAGGTGCGCGCGAGGACGAGCCAAGTTGTACGCTCGCCTCGAGGAAAGGCGATCAGGTTTCACGATGCTCAGTGACAGAGAGCAAAAAAGTGAAAGCAACTGGATGAAGAAAGAAGGGCAGCTTCTTCTTTCATCGGTGCTCGCTTGACCGTGAGGGAACAAGGTGTGGACAAGCAGGTTCGGAAAAAGGACGGTCGGAATGCTACGTGCGCTGCGAATGAGAATGTTGGCCTAGGCTCGAGCCAGGGCGATCGGCTTTGACGGAGCTCTACGATCTGCTCGATAGACCGAGGGCGCAAAAGTATGAGCAATAGATACCTACAGACAAAAAGGGGTAGATCAAAGTGCCTGTCAGTGACTTTTTTCTTCTTGAGATATGCTAATCGATACAAAAACCCCGATGCGTTTAACACGGTGTCAAGGAGGAGTGTGCGTTTGAACTTTGGCCCGTGTTCCGTTAAGCGGGTTGGAAGGGCGCGGCGTACACTTTCCAGGGCCAGCAAAGATGTTTCGTAACGGCCTACATTGCTCGGCTGCTCGAACTCGCTAATTATTTCCCGTAACAAGCATAAAATATTCCAGCGGGTGTACAGCGTCGACGGCAATGATCCCGCCAAGGTATTACGTAAAGTCTCCCTTTGTCTATCCTTCGCCAGCCCCTTCTCCTCGCCGCGCATCACCTGTCAAATATCTTACGAGGATGAATGCGAGAATGTTGTATCGTTTTCTTGAGGGAAACTGAATTAAAACGGCAGTCTCCTGAGGAACTAGGAACTACTAACGGATTCAGATCGCAGTGGCTTCATTTACATAGTAACTTGATGGAGCGCTCTATGCAGAAGTGGTCTGGATGTGTTTCATTGAATTTTAATTGTCTGCTTTTAGAGAGTACGAGTCGACGACGCGTAATTACACCGGAGAACTTTCGATACGGTTGAAGTAGAATAGGGTCGTCCGTCGATTCATCGGTTCGATGTCTCAAGTTTCTCGTCGGCCCTCCTTCCGGGCCCTCGGAGCGTCACGAGTCTCACAATGCGAGACGTAATTACGTTACGTTAATTAATCCGCCGTCTTCTCTGCCGTCCGTCTTCCCCTTTCTCCCTTTCGCTGCCCCGGCCGATTCCTTAGCCGCCAGTTTGCAAACCTCCCGGGCTCTTTTAATTCGTCGGCAACTCCCGATGAAACGGAAATGAGTTGTCTCACTTCCGTTTGCAGAAGATTTCACGGTGAATTTGCGAATCCCTCGGTCCACGGTGGACCAGACATTCGGCACGATTCAACAGCCTCGTTCAATCCCTCGTCCATGGAACGGAGACGGCGAAGAAGGTTACGAAGCCTCCCGGCTTCTTACTTTCATCGCCCCTTGGAAATGTTAATTTCATCGCCTCCTGTCCCACGCGAAAATTTCGGACCTCGTCCCTGGCATTCCCAAGCAGCGAGCCCAACCACCTCCATAAATGTTTCAATTTCAAAGGCATCCAGCCTTCGATCGATCCCTGTTTCCACCTCGACCTGGAAATCACGGTAAATTTCATACGCCGGCAATTAACGAACAGCTGGATGGAATGTTATCGCCCGGCTCTATTCTCTCAACTTAATTTTCGAGAACCTTTGTCGAGGTATCGCTTCGTCTATCCTTCTCCCTGCAAGATCCCCGCGGGAACGATTGCGGCACAGCGAAAGCCAGCTTTGTGATCTTTCCATTAAAATTTCGATTAAGGCCGAGGCGAAGAGTATCGAGCCTCCGAGATTCCTGGCTTCGGTGTCGATAGCGCGCAGCCTCGCCGATGAAAAATTCTTTGCCGCGGTGCCTGGACCGCATAAATTTCTGTACACATACGTACGGGGAGTCCGAATAAGGAGCTCGGCGCTCGGCGCTCTTGTCGCCATTTAATGCAATCGAATTTCAGGGCCACGCGGTATTATTTTCGGAGCTGGCGCGGTATGCGGTAAGCGCATTTCGCGTCACATTCAACAATGGAGCGACAATGAATTCCCGATCGGACGTATAATAGACCGTAAGCCTCGGCACGACTATTATTGTCGGCATGTGGCAGTCGTTGCGGCAGCCGCAGCCACAGCCGCGGAACGCAGGCTCGTGAAAAGGGAAAACTTGGGATAAAGGTCCTTTATGGAGCAGCAAAAGCTGGAAACGCGATCGTAGCTCGTTCCAGCCTCGGAGCACAACGGGCAGCGACACTGGTTTGAACGACGCGCCACCCGTTAGTACATATAAAATTTTCAACGAAACAGCCGTGTAGGTACCGCGTGTTGTACGAAATTGAAAAGTCCACCGAACAATGCGGACGTTTCACGCGAAACTCCGAGCACTTGGCCAACATTTGGTAGGGCTGAGGTTTAGTTGGTAATCGCATATCGAGGCTCCGTTGACGAACAAAAGAGATAACGCGTGATCGGCATGATTGCCCGTTCAGAAGCTTTTCGATCGCGGCCTTCGGTTGCAACGGGCAAATATTTGAGGATCCCCCGTGGCACGCGTTCAATTCGGATTCAATTCGAGGCGTCCTCGTAGATTCGGCCGGTTTCTTTTATCACCGTGAAAAATGATCGCGTCGATCGTCGGAACGACCGGGAAACGGTCCAATCTCCGTAAAGGAAACTAGTTATACCGGACAGACACGGTTTTCAACTTTGCCAGGTCGCGTGCCCGATACTCCCGGGACTAGGCAGCCGGTACATACAGACTGATTTCGAATTCCGTTTCCATTGGCCGAGGTCTAGCCGCGAGGCAAGTACGCGGTAGTAATTCAAACTTTTTGGAAAAACAGAGGATGTGGCGAAACGTGATGCCTACTACCTCTGCGTACATTTCAGGAATTTCTCAACACGTGGGTATCGAGGAGAAGCGGGGGACGCTCAAACTCGATAGCTGGATCATCCTGATGGACACTGTATGCGCGTTCTCGTATTTCAGTGGTAGCAGAGACCGAGACTGGGTCAGTTTTAAATTCTACTTTGTGATCGGTGAGGAGAACAGAAGAGGCCGCGGCCGCAAGAAATCCAATCCCACCGCTCTGCAGCGCGTCAGATTGCACCGGCTAAAAGCATCCACTTCGCGCAGCGACAGTTTGTTTTACGGGCGTACCATCCCCACGCACCTCGCTCGCTGTCCGATTCATTCTGTCCCGTTGCATCCCCCGTATTCCCCTTTTTACCTCGCCCATTAGCCAGGCGTCTGTTTTTAGCAGCAGTCTCTCTCGCCGTGAAATCTCGAAAGGAACGCGCGGAAACGCCAGAAGTCCTGCAACTTTCCCGTTGACTGGCAGCGAATTCAGATGCGCTCGAGATTGGCTGCACCACTCGAGCAAAAACGAGGGAAGGGTGTGGCATCAATTCCTGCGATACGGAAGATGATACATTCGGCATGTGGCAGGACGATGCAAACAATTGTCCACCGTCATAAACCTCCTCGGCATTCCCGAGTCGAGTCACGCGCCGTCCGCGCGCAATCCACGGGCGGAACGTGCAATTTAATTAATCGTTCGCTTCGTAGGACTGCGCCACGCCGCGGTATCTATAGTTTTTATTAACGCGGTACGCTTCGTCCGCGAGTTTCTTACGGTTTCCCGAGCTGTCGCAAACAACGCGACCCAATTTCCGCGCAACGAAACCGCGAGTATTCTGCTCGAGATTCGCCCCGAATACGGTTACAAAAGCTTCCGGGAGCGAACGCCAAGCTGGCTGTGCGCAGCTGTTTGCTCAAGCAAAGGTTGCGTTGTTCATGAAAACGTGATTGATTGTTGTCGATCTTGAATGTTTGGTTCGACGTCGACGAACCACTGCCGCCTGTTACCCAATCGAACTTTGTCTTTGTTTTGCCATAGTTCGTATCATATACAAAGTTTCGCGTAAATATTGACCGTATACTCGCAGCTCTACGAACCGATACCTCTGTTTGGAGTTTGCCAGCAACGCAGCGATTTTTTTCGCGCAATGGGAATCGCGAAGGGAGCCCTCTGCAGGGCTGCAGAAAATCGTGGAACGTTAAGGGGACGGTGAACGATGGAAAGAAAAGCAAAGCCTCGAGAAGGCGCCGTAAGGGAAAGCAGGGAATACTCCCTTTCACGAACAAACGCCAACTTCTGTTTTGACTTTTCAACTACGGGGACGCGAGCCGCTCTCAAGCAAAATCGGCTTTCCCGGCTTTCCGTTTAGTCTAGCAGCTACTGCCTCGGCTCTCTCATTCAAACGAAGTTTATCAAACGAACTACGGCCTGGACGCGGGAGCCGCCGCGGAATCAGGAATAGAATTGTACGGGGCAATGCAACCGGAAGCGCAATGAACTTCCAAACAAAGAGGAGGTGCATGTATATTCTTTATAGGCGCGGTCGCGCCGAACGCTCGCAATGTCCACTTGGATGGAGATTCCCATTTTAACGCGGGTTTTTCCGTTTATTCAAATATCACGGCTGGCGTTTAGCGACATAGCGAACCACGACGTTGGTCGACGTTGGAAACTTTCAACGTCGGTTTAAAATAATTAGAATAATCGCAGCGCAGCGCCGCGCAGTTTGAACTTTCCGCCATTCACCGGGAATTGTCCGCGGAAATTTCGGGGAACGTCACGGGCACGGCAGCGAGAAACGGAAAACATATTTACGATTCGCGTGGCGAGCATAGACGCTCCGCGAGCTCCGCGAATCGCGCGTGAAGCTTTCATAGATGGAAAATACAGGGAAACTTGAAAAATTACAGCCAAGGTGGAATTCCGCGGAATAAATAACACTGTTCCTTTCACGGTTGTTCTTCAATTCAGTTCTTACCGTGGCCGGCTCCTGACCCTCGGAACCAGTGGAATCAATCGATCCTATATATCGATGTAATTATACCCCAGAGTACAGAACACAGTCCCTAAATCCACCTGATTAATACTTGGTGTCGTAAACAGTTCATCCTCTGCGCGCTGAGTACGGGTGTTTATAATTCAATCTGAATGTCCCATCGAGAATAGGATGATTTCGCTGAATGCGTGTCGCGGCTCATAAATTATTGCCGTTACGATCGATCCCGTGTAATTATGCGTTCCCGCCATTGTTTAGAACACGTTTCGCTAGCGGTCAGCCGCTCATCCGCGCAGCAACAGCACAGCGGAGAAGTCGCAAGAATTCTTCACTGTTCCATTCCCGTTAAAAGGGTAATTTAACGAGTCCCAGCTACAAAGCAGGAAGCAGCACGACGGTAGGCGACGATTCTTCAACAGGCAGTGCCATTATCGTATCCTCTCGTTAAAAAAGTATCACAGCCCAGCGTTTTTCAGCGGTGCTGCAACTGCAGCTCGGATAACTCCTTTTTTCGCCTATTTTCTTTTGCACATTTCCGGGAGACCCATCGATCGGATTAAAGTGGCCCCTCTCCCCGCCGCCGCCGGCATATTCTTGTTTGGGTTTCATACGCGTCATCCTTCTAATCGCCGGTGTCTACGCTCCGGAAGGCTCGCCCACATTTTCCGTCCGGCTTCCTTTGATCAAATAAAGGCTTGGAACTTTTAATCCCGATTCCAAACGTTCGGCACTATTTCACCAGCTGAACCGTAAAATCGGGGCAATCCTCGCGAAATCGGCTGCGCCGAATTTCCCGGAGCGAGACGGTCCCGTGCCGACGACCGGGAGCCGAGCTCGCTGCGAAACGCAACAATCTTCGCTAAATCGTAATGATCGCGCCTCGAAGACGCTTATTCTTCTTTACGGCACCTCTTTTATACCGGCTGCAGTAATATTCCATGATTTCGCCGGGAATAAACAGCGGCCGTTAAGTTTACTTTATTCCTGGCAAAAGCTTGCAGCAGCTTTTCCCTGCAGAAGAAAAGTGGCGGTACTGGGTTAATTCAATCTGAACGGCTTGTTGGACGCTGCCCGGTTAATCTTTGAAAGAGGCTACCCCTGTAATGTGGTAATACCGTTGAAAAATAGATGCCTGCTTTTTTAAATCCAAGTCCAAAGGCGGATAATTTCTTTTAAAATCCCTCAAATTCGATCGATGTAGCTTTCGCGCAATTTAACACGATTCTCTTCACGGTATAGCAGCTTCGAGGTTACGGATTGATGGAACTGAAGAGCGTTAAAAATGAACGTTAAAAAAGCTCTTGAAGCGGTGTTTTTTTTACGATTTTTTCGGTACGGGGGATATCCTTTTGCAGGGAATGATTGAAACAGTTGCAGAACTGTCGCAATTTTTGCAGATTTAAATTCTGGAAAGCGGTTCTGTGCCTTTGTGGGACGAGCCACGACACCGTGGACAATATTATTACCTACGCTTTTTACATGTCGCTCGGAACAAAGCCGCTGGTACCTAGTGATCGCGGTGCTGTCGCAAGTATCGCCAGTGTCACTTAATCCCCTTAACAATGCAGAGAATTCTGTCGCCGCGTTTCTGCGAGTATCGTCAAAGGTTAATTCGGAAATTAAAGTCGCGAAACGTTGAACTCTGCTTCGCAGCCAGGCTAATAAGCGAGATAACGGGGCGAACGCTAGTTGAGGCACACGGGGAACATTAACGTCGTCGCAGCCTGCACGTATTGCGTTTGTTCATAATAGCTCTAAGCTGATAGCGAAACGCAGCGTCGATTAATATTTACGAGCGGCGCAGGCCACACGCGCATAAATATCCGCTAAGATCTGGCGCGCTGCGCTCGCGATCCTTGTGGATTTCGTGTGAACGCAGCCGCAGTGCTGAACACCTGTTGGTGCCGCGGGTTCCAGACGCGAGGAATATCAATTAGCGTAGCAAGGACGATCGCGACTTATGAATATTTCAGTGGAGATACTCGCAGATCCGCGGCGAGGCAACGGTCTCCGTGTGTAAAGCCACATGTTCCGGCGTATCTACAAATAGATCAGCATGATCTAGGTCTGGGGAGCAGGGTTCAATTCACGTCCACTGCGGTAACTACGGAACCTATCGAATATCTGATAGCCCAACGTCGATAACAATCGTAGAACGAAAGGGTGGCGCCGTTGGAGGAGGGAAAGGAGCAGCTGAGGATTGAAAGGGTGCAGGAGGAAGGAGAAGCTGGCCTCGTTTACACGTGGACGTCAAGAGTCTGACGCTCCCGAACGACCAAGGCAAGGCTTCCGCCGGGAAACGTCCGTTCCTGCCGCGTTCCGCTGCAACGGAAGGCAGAAAGCCGCATTTCGCGAGAGCTTCCCAATTCTAGACGGCAGACGGCGGACTTTTTTTCGTTACTGCTGGCCGAAAAGGAAGAGGAACGCTTGCTACCGAAAAATAAGAGCATCGTACCCCGGAGAGTCGTGCATCTGTTTCCCACTTTGCATAATACTCCCCAGGGGGCTAAGAACGGCTTTCCTTCTTACACGCCCGCCTGTCCGTCTTTATTTTCCTGCTCTCCGTAAACCCACTCGTTCCCCTACACGGTCAGCTGTCTCGTTGATCCTCCGTAAGCGATTTCCACGGCAAGGATGGGGATTTCGATCGACTCCGCTGTCGTCAGACGTTTCGCAGTTTAATAACGGGTGTGTTTAACATTTCTACACTGTACGATGTTGAATGGCAACAGAAATTCTACCGTTTTCCACGCGGTTCTAATCTACTTTTAACAGGCGCCACGGCGGGTCCGACAAATACGGATTTCTACTACTGGCAAGCGACTTCTTGGTCGACTTTATTGTACTTTTCGCTCCGCTCTCCTGCCGCGGAGTATCTTCCTGAGTTCCAACCGGCAGGACCGTTCGATCTTTTTCATACACACTTATCATTCGCACCTGGCACGCGGCAAGTTGTTCCAGTATACCTTTCTCTTGCTTCGAATCAGCCCGAAGGCCGTTGCGGAAGTTGCTGGAACTTCCTAGAGGCGAATCTATTCGTGGGAAGAGACTCTGTCGGGCCGGGGCGAAAGCTTTTATCCGCCTAAACTCTGCGAAGCATCGTGGATAAAGGGGAAGCCGTAACTGGGCGATCCGACGACTCGTCCCGGGCAAGCCCCGCGCCACAGAGAAATCCCGTAAAGAGCAGAGAGACTCTTACAAGCGGAGCGTCCACGTTCCACCGCGAAATTCCCCTCGGAGAGGCAGTGAAATTTTAACGGCGGCGAATCGCGGCGGTTAGCGACGCGAAACTCTATCGTTAACGAACTTTCAAGCGGGGTGGCAGCACGTAACGGCACCGGCCTCGATATTGGCAGTGCTGCGAATAGCATTAGCGGCGAGCTGTCGGCGTTCCCGCGTTGCGTACGGTCTTACGGCCGGATGGCCACACCAATTTCTGCCCCTGTCGCCGCTCGGACCAGCGCGGCCCCGTTCGCCGCGTAGTTCCCTTCCCGTCTGAATTATGAACGCGCATTAAGTATGCATAGACATAATGAAAAGTGGCCGCGGCCGGTCACCGTGCGTCGATCAAACTTTCTCGCGGAGCGCGCCTCGCTTCGCTGCTTCGATCCTCTGTCCACAGCCGCGCGGGATAAATCTGTTTGCCTCCACTTTCCGGACATTTATTTATAGCAGAGCTCCGGCGTCGCTGATAAACATCAATCCGCATCCGTCGACCGAATACGGTTTGTCGATCGGGCAAGGTCGCTGGATTCCACGCGGCGATGGACAACGATACCCATGTCAAAGGTTTAATTTCACCCGAAATCGAGTCATAGCTGGCGGTGATCGTCCCGTAAATACACATCGAGCACTGAACCGCGTGCTGGAAAATTATGCCGTATGTGCGATCACCGGTAATGCCGCGGCTTTGGTGTCGACGACGGATGCTGTTTATCGAACGAGAATGGAATAACTGGGGATGATGCGAATCCGGGGGCTGCGAAGGTACCTTAAGCGAGGACCAATTTAAAGCACTCACTCGTGGCTGCCTCGATCCCGCCCGCTACCTTCGTGGAATATTCAAAAGCAATCGGGTTGCAGGAATCGGCGCGTGGCCAGTGACGTTTAGAATCACCCAAGGACCGTGTGATTCTTGCAGAAAATTAGCCGACCGGTTAGTAATTACGGCCTTTGGGCGACAACGGTGACGGTACGCGCAGCGACACCACGCAGCAATCCATATTACATAGCAACGACCTAATTGCACCGAGGCGAAGTTAAGCACCGGTACTCGCGGCTACGTGATTCATGGGATATCCACCGGCTATATTCCGAGTTGGGCGAATATTCCCGAGCCCAGAAGGAAGGAAGGAGATAGGCAGAGAGACGGAGCGACACTGATGAAACACTCGATTCTCCTCCTTAAACGCGTGCCCATATTTGATATTCGAACGATAACCTCGCGGGGGGGGAATCCGCTTTTCCAGCGATGGACTCGCTGCCACCTGCACCGTCCGCGATGCAGGGTACATCCGGGAGACGCGGTCGACCTAATATAAAATGGCTATTAAAATTAATATAGATATTACTTATTTTATGAGAACAAAAACTTCAAAAAATTCAGAAAAACTGATCGATATTTGTTTTAAGACAATATTTACTGTAAATCGGGTTGAAAACCACAGTCATGACATCTGACCACCTCTCCCGAGGTGCCGGGAGAAATGGTTTTCGTCGTTGGAAGAGATAACTCACATAATTTTTCATGAAAAAATAACAAAGAAGAAAGTAAAATTATTTATGAGTGAATACAACTACAGATTTATTGATATTTAATTTGTTTACGCTAAACAAGGGACACGTCAAAGAAAAAGTGAACTACCAACTGGCGATTAGCAAGGCAAATGAATACAAAAGTGAATAAATAAACTAAATAAAGAAGAATAATAAAATAATAATAAAAAATAAATAAATAAACAAAATTTTAAAAAAATCATAACTTGACCATCTCTTCTATCTGCAGCGAGAGATGGTCTTCTCGTTAGCTTTGAGAGGAAGAGTTAATATGGCCAGATACTTTGGCTGCATTGTCCCTCCATATCTCTACTATCTTATTATCCCAAACATTAAACGAAAATAAACTTAGAAGTATATTTTAAGGATGTATTGGACCTATTTTCAAAATAGTGCCAAGTTGATGAAAATTTGTGAGATTGTTCTTTTTAATCTTCCTGATGTGCTCCAAAATTTTTAAACGAATTCACTAAACGGTTACTGAGTTATAACGATTTTAATTTTCACTGATTTTACACGTACTCTTATGGAAACAGACGATCTTGACGGATAAACCATCTGAAAAAATGTTGAAGAAATAGTGCCAATGTTTTCAATTTTTTTGTATATGCAGTATGTGGGTAGATGAAAATATCTGCCGAGTTTCAATTGTTTTCACTACACCGTTTTAAAGAAATAAATTATAACTTGAGAAAATTGTGAAGTCTGGGCATTTTCACTGCCAAAAGTTTAGCAAATAATGCTTGAGAAAGCATTTGTAAAGTGAAAAATACCTCCCTAGAATTAAAAATAAGACTCCAACTGTCGTTCGAATTCCTTACATCTAGATTTACTATGCGTAAAACGTAGATATTCAAGTATTTCAAATTTCATATATTTTTGTCTGATATTGTACGTCCGATACATCCTTAAATCTGATTCTGTACACCGCTGTTTGGCAAACGAGGTTAAATGTAACCTCAATTTACATTTTGTAGCCCGTAAATCCAGGAAAAAACACAGAAGGAAGCGAAATGACGCTATTCATTAAACTATTTGGCTTCTAGAGAAGTAATTAGTTTAACGCGTTTTTACGTATAAAGTCTGAAATGTAGCGACTCGACCAACTCTCCCGCCCGACCGCGTCTCCCGGATTTACCTTACACGTACGTGTATGTGCAGGAAAAAGGACCGCCCCACCCCCGGTAAACGAGTAGAAAGTAAAGAAATGTTCTCGCCATCTGTCAGATTTCTCTGCCCGTGGAATCCCGAAACGGAGGCCACGCTCCCTTGAAAATTTCGCCCTCATAATTTATGCCACACCGACTTGTCCCTCGTATACGCTTTTCACCCTCGCCCTCTTCTACTCTTCGTTTTTATCCTCCCTCTCTTTCGCAATTACCAGACCCTCCTGGAAAATCCCCGTTGTTTATATCGATTGGGAAACTAGGGAGAGATTAAGTTCCCACGGGCTCTCTCTGTTTCCCTCGATCCCGGTGATGTCATCCCCGAGTGGAAGTTATAGCGCGCAATAAGAGCGTATATACCTACGTCAGTTGAAATCCCATCTCGGAGAATAAATAATAAACGATCGATAAGTGTCTGAAGCGAGGCGGAGCGGCGTATCAGTTTGCAATTCCATTTTGCATTAGCGAGATGCGAAGAAGCGCCCCATCGCGCACGGAAAATCCCGGCGAAGGAAAACGTCTTTGAGATCTCCATTATTACAGCGGGTGCGAAATCAATTGCTCGCACTTTTGCGCCTGCCTGCTTCACCCGCCCGTTCCGCAGGCGGTAGATGGAGCGGCGGGGCCCCAAGCAATATGTCAATCATTAAGTGCGAAAGCTAGGGGAGCGTTGCCGGGCGTTACGCGGTGACGGAGACACGTGAAGTTCCAACGCGACGGGGTCGAGGATGCGGAATCGCGACGTCGAGGCGAAAAGACATCGAAAGCGGAGCTTACATCCGCCGGCTGGTGTATCACCGCGTGCCGGGTTTGGGCTTGAACGGCACAATAATGCATCTCGCAGGTACAGAGACAAAAGTCGCTTGGCACCTCGACCGCGCACCGTGGAGCTCTTTGAGCCGACGTCTTCCACTCATTGTCAGAGCTGAAATCTAGGACGCGCGAGGGAAGACCGAGGAGCGGTAGAGCCGGGCCAGGCTAGAAAACGAACAGAAAAAAAAGGAGGTATGAAACCTCCGGCAGAGAAAGAGGCCGCGTGATACAGCGTATAAAAAAGCACGCAAGGAATGAGCTGGCGAGAGGGGGAGGAGCGGTGCTCGCGAGTAAAAGCGAGGAGGTAAAAAGAATGCAAAACGAGCTTGAAAGATTTCGCATTGGATCCACCCCTCCCCTCCCACCCCGCGCCGTTCTTCAACCTGTTCTCTCTATCCGTCTGTCTACCTCTTCCATTTTCCACCTTCGCCGTGTCGTAAGATCCCGTGCTCCCCAGTGTACGCCGTGTCGTAAGAACCGTGTGTACCGTATCGTTTAAGGAGAAAGAAACGGAAACCGCCAGCGACCAGCTCTGGCATTCATCCTGGAAGCTCGAGGCAAGTTTCCTCCGAGGAGGAACGGTAACTATTTCTATCCCTTTGGTACTCATTTCGCACGCAACAACGTCGGGGAACTTGACGCGATTCCCAGTTTAATCGGGCGATCCCGCGCAGACGAGGATTGTTTCGTTCGAACGGGATGGGAGAAGCCGAACGAATCGAGGGAGACGAGGCGGTTGCCGTGCGAAGCCGCGGGCAATTAAAATCAAGGATGAGGAACAGGCGTCTCGGTGGTCCGCGGGGGGTTAGGGGTTGGCCAGGAATTGCCAGAAGCCATGATAATTCAGAACTGTTTCAGGAAGATGTTGAAATTCAAATTAAACATCCTGACTTCTGAAGTTTCCTGGCTCGGGGCTGTAACTCGGCCGCAATCAGGGTAGCGTTTACCGCTCTTAATTCTCCCGCTCGTCCACGCGGAACATCTTACACCTGTGAATACATCTGCACGAGCCCCGGCATTGACTTCGCGAGCGCCTGCCGGTTTGTTAGCGTACCGCTGGATAACCCGGCGTTTTCGATTGCTGAAACGTGTTTGCGCTATCGATATCATCGTAAGAGAAACAATCTTGCGTAGCCTGTGCACAGACTTCTCGAAAGAGCAACAGATTCAAGGCGCGCGCATCGACGGGCTCAGGATCGAGAGCGCCGTGTCGTCCTCGTCGATTGTCGAAACACCGTCTATTCGCTGACGCACAGAATAACACGGCGGCCAGTGGCCCGTGTACGAAGTGCAACCTCGACGCAACCTCCAGTAGAATCGAGCAGCTTCCAAGCTTACGACCTGGACGTTCGCGCAGCAGGACCGAAGGGCAGTGGAGGGACTTGTAATCTACACTTGTTGACATTCAAACGATATATCCTTTGGGCTTTCCTAAACGACCGATACACTCGTTAGTTTTTTTCCAGTTGCAATCAACATAAACGAACCTTAAGGGGTTAGGACACAGAAACGGGCCAAGTAAGCAGACGATTTTTAGACGACGATAATAAGGAAAGTAAAGAATCGATTAATTAGGTTTTGTGTTTTAGTTCACTATATTATGAACTATAAGAAAAGTATATAATATTTTCAAAATAGCATTTGTACGCCGTGCAATGTCTCGGTTTAAAATGTCCTTTTTTTTCCGGATGGCCAACTTGTGGGCCGAATTCCGGGAAATCGGATGAACTGTAACAAAAACCCCAAAAATGTCATAAACTGTAATATATTTCCTAGGTATTGACGATTCAGCATTTCAATTATTGCGAAAATTGACAAAATGCCCGATGTTTGAAAAATAATAATCGAATTTCGACAAAAGTTGTGTGATCTTTTTGTTTATATTTTGTACGATAATTAAAAAATTTTAAATGTTGGATCGTCAATGCCTAGGAAATATTGTATAGTTTATGACATTTTTGAGGTTTTTGTTACAGTTCATCCGATTGGCCATCCGAAAAAAAAAATGGATATTTTAAATGGAGACATTGCACAGCGTACAAATACTATTTTGTAAATATTATATGCTTTTCTTATAGTTCATAATATAGTGAACTAAAATACAAAACCATATTAATTGATCGTTTACTTTTCTTATGATCGTCATCTAAAAATCGTCTGTTTTCTTGGCTCGTTACTGTGTCCTAACCCCTTAAGGGGGTAGTGGACTATTGGATACGTAAAATCGTTAGATTCTTTGACGCTAAATTATTTTGATACCACAATCATTATAGTCGTGCTTTTGACAATCTATTGTGGTCACGTTTGCGAGTATTACAATCGTTAGAGTCGTGTTTTTGACAATCTATTGTGGTCACGTTTGTGAGTATTTGCAACAAAAAAAAATCGTCCGAAAGTATAAAATTGTCGAAGTTATTAATCATTGAAGATAGTCCTGAACGACGCGCCGCTGCAGGTGGTGCTTGCCGATGAATTGGAACAAAAATTTTGGAAGTTACACACGAATCAATTTTTTTCCACATTTTTACGGGGAAAAAATCGTCTTTAATCGGTTATAAAATGTTTAACAAACATCCAATGTTGATGCAGAATTTCTACACGATAGAGAATGGAATTCTACAGCACCGGTTAAAATTTTAAGCGAAAACATTCATCGATTCAACAGTTATGATGTACACCGTTTTTGAAAATCGTGTTTCGAGAAGACCGGCTTAAAAGTTAAATGCCCTATGCCAATACCGCTCTGCGAGGTCGTTACTCGGCGGTGCATTCAATTACGTTCGCTGCTATAACTTCGACAAATATTTGAATTTCTTCATGAAATTTTGTTTAAAATTTTCATAAAAGATAAGACTTTCAAAATCAGTAAAAAAGAAGTAATTGATTTTTTTAAGCTGAAATAGTCTACTACCCCCTTAATGCCCGGCGAATTCCGCAAGCATGGGTTTGTATGTCGGTCAAGACCGCGCCGTGTTACACGGCGCCAATTAATCGCGTGGCCATGCATTTAACGTAATTATCGCTGAGGGGCTGGCCACCTCCGACGCATACTCTATTGCCAGTCGACGCGTCGTTAATTTGCGTTTCATGGCCGCGAAACAAAGGCCCCGCATGCATCCAACTATCTTACATGAAATGAACAATGAACTCTCGAGAATCTGACGGGGACGCAGGGGCCAGATGACACTTTGACGTTGATCACACCCCTCAAGTTTCAACAATTCCCAAAGGGACAATGGGCTACGATTCTCCAATATGATCGCGGACGATTCTGTAAAAAATAGAGAAATAAAGGCCCCCGCGTTCATCGGCGATATTATTGTGCGCGCTCGCAAAAGGGCGAATTGAAACGCGATCCCCGCTGAATACCGAACCTGGAGCTGTTCACGAGGTTGGAAATACCAGACATCGAGTAGACCGAACGACGGTGAAAATCTAATTGCAGGCGACGTAAAAGGGATTAACTTTATCGTTCGGGAACTGTTTAAAATTTCAGAGAGGCGGGAGTACAGCTGGAAACGAGTCAGTCGCAAGGTACTATCGATCGCTTCTTTCCCGATCGGAATGCTTTATGGGACACCCGCGACAAGTGGACCACGAAAACAACAATGTTACGAGAAGCGAATTAAAGCGGCCGCCGCTCGATCGCGATCGGCCCCCCCCCCCCCCCTACCCGCGCGCAGATCGTCAATTATTAGTCCTGTAATCAAGGTGAGTGCGATTTTCAATTTTCGAGGTCCCGCGCTCGCATCCGTGGACCAGATTCGGGGCTGTCCGCTCGATACAACGCTGGCCATTAAACCGACGACTTGAAAAACGCCCATTACTTTGATTAACCATCATATTTCCGTGGCGTCGATTCCTGGAAAAATCCTCGCTAGGAATCGCGATTGCGATTGCCCTCGTTTGTCTCTACACAAGTTCTTTCCCCGCGAGCAAACGAATATAATGGATTGGAACCGTCCTGCCGAGCTTTCGAGAATGTCGAAGAGGTTGCACTTATTAAATTAGAAAGTGCATTTAATCGGTCCCGAGTTCCGCGGCAGCGGAATGTATATAAACGTGGCGCAAGGACGAGGCCGGCGATTCTCCGCCTCGAAATACGTAATAAGTTTTCGAGAAGAATAACGCCGGGGTATCTCAATACCTCCTCTGTCTTAAAACTTCCAAACTTTCAAATTGCCGGCGCTTTTCCGAAGGTTGCTGAAGTTTCAGATACCTGCCCAGTTTACCGAGCTGCCAGGGTGTTTAGCGTAATCGTAGTGAACGCGCAGGACGGCGCGATAAGGGCGCCCGTACAAGCTTTCGGCAATTAATTCGGCTTAAATTTGATCGAACCGAGATCGTTAGGAGCTGTTTACCGTGGCCGACAACTAAATCGCGCGGCGCCCGAAAATAACTTAATCAATTCTCTCGCCAGCGACTCGCGCGCCCGGTTAAATGACATCAAAAGGACTGCCGTCATCGTTCGTAGCAAATCACAACTGTCCTCGGCTGGAATCGGTGCTGCGCGTGTTCGAAGTGCTCCCACATTAGTTTTGTTCCCACCGCAGCTCGCGACGACGATTACGCTGGATCACGGCATTCAGAGACAAAGAACGAAAGAGAACAAGGATCAATGATTCACAGACTCGCAGACGATAAAATTTCCCGGGGATTCGTAGATACACGCCTGTCGCTCATACCGTGAAGCGGAAGTAAGCTGACACCGGGCAGGTATTAATCACTAGCGTGACATCACTCCCGCGGAATACCTGCGAAAGATTAATCGTCCCCCTTTTCTGTTTTATTACTCGCAGCTTTGTAATACCATCGAGTTCATTGCGATAAAACTAGCGGCTCGTGAGCCACGGCGCTCCTGCGAGAGATGGAATAAAGGATGAAAAGAGGGCGGGAAGTGGGGGGGGGGGGGGGGGTGGGAGAGGAAGGAAGGAAGTACAGAGGGAAAGTGGCGCTTAACTATAGAGGTATAGAGGTTACTCGGTCGTTTTAGTGTGCTTAGGGACAGGACGCGCTATCCGACAACCATTCTCCCCTATTCCGCGCTTATCTAACGCTATCCAGATCCATTCGTCGAGGCGTACGTACTGCCGGCAGTGCCAGCTTGCCCGAGGAGGGCCTCGTAAAACATTATAACCATTGTCAGTCCCTCGTTACCAGTATCTAGCCAGCTTCCTGAAACTACATCGCTCTAAACGGTTACGAGCACGCGGTTTTTTCTCCCATCATCGCAGCGAGGATCTGAAACGTGCGCGCAGCAGTTGATAACATCCGCGCTCCGTAGAGTGAACAAAAGTGGTTGAATATCGAGCAATTCAGCTGGCCAGAGAAACGCAGTCGTTCGCAGATGACGAACAGTCAGCGGCTCCGAGTGTTCCTCGGTGTCCGGTAGAATTGCCTTCCTGATAATTCGCCGATTTGTTCGCGAACCGGGTGGATCATTGGAACGATGATAGAATCCGGATGGATGAAGCGGGGGTAGCGCTGGGATTGGATCGTTAAAGCGGAGTCGACAGTAATAGAAGTAATAGAAGCGAATGCGATCGTTGCCACCTGAGACGAATCATCGGCGGAATTACCATACCGAATGATCGGGCTAGATGTCTATCGTCATCGGCTGATACGGGGCTATTCGAACGGCTGGAAGTGGAGCGTTGCCCCAGAAACCGATTGAATTTTCATAGGGCGGGACTACGCCAGCGGCTCGAACAAGTGCTCCAACTATGCCCACGAGATCGATGCCACGGGGCAACGACGTTTCGCTCTTATCTTTGAAATTAATTTCCACGGCGGTGGCGATAAAGAAGACGCGACGAACGCCTGTAATCCTTTTCCCGTTCTCACGGTTCAAGGAGGTTATCGATGTCGTTTGTCGGCGGAGAGCACGGTGTCACGTGCAAAGGCTGCGTGTCGCCTCGGCGTCGAAGCGGTTTTCCGAGGCGCACCAAGTGCTTCCAGGATAGGAGTGCATTTTATGTGTCGCCCCGATCCTTCAAGAGGCGCGGAGGGAAAAAACCTTGAAGTAAAAAGGATCGAGAGAATTGATTTCTCACCGAGGTACCACGACGTCGCGGCGTCGCGCACCGAAAGGACCTTTGACGCCCAAACACGCCTTCGTTCTTTTATTCTCCCCTCCTTGTCGCTTGTCAATTTAATGGCCAGATGAAAAGTTTGTTCCGTCTGGAATAAAGCAGAAAATATGATCGATCCGGCGCGGAGTGATTATCGTTGCATTCGCTGGATCGCAGGGTACCTCGAAGCGTTGCGCAACACACGGATGTAATTTAGCCGGGAGATAGACATTGGCAAACTCATCAACGGCAAATTACACAGTTACACCGAGCGGGACACTTGGGAGCAGCTGCGGCGCCTGACTAATTGACGAGATAGCATCTTGCGAAATAAATCTCTGCTCGAAGAGGACCACGAAATCGATCGCCTCTTTCACACGAAGGAACGACGATTGACGCAACGACGATCGACGCAACGACGGAACACTGTAAAGAGCCTGGCGAAAAATTGTGTTTACGCGGCCTCGGCGCATCACGCCAGGTATTATTTGATTTAAAGCTTATTGTTGCTGCTCGTGTAAACATCCGCGTTAATCCCGCGATAATAGAGCCAGTATCACGTTCCGCGCCACTAGCACTGATTCATTTCGCGAGCAGCGTGGAAAACAACCGGCGAATTTAATTCTCTGTTCCCGTATTCCATTTCATTGACCCCCACTTGATGTCCACGTCACACGCCACCTGACTACGCGCAGCACATTCGTGGTTTTTGGGTCAACATTGAAATCCACTCCTCGCCTGAAACTCAGCGGCGATATACCGCCGACTATAGTCGATGGTCGTGATTACCGTGATTCATTAGCAAGCCGAAGGCACGGGCGAGACCGACCATTTAGCCGAAGACAATGGGCCTCGAACTATAATCCCACAATTGTTCGTGCAAATCCTGGAAAAAAAAGATGAAAGCGCAGAGAGGAATAATAATAACGCTTCCTTGCCCCTGTCTATTAACCGCGAAGCCGAATGAACTGGAAACATCGTCACTGCTATGGTCGACGGACGCGAAAAATTGCAGGCGCGTCTAATGATCGAGGATGTAACAGGTTATCAGCAATTCCTGTCCCACGGGGAATGTCGATTGCGTAGGTTCGAATGACGACGCCCGGCGTGCGTTATTAAACCGACTCATGGAATGGCAGAAACGTCGATATTGATCTCACGAGACGAGCCTTCATTTCCTCCCGCGGACTCGAGACATTTGAATTTTTCATTGCTCTCCTCGATGCGCACCTGCTGGGATCCCGCGCGGTGTGTCACACGGCCAAACGGTTCGGACGAATCTGGATCCAACGTTCGTTCTACTTTCATTCGCTTTTCTGGCAGAATTTTTTGAATTCTCCCCAACCATATTGAAATTCTTTGAAAATATGCAAACTGCACCAGCGCCGTCCCACCATTTCTCTCGATCCATGCCAGCCGGGATATGTTTTTAAGCTAAACGCGGCATTAAAGCTGCTCATTCAATGGGCCAACTAATAAGTGAGTTTACCAAAACTTATCAGTAGTGGATGGATCGTTAAATTTTTATGCCCGTCGCAGCCGTAAACCGCTCCCCTAGGAATCAGCCGGATAACTGTTTAGGGTAAACCAAGTAAGCTGCCTACAAATCACCATAACGTTCGTTTCGCGTAACACGCGTAGGAGATCACAGTTCTCGACTCCGTATTTCACTGTACCGACGGATAATATTCCACGCTACAGGGCTTCAGATTACGCGAATTATTAGCGCGAAAACTCTTGGAAACGCGGCAGCAGCCTGGGACCGGGATTCTGAAATATTTTTCAGTAGAATTGTCGGTGTAGTGGATAGTCACGAGTAATCATTTTTCACGTTTTCCCTGGAGGTTGCCAGTGGAGCCCTGGCCACGCCGACGGCCACGCGACTTTTAGCGTATACGGTTGTCGCGTAGGCAGGGCACGAAACCACGCAGCCCGTCAAATAAAACAAAGCCGTGGAGACCGCGTGCGGAAGTTCACACCACGACCGCAGAAACGGCTGGCAGGCCGACCAGGAATGTGTGCCAGACGTAGGTACACCTCTGGATCCCTGAATCCCTGGATCCCACGAGCACTGACCGACCAATTAACCTTCTGCCCACCCTCGATCCTCTTCCTTCCCTTCTAATTACCCCCCTGCCTCGCCGGCCGACCTGTCAGCATGCAAATATTTCCTCCGTTGTTGATTTTCACCAAACGCAAAGAACCGCGAAATAATGTCACCATCCTCCTTCTGCACTTTTGTAAAAATACTTTGATTTGCAAGTAGATATACCTGCGTGGCTAAGTTGGGAAAGTCGAAAAGCTCTATTGAGTCACGTTTGCGCGATGCCTTCGTGCAAGTAACGCCTCGTGTTCTGGATTCTTAGGTCCCTTACTCCGCCCGTAAATATTAAAGCCGAAAACATCCGATTGCAAGGAGCATGGAAGCTAGCACGTCCCGTCTTTTGACGTTGTCATTCCCCCCGAGGTTTAAGCTCACCTGAACACGCGGGGCCACGTGCGTCATTCATGTATTTCATATTACCGTCGCTTTTTCAGCGTGAAACTCGAGCGCGAACAATTCTCCACCGCTTTTCCTTCATACGTCCGCGAAGAAACGTTTCCCATTTACGTCGCGGTTCCCCCGGCGATCACTCTCGATGGGGAGAGCTCTTGATTTGTCGGAGGGAATACCGAGCAACAATCGTGTTACCCGAACTGATGGAGGATCCCTTGAAACAGAACGTGGAAACGGGAACACCTTCGCGGGAGCGTTGCATCCGATTTGGAAGATCGATCGGTAACGTATGATTGCAAGCAGCACGCACTGATACGCTCCAAGCGCGATCCAAACGCACGAAATTCGGGGGACATTTAACAGAACGTTTCGCGCTCTTTGTTGCGCTATAATGCCGCTCCGCTGTTGGTCGATGATAAATAAAAGGTCATTTAACAGAACTGGCGAGGAAAATAATCGCCACGCGTTTCATATTCGCGAAAGCAATTTTCCTGGTAGATTACATCGTTTCAGGAATCCGTGCGGCATTATTTGCTTCTGAGCGATAAAGCTCCCTTAAAAGCGGCCGAGCAAGCGCCGAAGTTAATAATCGCGAAAGGAATCGACGGCAATTTTTCACTAGCTCTCCTCTCGCGACGATAAATCGTGTCGGGAAGTTGAAGCGTGAGCCATTGTACGCTGCGAACTTCTCTTCGACGATTTACAATTTGCAATAGTCCATTGGCTGGAGCGTTGCGCGAGTACGTATTGCGTTCCAGTTCGCTTCGCTTGAAGGATAAGGTAAGATTTCAGATTCCAAGTCATTGCGCGTTTCTCTTGCCATCGCTTATGAACTCGCGAGACTTCTTAAGTCCCAGATACGTCCACTAAACGATAATCACTAGGATAGAATCATCCAGGATAGGCAGAGTGCCTGACGTCGCGCGTGAAATAATATGCGATGGGATAGAGATGTGGGTCAGTGGAGGCCAGTGGTATCCGCCGGAAGTCCGGTTAGGTTCAGTAATAAACTTTTAGTAGCCTTAGTCGGTCTGAGACTTACCGCGGGAAATTCCAGGTGAAATTGAACATTCCACGGCAGGAAAAGGCCAGGCGAACGTCCACGATGTGCGTTAACGTAGCGTCGTAAAGCCGAGCGGAATTACAGCGGCTGCCAAGAGTCCTCGGAGCCGAAATGAAACGTCCCCGCTGACCAACACGTTCCGTTAAATCTCGTCAAATCTCGTTATTAGCGCGGGGGACGTTTGACAACGATCCGGTAATGAGTATCACTGGCCACGCAGGGAATAGGATTTACTTGGCAGAAGGAACGCTCGCGCATGTACATATCCTGTTTCTGATCCCCCGGCGCATGCATTGCCAAGCGAAATGCACTCGCGACAATAACGCAATGCTACGTGACGCGCGGAACTGTCGGCTTTCATCGCCTGACAGCCGCGCCTGTTCAATTAAACCGCGCGAAAACGGGCCAAATGCGACGGGAGTGGAAAAAAGATGAAACGCGAGTGGGGCACTCTGAAAGCGCGGAGTGACCGATGAAAGACGCGAGAGATACATTTTGTTACGACTACGCCAGCCATCTTTCCTGCGATGTTTAAAGCGATTAAGCGCGCGACGAAGAACACGCCGTAGTAACAAATATTTATAACGTGCAGAGAGGAGGATAAAAGGCGGGAAAATGTCAAAGGCTAAGTCAATATGCCAAAGGGAAAAGGAAATGAGAAGGGAACGCCGAGGGAACCTGCAAAGAAGTCGGAAAAGTTAATAAGATTACAGAGCTGGTCCGCGCGGGGAATGAAAATAGAGATCACGCGACAGAGCTACATGGATGACGGGGGATCCTTAATAACGGGGAGAAATAAGCTAACAAACAGGGATGCTGTTAGAGGAACACGAGGAGAGGAAAGAAAGGGAGCGCGGATGCTGGGCAAAGAGACGTGAGTGAGCTTTCGTGCACATATCATCGGGTACAAGTACGCGCGAGCGGAAATGGATGGACGCGAATATGACGGCTGTGTCCCGAGTCAACTCAACGGTACATCCAGCTAACACAGTAAACGCATAACCCGGAGCGCCTCGGAATCTCCATGTACACTACCCCAGAGAGCTCCGTATCCTGTCACAGCTCCTAGTCTCCAAGTTAATAGACTTGGACATAGCAATCCTCTTTCCGCCCTACCAACTGTCAACCACCACAGATTCTTACTACAACCGCGCAATATCGGAATTGATCGCGGCCACGGTGAAACCAGCCCATATTATTGTAAGTCCGGGAGAGTTGGACCACTTTTTGGAAAAGAAATTGTGGCATCGTTGTTTTTCACATTTTTGTCGTTTTGTGCAAATTAAAGCAAAGCCCAAGCAATTTAGGGTATATATAAATTATAGTGTGCGATAATTTCAGATATTTAATTTAAATTTTAACCAAAAACATTGGCACTGCAACTGGTCTCACCCGCATGTCGGGGTTAGACCGTCCACCCACTACGGGTGAGATCGACTCTGAAAAATAACAAAAAGTGTAGCCTACAAAAAGTATAATACACGAGGAAGTTAATTGATATGTTATTTCTTCTTCAGTTTTCCATGTAAATCGCAAACATTCTTGTACTTGGAGCATCTAGTATCATGAAACCAACGGCTTCAGTGCACACATTTAATCCAATCGCCGCTTTTCCAGATTTCGAAATAGTTTTCTCCGCATCCCATGCATTTTTTTCGCCCCACTCTTTTAACGACATATCACTATCTTGTAGAACGGAATTTTCGCTCCCTGAATCTGAAGATGTTTAGAAAACATTTCAATGTCAGTTACAAGAATAAGAAATACAAAATACGAGCATCCCACAACTTTCGTCTGAAAGAATTTTTCGTACCATACATATTTTTCGAGATAGTTACACTGTTTCAGATACAACGGACACACTGTATATTTAACTAATTTGGTCGGACTGTCCCGCATTAATGTGGTCGGACTATCCCATAATCAAGGGAGTGATCGACCACCTTGTCAAAATAAATTAAAAACGAATACAGGAGACCGGGGCAAAGTGAACCTCGGGGTAAAATGAGCTTCCTTAATTTATTCTTTAAGAATAGAATATATTTACAAATTTTGGTGACGTAATAAATGTGTGTAATACCACAATGATAATTATACACATTCAGATATCGAAAAATGGAAATTCATTTAAAAAATTAGAAATTAAGTTTTAGAGACTTCCGATTCGTTTTCTTTTCAATTTAGCTTTTTGGATAAATGTGTCTTAAATGTGTTTTTTTAACGTTTAAGAAAACGTTAATCCTAACATTATTAAATAATTAATTTTCTACTGAGTACATGTTCGGGGTAAAGTGACCGGGGTAAACTGAGCTGCAAATGACTGCTAAGAACCAATGCCCAAGTGATGTGCGCAATATCCTAGCCTGTCAGCTGGCTAGAAAGCCACGCGGCGTGGTGGAACAGAAACTAACCACAAAAAAGTTTTCATAGTTTTTGACAACCACCGTGCAAAAAAGCCAGAAGCTGCCGTGCTACACACGTCATTCCAGCGCAAGGGGTTATCATTTACCTATAGTCGAATTAAAGTTCTTATTTTGTGGCACCTCACTTTACCCCGGATAGGAGTTCAGTTTACCCCATACATCTTGCATCATTTCTTTCAAGTTGAATTTAAACACACTCTAAGTTTATTTTAAGTATTGCTATTCGTCATTTATCAATAGTAATGTTTGAATTATATTATAAATCCATTTCCAAACATTGTTATTGAAAGGGAAAAATTTTATTCGACTTCAAACTATTTTCGTGTCAATTTGCCCCGGTCTCCCCTACGTATTGTTGGAGTGACACTGTAGTTTCATGCATATTATACCCCCAATATCAGAATAGTATAAATAAACTTACCTGTCATTCAAATATCACCAGCACTGTAACTTGGCCTAAAAACTTTCAGACTCGCAAAAAGTCTCAAATGTTTCCTATAATTTAAATATGGATTTGTGACACCGGTCAATGTAAGATCAACAACAAGCGCATTGATTTCTTTTGTGTGAATGACACACAGTGCCCTATCTTGCGACAGTCTTAAAATATCAACACTGGCCGGACTCTCCCGGTGGTCGAACTATACCGGACTTACACTATAAGTATCGATTTGACCCGGGCACCCAAGAGATCGCAACTATCCGTGACGGCGCACTCAACTACTGGCCACTTAAATATCCAGCCGTCCCAAACATCTGACAGATATCCAGGTAGCCAAGTATCTCAAATATCAATAGCTCCAAGTTCGGGCGATCTGATAACCGCACCAATATCCGCAGACACACTCGGATTATCGTCTCCCTTATAGGTTTCAAGTAACCGCAAGCAAAGCATTGGTGCTGCACGGTCTCCAGCACACGAGTTCATCACGACAAACCGCAGTAGTAACAGACCGCTGTGGTCAGACCCCCTCGGCGCGCTTCAACTTCCATATACTCTATCGGATCGACACCCGCCTTATAGATGTCATGCGGCTGACAGGAATGTCAACCTAAGAAGACAGAGACAGTGGTGAAGCGCTGGCTGCATCGAGAATGAAGCAAAGAAATAAAGAATGACCCGAAACAATGGAAATGGAGCGTGACGACGACTCGTTTCTTCGCTCGCCCACGCCTTTGACCCACTTTCAGCGGTAAGAAATAACTACTACCTACTGAAGTTTTGGCTAAGAGTGGCCGAAATCCTTTTGCAATTATTGAAAAAGGTCGAGAAGCGGTTCTCGATTCACGAGGGACGGATAAAATTGAAATATATTTCGTATAATGCCGTAAGTGCTCCATTCTGCCGTGGCGTTTCCATTCGAACGTCACCTCTTCCCCTTCGCTCGCTCGGTACACATCGGTTCGGTCGTTTCACGAGAATATCGGAGGCTTGCGTGCCGTCGGAGTCGGTCGCCCATCGACGAAAACGACAGGAAACCGTTTTCCTGCCACGGCAACCTATCCAGGAGAAAGCTTTCTTGCCGCGTGGCTCCAGCGCCGCATACTCCTTTCGTCGCTGTCGCAGAAAAACGTGTGTCATACTACTTACGTAGCTGGCGAAACGTCCTCCCGTCGGGGACAAACTGTCGCGTCGGTTTCGGAGCAGCTAAAACTGTGAACGTCGAAAAACCGCGTGGAACACTTGAAAGCGGCGTTGCAATTATAAATTGAACGATCGAAAAATTGCGGGCTGCCCTTTCCAGTTGGTGGACGACGATTTGAATTGAAAATGGAAACTCGACGAGTGGAAAGTCTGAAAATAGAATGAGCTGGAGATGCTGGGAAATTCTGCGAGCGTAGAGGCAGTTAGACGGAGGGGAGAAAGTGGGCGGTGGAAAGTGTCTTGCTCGCACGATTATAAGGGTCGTGCTTGCACTGACGGGTGCAGTCGTGTCGGTCTTTGCAGGTTGCAAGCGGCTTACGGCTGCAAGGAGACGCGTGCCGAAGTCTTAAGGTGTCCTTAATCCAATCGTGATCAGCACCGTACCGCGCCGGTTCCACGCTTTCGCCAGTTGATCCCTCGAAATTGGATCGATAAGCTCTTATTCGGTCCACCGCTTCCAACTGGATCCTGGGGCGACGTTCGTCGAGCTGCTTCCGTTATATTGGGACTGCTATTAGGTAGGTACGTTCCGCGAGCAGCTCCTCCCATCCTGCATCCTCCCCCCTTTCTCTATCCGCGCCTCGACTCCACGGTATTGTATGTACAAACTGCTTGCATAAACCGGTATCGGTGTTCCGATAAGCGGCGATAAGCGTCGATAAGCGTGAACACGGTCGTCCCCGGCTTATCTTTTCTCGATCTTTGTAGCTCAGCCTCGGGAACAGTCGACGAAGTAACGGCGAATCGGTTGACTCCTTTATAGCCCCCGCCTTTCTCTACGGCCGCGATTTCGATTATGTGCCTCGCGTTTCGTGGAACGCGACCGTTCCCCCATTCTTTACTTGCCACGGCGAGGTCCGTCGTTCCCGCGAGCCGGGGGGGGGGGGGGGATCTGAAAATTCGCAGGGGTGGTAGCTGCTCGACGGACGTTCGATGCGCCCCTCGAGTTTCCAATCGCGCTCCGATCACGGAAGACACAGCCGTTTCTCATCGGTTCCCGCGTTAATTCTTTCCCCTCCGGTGATAGCAGCGCCGAGAGGATTTGTCAGGATGAAATGCAACGGACAATGGCGTGATTAGTGGCGGGGAAGTTCCGCTGGTCCAACTAATGGCTTCGGTAACACGATCCGATTGAGTTGCTGGCGTTGCACGGCGCTGCGCGGCGTTGGTTCATCATTGTCTCGCTCGAAACACGTTGCTGAGCATGTAAACATGCATTGTATCCGCACGGGGGTGTTTTCTAACGAACGACCGCCGTAATCAAATTGGACAATGGAAACGATGACGTCCCTGTAAACTGCTTCCCGCTCGCCGTTATAATTGCTGCGTCACTTCCCGTTCGCCCGAAAACAACGAAAAATCTCGCGGGGTCTTATTTCCTCTCGTCTCTTTTTTCTTTTTTTAAATAATCCTTATCGCACAGTATTCTTTACGGTGAGCGTATAGTTTCGTCAGAGTCGCTGGTGCAGAGCCCGCCTTCCCCTAATTCAAGGTGTCATCTGCCCGCTTAATTGCTTCCGCGCAATTAACTTGTCCCAGGGATGTACTCGAGGAGAACGCACCGCCCTACAGAGGATTAACAAATGCCAAGTCCGCGGGCGCAAACGACCGCGTATTTTGCAGATATAATGCTCGTTACGGTACGGCGACGGGACAAAGAACACTCTATAGTTCCGTTTGCTGTTCAAACAACGAACGAACACTCGTTTCCAGAAACTGGTGAACGCTGCAGCTGACCGCAGAGCTTGCCAGTTTGTGCGTTGAATCCGGGTAAGTCGATAGAGGCGGCGGGCTGATAAGGAAGAAGGGTTAATAGAGATTGCAGGGAGCGGCAGGATTTGCGGCGCGGACGATGGGCCGGTTTAAAGATAAGTGAAAGTAAAGCCCTGGAGAGGGTGAGCGCAGGAGAGAGAATAGAGCGGGTACACAGTGCAGTGGCCTTCCAAAGGCAAGGGAGCGGTTTCTAATAACACATGGCCTAGCCAGTTCCTCCGCCGGCACCTCGACATCCCCAACAGGACGTAGACACTATCGACTTTATTTACTTTTATCGTGTCCTCCCTCCGCCCTGAAGCGCGCTACTCTCTTCCATTTACTCTTCCGCGCGCTTATTTTCTCATTTTTGTTCGCCGACCTCCATCCACTCCTGCACCGAGACTTTTATGGCCGAGACTGTGTCGCAAAGAACAAGACCGATGAGAGCCGAGGTCAAAGGAGATAAAGAAGGGCTGCAACTTTTACGAGAGGGCCAAGTACATCGACCACTGCCCTTCGACGGACCACGATCCTTCTTTCCCTTGCTCGCCATTAGAAAAATCGCGATTGATTCGTTGCGGTGCGAATTTTTTTGCAGCCTCGGACACCGCTACTGTGTTTAACGAACGCGACGTAATAGCGAAACGGTGGAGAAAACAGCCACGGTCCACGGTGGAATTTCTCTGAAACGGAACACCGCCATTACTCTTTAATTTATTCATAGACACGTTAAACCATTCAGTGGACCAGCGAAAACGATTATGACTCTGTAATTTGTTCAAGTCGTACAGCACGGACTACCACGTATATCGACTCGCAGCAAAAGCTGGACGCTTGCCCGTGCGCCGCTTTTTTTTTATTTATTTTTTTTAATATTTTTTCGTAATCCCCAGTTAACAGTGGCTCCGATTTCCGATATAAACGCAGACAGATTCGCCTCGTGTCGCATCATTAACGTGGAATGACTGTTAGCGAGCTTTTTGCACGGTGGAAAATCCCTGCTCACTTTTGGATTTGTAGCATTTCGAGGTCGGGGACTATCGGAACCGAATCGTTTTCCATAATCGTTGGAACAAACGGCGCGCCGATAACGAGCAGCATAGATCCGGGAACGATCGTTGAAATCGACTCGTTTCCAGTTCACAAGCGATATTTCACGGTAGGTATATCATTACAGTAGCACGGGTTTTCAGCAGGATGGACGAGCGCTTGACGTCCGCCAACTATGAACAGTGGACGGGCCCGACTGCATCGATTTAGCGGAGACAGCAGTAAATCGTTTTAATTGCATATTACGGAATCCAATTGCCTGTATCGCATTTCCTTCGGTATAATTCGACACTGAATAACGTACGATGTAATAATATGATCTCATTACAGTTTTTGCTCGACAATAAAGGGCACGCGTCCAGTTAATCGAATACAGGAACGAATGAATTATCGCTGGAACATCGTGCTCCCTTTGATCTGAAATTGAAAATTTTCATCCAACGCGATCGCCCACCATTTGCGAGAAAAAGGGGAGGGAAAGAGGGAGCTGGTGTCCACTCGCGTTCTTTCGAATCGAATTTGCAAATTATCAGATATTACTTTGATCCGTGTTATCTGCTCCGGCGAGCGTGTGCCTTTCATCGCGCATGCAACGAGACATTCCCACTATTCCGATTCATTGGCCGGCGCAACGAGCCTCGAGCGTGCGAATCCACCTTCGTAAATTACTTAGCGGTTGTAATTCACTTCCGCCGGGTAATAACGGAACGCGACGGCGGTTGTCTGGCTCGCCGGCAAGCATTAAATGACAATTTACCCAAAAGCACATCCACCGGTTATTGCGGTACCCTTGCTCTCCTCCTCTGTTTGGCTGCCAATTTCCAATTATTCTTCTGTTCGCCCGAAGTCGAATCGTTCACTAAGGCGACGTTGCAGGAAGAATTACGAAGAAACGAGGAGGAAGGTAACGTATCGATGGCATTTCCTAAAAAATGGCCCGACGTTTTGACGTTTCACCGCACTCGCGGTAGATTTACGCGTGCAAGGTTACCGCCGCAACAAATGAATCCTTCGAGAGCGTAACCATGGGCTAATTAATTGCCCACCCGATGTGTACCGGATGAACGTTGTTTACGACACAAACAGGGCCGTTCTTATTAACGCACCGGCTCCCTTTGTGTCTTTCACGCTGGATTTTAGAATTAATCGCTTACGAATGGCGATGGATAGCGCCAGTCGCAAATCACGGGTAATTCGCGACGTACAGACCGTTACATATCATTACCATACCGGTAGGATAACCGGAATAATTAGCGGGCGATAACGGGTGCGCGAGAGCAATAAATTGCCCTTTCGGGCTTTCATTTTATCTCGCGTGGCCGAGTGGTCCGAGGACAGACTAGAAAAAGGAAACCATGAAAAGCGTGGAATAGAGGGAAAAAGGCGAGACAAAATGGCAAGTCGCACGAATGCGCATCGACTCCGTTCGCCCGAAGGCCGATTCGATTAATTTTTCGATTCCAACCGATTTTCGGGTCGATTGTACAGCGGAGAATGGTTTCCCCCCCACCCCGTTCGACTCACCCCCGGCCCCTGCCCACCCTGCCATATTCAGCACCCCGCCGAATTTCGTCTTAATGGCTGCGCGAGCCCCCGCAGCGTTTCATTTATCGCGAGACAGAAAACAGGAAGAAGGTAAACGAGTTCAGTTAACCGAGTTGCAGGGGCGCAGGCCAATGCCGGTGGAAAATTACGGCTATTAATCGTAAAACTGTTTTCATTAGCCGGCTTCTTTTCTTCGCGAGGATAGGTATTGTAGCCGGGGACACGTTCCACGCTCCCGCGCAATTTCGCCGGGGCCGAGAGAGTCGCGAAATCGGAGCTCCCGTCGCCGCGCCGGCATTGTCCACGTTGTTTTTTTACCCAAGCTTCCCTGTCCGCCTTCCGCGTAAATTAGATATGTGCGCGCGCGCTTGTTCAATCAAGTCGGTCTACGTACACACGGGGAACCTTTTCGATATTCGCTTCATCGATTGAAGTCCTGCATCAATGGCCACCGCGCGTCCGTCCGGTCGCCCGGGTCTATTGGAACGGGGACGTGGCAACAAGATTGCCAGCCGAGAAATATTTGCGCGATTTTTTTCCTAGACGAAAGCAGCGTAAATAACGTCCACGCCAGCCGGGTATCTCGCCACCAGAGGGAAAGAGAGCAATGGATGAAAATACGGAAATACTCTCGGATCAACCTACCCGCCAACTGCTTCGTTTGCGCAACGGAAAAACGAGTAAAACCGAGTGACCGGCAAGAAATACGAAGACAGTTCGTTCTCTTCACTAAAGTATAAACAATAAGGGGGCAGAGGGCAAGATACAGGTGTATGAAGAATAAAGAGCCCTCATTTATCAAGCCGGATACAAAATCCAGCAAGAACGACGACCACGATTAGTTGCGTACCGGTGCGATGGAGGCTTGATAGTCCTCGAGGGAAGAATTTTACAGTGGAATGAGAACCGACTTTGCGAATTCAAAGGGCAGTGTCGTCAACGACGCATGCATTTTATACTCCGTTCCCTTTTAGACTGAAAACCAACTTGCAACACCATAAATTACACAGTTTCGAAACGATTCATTATTATTATTATTATTATTATTATTATTATTATTATTAATCGTCTTTATTAGGTACTCTAATAGAGGAAACCTGAATATTTACAAAAGGCATAAGAAGAGTAAAAGCGAGGCTGCAGTAGGGACAATGTTGGCAAGCCTAACAGTCAGCTATAAACTAAACTAAAATAGGTATCTACAACAAAACAAACATTATGAAAAGTCAGATATCTGCTCCCCATTTCAAGCTCCCCCGGGTTCAATTTTTACTGTTTCTTAGCCAAGTTTAATTTGATCGAATTTGAATGATTCAGGTTGAATTACTGTCGTCGGAGCGTCGCGCCCAGGCGAGATGCATCGTCGTCGACATGTGGAGGAAGCGTTGACAGACGTTTGCCGGTGTCAAAGCGGCCGACGCGAACGTGCAGGCCTTTGCACCGATTAGATAAGCGATCGGGTCGAAATTGCCGCGTGAAACACGCAGCAACGACAACGACGGGGATAATGAAGGTAACCGCAGCGCCGAAATTACACTCGGGACGATAATCGAGTTAGCCTCGCATCGTTGTTCGCCCACAAACGGCGCCGAGCTTTCCCTAAGCGGGCGATACCTTCCCCCAGAAATGAGGCGCACGTTTTCCCTCGTTGCGAGTCAAATATCCGTGCGAACATACTTCCTCGTTAGGTTTCCCAGCCGTGTTTAGCCAGCGATAGCACATGTTCCCCGTGCTATCGATCGTCTCAACCATCAGCGTCCTTTCCTGCCACGAAATATCTTGATACAGTAAATACCGGACGTGATCTCTCGTTACCTTCCCCGGTAATGAGTCTCGTTATTTCGTTGGATGGGTTAGTTTTTCACCGCGTCACTTTCGCGAATTCCCGAAGCGGTCGGCGAAATTGCTTTCCCGCCGGAGAATTCGCGAAACGAGCGTCCGTGGAGGAGAATTACGCGGAGCGTTGGCGTTTTGTCCCCGGTCTGGAGTGGTTGAACGCGCGTGGCTCTCGAGCAGCGCGCGTTTAAGAGTTCCAAGGGCGCATAAATACCGAGCTCGTTTGCTCCGAACCAGCCCCGCGTTCGAAACTCGGCCCAAGAAGAGGCTCCCTAGCCACGCTCCACTTTTCCTCCCGCACAATATGCCTCTAGCGGCACCGCGCAAACTTTCCCAGATCCTGCGGACATATTTTTTCGTGGAAACGTCGCGAGGCTGTGCCGCGTCTTAAATCATCCGGAGGTTCCTGGTACTCGGCGGGGTATCCGCGCGATTCGACTCGAGGAACGGATGGGGGAGGAGGCGAGGGGAGGCGGGGGGAGGCGGGGGGAGGCGAGGCGAAGCCGGAGGATAAAGGGCGAACGAAGGAAACGGAAGGAGGCGAGGACCGTGCGCGCAGAAACGAGACGTCGGCAACCCTTTGGTTGCCAGCTTCCGAAACGGGGATGGAAGAAGAGGATCCCTGCCAGTTACGCCTGCCGGACACGCAACCTTCCATGAATTATGATCGCGCAAACTTAGTCTCTATTAAAGTCATAAATTCCCAAATTCAATAACACGTCGGGCCCCCGCCAGATACAACGCCCCACTACTCGAACGCTTTTCATCTGTACGTACCTGCCTGCGTACCCTCGATGCCCACTTTTCTATCCACCAGAATCAACCCTTACCGATCACCTGTCGCTGTTATAATCCTCCACTTTCTAGGGTGGAGGCTTCTAAAAGAAATAGTGGGAAAATATCGTTGCTTCAGCGGCCAAAAATCTATAACTTTTGAACAGATGAAGTAATAATTCTTTTTCCTTTAATGAAGTTGATGTGTCCTGCAGTAGTTAGATAATATTACGTTACTTACATTAACCCTCGGTTGTCACACTGGATCAAAATGACCCAAAATTTGACTTTAAGGTATAATATTTTTGAGGCATCATTGAAAATGGTGCAAATCCTCTACAGGCAGAGACGCTACCCCAGTGATTTTTTTAAGTATAAAAATTTTCTAGAACATTTTCTTTCAAAATTTTTTTATACATGATGATACTTTAAATATTAATTTTCAACGATGGACATATATTCTACATTGTTCAAACTTTATCTCAAATCTTTTGCGACTTAATTTAACAGATAGTTTTTAAACAGCAGCTGATTGAAAATTAGCTTGGATCGAATCAACTCAATGTGACAACAAGGGTTACGTAATAGTTAATTACATTAACTAATACGATAACGTTACTTGTATTATTACTATTCAAAATTCAAAGAAGAGATATTTTTGAATTTTAAATAGTAATAATACAAGTAACGTTATCGTATTAGTTAATGTAATTAAGTATTACTCAATATAAGTATCGCAATGCTATCTAACTAATGAAGGACTCTTCAGCTTCATTAAAAAAAGAAAGAATTATTACTTTATCTTCATCCGTTCAAAAGTTACAGATTTTTGGCCGCTGAAGCACCGATTTTTTCCCACTGTGCGCCGTCGCGATCTGACAAATGGCCGCAAGCTGGAATTCGGCAGTAATCCATTCGTCGTTACGTCTCTGCTCTAGCAATCGTTCGAATATCGATATCGCTTCTGGCAGGTTGCCTTTTGATGGGGAACGCCTGGCCAACGGATCTTCGTCGTTTCTCCAAGCGGGAGTTAGGCTGCTCCCGATATCTGGACTTCTCCAATTCGAGTTGACGACACACCAACGGCACTGTTTTCTGCTCCCCATTCGGCTTGGCTCCTCGTACGATTCAACTTGCACCGACTACTCGGCCGCCCCGTGGCAGTTGCAACGTTGATTGCGCCGCGCCGTGTAGACCGTAGACGTATTATCGCTTGCAGTAGCAGTTTCTGATCTCCTTTACAGATTACACGCTCGAAACTTCGACAGTTAGCATCGCGATAAATTATAGAGCACAGTCAAGAACCGCGCTCCCCGACGCGCAAGTATCCCAGCCGCTGCGCTGTTACGACTCGCGAGCATTACCCTTCCCGCAACAAGCGCGCCAATGTTCCGAATGATGCACTGCCGAAGTTCCCAACTTTTCGGGCGATGAATCTTAATTCGAGGAGGGTGTTGCCCTGCCACATAACCGTAAAGCCGGTTCCCGCCGCGGCCGGAGTCCTAAGCAACGAGCCAACCGGGAAAATCGAAGCGCGGTTCGCCGGCCGATCCCCGTCATTACAGGGAATTTAGCGCCGGCGAGCGTGAAAACGTTCTATTTGCCGTACGCCGCGGGACGTTTTATTGGATTAAACGAGATACATCCGACAGCGGTTCAAAATACCAGGAACACCGCGTTTCGATTCCGTGGGACGAAATCGCGTGACCAGCTACCCCCCCCCCCCCCCTCCCCCCCCCCCCCCCCAGTTCATTAGCCCGTATCTCGTTAACTGAGCTATGTTCGCTGCATAAATTCCCCCGCAACAACAGCCATTCCTGGCGTGGGCAAGTTTATGCGAAGGAGTTGCGATGGTGCTGCGGTTAATCCAGTTAACGCGAGTCCAAAGAAACTCGAACCGCTTTCGAGAATTAAGACAGGAGCCAAAGAGATTTTTAGCCGAGCGATCGGGGTTCGCGACTTAGGGGTAACGAGGGCACGAGAATCGCGAGTTCTATCTGGTACTTCTATAAAAAATGCTGGCCATTCCGATCCCATCGAAACCGGGCAGAGCTCGCAGCTTAAGCTCCTTGCTTATTTACAGCAGGACAGCAGGCATCGATCCACGAGGAGAAACATTTTCTTGGACGGTCTCGCGAGCAATAACCAGCGGAGAGGAACGTTTTCCTTGGGCGTACATTATCGATTTCGCTTTAGCCGGCGCAAACTGTCGGGAATCGTAGCTGCGCGCGCTTATAAATTCGATGGTTAACAATGACGCGATAAATCGTGGATCACGCGCCGTTATAATTTCCGGAACATCGCTGCCGTCAATCACGAGTCGCTCTCTCATTACGGAATTTATCACGCCAGTGCGAAACTTGCGCGTGTTAACGATGACGTGAAAGGCAACGGCTAATGGCTCAGTCGCTTCGCGCAGCTTCCATAAACAAATTGCGCGCTGTGAGACAACTGACTCGAGGAATACGAAAAGACGCGGTGGATATTCGGCAAACATATCTGTTCGGCCGTGCAACGACAACGGAGCCGTGTTAATTGCGGCGCTAATGCCGCTCGCCTGCGGTCGTGACATTTCTACCGATGCAACGGGACGTTCAGAGGTTTATCGAGACACGGTTACGAGCGAGTGTATAGCTGGTGTTAGAGCCGGGAATCTTTCCGACTGCTATCCCACTTTCCTGTCTCTCGCTCGTTCCTCGAAAGTTTGTAAGCTGTCGCCTGTGAAAGATGTCGGTACGTATCGCATGAAATATTCGGGGCGCAGCTATTTCCATACATTAGTGGCGTCTCTGGCGCACGGAATTCCCGCGATAAAATCTGGATTTCCGGTACTCGTGCAGCGAAGAAAACGGAGGAATACCCGGCGGGTTTTCCCACCCCCCGTTTTCGGGAGAAGCCAGGCCGGCAGTTGAAACGCGACGAACAAATTACGCCGGTCTTTGTTTCCGTTGCGTTCGCTTTGACGGTCGAACGCTGTTTGACCAGAGGAAAAACGGTGGTGACGCAAACTCGGGGCGGTCCAGTGGTAGCAAAGTGAGACCGGTATAAAGCGGAACGCGTGGCCACACTCTCAGCAAAAGTAGTTTGGACCCGGACGCGGCGGCGTGTTGCCACCGTGCCCGCGACCAACGGCCAGCACGTTCCAAGCGTTTCGATCGCGATCGCTCGTCCATATTTCCCTGCATCCGCTACCGATCCCAGTGTTCCCTTCTTCTGAAGGGTCCGTGAGACGGCGCCTTTGCCACGGAGACCAAGGGAGAAGGTCCGAGGGGAAGCGAAATTGAAAAATTCAAACGGGGCTGCCCGCTGCTGACTGCGAACACGAGTTGGTGGCTTAAAAGTGAATGCTAGCCGATGTTACTTTCCGCTTCAGAGTTCCCCTCGAGCGGACCGAGGGAAAATCCTCCAAGGTATAGCCGGCGCCGCGTAACCGGATACACGGGAATCGGCCAATGCTATATGTCGTCCTGGCAAACTGATGAAATCTCGCGAAAACTGCTACGAAGCACGGGGTGAATCGACCGAGAGAATTCAGTGAACGGGTCGAATCGAAAGGTCGCGGTTTCCACTCTCCAGACGACAGTTTATTTAGAGGGTTGCTACGAGGCTGTGAAGCAAAGGGGGAAGGAGGGAGGCAGGGAAAGTCGCCGGGTTTACCTATGGGATTTCTTCTCGAGTTCTTGGCCATTACGCAGCGGAGGCAAACACCGTTACACCGAAATTGCCCGATGCCGATGGAAGCTGACTACGCGCATACTTTGAACGGGGCCCGCGCGATCATCGAGGGTAGCATTTCCCTTCGTTAAGATCGAACAAAGCCTGGTGTCCAGTTCGCTGTAAAATTGCTCGCGTGACAGCGGAAGATTGAGAACCATTGTTGGAGATTTATACAGACACAGGCGAGAAGGCGTACAGCGCCGGTGCAACTAATTAATGGCACAACGAGCGCCCGGCTCAACTACACTCGTCACTCTTTCCGCTCGTACAGCATACGCGCGCACTTGTGCCAGATTAGATGGAGTAGTTCAGTGTTTTTTTTTTCTCTCGGCCTCTGACGCAACCACCCCCACCCCCCACCCCCCCGCCCCGCCCCACCCTTCCATTTCCACGTCTCTCTTCAGTTCCCTTTATTCCTTACACACAGGCGAAAACCACCCCCGTGACGTGATTATTTCTAACGAACGACCACTCCAATTCCGCCCCGGGGGGGATCCTGTCGAAGCTTCAAACTTATTTCTCGCGGCCCTATCGCCCGAATACAGCTGCTGGAAAAGCGACGGATTAACGCGGAGCAATAAAGAACTTAACAAGATCGTCAGATATCACGCCGAGCGAGCGCCCAGCAGGCGGGGAACGTCCGAGCCGGGGGTATCCCGGGCTGCTCCCGAGGATATTTGCTGCTGCCCGCGCCCCGACGGTCTAACGTCCGATACGACGTGTTTCCTCTTTGGGAACGTAAACCCTCGCTTGAAAGCAAACGGTGTACTGCAGCGAGAAAAGAAAAAACGGCCGCTCAGACTAACAAATCGGGGAGGATCTCGAGCAGTCCAGGCCCGTCCGTGGAGAATTCGAAAATAAAGCTGGTACACCGTTCGAGTCGGTCGCGGCCCTCGGCTCCTCGGCAACCTACCGGATTACCATAATTCCAAAGCTTTTCTTCTTATCCGGCACTTTTCGAGCGACAGTCGCAGGAACTTTGAGAAGATGCAAAAGGTCGCCGTAAGAGCGGCGGATAGAAAAGATGAAGGGATGGGGGGGGATGAAAAAACGTTAGGAAGATTCGAGACTTCACCTCGTTCTCGTAATCCATTTCTCCTTCGGTGGCCGAAGGAGCAGAAGAGGATCGTGGCCGAAAGCGCGACAAAACTTTCCCACGCGAACGCCGGGGGGATGGTCTTTGATAAATGGCGAATATACCCTCTGCACCCCTCCCTCCCTCCCTCCCCCCCCCCCTCCGCCGTCCCTCCAACGAAATTTAGCCCATAATCCGGCCACGATCGTCCGCCTCCTTCCTTTCCTCCGTAATTTGCAAAAACTTCGTAGCAAACGTTTTGCAGCTCGCACGGTTCGGAAGGGATGAGCGGAAAAACCGCGAGACATCGGCGAGCGCGTCCCCGTAGACAAGCTTTTACGCTCCTTTCGCCGCAAGATCTTCTCTGGCGATTAGAGAGGGTGCGTTTGAGAATCGATGGCTCGGTAACAAAAACTAAACGGCGTGGGATTAAGAATACCAGATCGCGTTCACCCAGCCGCGTTGTCGAAGGAGGCTGAGAACGGAGAGAAACCGCGACGCCGGTGAATCGGCGCGGGTATGCTACATTCGCCGATGTGCTGCGGTTTAAAAAATCTCTAAACGCCGGAAATCGTCCGGAACGTAGCAACTCGTTACGAGCCTTGGCCCCTCCACTTTCCGACGTTTAAACCCTGAAAGAGGGTTTGCCGGGGCAAAGAAATATTTTTTGCCCGCGGATCCCTGGCGCGTCAGCTCGCCCACGTTGATTCGTGCCGGTGTAGCCCCCTTAATTAAAGGCGGAAATGACGTCTGGACGCGGGGCAAAAAGGCAGGCCAGACCCCGGCTCCGCGGTCCTCGACCACCGAATTACACACAACCGAGTGAATCGCGCGCACCTTCCGTCCGGGCCGAGGCTTTTTCGATCGAATTAAACAGAGGGCTACGCGTTTAATTACATCTCGCCCGCGTCGAATCTTCCTTCCGTCTTCTCGCTCGCTTCTCGCTCGCTTCCGCCGCGCCGCTGTTCCGACGCGCTTTACTCTTCAGCCAGATCTACCCTATTAATATTAATATTCCCCGAACGCGGCAGGGCGCTGCACACGCTGGCCAGCGCTAAATATTCAATTTAATGACTGCGAGGCTAGCGCGTAAAACCGTGAACTGTAACGATAATATAACGGCCATTCGGCGCTCCGTCCACCGTCCGAAAGGTGAAAGGTTTATGCGGAATTCTGCAGCTCTGATTATAACCGGACGGGTTAAATCCTGTGGCTCTGTGATTTTCCTCTTTCAGCCTCCAATATGCTTTCGGCTTTCCTGGTTTACAATTTAAAGCACGCTGCTTCTGTGCTATCAACCGATCGATTTAGACGGCGTGTCACTGTTAGAAGATCGTTCTGGACCGATTGGAACAGGAAGAAACTAGGAGATAGGGAATAAACCAGACACACGTCCGTCCGAGTTTCAGTTAAGCCAAAGTGGATTAGACCAGGTCGAAGAAAGGCGATCGCGGGAAAGTATTAATTCTAGAGACTGCCAATGGAGTGTTGCTGCTAGAAATCTGGATCGAAAGCAATCGTCGCTTGCTCGTCTATGAGATTATACAGATGCCCGACCGTTTCTGCAACGATCTTGGCTACGGATCGCCGGTTTCATCTGCTTCATAGGGAGACGTCAGAGGATGGAACACAGAAACTAGCTTCGATTGCAATGTGGGGAAGAGCTATGCACGTGTACAGGCTTAACCGCAACTTGGTCAACGAAAGTGCCTCTTCATTACCATGTTACCATGCAGCGCCACTTCTAACGAGCTTGTCGTCGTGTTTCCTCACTCTTGGCTAACGTTTAAGTACTCAATCCTCTGGTCGGCGCCATCGGCGCTGTCGCGCGTAGCGCTGACCGCCATCACTTGTGTTTTCTCTGGGAATTTGCCGGAGACCCATGACGGACAGCGTTCCCTAGTTTGACTTCGAATTTCCCCGTGAATTTAACCAATGTCTCCGAAGCAAAACGACAAGTCGTGCGAACGGAGCGGCAGCGGCGGAACACGAAGGCGGGATCGTCGATAGTATCGTAATCGTTCCACTTGACCCGACATCTCAAGGTTTTGTCCCGTCCTCGTTGCCCTTGTAAACGCTACCCCGCGATTCCAGTCACGAACGCTTCGTTCCGGTCCAATGATCTGCTGAAACAATAGAATCGCCTATCGTCCACGACGCTGTCGTAAATACTTTGCGAATTCAAATACACCGTTTGCTTCGAACACGAGTTACGCTAGGTGGATTGTCGCGACGGCCACTGGAGACCAAGGAAATTAATTACCGCGCCAGCAGAAGGCAAGCGACCCATGAACACTTTAGACATTCTTTCCGCGTGGTCTTTGTTAATGACGAGACAAAGGGAAGATTAATACTTCCGCGCAACCGTTGCCGGCAGGGGCGCGCCCGTGGCAAGAATTTTAAGCCGCTCCGAGCATCAATCAACGATACAAATTCTTGAGAACCTTCTGAATCGTCAAAGAGTCTTAAAGATATATGAAGGTCTTTGAGAACGTCTCTGGACACGAATGACATTCTCGAAAGAGTGCAGCAACGTGCAAACAGGGTTTATGAGGAAGGCCGAATCAAGATATCTGTGGAAAAGAAGATATTCACTGCGACTAGTCGCGGGTATAAAATGCTGAGCAACGACTGCTCACTGCAGGCTTCTCGGCAGCGACGCTCTCGAACAGGCAACTGAATTATACTTGGCAAACTATACCGCCGCCCATCCTTTACCGAGAGAAATTAATTATTCCACTTTCCCTCCTCTTCGATCGTTAATGAGCTTCGCGTGAGCGGAGTGCGAACACTTTAAGCTGCCATAACGAGCAGTCTTCCGGCTCGCTCGGTTTTCATTCGTCCCCTTATAGTCTAGCCGCCGACCCTTTTACGTCGGCCTGCTCGCACGCGTACACCACGCCAGTGTGTGTGACCAAGGAATTTTTCAGGTACCTCGTTCATTTCACGGAGCTTTCTCCTCTCCCTTCCGCCGCCTCCTTTCTCCACCCTTCCATGCCGCACAGCCCCGTGCTACCCGGCCAACGAAAAGCTTTTCATTTTGCCCATTAGTCTAACGTTCGAGACGCTAAATACAATGGAGGCGATGAATGGAAAAGAGGCCCCCCCGAGTCTACCCGGGGCTCTCCACCCGTGCAAATTGGCCCGACTCCGCTTCACTTCCATCCCTTTCCCCAGCCTTCGATTTCGTCTAAAAGATAAACTAAGTCCGGCCATCCGATGGATTGCACTCCCCGCGAAGCCCGCCTTCCTATTCCTATAGAGCGTCGTTCCAGGCAAAGATTATTCGATGGAATCTGAGGAATCGCGCAACTATCTCGAGGGGCAAGCTACGCTACGCGAGCAACAATCTTAAGAATTCCAGTTAAAAGTAATAAATGTTCGTTCGGGCTACAGCGGCCCGGCCGCTCGGCTACCGATCATCTTTAAACGAAACTCCAGATTCGCAGCTCAACACAAAGAAATTCTGCGAGACTGCTGCCTACAATCATTTGCCGCCGGGGACCGCGTTCCGTGCACTTCTCGACGTCAGCAGGGTGACTGTACCTAATATCGCTCATGTTCCTAATATCGCCACCCGCTACATCTCGTAAAGTAAGCTCTAAAATTGATCGGTTATGCACTGAATTAGTACCTAAACATATGTAGCAAGACATACTGTAATTGCAGCATCGTGTGATAAACAATTAGAGAAAGAGAAGTATTTTAGTGAATCTTAATAGTGTAAATATTTATTGGACTGCCACAATTTTACATCACATTCGGAGCAGGTAAGTGTAATAATTCCGTAAATGCAAGAGTATCTACTAGAAAAACCTAATTAATGATGTACTTAAGGACTGTAATCGATTAAAATATTTTTCCTACTTAATGAAAATAGTGTTTTTCTTTAAGTAGTACGCGTGTTCTCAATACCGCCTACCGGAGAACAATGGCTTCGACGTAATGTTTGTTACAGGTGGGGTCCCGAAATTTGCGCAGCAACCGAAACAAACTTTATTTGTCCAATGTGTACCTACATCGGAACGTTAAAAGTAAAATATTTTAAATTTCTATATTTTTCTAATAAAAATAAAATCAAAGATGGATAAAAAAAAACATTTATAGAGGAAGAAACAGAGTTGGGCAAAATGTAATCTAATTACAACTTACAAATTACGATTAAACTGTAATTGTGTAGTTGATTACACATTATTTTCTGTAATCGTTAATTTATGTAGTTGATAAAATTGTGGTCAACCACCTACAATAACGATTACAGAAAAATAATGTGTAATCACCTGCACAATTACATTTTAATCGTAATTTGTAAGTTGTGATTAGATTACATTTTGCCCAACTCTGGGAAGAAATAATAAAAGCACATGTGGAAATGACTTTAAACTCTCATATATGCACGAATTAATAAATATTTTTTGAGTTGGCGATATTAGGTACACTTTTTTCAGGACCCGATTTTTACACGTTTTACGTTTTTTGAGTCCTAATTAAAAAATTGTAAATTTCAACGATTCTAACTTATGCTACATGAAAGATGAATAACTTCTCTTTACTTTGAAACGAACTGCATGCAAAAATATAAATTATTATTCAACTAACAGCGATTTAACTTTTGCCTGGCGATATTAGGTACAGTCACCCTAGGGCGGCTTTTGACTGCGTCTCTTCGAATTTTTAGCAGCAAAGCCGTGCCAAGTTCACCCTGAAACGTTCGGCGTCCATTAAAATATTTTTCTCAATGGCCCTTTGCACTGCTTTCAATTTTTTTTCCCCCGTTCGGCGCGCGTGGGTGTTTGCCGTGGAATTTGTCGCGCGACTGGCTTGCATCGAATCCGGCCGCGAATCAGGGAATTACTTTCGCCTTTTATTCAAATCGTGCACGCGTCACATCGGTGAAGCGTTAATCAACCGATCGATTTGTCCGTAACGTCATTTGTAATCGGGAGCAACTGTGCGGCGAGAGCGGCCGACAAAACCGCGCCATACCGGGCATTAATTCGCGCCCGAAAAGATTCATTTGCGAGAAAATAATTTGCCCGTTGTACGTTACAATTGGCCAATCGATGATCAGAATCCCGTCCGTCTGTCTGCGTCTCCGCGGTATCGATGGGACCGGCGACAAACGTTCATCGGGAGTAAAATATGATTGCGCCCTGTAAAACGTGTTTCGCGCGACTGGCAATTTGTTTGCCCGGCAAACAGCGACGGATGCTCGACTAACGACCAGCATTCGTGGCGTCGACAATTATGCCTGGCTCATTCTCGCGGCACGTCCCAGCGTACCTCCATCGAGATTTTTCTCGCGTGTGCAGCCAAACGGAATCCACCCACCGTAAAGGGCGTTACACGCAAACGACGTGGACGTAAATTTTAATGCCGTGTGCACGAGTGACGTCGCACACGCTCTTCCTGAATCCATTAGCGACCGCTTTGCCCCGCAGGCATTACATTTCGGAGCGTAATTCTTCTGAAAATATGTTGTGCGGGGGAATAGGTATCATACTAAAGTCGGTTTCAGATATATTGGCCGGTGAGTTTCGTGAGGGGTATTCTCCCACCACACCGTTTGCCTGCCTCGGTGCTCCTTTTCTCAACGTTCCATCTCGCTCTCGCCTTCGCAGAACAAGAGTGAGCCAGAAGTGGTGGGGATAGTGCCAAGCTTATAGCGCGTAGGCCAAACCGAGCTGTCAGCGTAGAAATACACACATCAGAATAGGTGTGCGTTAGCTCTGAAAAAAATCAGGAGATTTATTGATCAGAACATTGATTCTTTCCCGATAGCTTCATCTCGTATTGGTCTACGCATAGCTTCGTAACGCACTGCAACTCAAATTGACAAATCCACGATCGTCAGATGGTGGTGGCTGATTTCTCCTCGATCGCTGTTCTCGCAACCGAACTCACCGGCCAATGACCTTAGTAGGTAATCTGATAGAAACAGAAGCAAGCGCAGTTTTTGTAAGACATTTCTTTTTTAAATTTGTAAATTTACCGCTCGTCGCTATCCCCGCGTCTCGCTTCGTCTTTCGTTAAGTGCTCGCCGCCAGCCCCGAGAGTGAGCCCATAGCGACAGTTCACTGTACTCGACGTTTATTCACTGGTTCCCTCGTTTGCCAAACGCTGGTGCAAAAGACTCCTAAATTGAAGTTCCCATGTTTCTATCCTCCTTCTTTCATAAGCACGCCCCGCCGTGAGAGCTCGCACGCGTTTTTGTGTGAGGACCACGTTATTCCTCCCCCGAATCGAACGTGGAACGAGGATGAACGTTGTTCTCTCAGACGAGCAATTTCACGAGTTTCGAGATCGAGTTGATACGTCAAGACTTCCACTTGGAAACACCCGTTTCCATTATAACTTTTTCATCGCCCTCGACGTTCATTCCCGCGTTCGCCGCCGTAATAATTTCATTTTGCAAACACAACGGTGGCCGTCGCTGGAGAACCGTTCGCTGAAACGGGCCGAGACTTCCCGTTTCTGTTTCCCCTTAATTCTTCGAGTCGGGGAAACGGTACTACGAGCAAACACTGTTCCCCTCGTCGAGAACGTCACACCCGGCTTCTTCCAAGCCGGCACTATAAAACGGCGACGAATCGTGGAGAGCGGAGGGTCGGGCACGGGGTGGGCGAAAAGGCCGGGGCGAACCAACCAAACGAGTAAATACGGAAACGTTTCAAACACAAAGCTTGATAATTTATGGCGGGCCTTTAATATCAAGACGCTCCTCGGGCGTGCTGGAGTTCCTAGCGCGCGAGTTGAACGGGGTCGGTGAATCGAGGGAAACAGAAATGAAATGGAGAACTGTACGGGCTGATGGTGGATGATGCGACGAAGCGCGATATACCAAAACGAAGAAGAGGTCGGGATCGAGAGAAAGGAGAAACAGAGAGAGCCGTGAGGCGTGGAAGAGTGGCTGGGTAAGCGGAAACGGGTCTGCAGTGCCCGATGGAAGACGTTGGAAAGGAGAAAGAAAGTACGTTTAACCGAGGAATGGAAATGCCGGATTGGCCGATGCTGATGAGAGACGTTGCCCCCGAAGCCCGAGGAACGGGCCGAGAATGAGCTTAGCAGCTATTCGTTCTTTGAATTTTCAAAACACTTCTCCCTTAAACCTCAGCCATCGAGTAAAATGGACGGCGCCCGCTACCGGCCAACCAGGAACGAAGAATAACAAGCCGCTTTACTCTTTTCCGTTAGTTTTACATTTTCGCCCGTGCTTGGAGACGAAAGCTGCGGGTCGTCCAGGATCAAAGCTCGTTGCACGCCGAGAAACTCTATCGAACGTATTTTCTGATTAAATACCACCGGAAAACTTCCATCGGAAGCGTTCATATGATTGGCAAAACGGAGGAGACCGACCAGGAAATCATTCTGGAAATATTCACGCAGTCGCTTAACTGTCGAGCGAAGTTGGCAGAAAAATTTCGCGATGTACCGGTCTGAAGTTTATTAATTACGTCTAATTCAAACGACGATTGCAAACCCTGTACCTGAAGCTAACTTGTCGTTAAAGTCAAACTCGCCGCGCAACTTTGAATAAACGACAGGAACGAGAGGTGGAAATCCGTGCGAAATATCGTTTCGAGTTTACCGAAACACGCTGGTGACTCATTGAAGCCCAGACTTCTCGTACAGAAAAGAGCAGCGGCAGAGAAACTCGAGAAGGGGAGCGCGTTAAACCCGAGTTCATCGCGAATGTGTGACTTCCATATGCGAATAAACGGTTTGTCGAAGTGCGTGAAACGTGATCGGCTCGCGCCTCGCGTGATCCCCTTGTCTGCTCTTATACATATACCGATACTTTTCCTCTCGCGGTTCGAATTCCAAGTTGTTCCCACTGAAACCTGATCCATCCCAGAAGCCACCAATTATGATCCTCTATGACACCTAGAACTGATAAACTGTTTGGAAAGAGCAGCTTTGTAAGCGCCTCAGGAGTCCGATCTTCCGAGAATATTATCGTAATTGGAATTCATGAAAACCTCCACTTCCGCCGTACCGGCATGGAGAATGAAATGCCCCCGATTGAATGAAATTTGTAAAACCACCGTACGTTTTCACCTTTGTGATAAAACGCCTCGGACGGAAAGGTTCGTCGCTTAAATATTGGAGATGAAAGTGTATCCTCGGAACCTGTATCCCGCCCAAACCAGTATTATTAGACGCCTCTCGTTTCCGGGCGATACTAATTATCGTATTTCCGTCGAGATACTGTTAATTCAATCCCCCGGCCATTGGTACGATCTCTAATAAAGGGAAACGGGCCAGAGAGACGGAAATGGCGCCACTTGCATTCCCTCCGAGAAAACTTTTTCACTTTGTCTTCCAGGATTCGATATAAAGCAGGAATATTAACGTGCCGCTATTTCGACGTTAATATTCCTCGGTACTTCTTCTGGAGCCCCCCGCCCACCCCCTCCGCTGGCTCCCTTTATCTTCCCTGTCGTCCTCGGCCCAGATAAGCGCAGGGCTGTTTCTGCCGGTCGGTCCCGTTTCAAATCCCGCATCGATCTCCACCGTTGAATTTCCTCCGCGTAATAAACTTTATTCTCCCGACTACTTACGAGCCATTCGAGACGTCTCATCGAGGCACATTGTGCCTCGTCAAAGACAGACGCCTCGATATCGGTTCTTATTCCCGTCATCCAGTCATCCACGTGTTAATAGCTCCCTTCGTTAGACCTTTCGGCGCCCCGTGCTGGAGTTATCGGTGAGCGTGCCGCGTGGTTACACGTTAAACTCTAAACAGCACCCCTAAGGCAGCGTTCTTCAACCTTTCTACACCGCCGGAAATAGGAGAAATATTTATATGAAAAAATTAAAACCGACTTCAAGAAAATAAAAATGCGCTAAAAAGTAAAACATAATTTTGTTCCTTATTTAATCTACGGCTCTCAATTTTTTTATGTCGGCGTCTCATCATTTGCACTGTGTAAATCTGGCGCCGACTTAAAAAAATTGAGAGTCGTAGATTAAATAAGGAACAAAATTATTTTTTCATTCATAGGTTATTGCGCCCTGTGTGTGATCCATATACGTATGTATATGTAACTATATAATAATCATTACTTTATGTTTGATATTTTCTTCTCTATTTGTTATTGATACTATTTTTAGTGGAGGTACGATTTATGAGACCGATGGGTACGATTTAGGAGACCGGTTGCCTAAATCGTACCTTTTACAGTATGTGACAAAAAGATTAATAACAAATTATTTTGTTCTGAACAAAAGGTAAAGCATATTATAATAGTTGCATTTAAATCAGTACCAAATATGAAATATAACGTAAAATGTCTTAAGTGGTACGATATAGGCAATCCTCCCCTACGTATAACATACATACATATATACATACATACAAACACCTCGAACTGAGAACCTCTTTCTTTTTGAAGTCGGTTAAAAACCAATGTACATAGTATTTTATTTATCGAATCTAATGTCATAAAATTACAATTTCATTTGATTTCATTTTTTGCATTAATTTTTTTTTAGTTGATTCGTGCGAAAATTTTCGCGGACCGGCGGTTGAAGAGCACTGCCCTAAAGGGTCCTCTAAAGGGATTTAGGCCGCCATCGTGGAGTTTCGTTTCGAAAAATGCATAGTCTCGGTAGTCTCGTTCCGCTGGGTCGATACTCGGCCAGCAAACTTTGGCTTCTGTCTGGTCGTTTTGTCAAACAATCCCAGAAAAAGCTTTGGCGGCTGCCAAGGGGAACAGATTCGGGGAAGGTTGAGCCAGCCATCGAGCCCGATAGGTCTCTTAGTATATCGGAGGTGAGAGATCGACCCTCGGAATTGGAATAATATGGGGTGACCCGGTCCCCTGGATGGTTCGACAGCGCGTGCCAATTTCCTCCCTAGGAAATACAGTGTGCCCGCCCCGAGCACGGACCGACCTTCGTTTCGGCTTTAAAGGTTTTGCCTGGGCTTTATCGTCCAGTCGGAAGTAATTCCTATGCTAATCCCTCTTTGTCCATGAATGGACCGTAGCTGTCTCAAGGGGAGGCGGTCGTGCTGTCGGTAACTCGATGTTGTACGCTGGATTACGCGGAACGAGGCACTCTTGTCTTACGTACTCCCCTACAAAATTTCTACGCGATTCGGTCAATTCTCCACAGCTTCTGAAACGAACTCGGCAAAAGAGTTCCCCTCGATATTAGTCCCCTAACTTGGCTGGATGACGTTTTTGCTTTCTGAGACTCGCCCCGGAGTTCTTCGCTATTTCCCGGCGCGTGTAATTTCCTTGCGTCCTCCCTGCCGCGTCGTCAAAGTAATCATATTATAGCATTGTCTTCCTTTGACGGTATTGCGTTTCAGGATCGAACCATTACCAAGCTCGCTGCCCTGTATTTCAGCGGCCTCGTCTTTTCGATCAGTCTAAAATTAAAGAGCGCGAATACCAATTTCCGTCGCGGGGCTTCAGTTCTTCGCGCAGCCGTTTCATCTTCCGTTTCCCCTGCTGTTCCCCTCGTTTCAATCGAGAGAAGAAGAAGGTGGAGGATGCGAGGGAAAGGCACGAGACTGCGAAACGTTGCTCGTCAAGAGGTACGTACCTCGTCCCGCCGTGTTCGTTCCCGCGGGCGACCGGGATCGGCTTTCTCTTGATCAATATTTTATCGCGCGACGCGATTTATTGTATGCACGCGTGTGCGAGTTTCTGGGATCAGGATCGAGGGTAGGGAGGAGGGAGCCGGTCGCGGCGGAACGAGGAAAAGCTCCGCCACGTTTCGACGCAATCACTTTTACGGCGCCTCTAAAGCAGACTTGCCAACTCACCGCCTTCGCCTGATATAAATTTAAATTATGCCCCGTGGAACCGTGCCCCGCTGTCTTTGGCCGCCCCTTTGCTCCCGAGGATCAGCCGCGCTGGGTCAAGAGAACTGCTGCACAGGCAGCAAGCTCGAATAATCGAATCCATAAAGTCAGCAGGCGTAGCCTGCTTTATGTTCCCTGTCCACCCGTCTTCCCTTATCCCTCCACCCCCTATCACTCCACGCTCCCTTTGTTCTATGCCGTTTGGCCTAACAGCCAGTTCTCCGCCTCGGTTACCTTGTCCTTGGGCTGAAATTTCGGATACCATTCCGTTTCTCCCCCGATGTTGGTGTACGCCGCGATAAGCATCGCTCGATCATCTGAATTTGTCCCAGTCGCTGTAGATAGGCAAGTAAGTGCCTTGAACCGGGACAGAACTGTACAACCCCACCGTGTAATCAAGGAAATGATCGAATTATAGCTGCTTGTACGAAGTTGATTGCTCACTCGCGGAGTTATCCCGATGGCATACGACGCTTCGATAGTTCACAGTCAGAGTGGACCATTAATTGCTACCAGCAATTAAGCGTTTCCTTTCGTAGGGCACAGCCGGCGGGACGGTTCCAAAGCGAGGCTGGTAAATACAATGCAAGAACCTTGGAAAAACGGGGACGCGCTCGTACTGGACGGAGTTCAATTTGAAAGTTGCTGGCTAAATTGTTCTGGGATCCTAAAGGGCCACAATCCTCCAAGCCCTTTGCGTTACTCGAATAATTACAATTAGAGACAGACACGGCGCTACTTGATTTCCGGATCAGTTGCTGGACACCTTGACATCATCGAATCCGGGAAAATGAATCAAACCTTTAATTGGCCAAACGCTTCCCCAATTATGCAAATCCTTTTACGAGCTTATCAATGATTAATATAAGAGAAAAGGGACTGGGAAGCCTGCCCTTCGGAGCTTGCTCGTGACCGTGGAATTATTTCCGCGACTATTCACCGTGAATCAAGAAATTTGCGCTTTATTGGCGCCGTGGGATGTTGGGTTTACGAAAATTAATGGCAGACCGAGTCATCCGGCCGGAAGATGAAGCAGAGGGCGATGAAAGCCGTGGACTAGACGCTCGAATGCTCGTATATTCGACCTCTGAACTAACTGCGGGGCGAAGAAGAAGAAAACAGGAGTATCCGGGGTCAGAGGCGAACGTTATTACTCGTTCACACTAGATCCTTTTACTTAGCGAAATTGAGCCGGCCAAACGACCTCGGCTATCTCGTCTGCGCCCGCTCTAAGAACGACTTCAGGAGCAAACATGAAATTACTCGACCGTACGAGCAGGATCTCGACCAGCCTCGGACGGACACTCCTGGTAGCGCCCCATATAATATTCGCCTTGATCCTTCCGAACTACCAATAGAAATTTCCAATTTTTCCCACTCCCTAGCCCGATTGGAATTCAGCTCGTCGCGGGCGGGAGTGTTAGCAGCTTGCGGGGCTGAAGCATCGATGACGTTAAGGCGGACGTTTGTGATTGAAGCTCAATCTCGTTTTATAATGCGTCGGTTAATCGATAACCGATCGTTTTCCGTAACGAGGCTCGGATTCAATTAGGGGGCTATCGTTGTTACGCGATAAAGCGGAGAATCTCCGTCGCCGTCCGGTGGAAAGGGGGATGATAGCCTTCCGGCTTAGGAGGGCAAGTAATTAGGAGGCACGTAAGCGTATCGGGCACGCGGCCTGGCAATTCCACGGTCAACGAGCTGGCCTTGATACTTGCTGGATACTGCAGGACAACGATCAGCAGGGACACAAGCCAGGGCTGGATGAATCCTAGATTTCCCGGAGGATTTGCCACGCCGAGAGGGAACCGGTGTCATCCCACGCGAGCCTTTCTTATTTCCATCGCATGAGTACTTCCCAGTTCAATATCCGAATTCAATTTGAGCCTCGGGCCAAGCCCAACGGCCGAACTTCCCTACGTATCGTCGGCCAATGATCAAAGCCTCCCCTGTAACCTCCAAACTTTTCAAGAGGAATTTTATTATTCGCCCGACCGAGACGCCGCGGCCGCCGAGAGGATCATCTTACGTTCGATCCGCATCCACTCCTCGAAACCCTCCGGGCAACGAGCACGCTACCGCGGTAAAAACCGAGGCGATCCGTCCCATTCGCGGTATACCTACGTCGCGAACTTTATTCCAATTGCGAAATCCGCGCCATAATTATCGATCAGAGACGCCTGAGGGCTGCGGGCGCGTTTCCTCCGCTCGCTAACCTAATATCGAAAGCTTCACCGCGAAACGGAGTTGCACCGCAGCAGACTATTTCAGAACATTCAATGCCGCGTTTCAATGCCGACATACTAACTCTGTTTAACCGTGCTTACTCTAAATTTTCCAGCCCTGTACTCGACATTATTCTGATTACCCCGTGTCCCGTTATTATCTGCAGCAGTCGCGTGTCGGTTCAAAGTTGCAATTTGAAATTCACAGTTGCTAATAATCCAGACAAGCCGAGAAGCATTGAAGCACGGGCCGCGCGCCGAGGAATACCAACGCGTCCCGCCTTCAAACTTTCAAAACGGAATTCCACCTCCGCTCTGTATTTCAGCACGTTAAACGGTTACTTCTAGGTTTCGCAGCCGAAAGCTACGGGGCCGGTGACGGAATAAAGAAGGGAGAGACTGTGTGCGGAAGCGGAGGCAAATAAGGGGAGGAACGGAGCCGTCGATATCGAGGGAAAGTTCGAGGGCAACAACAGCTCGGTCATTGCGAACTTTCTGGCACATAGTGCAATCTCGTGTTACGTTACCGCATTCATAAATTGATTAGAACTCTGAAGAGCCGTCCGGCGCAATCCAATTACTCGTATCTGCCCTTAAGACAGCTTTGACACGAAATTTAACGGTAACTCAACCTAGCTGAATCGTGAATCCGTAGTCGCATTACACGCACTCTATCGACAGCGTACGGAAATTGATTGTTCATTAGCGGGCGTCCCCGTTTTAACGCGATATCGTCTTCCCGACGTGGATGAACAGCTGCGATTAATTATTTAGCCCGGAACCAGATTTCCGATCACCAAATCTTCCGTCCAGGATATTCATAAACTGTCGAGGAACATTTACTCGAAGGAGCCCCATTCCACGGCTGACAAAACCACCGGCTATGCTTAATGGTAATTACCTATTACCGATATTTTATCACCTTTGCGAACTTTCCCTGGCGTCGACTTTAGAATTCCAGTTTTTACCTACACCCACTATTAAAAACACCAACAATTTACTGGCCGGCGAAGCTCGGAATTTAGATACACGGAGCTGTTGCGCTGTCACATCGGAATCCAACGATTTAAAGCGAAGATTTAGATTCGACGGGCACTAATTGTAAAAACGGGACAAGAACTTCCACTGGAACGCGCCCGAATGGCTTGAAATGAAATTTTCCTTGATCGATGCACGGATTTCTCTCTGATGCAGGTCACGGATGTGAGCACACGCGTGTACGACATCGGACGCGCCGCCCCGTTTTTACTATCAGGAACACATAAATCGCAATCTCGTCTATGGAACGTTCGAACAGACGGACGCAAATCGCCCCGGGGCAAAATCTATTCAACGGAATTTGCTGAACCTTCTAATGGATTTTTAATATTCCTGCAAGGAAGTATTCCTGCATTTATAATAATCATATACGGCGTTAACGTAAAATCAGCTGCATTTCAGGAAACGTCAAGATGAAAACCGACTTCGGCTTCATCTCAACTTTTCCTGTCTCGCGCTTTTCAACTACATATTCAGTTGCCGCGGGAAAATGCGACGTCTTGCTTCTAATTCATGTAGAAACTCGTGTCAGACGGGCTCCAAGGAGAGAAGGAAAGGGGTTGAGAGACGCGACGGATCAACTCTGGCGGAGGGATAAGAAGCTGGAGAAGAGAAGAGAGCCACAAAACGAGTATGCGGTCACGAGTGCGAGAAATATGAAATCTTACAACGTCGCCGCTGACAGGAGTCACGTCTAACCTCGTGGAAGATCTCCTCGTGCAACCTGTTCTTTACAATCGCGGTGCAAAATTCATGACGCCTCCGGCTAACCATCCTACCTTCCAATCTTAAATTCAAAATCTTCTTAAGCTACGGATCCTTTACTTCCCTCTTCTGCGACTGTAAGTTTCCTCCGCCTGCTGCAACACCCCCTTAACAATGTGATGTATCGATAGTCCAACCTATTCTAGTAAAATGGACAAAACCTCCGAGTCGAATGACACCGGCGCTCGGCAACGCCGGTGATCGTTAAAAGTTTTATCGGGATAATAAAAAGTGAATGGAAAATTGCTGGCGCAACGTGAGCCGGCTCTTGCCGATAGTGATATTTCACGGGTGAGGGAAGAAACGTCACGGCGCGCAGTGTTATACGATCGAGTTTTTCTCGTGTAACGGCTGGGAATCGTCGCCTCTCAGTAGATTTGCATTGCATCAATCTCGAAAAATGGATTCGGGATGAAATTTACGGGTTCGCCTCGGTCCGGACTGAGCAATCAGACGAATGAGTTTCGAACCGGGCGTGTCGGTTGAACGACGCTCTCGTCACTTCCCGTAAACGACCCGCCCGATGAAAGTTAGGCTTAGATAACAAGCGAGCGGTGTTTGCGAAAGGTACGCCTCGTAAAGTTTCCCATTTTACGGACGGATCGAAGCTGTCAGAATTGACGGGCTGTACTGTTTAATGCGCGGCTCGTTGGTCGTGCTTGCCCATAAATCTATAAATATAAATCCGAGGGCTTTGTAAACAGTAATGTAAATTATCGTTTCGATGCACACCGTAATGCTTGCATTTCACGCTGTCGCAGCTACGTATATTTCGAGCCGACTGCACGTGTTATCAAATCCGAACACGGAATTTCGTTGGTCTTTTAAAGAGAAGCACTATTTCTACTGAACTACTTCACTCGACATGATGGAAATCAAGTTCCCGAGGGTAGTTGAATATCGATTACGCACGGAATAGCGGCAACATTGTTTTCGCTTCCTTGAAGGCAGGGAATTTTCAACATTTCTGAAATATAGAATAACGTCGATTCGATGTCGGAAAAATTGCGGAGCCTCCTGCACCGTTTTGAAAGCACTTGCGGCCACGATTGTTCATACTGTTGCTTTTATTGTAAAAGCGCACGGAAAAGAGGCGCGCTGACATTAATTAAATCGATTTCTAGGAAAATCTCCGGCCCTAGACAGAAAGCCGTTCCATCGCGAAACGCTTCGAACGCGAAGAGGTCGAGATGAATGGAACTTTCGCGAGGAGAAGTTAATAAGGCTACTTGCAAAAGCTGCGGAATGAAATTGCCATCTGTACTGTAAACTTGGCGGAGCAAAATTCCTAGATAACTTTTTCATCTCGATGCGCCAGGAAGGCTGCTAAAAACAAATTAATATAAATGATAATAGGATTACTTCAACGCTACACTTTTATCGTATTAAAAATATCGTTATATTACAGCTTAACAAATCTCCAGAGTTTACATAACAGTAAGCTTCGCAATTTTTCCCTCAATTTTCGGTTCTTGAAAATAAAGAGACAATGGGGGGGGGGGGGGGGGAAAGTCGCGCAAATTTTTTTACACGACGAGAGTGTTGTTTTCAGTTTTGCATCCAACGAGTTTAAAGTCGGAAATAAAACACGGCGATGAGCCCAACGGAACGAAGGAACAAGAGCCGGGCAAGCGCAACAATAGCGCCGTTTATGCGTTACCATTCGATTTTCCAACACGCTAGCAAACAATAAAATCATTACTCCTCCTACTAGTTGTTGCTGATCCAGCATTCTCTTTCCGCGACGAGAGAATGCCTGTTTCCGCGGTGTACTCTACAAAACCCACTCGGAGAGGGAGAGAGAGAGAGAGAGAGAGAGGTAACCCTTCCCGTCGGCGAAAACCGTTTCACCCCACGAACAAATTGTGGACGGTGCCAGATAAAGCTGCAGGTATTAACGCAAGCACGGGTCGCGGCCATTTCTGCGCTCGCTTCTGCTGCTTATTCGATATCGAATTTATAACATTTCCAACAGGCTCTACGGTCGATTGGCAAATTAAAATATGCAGGCAACTTGACGAACATACCGATGCATACCAAAACTATTTATGTGTATATGTTAAAAATAGAGGACAGCCATCGCGAGAACAGAATTAAGCTCGCATTCCAAAGTGAGAAATAACCATTCTTTACAGTACAGGCAAGTACGTTACTCGGCGTACATCCACGTAAACCAGTCTGTCACGAAGCTTGAGCTTCCCTCATTTTTCCATTTTGCTTCGTTTGCCGATCCTCCAACTCCTTCGGACTGCAGAGCTCGGCAAACCCTCGGTATTGTTTGACGGCATTAACGTCGCTGTATATTTTCACAATGTTATTCCCGGTTATTTTTAATCTTTCTAAATTCTGACCCTCTGTCTTTCTCGCCTGGAAACGTGAAGTTTAATACAGCGACAATATCGTGTAATCCGCGCGGATCAAATCGTTCTGTAGTGTTGCGCGGCGGAGCTGTGCGGCTGCGTGCACGCTGGCAATTCTATAGCGAGCGGTTCATTAATCGTCATAATTTTGATTAGCAATGTATCAACGCCGAGTGTATCGTTAATCATCGTTTATGCAAAATATCAATTTGAACGCTGTCCCATATATTTATTACCATGCCGTTTCACGGCAGGCCATTATACGCGATAGTCAAATAAATATACAAATGACGACCAATAGCGACGGCGGTGTCGACAGCGATGAATCATTGTTATTAATTATAAGGAGGCGTAGCTCCTATTTAGCCCCGGTCGAACATTGCGCGAGAATTTCGGCCAGAACGATAGTATCTGCGTGTAAAGCTTCTGGCCCAAGGAAGCTTACTTCGGCGAAGATATCGGCCATCGCAAAAATCCGACCGCGGGGTAATATTTTTTCGGTTAGACGGACTTTCACGGTCTCGCAAGTTTTTGCATTTCTCCGTTTCTTTAAAGGGAAGAGTTACTCCCCGCTAATGCCCCCACGTTCGCCTACACATTTATTATTCGCGAGGCAAGATGAAGATTTCTCATCGGTCGGCACTGCCTCGCATTTCTATAGTTCCCTTTTCCTGCCCCTCGCCCGGCCAGATCCACTTTCTTCCACTTCTTCTATCCCCGGCAGTGGCGCGCTCCTTCCTCTCCCCACGAGATCTGACACGACCGTGGAAATCCCTCGACAAACTTTCGAGACGATACCCGTGTTTAAAAAGTTCCGTCGTCCGTTCGCGAAGCGACCGCGAAGCCCCACTTTAACCGCAGCCCGATTGGTCTTCGAACGATTTCAGCGCCGAATAAATTGTTTCGTAATTTTCGCAGCGTAAGAATGATCCGGCCCTGGTCCGTCTCACAAGGAGAGTATTTTAGGTGTCCGCCTCCGATCATTACGATTTTTGGATATGTTATAGAGGACCGAAAAATAAGAAATACGTGTTACTTTATTTTTCCCCGTTTTCATATTTGGGGGGTGAAAACTGCGTTCAAAGTTAGGGTTGAAAAATCATTTTTGTGGAATATCTCGGGAACTATTAGAGATAGGGGAATAGTGTCAATGGCCGAATTTTGTGTCTTTGAATGCGAAATATGACTGACTCACCAGATTTTCAAAAAGTCCATTTTTTCCACAAAAATGATTTTTCAACCCTAACTTTGAACGCAGTTTTCACCCCCCCCCCCCCCAAATATGAAAACGGGGAAAAATAAAAAAACACGTATTTCTTATTTTTCGGTCCTCTATAACATATCCAAAAATCAAAATGATCGGAGGCGGACACCTAAAATACTCTCCTTGTCAGTAGGGCCGAGAGAAACGTCACTTCTTCGTTACCTAGCGCCATATATTGCTACGTGCCTACCTACTCCGATTCTTTTCCCAGCCACCGGTTCGTAAATACCAACAAAGCCACTTATATATGACCCGTGTGTACATACGCGCCCCTTGCCGCGATCATGTACCTTTCATATCTTCGACGCGCAGACCCGCGCACCCATTCTCATCTATTTCTCTATCGACACGAATAGCTTGCAAACAGGAAAGGATCTTCGTTTGTGCTCCGTCGCCGAGAACATTATTCACATTATTCAAACGTTATTAACTTCGGAGAAAAGAGTCCTAGGCGTACTAAAGCTTCTACGCTTTCGCGAAACACGTATTTGCTGCGATAGAGAAGCAGGTACATATTAAGCGTTGCCGAGCCGTTGATCGTGGATTAGTTCGATTCCGCTTTATATAATTGCCCGTGTACCGTGGCTTTACGGGTGGGCGGGAAACAGAAGGGAAGACGGGAAGAGCGTGGGAATGAACTGATGCTCCGCGTGCGCATTAATTAAAAACTACAACGGACATTTTCGATGCAGTATTGCGCGGCGGAGAAGTTTTTTCTCCCCTGCGTGAACCGCGAAAAAATTGGAGCGAACAGGAGAGGGCTGGCACATGCACCAGGTACGTAACGGAATACGCGAATTCGCCGTGGCAGGGTAACGGGCTGAATTTTCTAGAAGGGCGTGGTGCTGGTGGGTGCATATGAGAGGCAACCGCAAAATGCGGGGTTGCATGTCGGTACGCAGGCCGCTCCATGCACGACCGCCTTTTGCGCGTTCACAAAGAGCGATTTCTAACGTTGCTCGTTGCATCGTCGACCCAGCTGCCCCGACCGCGACGTGCTTGTCCCTCCTCCGAAATGTCACCGCACCGGCGATCGACGCGACAAAAACCGGGCCGGGCGGCACGGAATTTCGAATAATTTTAACTACATTTCCATCGGAAATGGAAATTGGAGAAGAGACGCTGGATTATTCGGTTGCGCGGAAACAGAGATATGTAGGTATGCGATGCTCACACGTGGATCTCTGAACAAGTAGGGTAGGGTCGGGCTAAAAGTCCTGTTTTTTTGTATAAACCTATGTAAAATTTAGTATTAACAATCTAGAGATATCTGGTGTTATTTTATATAAACTATAACTATTATGCTTTACGTTCACAAAGTTTGTTTGTTGATAGATACTATTATTTTCTGTTGAGTTATACCACAAACTGTTTGTCAATGCAAAACGGATTTCTTGCACCACGGACGGGGCAAAAAGTCCATTGCATAGGGTAGAAAGTCCCTAATATCTTTTCGTGTAATACTAAACTGAATAAGTAAAAAGCTCTTTTCAAATCAACAAATATTTATTAAACCAATTATTTTTGGTATACAATATTGAAAGGAAAGCATGACTTCTTTACCAAAAAATAAAAATATAAGTCAGAGGCTCAGTTTAAACTTAAAACTAAAAAACGTCGCTCAACTAAAACAAAAACACTATTTATAGACTTTGGCATCATTTCTTTATACTTTGGCCATCTTATTATGAAAACAAATGATAAAAAATATATTTTCAGTCTGAGGGACGTTTTGCCCCAATGGTACCTCTATAGTTTCTGCGATATATACGTTAGAAAATGTTATCATTCAGCAATAAACAATATCATGCACACATTACTAAAGGAACATACAATCTTAACGCACTTGGCTGATACGCTTTTAAACTGAGGTTTACTCCGTATAAAACAACAAAGGCGACGTATTTCTTTTAGTTTTCGATACATAAAATAACGCCGGACTTTTGCCCCCACCCTACCTCTACTACAAGCACAGATGGAACGACTGATTGAATCTTTACGAGCTAGAGCTTCGTTTAAACTTTGATATTAATGTGGATTTCGGTGTGCTCAGCCCTCTTTCGTGAAAGAAACTCCAAAACGAGCTGCTGCACATTACTGTGCTCAAGTTAAAGAGCATCTTTACACTGGCCGAGTGCATCAAGCTTTCAGCACGCTAGCGTGTATGGTTCTACATTCCGTTACATTCTCACCGAATTACTCGCATTATCCGCGAAAACAATGTTACCGGCAATTTCCCCCGCGAGATCAACGGCGAGCACAATGACGCCAGGTAAATCTCGCCTTCGCGATGAAACGTCTCGCTGCATTATTACATTTCAGACTTTGCACAGGCGTTTCCGTGTTTCCATTTCCGCGCAATCTTCCGTTTACATCATCGCGCTGCAGCGTCAAGCAGTCCTTAGAAGCCTGTCTCGAATTTAATTACGCTCCTCGGCCTGTCTTGAGCAATTGCCCCGGAATTTAACAGACCACGATAAGTCTTTATTAAAATTCCGTTTGATACCGGGGAAGGGACGTTTTTCGCGCCTCCGTCGATAACGGGATAGGAGCGGAGCCGGTCGAAACAGATGGCACAGTCGAGACGAAAATTCGGTTATCAGTTTTTTCAATATTTGATTGCGAGGCTATCTGCGATCCATTGTAAACTCGCCCCTCTGCCGACACCTCGAGTCGAGCTGCAGCTCGAATTGATCGCTCATATAAACACATCTCCCCGTGGATTCGTGAACGAACGAAGAATATTACTATCGGGATTTCCGCCATCGTTCTTCCCCCGACAAAAGAAATCTTCCGAATATTCTGCCGCAATCACCGCGAGCCTGGATCCAGTCAGTAAGCAGGCGAACACGGCTGACGGTGGGCAAGTTTCTGCGGCTATTACAGAACAGTATCCCTAACGATAAATCGTTTCTAATCAGGCGTCGCTCGTACCAGACCGGCCGTCGCTCGAACATCTGAGACTACAGGCCATAAGGAAATGAGGCGGTTCGGCTGACATAGCTCACCCGGTAACCGATCTCTATCAATGTCTGCATTATTGTAGGCCCTGTATGCGCGCCACTTTCACGACAGAAATTACCCAATCCCTCACCACCCGCTCCCTCCGCCCCCTGACCGCCCTCCCCGTTTCACACCAACTTGCAAGTACGATTACCGCGTCGCACAATGAACATCCGACGAGCACACGCCGCTCCGAGTCCCGTGTAATCGACTAAGTAGGCTGCGGTTCTCAGCGACAGGCTTCGGTCCCTGGGAAGGAAAGTTCCGAGGCGGGAAAAAGAGCGAGCCCGTGATGGCTTGGCTCGCGGGCGAGCTTAAAGTATCACGGGAACAGAGGCCCCGCTGCTTTCGACGTGGACGTTTTCAAGTCTAATGAGGTGTAAGGGAGCCGACAGGATACGGAGGTTGGATGAGCCAACGAGCCGTAAGACAACGAGCGTCGCCGAGATAATACGCGGTGGGAAGCGAGAGGGTGATTCGGGGGAGTCACTCGCCTTCTGGAAATAGGTGGACCCGAGACGCGGGGGATGCAAAATAAAGTGGGAATATGCAAGAGAATTTTATTGGACTCGTGGTCACCGACGGCGGAGGAGAAACGAGCGATGCCAGTCGGAGACGATGAACCGATACGTACAGAGGAAAGTCCTTCGGGGCGTTCGAACGAGCAATTTGCAAAGGTTCTCCCGGCGCTTTTCGTAATCAAGGATATCTGCGAGCGGCTGGGGGGGGGGGAGGTATCGAGCGCGAAAGGAGAAGGAGGAAGATAGGGCGGAACGGTCTTGGGAATGAGACGGAGTAAAGACAGATGGAAAGAGAAGCGAGAAGGGATTGCCGATGAAACCGATAAATGTGTCAGGCAGTAACCCCGGTGCCGGGGCCCAAGATTCCGCTCAACTTCTAAAAGACTACGAGCAGCGCTGGGAAATCGACGGAACGAGATGGAAACTGGACGGAAGAAGAGGTATTTGCGACAGAAGATAAATTTTACGCTGCACGGAGACTACGACCTCGTAAAAATGGCGGCGACACTAATTCCACGGCACGCTCAAAGACATCCCATTCGACTGAGCGCCGCTCCCAGTTGCCGTATGTCTCTGCGGCGCGACCGGCTCCGGCTCCCTTAATTTTGATTTAATCGCGACAGGACGCCTCTGACGCTCGGATGAAAGAACGGAAGGATTCCGGCTATGAATCCTTTGTACCAGCAAAATGGAACGTTCTCTTCCGAGCACTGCTTGCGAGGATATAATTGAGTCACGACTCCATAAAATACGTGTCACTGTCCGAGGAAGAGGGGCGAGAGGCCTTCTGCTATTCGGGTCTCGAAGGGAAGTTATGACTCGTGCAGTAATCATCACTTGTAAAAAGAGGCCCATAATTGGCATTATTCGTTCGTATTTAAATGAGCCGAAGTTCCGAGGAATCCGGGGTCCGCGGCGAGGCGCAGAAGGAAATCAGGGAATTTAAGAGAATTCTCGCTGACGGGCGCATTCAGGGAACCGTGGATGACTGGAATTAGCGATCGAATCGAATTGTCTGTTCGAAATGGCGCAGCCCTTATTCGTTTTAGCCGAGCTCAGTGCGACGCGGTTCATGCGGCCAGAGGCAATATGTACTCGACGCACCATCCATTATGCGGGCCCATTATTCAAATCTGCAACCACCGGACTACAAATATCATTACCATGCCCCTCTACTCTTTCGTATTGACCGCGCCCCTCCTTCCACCTTGCCCTTTTCTGGCAGCACGCGATCGCCGCGTTTGCTATCCTCGTCGCAATTACACATTATACGCCTACTACCCCTAGATCGAAGAGATAGCCGACTGGAAAGCTTATCCGATGAAAAGATCCTCTCGCAACACGCACATCTACTTTTACTACGCCATCTGGACGTAAGCAGGCAATAAATTCGCGCGTCATTAATGCTCTCCCTTCGCTGCTTCCAGCAGACAAGAGCTGGCAAATGGACGAGCGGTAACGTCTTATTTGCAGCAACTTGAAAAACATCTTGGGAAAGGTTGCCCGGGTTTTTGCGACGCCCTGCCCGCTACGTTCGCGCGCAGTTAAAGTCTCTCCGGCGAATCGTGCAACCACTCGCAGCAACTACGTTTATATTAAGCGTGTGGTCGACACGGTAACCGAAGCGACCTAAAGCGCCATCCGCGGACTCTAATTAGTGCGAGTACGCCGAGTCAGCGGCGCCTGCGCTCCGAATTTCCCCGCTAATGCCGGGTAAACACGAAACGGCACTCTTGCGCCGGAACTGAAGCGTCCGCGCGCTCATCCTCCTGAGTACGTGTTACACGCCGAACGACACCCGGTAAAAATTATTCTTAACTGCCCGCGCTCCCCCGTGTCGTCTACCAAACTTATATATTTTTTGCCGGGGCTTTCCTGAGAGCGCAGCTACCGGCCGTGTATTTCCCGCGGCGCGTAACCAAGAACAAACGGGATCCAGCCGTCCGGCGCGCGGCGCGGTTATATCGGGGAGACAGATATTAGAGACGATTCCGGGTTAGAGTGACAGGAACAAGGGGCGTCACCGTCACCTGTCGAACTCGGCACCGGACGATACCTAATACGAGCGTTTCCTGGGTTATGGAACACTCGATTGGTACACGACGTAACCGTCTCCTGGCCCGCGATTGCTTCGATACCTGTCGGACTGCCGATATTAATGACCGGGGTCCACGTCTGTCCGCGCGCCACTCGCGGCGGATCGTGCGAGTAGCGAGAACGACCGAGTTGTCCTGGTAATTAACGGTAAGGTAAATGTACCAGTGCCCGGCCATGTCCCAGTACTTGAACAGTAATGGGAATTTTATTTATTTTTAAGCTTAATTCCTAATGTAATTAAAAACAAAAAATAGTACCATAATGCATAAGTAGTTAGCAATATTAATTAAAATCATTATTATAGAAAATTAAACATCGTTAGATAGAAATAATTATTTTGTAACACACTTCGCACGCATAGCAGATTTCGAGAAATTTCTTAAGTTTCTGTCATTTACTAAGAAAATATTGACTGCATTTTTCTTATTTATATATTATAATAATACATTATTATAATAGTAAATAGATTTAAATTTAGTTTTAAATTTAGTTAAACATGCGGGAAAATTAATATTTTTTTAAACAGGTCTAAGTTTATTTACTGTATATGTGTTCGGCTTCTGGGACGATATAATTCAGATATCGGGACATGCATTTTTAGGTTGTCCGGTTACTGGGACGATATAATTCAGGTATTGGGACATGCAGTTTTAGTTTTTCCGCTTACTGGGACATCTGCATGTTTTCATATTTTCATTAATAAATACGTCTATTATAATAGAGTAAGGTGGGGCTAAAAGTCCGGCGGGTTAAATGCCCCGAATTCAAATATTTTCTAACGTATATATCGCAGAAACTATAGAGGTACCATTGAGGCAAAACGTCCCTCAGACTGAAAATATATATTTTATTATTTGTTTTCATAATAAGATGGCCAAACTATAAATAAATGATGCCAAAGTCTTTAAATACTGTTTTTGTTTTAGTTGAGCGATTTATTTTTTTAGTTTTTAGTTCAAAGCATGCCTCTGACTTATATTTTTATATTCTGTTAAAGAAGACATGCTTTCCTTTCAATATTGTATACCAAAAAGAATTGGTTTAATAAATATTTGTTGATTTGAAAATAGTTTTTTACTTATTCAGTGTAATATTACACGAAAAGACATTAGGGACTTTTTACCCTATGCAATGGACTTTTTGCCCCGTCCGTGGGAAGGCATAATTCAATAGAAAATAACAGTATCAACAAACGAACTCCGTGAACATAAAGCATAATAGTTATAGTTTATACAAGATAAATTTTACTAAATTTTACATAGGTTTATACGAAAAACGGGACTATTAGCTCCACCCTACCCTACACAAACTTTTTTTTTCAGTTTCCAATAGTATAATATTGTGTTATCTTCAACATTTCAACAACATATTTTTATTTCACGATGGTTTTACAAATTAAATTAGGAGAGACCAGCTTTGCCGTTATTCCTTAAGCCCCGGGTATTGGTACATTTACCATACAGCGCTCGAAAACAATGGAGAATAAGAAGCGTTTGGAACGTATCGCGGTATTCCAACATTTATACGAAGGAGAGAATGATAAAACGTTTTCGTAAACAACCGTAGCAGAGGCACGACGGGAGTTTCTGTCGAAGGAGTGGGTCGATCTAGAAACGAATTCACGTGGCGCGCCACCCCTCAGAAACTGCGCGACTCGAAATTTCGATGCAACAATGCATTCAACTTAATCGGGCAGAACAACGCGTCTGGCGTACGAGTCTGTGCGCCGCGAACGAAGCTTAGTAAACAGCACTCGGTTCGCGTGCATACACGTGCATCTTCCTGCACCGATGAAGCTCGTAGGACACGCCAACTTGCTGCAGAGGAGCACACTTTCTCATCCGCCGGCGAACATTTGTGGAACTTGAAATCGAACGGAAATTCTCCGTGTCCTCCCGCTTACGTACGTGGTCGCCAATCCCTCGACCATTCATTAGCAAACAATGGGGACACGAGAAGAAATAGAGACGGAAAATTGAAGGAAAGGAGCGGCGTCGTTTGTTCCGAGATTACGTCTTCGGATTTCTGCAATTTTGTTAGATGAAAAGAACCACGACGAAATACGACACCTCGCGACGTTCGTGTCTACATTCTGCTGAAGGGCGCCGGATAGATGTTTGCAATTCTGAGTCGCAATTGCGCGGACTGGAATGTTTGGCAAATATTTAACGCGGGGGCCCTTGTTGCATCGGAACGTATATAATAAGCTGATTCGGGGCAACAGCCCGAAGATAGCTTCTAGAGTGTGAAACGTAACTCCTATCCAGGTATCCAGCTACGTGACTATGTACTTTCGGGAAGGAACAATGGGGAGCTGCCTGGATCCAAGTCGGCGAAAATTCAATTCGGGCAAACTGCTCGGTAATTGGAGCCCGGAGGTAGCGGCTAACGAAATAATTCTCGTGCCACGTGGAGACGGAATATTCAATTTTTCCATTGTATATCTATGCTAGGAACAGAACCACCTACCCAGCACACTTCCGCCCGGGTGAATTGCTCCGAGGATGCGTTCCACGAATTCGCTAAGTACGCCGAGGATTTTTAAAAACCACCACCCTTGTTTAGCCAAGAAACACGCGAAGATATTGCGAGGAACGAGTAAGCGCGCCGGTCGAAAGCAATTTAAATGTAAAGCAATCAAGCTGGCAAGTAGTGGCCACTAGACCTCTTCCTTTTTCTTCCTCAATTTCATCCCCTCGTGTAATTGAAATTGTTGTCTGCCCATTTAGAGGAATAAAACTCGCTTAATTATTATCGTATAAACGCCCGATAGTCGAGGGGAAATATACCGGCGTCGTTAATAACGTATTCGTGCAATGAGGCGGGATTAAAAGCTTCCCTTTGAAGCAGAAGGGGGAAAAATAGTAGCAAAGAGAATGGTGGATCGGGGCGGGAAGTGTAGCAAAGGGGGAAGAAAAGGCGAACAAACGAAGAAACGATGAGAAGGGAGTGGAGGTTGGGGGGGGGGGGGGTGAAGGTAGCATCGGCAGGACGTGCAATTGTCTTGTCGCAGAAGCTCGGATAGTTTCGCAACCGAGAGTACTTTAAGCTCTTGCTACGGCAACGAATGCACCAACGGTTCATCCATATTCAGTAATTGTACAGGAAACGAGAAAGACCGAGAGAGCTCTCTGCTACTTTTAAGGTGCACGAAAGCGTGGAGCAGCGACTCCCGTGATATCGCCCAGCGTTTTCAAAATGGCAATGATCTACATTCCGCCCCCCGCTTCTGCCCTCCGAGTACGAGGCTTCTTTCCCGCTATACACGCTGCCACGCACCCCCCGGCATCTGTGCTCAGTTATTCGCGCTTTCCGAATTACTCGCCGGGCTCGAAACGCGTGGTGGAACGCATATTCGGAGAATTCGCGAAACGTCGAGGTCCCCTCTACGATTAAAACTTTCCCGCGGACTCGGGCCGCGCACGATTTAATTCCTCCAGTTTCCCAGGGATACGGCCGAGTTATTTCACCGTCATTAAAACCTTTAACTAGTTTCCACAGGGCTGCAGAAGTGAAAGAAAAATGGGACAGGGGATGTCCGAGAACGGGAAAGGAATAGGGAGGCGGCAGAAAAACTTCACTTGCAAATCTCCGCCGGTGAAGTTATTCACCCACGGAAGGCTGTTCCCTATTCAAGCCGCGCGATCCACCGCCGATGATGAAAGATTCTGAACCGTAACGCGACCCGCAAGAAAGGGAAGAATCGATCGATCGCCCGCGGATTGGAATGCTGGGGAACTTGGCTAATACAGTCGCCAATGCTGCGTATTATGTACGTAATCCGAAATGCGCCTGGTTCCCAGTACATAGCGTAAACCCTTCGGGGTTTGTTACACTTTTGGTTTGCATTCCCAGCTGTTTGCTGCTTGTATGATTTCCCCGCTGGGTTTTCAGCCACCATTGCAAGTGGCAGCCCTCTGACTTCGTCTTTACAATACGAAATAGGAAACTCTAGGTAGCTCGATACGTCTGGCGCGCGCTTGCAGGCACGGGTTCTGCTCCGCTCACAGACACAGACCTCGCCGACCCTTGAATCACGGAAAGCCCCTGAAATATACGGTGCCCGTCTGTTTGTATACGTAAGCTCGTAGTAACGTGGAAGCCGCGCGGTTTCCGGTCCTGGCTGGAGCGCGGGAATCGCGAAAACGCGGCCCCGCCACTAATTTGCTGAAATAAATTCGTAGCTACGTTCAGCTGAACGCCCGGTAGAAATGCCGAGGGAAGAAGATGCCGGGAATCATTTCCGGTTCCATGGCACACAATAGCAGCTTTATTCAGCTGCACGGAATTAGCATCTGGGCTGGGAGGAAGAGGCAGGAAACGGAAGGGACGCCACCGCGGTGGCTTCGCTTCGCTGATTTCTTCCTGCACGACAAGCCGGGTTGCCTGTCATCGGCTGTTTAAATACCAGCCTTATATCGAATCACACACTTCTCTAGGCAATCGGACTGTTGCGGAAGACGTAAATCATAGGATGTCGCGGAGCATTGAACTTTTTTTTAAGACGGCCGGCGTTAATATCGCAAGAATGTATTCTGGGCTTGGCCTGGATTCTGCTGATAGGGAATGGAAGCAGAAAATCGATTTCTTCACAGGCCATGTACCTTCCCGTTTAAAAGACAGGCTTTTGACACCAGGCAGGGATACAGGTCGCTGCTTTGTTCGGCAGCCATGATTCACCCCCGGCTAATGCCATTGCGAGTATACTTGCAACGGACACGTTGGTTTTCGGAAATAAACCGAGAAATAGGATCCGGCTACAGTAAAAGCTCGATTATCCGAACTAATTGACCAGGAATGTTTAATAGAGGGAACTGTTGGGCGTAATATCAGCTGCGATAGAATGGTTTTCCAATTTTCCGCGGACGATAGTGGGTTAGTTTGTAGGTAGAGACGGAGTCACCTGCAAACCGTTCTCGGTACAACGAGAGTAGCTCGTTCGGTTTGAACTGTATTCCAGGATCGGACTCGCGGTTCGCCGCAGCACTTCCCGCTGGAGGTCCGCGGTTCCCTCAGGAATTTCTGCTTCCTACGGGCCATTCCGTAGGGAACCTCAAGGCGCCTCACAGTGACCAACGGGAACTATCGAAAAGCCGCTGCATATTATAGATATCACCCTCGATCACTGTGAAGTGCGTGGACCGTGATCGCCGGCTCGAGAGCGGCGCCAAAGAGTTGGAACATTTCCGAGGGAAACAAATTCGGACCAATTTTCTTTGCCAATCGAGGAGGAGAATTCTAGAGAACCTATTTAAGTCTATCTGATCGGAGCAACGTATGGGGAATTCGGTGGGGCTCTATTATCCGAAAAACGTTCGATTAGAGTGAAATGAAGTTTTCGTGCGGAATCTCGTTGCCAGTGTCTCTCAGGCACAGAGAGGCAACGCTTGCCCTTTGCACAAACTTGCGATATTTCAGGAATTCAAGCCGATACGAACGTGAACGCGTTTCGTTAACGGCTCGGATTAAGAGCCATGAATTGCGGAGCGATTTACACGCGATAAATGCATCGTCTCGTTGAAATGGAATTGCGGTAAACCGCCGAAGCGTGATGCGAATAATTTCAAGGGATCCACCGAAATTCGTTTCGGAATAACAGAAATCCCGAACACTATTCGCGCTCGGCTGTCCTCCTTATAACGAACCCTGTATCCCGATCCCCGCGCTCCCGGCTGAAATATCGAAATAGCGCCAACTAGCGCGCAAGAAAAACAAAGTGGGTGGCGGTTTAAATCGAAAAAAAAAAAAAGGGCGAATCCGTAGTACGGCAATCAGTAACAAAGAAAGGCGGGAAAAAGCAACGCGATTCCGTGAAAGGGATGAAAAAGAAAAGATAAACGAAGGGATTGAACGAGAACAGGAGGATTGAAACGAGTGGTCGAAGGGATGCTGAAGAGTAAAAGAAGGAGAGGGAACGGGGGAGTAGAGGAGGGAGTTGAAATGGTAAAAATTCCTAGAAACGAGAGGATTAATCCCCTTTGTCATTTAAATTGGAAGCGATGCGTGTCACGCGGCCGCGGCCGCGTTGTCAGTCGTTATTGAAACCGTTATCGATTTATTGCGGCGCGATTGCACGAGGTGGGGAGAGTCGCGCGTGGGGGGGGGGGGGGGGTCGGAGGCGTGCGTGGCAAAGAGGGTAATTGCGAGAGAGTGCTGGAGCCGAGGCTGCGCTGATAATAATTGAAATTCGAATAACGGACGTAAACCCGATGTTTATGCAATAACGTGCCGCAAGAGGCGAATTCGAAACGATGTCCGATACCAGCTGCAACTTTGCTGCTGAAATTCGTTCGGATCTGCATTGCCTGTAACAGGTCCACGCGCTAGTGGATGGCCGTTTAGAGTGCGGGCGATCTGTCGCGAAAAGATTGAACCCGGACAGCCCAGACGCAAACTGTTTTCGTTCGAATTCCGCGGTAGGAAAGTAGTCCGAAGCGTTGCGTCGACCGTTCGTCGACAATGTTTTCGGTATGCAACCGGATTTAGGAAGTAATACGAGCAAATTTACGGTATCCGAGGAGCAGAGGGCAGGAAAACCCGGCATAGAAATATGTAAATCGAATTCCGTGGCTGCGAGGGAATGTGTGCCGGAACAATTCGACTTTCAAACTTTCCCCTTACTGACTTGCAAAATGCTTCGCCGAGTTACGCACGCGGAAATCGATGGTGATTAGAATAGGTTCGCCGCGGCGGGATCCAACTTTCACGCGAGGAAACTTTGTCGCGTAATATTGAAAGAACTTGTCGTCGTTTCACTCGATGCGCAACGCTCGATCTCCTCCGGATTTACATCTGCGTAGGCGCGTAGATTGATCGAAAAGGATTTTAAGTCTTAGGATATTAAGCTTAGGATTTTAATGAAAGGACCTCTCTGTCCGTTCCGCGGAGCGGGCACGCGGCGAGAATGATGAAGTTCTTAAAATGTTTCTGGGTGGGGGGCCTGCGTTCCGGAAACGACGCGACGTTCCTTATCTCCGCGTCCGTGCAGCAAGGTGTACGATTTATGACTGAGCCGACTTCTTACACTTTCATATCTTTTTCCTTCTGTTCCCCGAAACTCGCGCAATCTCCTTCGGGGCCACTTACACCGGCTTCTCCTTTCTTCATCGCGGTCTTATAACACGGCCGAATCGCAGCGTCGCGCGCAAACTAACGCAGCTCGCTCCTCTCTTTAACCACCCATCCCTCGTTCCATCACACCGTTCCGATGTCCAGCAATTTTCTGTTCGTTAAAACGCAATATCTGCCGGCGAATACTTCGCGCCGGAATTCTCCGTTATTTTCAATCAAATTCCCCTCCAGCGGCATTGGATTAGCGCAGTAGTTTTATTTACAATATTTCCATGGATGTAACGCGACGGCAATAGTACAGAACTGCCTACGCAATTTTGTTTGAATAACACTCATGGCTGGTATACCATTTAATCGATCCTCTATTAAACGATAAATCGGCTGTTTGCCGGTGGCTAATACATACATGGAGAGTTGGAGAAGCGCATCGTTAACCCTATAGTGCACGCGTAAATTAAAATTACATCATTGCACTGATTGGGCCGCACAGGCCCATATCTCCGAATCTAAAATTCATGAATATTTTGAGAAGAAAATTTTACACTGCGCGTACTCTATTGCACTCAATCTTTATTAAGAAAAATATTTAATAACAAAACGAAATACTGAAGAAATATCTCTTTAACACTGCGAGTCATCGTTAGCTGAATCTTTTTCAATATCATGAGAACGGTTCACTTGGGCCTGTCAGGCCCAAAGTGTGCACCAGATTTAACTGACACTGCGAAGCTCGCAAAGCTCGCGAAGCCTACATAATGAAATTGATTCCGAAGATGCTGGTGCACTTGGTGGCTGTCTTTCCCTTTTCTTTATCATTTTCCCTTTTTTCTTTTATCTTCCTCGTTCTATTAAACTGGAGATAAAACTGGCAAACAGGTTCCGCGTGTTCTTCTCAGTTCGCGTAAAGGAAGAATAGCTTCGTGAATAAAATTAGTGTACGTTCACCGTGCTACGCTCAGATCTCGCGGCGTTCTGCCACATATAAAGCAGGATCAAAGAATGCGTACCCTTAGGCATGAATTCGCCAAGTTTAATGCAGCCTCAGGTACTCCTCCAAGTAGGTATACCTATATGAAAGTATATGTAACAAGGATACAGCACGAAATCTCTTTTATAATAGCATACACCTTAAAGCCGATTTGTTGCTCGCTCGGAGCAACTTTCGCGAGATACGGCACGATTAAGGGTAAAACTTTCTGCCGACCGTCCTGCGAAAAGGATTTCGCAGCGCTCCCGTCTGCATTCTTGCAAAACGAACCAACTAACTAACAAGAAAGAGAGAGAGAGAGAGAGAGAGGTGGGGGAGAACCGCCCTCGCTCGGCAACTGATCACTCGCCTGAATAAACCAAACGACAGCATCCCCTTTACCCTTCTGCTTATTCACGTAGCATTAATGTTACGATGAAGCTTCAAGTGTTTCAATTTTACAAACCGTAACAAACCTGACAATGGATACTTACACGCAAAATATTAAAGTCTTTCTGTTACGTTGATCGCGTTACGGCTGCCTAACGTGTACGTTAAATCTATAAATTATACCGCTATTGTAACTAAATGCGCCGGCGTTCGCCCTCAACAAGGCGTGGTATTTACAGTGGATGAACAAGCATTCGTTAATGCTCGAATGTTTTACGTTCATCCATACAAAACGATAAAACATTGCCCGCAATTCGTCGGCCGTGTTTACTCGTGAAAGGTATTTTATAAAAACCGACGATTTAAATGACATCAATCAAACATAATCCTCTGTACCTATTGTTTATAATACGCGAAAATTAATTTAACGCGCCATCAACGTTTAAACTCTGCGAAATTATAAAAAAACCGCAGTACATAAATATATGCACCGCTGGCTCCCATCACAAGCAACTTGCTAGAATTTTAATTCCCAACTCTTTGATTTCGTTTAGTTGCTTTTCTGCGCTGCTGACTTCTCTGTGAAAATAAGGAGTATGCATTAAGAAACTGCATTGTTCGGTAATTACTTATTCCCCGCCGGTATTTCTTGCGATGGTGACAGTGGACGCAGTGGATCAATATAAACCGCTCGGAAAGTTTCCACCTCTCTTTTCTCATTATTAATTAAGTAACAGCTAATGCCGACGGGGAAATAGAAGCAGTGCGATTCAGAAACTTGGAAAGTTTCCCTCGACTCTCTCGGTCGCCCACCCCTATTTCTTCGAATCGTACTTTGGAGCGTTTGAAATCAATACCCATCACCATCCCCCTTCTCTAAAAGAACGCATTTATTATTTAACCGCGATAATAGTCCCCTTACGAAACGATCCCGATGAAACCTAACATTCGTCCACGTCCCTTTATTACCATCTGTTCCCTTTTCTGGTATTACCCGCAAGATTACTCATTTCCCCGGCAATTTGTTTCTTTCGCATTAGCGAACGTTCGCGTTTGCTTTTGACATTAAGTGCAGAACCTTTACCGAGAAACTCGTTTCGCGGATTTCACAAACGATTATGCCGCCGTCCAGAGGGGAGATGAAAAAGTATCCTAATAAATATCGCCCAATGATTTGGCATTACCCTGTTACGCCATAGGAAAGTCTTTTCTTACGACCCCTTTTATCCCAAGAAATTACTCACTTTCCGCGCAATTTGCCTCTCCGAGGAGTGCGAATGAAAACAATGTAAACGCAGCGCCGGAGAAATCCTTGAGTTTTCCACTGGGCGCTGCGAATAATCGTGTCTGAAATGTTTCAACGAAATTCTCAAACTTCCCCGATCGGATCGATCGTTTCTTGCCGGCGAATGGAAGTCGGCTCACTGGATTCCGTGGACGAGGAGCGGAAATAATTTGAAGATTCATGGGAATATAAATGTACTATCGTTAAGCAAATGAAAGGGAAGCGAAGTTTTCGGTGAAAAGATCCGTTCCCAAGCAGGTTGCCGTGAAAGCGATAGGATTCGATGAGAAAGGGAGACATTCGAGCGAAAATTCCCTCGTAACGAAGTGGAGCCATAGATGGAATCGAGCGAAGAAAAAGAACAAAGCCCGACTCGTTCGGGAAGTTCGATGAATTAATGAATCGGCGGGGTACGCCGCTAGAGAATTTATTGTGAAAGTCCCAGGATCGTTTCGCAACAAAGTGCTCGCTCGAGAATGACGAACGATACTCTTGAGTCGCTGCTGATGAACGTTGAAACAACGTAATTGAAGGCTCGAATAGGGAACCTCGGATTCGCGAGAAATTGAAAGATCCTCGATAATTTTTTTCCCTCCCCCCCTCCCCCCTTTCCTATCGCGCGAGCCACACCGCGTTTTTCTTTCGGGCAAATATGGAAACGAGCGAAACAGCGATCCCCTCGATTTGGGAAATCAAAATTCGCACGTCCGTTGCACGTTTATTACGTTACTTTGCATTCGGTATGGCCGTAACGCTCATTAGCAATTTAACGACACACGCGCCGATTAAAGCGGCAAGTAATTCATGAACGAAATAGTATTTCGCAATTTCAATATCTCTAATTTACGAGCGGCATTTCGGTTTCAATGAAAACGCGGGGACCGAAAAACAGAGGGAAAAAGGTGTCGAACGCATCGTCCTGTTTAAAAAACTGTATCGAATCGTTGGAAAATTACTCGATATTTTTCGGCTCTGTACCTGACCAGCTCATATGAAAGGCATTATATCCGTTTCGTGGAAAGGACAATGCTTCATATTCTCGTATATAAAGCGGATACTATTTTTTACCGGACCCGTGGAAATCGTGGAAATCATGGAACAGGTCGTAACGCGTTTCGTGTGGCGAGAGCAACGGAGTCCACGTTATCATAATCAAAGTAATGATATTTCACATTCAGCACAGAAATACGGATTGTTTTCCTTTCATCCTCACTAGTACCGGGCTATCTTTTTTTTATACGCAATTTCGTGGAAAAATGACCGGCAAAGCTTGTGACAATCGCAAGCCGCCCCAGCAGTATATTTTCGTGGAAAAGCGCGCAGTAATAAAACGACAATGAAAAGTACGTAAAACGTTTGGGTGAAATAATACCGGCATTGATCGTACTTCCTTTTATCATCCAGTACTTTCCCGATTTACGAGGCCCCCTCTTTCCGCATCCCTTTCATCTCGCGGCCGTGCGACGAAAATCCACGAAAATTAAAAAACGAAGTCCTTGAGGAACAGATGTTTCTTAAGAGGCTTAAGCGATTACAGCTACTCTCTTTTTCAACGTCCGAGAATTTCTCTGCGTATTATCTACGGAAGGAACGCCCGCTCGGAAACACCCTTTGTGCGGAAATATAGAGTCGCTCCGATGCATAATTAAAATTACTCGGCAACCGAACTCTCGCTTCAACAAAACCTCAAATGAATATGTTGGCCAGCTTTTAGTGCTTCCCTATAAATCGTGAATGTCCTGTAATACCTAGGTTACGTTCGTCTGAACGGTCCGCCGTACCCAGAATTACCCGAGAGTAGCTACATTTTTCAGTCCCAACTGAATTATCGCGCGAAGAAAGTAAATTATCCGCCGCACGTACGGATTCTGCCAGTCAGGGATACAAGCAACCGGAAGTAAGCACCGTGGCGTATTAAATCACGCTCGATTGCACGCGAATTCGCGTTTTACGCGGCAGAGAACGTACCGCAGAGTGCGGCAGAATCGTGGCATTATGATAATGCATCGGCCATTCGTTTGCTGCCCGCACGCCTTTAGGTCCATCTGTCGCCAGGTTATCGGCGCGTTCGACAATAATTGCTTGCAATAATCCTGACAAGAATCGTCGGTCCCTCCTCCAAAACACCTCGGTCTGTTCGTCCTTGTGATTTCTTTCCGGCCCGTTCTTTTCCCCGGGCGGTCCAATAAAAATTGATCAAACACACCGCGCGATGCGGGACTCTCCGAAAGTTCTGTCTTAAAACTGCCCCGGGCTACCTAACGGGCCTTTCCGGCGGAGTTCCGGGAGTTTATCGACGCGCGAGATCGAGCGCGCGAACGGGGATTCCATACGAGAAGATCATCGGGCGCAGTGAAATAGCGGTATTATGATAATCGATCGGCCATTCGATTTCTCGTTACGGCCGCGCTCCGCGTCCCTCCCAGGCCATACGCGCCGGCTACGCTTGGCCACCGTCGTAATAAACCAGAGAATCGGCGGGCCAACCTACTCCCTCCTCCATTCTTCTAGGATCTAGATTCTGGCCGAATACAAACAACGATACAAACGTCGAAGCAATTTTCCTGGCCCCGATGAGAGATCGGGAAATTCCGCTCGCGGTCTAATGGATGGTTCCGTCTCGTTTCTGTCGGCTTCCTCCGACGATAAGACCAGTTTCGTTCGAGTTAGCGAAACTAGGGAATTTCGACGAACACGACGGAAGCGGTAACCACCCATCGCAAACTCCCATCGAAACGAACTGTTTCTTCGTGCTCACCGAGTTTCGTGGAATTTCGCGAACGCGATAATCGCGGGTGCCACGCAACCGGCTTAGGAATCAGCTCGTATCTCATGTCTCGCGGTAATTATCTATTTTTTTTTTTATGCACACTGTAGACCGTCGGTCGTTCTTAGGTGTCGGTTTTCAAATGAACGAAAGGCCGACGTATTGAAATTGATATTGGTTACGCCGCGCTTCTCTGCCGGGGTCACTCGCAAAATGTAACTGCTTCAATTGTACTAATTTCAACAGTTTATTATAAGAGTGAGGTAAGAGAGACGCGTCCTGCGACCGCTGAGGCAGGCGTAACGAGATGAAGAGAGCGGGTCTCCGGCTTGAGAATAATGTACAAATTTTTTCAGGGACTATTCTTGTATTAAATGGCACTGTCCGGGGAGGGGGGGGGGGGGGGGAGCAAAGAAATACAAAAAAAAATCGACATGTATAAACAAGGGCCACTCTAATGTACATACAGTGAGTAATGAAAATATTCGGACACTTTTTGAAATCGCATAACTTTTTTAAAATTAATCCAAACGACTTGAGTTTTTTTTTTAGAAGCTAGGACGATTAGTTCGCTAAGTGACGTGTATCGACGTTTTGAAAAAAAATGCACTTGGTCGGAATGGCAAAAAAATAGTAAGTGTCGTTTTTTAATTTTCTTTTTGTTGAGCTTGTAATGAAAATTCGAAAAACCTGTTTTTAGATTGAAGTTAGTTGTATACATGCCTAAAATTTTATCAAAATCGATTGACGTTGCTCTGAGCTATAAATGCTTAAAGATCGCAGAATAAGGTCGAAAATCGCGAAATCAGCGATTTAGCAGCAGAGCAACGTTAACCGATTTTGATGAAATTTTAGGCATGCATACAACTAACTTCAATCTAAACACGGGGTTTTCGAATTTTCATTACAGGCTCACTAAAAAAAGTTTAAAAAACGACCTTTACTTTTTTCTTTGCTATTCCCACCAGGTGCATTTTTTTCAAAACGTCGAAATACGTCACTTGGCAAACTGATCCTCTTAGCTTCTCAAAAACAACTCAAGTCCTTTGGACTTATTTTAAAAAAAATTATGCAATTTTAAAAAGTGTCCGAATATTTTCGTTACTCACTGTATGAATACGGAGTCGAAATATACTTTCATAGTCTCACCTTCAATATTTCAAAGAAACATTCAATTTTCATGCACACACGGTAGAGTCTGTGATTCGCGTTATCATTCAAAATTGACATGTATATACGTCCCTTTGTTGTACGTCGAAACAATATATAGGTACTTACCTAGCATCTTTCCTCCAGGTACAGTAGCAATACACTGCAGTTGCTGGATATGATCGAAGAGAATAGCAACAAGCAGAAGCATCATAACCTCAAAGGCGAATCACAAGCATGCTCCACTTTCCTTATACAAGTGTGATCGATGGGTCGAGGTGGTCGAAAGGATCGAATAATTGCATCCCCAGGGGCAGCCATATTGTCAGCCGTGTGGAATTCCAGGATCCCGTTGGATTCGGTGCTGGCTGAGATAATGCACTCGGTTGACAATGAAAAGTAATAGCCATCAGCAAACTGTCAACGGGGAGCAGAGCCAGTGATGCCGTTGAGAAAGTATTCGATGCATTCTGGAAAGCTTCTGGCATCGGTCTCTCCTCTCCCGCCACTCCGCCACCCGTAAATCCTAACCTCTTTCGCAACCTTGCATCGCCCCCTCTCTTTTTCTTCCGTTTCCTTCGGAACCGAAAAGTGGACTGTCGTATCGAGCGTTTCCGACTCGTTGGCTTTACTTGCTTCCGGATTCCAATCGGTTTCCGCCTTACGAGAAGGACTTTGGGAACGTTTACGAAGTCGGCAGCTTCGGGCTAAATTTACAGGACCGTGTTACTTTCGCAGGTATGTAGACGCCTTCTCTGGTGTACATATGTATTTTATGTTCACTGACTGTCACAGCTCACCACACTTTTCAATTTCAACAACACTAATCATCACTTTCGACTGTCATCTATTGTAAAATAGATTCACCACTCGCGCCTATAGTCCATTCCATATAAGAGCAGACCCCCTACCGAATTAACCTCGAAGTTCCGACCGATCTGCGCAGCTCCCACGGATCTGACAGATGCGATTGGTCGTAGCAATTCTTACGAATCAACAGTATTATCCCTGCGCGGAACGAATCCACTCTAAAGCGGAATGCCGTGTAGTCAAACACTCAACCATAACAAGCGGCACGTCGCGTGTGACTGACCTTGTGCCATCTGACATCCGCCTATTATTATTGGTCGCGGTTCAGCCCGCGTATGGCAGTATTATTCAAATCGCTTAAGCCATATGCGCTCTAAAATTCCTCGCTTCTATCGCGAATATTTTCTCGACTTCGCGTCCAATGTGTTTAATATTCATCCGCTTCACTGTAAAGGAGGTACAGGACTATTGAAATCTCGAAAAATCGATTTTTTTATTACTATTAATTCTGAAAGTGACATTCTTTGTGAACATTTGCAACAAAGTTTCACGAGGAAATTCGAATAATTACGGAAATTATAACGCTGAACGTAACTGAGTGCACTGGCGAGTTACGGCCTCGCAGAGCGGTACTAGCGTAGGGGACTTAACTTTGACGCCGTTTATCTGGAAACTACATTTTTAAACACTGTGCGTCACCGTGTACATCATAACTTCTGTACGAATGAATATATTCACTTGAAATTTTAACTGGACGCGTAGAATTCATTTCCCTGTAGCGTGGATTTTCCGCATCAACATTGGATGATCGTAAAGTTTTTTATAAACGATTAAACACGATTCTTTTCCGTAAAAATGTGGAGAAATATTGATTCGTGTGTAACATTCACAATTTTTGTTTAAATTCGCCAGTCAACTTCCATGCTGTAGATTTTTATGTAGAAATTACTCGCTCCAAAGTATTTTGCTTTCGGTTGATTGGTTCACCTGACACTACGTACACAGACTACAGCTCGGCACTACGCAGGCTCATCTTCAGCGCTTAATAATGTCAACAAATTTGAACATTCCGACAATTTTGTTTTTGGTAATTACTCGGAAACGCGTCCACAATAAACTGTGAAAATTACAGGTATAATGTATAATGATTACTTGGTACCTAAGCAATCGGACACAAAAGAAACCATCGATTTTACGTGCCTAATAGACCTGTACCCCTTTAAATGTATATCTCCAACAGAAGGGTGAATGTTTCACAGTTTTAGATGGGTAGAGGTGGGGTTGTATATTATTAAATCATATGGCGTAGTAATTACGTATATACAAGTATATGAATCTATTCCGTGGGTGCTCCCCGAGGTAGTAAATACAATATCCCAGCGCAGAAATTTCTACACGCATAATTAGATGCCAGTACCTACTTGAAGATAGGAGCAGCAAGTAACGTTACATAATATCGGCTTCTTGATCAGTAAACCGTGCCGGAGTGCATCACTGATCATACTAACGCAGTATGAACGGCTAAACTGAGCTCAACTAATTATCAAACTATATCACGATACGGTTCGCGCATTTATTTATCCATTACCCTCCGATCGCTCGCAGAAATATATCTTTCGCTCAGGGAACACCTAGCCATGTGCGCGGCGCAGCTTCTTAAAGCCATAACAATACGCGTTACGTCGCGATATTCCCCGTGAAATTCCCTCGCTTCCTTCGCACGCCCCCACGAATAATGGAACGTGACGTAAATACACGTGTCTCGACATTTTCACAATTTTCAATAATGTCTTGTAATTTTTCCGCGCCCACGGAGTCACGAATGTAGGTTACTTTCCGACGGCAGGGTCAACACCCTGCCCGTATCAGAACTCATGCAAGGAAGAATTTCCGGCATCGCAAATCCGTTTTCGAATTCGAAATATTCCAGTCTATACAGCGTGCTCAGTCCGGCATAAATTTCCTTCCAATCCTGTCAACCCGAAATACCGTCAACGAAAAAATACTTTAGCCCGATGTATATTTTCTGCTGGCTCCTGCTGGCTTTTGAAGGAATAAACTCTGGAGGACGGGCAGGCAAATGTTCCATCGGGTTCTATCGCTGTGTAGTTGCATGGTACACTAGACTAACTCGTATACGTAATCTCGTGTCGATCTGTTGAATGCACATCGGCAAAAGGTATCTGAGTTTACTAGTGTTTGGTCGGTGACCAGAAGAAGGCAAACCCGAGGAACATGTTCTCAAAGCACAGTGCTGTACAATCACATGTCTACCAGTCCGGTTTCTCGGAGCCTTCTTGTGCCCCGCGATATTCCTTCAAAGCTTTCCTTTCCTCTAACGATGATGAATTACAAGAAACCCAGGCTATGACTCTTCCCGGCGAATCGGTACCTTTTAGGATCGTTTCCGTTGCGGACACTCGTTTCACCTTAAAACTCTTTTAGCGAGCGGATCGACATCCGGCTACCTCGGATGCTTTCACGTTGCTCCGCGGACAGCACAAGAGAAAAGATTACCTCTTATATTTAACCCAACACTGTTTGCGCTCGGCAATTGGAAGCCTAACGAGGAAACGCGATCGAACCATCCAATCATTGCTAAATACAGGAAGCGCGGCATTCTCGGCTGTTAGAACACGCGAAACGTGCGCCTTTAACGAACCGTTCGCGTCTAATGGTTGCTCAAACACCTGACCCATCCTGACTTGCTGCGATAATTCGGCTGTATGCCACCAAAGATGCTCAGTTAATTCGGTCCCATCTGCGTTACAATCTCGCAAGAGTACTACCAACGGCGAGGCACGTCCATTACGGTTTTATCTATTGTCTCGAGCCTTGAATTATTGCGTTCGAGCCGTGCGGCGGTGGAAGCTCCGTAAACCAGGGTTCCATCAATCGTAAATATTCGAGTGCTACCGCGTATATATGATTAACGATTCACACGACGCGGCGCGGGTGCAGTTGCGAGGCAACTTTCTCTATTCACCGGCGGACGTCGAAACTCCGTGAAACGCGCGTTACGGATCAAGTTCATTCCGAACTCCTGAGCTCCAGATACACGGTAAATTGCAAACTCGCCACTAGACTTTCGTCAAGTTCCGCGCGAAAAGCGCTTCATTACCGGTCGCTGAATGTTGCCGGTTTTAATGGCCCGCGCCCGGCCCGCGGGAGTGTGACAAGCAACTGCGTGAAATCTGGAATTTTTAAAATAACGAGCATAAGAGTGCCGTTAATGGAGAGTGATCGCGATCATTATTTCCTTACTGCGGAGCAGGCGAAGGCGTAGCCAACGTCACTCGGTAATTCCCGTGGCATGGTTGGAGGCCGTGGTCGCGGCTCCGCGGCCTCGCGATTTCCGTTACACCACCGCGGGGCTTTTGACGCGTTTAACATACCGATCGCTCGTTAACGATAATACTGGGCCATTTATTAAAGAGACGTTACAACCGGCCGAATAAAGCTGATGATGGTTTCTCTTTGAGCGTAACGAGTTAAATCCTCCTGCTTCATCCGTTCCAAAACCGACAACATTTTTAAAGCCTATTGGCGGCTAGTTGGCGCGTTTCGTGGGTCACGGATTAACGTTGTCGCAACACCACGCATCGCGCAATTACCGAGCTAATGCCGGCCACGAAAAATGTTTACAATAAAATGTCGGCTCGTTTCACCAAGGAATTAAATGCTCGTGCCGCATTGCCGTGTGTACATCCGGCCCATTATGCCACGGGCCGGATTCATTACTCCACGCAGCTGGTACATGTATCTACCCGCATATATTCAAGAGATTTCGTTATGCACAGTTCAACGCGGCTTAGCGAAATTCAATTATGACGTTACTTTAATACGCTCGCTAACCAGGTATTGAAAGAAGTTTCGGGTAGCGGACGATTACGGCGTAACTGTTCGATCAGACCGTTTCCGCGGAAGCCGCAAGCCGAATCGGAAGCTGCTTGCGGTCTGCTTTCATCGATTTCCATCCGACTAGCTTCCTACTCGAAGTCAGCCTGGGTGGTAGAAGTGCCGATCGAAAGGCAACAAGAAAATCCAAGTGTTTCAAGGCTGATCGTAAATCCAGCCGCTATCGGCGTCCTCCGCACTGTGGTCCTGCGCAATTAATCGCGTAAGTGCATCCCAAGTGGCTCCAGGGAGCCGGGCGAGAACCTACTCCCCATTTATAAGTGAGGGCTCGATTAATTTCGATCAACGCCGCGCGATCGATATCAGGTAATTAGCAGGCGAAAAAGCCGCCGGCGTCGGGGCCGAGTCTCATTAATCTCGAATTCGTAGCAACCGGACGCGTATATCGCGCGCTTTTTGGAGCCGCCCGGCCGGAAGCGCGAAACGGAGGAGCACGTTTTCCCAACCCTCCCGACGTCTCGACCCGTCTGCCCCGGTTCTTCCCTCTGTCCCGCTCCCGAGCTTTTCCCCGCGCTTTCCCCTTCATCACCCGGAGCGAGGCTTGCTAGGCCGCGAGCTCGCACGAAGATTATCGAGCTCGCACGAAGCAGGGGTGTCGGAAAAGTGGGGTGCACGGGGGGTAGGGGTCCGGAGTAGGTACACGCCAGAGTGATGCGCGGGGGGGGGGGCGGGGGGGCGGGGGGTCGGGGTGGGTAGGAAAGAGGCGGAGGTTGGCTGAGTTTGGGGGCGCAGGTTGGAGCGAGGATGGTATCCGTGCGCGAAAGTTCATAGCCAGCATCCAGTGACATCGCGGAGCTCGGCGCGCGCGTTTCGTTCGTGACGAGGTAGGTCTCGCCGCTTCTTCCGGTCGGTTCCCTCGATGTTTGGCGATCGGGAGCGGGGCCAGCGGGAGAATCGCTCGCCTCAGCCGAGCACCGACGCGATCCCCAAATTCTCTCCTACCGGATTTTCCGTCGCCGTCCAGGCGTCGGCGCTTCGCCGTGTGATGCCGACGACCGTTCGCCGGGATCTGTGACCGATTTTTGTGTTTACACCGGAATCGTTGCTGCGCTCCGATCGGATACGCACGCAGGTGGTTACCCTTTATTCTCCGTTCACGAAGCTACGTCACCGCGGACGAGGTGGAGGCAGGTCGTGGTGCGAGATTGTTGGAGCGGCGATCGATGGAAGCAGTGCGTGAGAACGCGGACAGAACTCGAGAACAGTGCAAAAGAGATATGTTGCTTGGGGGTGGAGTCGTGTGAGTAGCGTGTCCTTAGGGCACCCGATGACAAGACACAATACCACGTGTTCGCGGCGTAATTCACCCTGGACCTGAGTTCACCTCGCAGGGATACACCTGCCGGGCAATGTGGTGAAAGTGTGAACAGCAGTGTGTGCTTGGAGTGGATACCGTGGGCTACTGGCAACGGGAGACAGCGAGGCTTCCTACCGGACAGGTAACGCAACCCTTCCTCAAGCAATTCTAGAAAATATTTTCAGTGATCTCTGTGCAAACTGTCCTGGGTCGAGGTGACAGAAGAACAAGCTCCGCTTCATAGTGAAATCATAATAAAATAAAGAAAAAACGCATGATAATACGCCCCGTCACTCCCATTAATCCTACGGCTTTTGCTCCGAATCCTCTGAATGGAGAAAAATATATACCATACGAACGGTTTCGTTGATATCAAGCCGGGATATTTTCGATGCATAATTTTTCACAGAAAGGCATTTATCCGCGTTCGAAGTTCTGATGGATGTCACCATTTATCAGTCCGGAGCTGGGTCTTTGTCAACTAGCATGACAGAAAGGGTATCGCGAATTACGCTTGCCCGATTTTATTTCTATTTTTCATTGGCGTCGGTCGCGCGACGAACGGTAGCGCCGATGAACGTGCGCGTAGACTCGTCGGTCGTTGGTCGATAAAAATAATACATTTCAATCTGTGACGCGCAAAACGACAATCATCACGGCATTTGTTCGTCGCTCGGCTGGATCGTGCTGATATGTGCACCGCCTGTCCTCTGTACATAGTACACAGTTATGTACGCGTGGGAATACTCCTGACAGATGTAGACTCCGCTCCCGATGCCGTTTTCTCGAGGATACCGTAATGCAACCCCCTAACGACATCGTTACGTAATACGTTCCGCGTCGACTCCGGTTCCCATCAGCGTTACTTGTTTCGCACAATGCAGCATTTAATGGGAAAGAAGTTCCCTCGCGTGCGTGCGGCTGAAGTTGCTGGAATTTAATTTTTTTCCCCCCCTCTTCGCGCGATGCTGATTGACGCTGAATTTTCACGAGCTTCCCCGCGTTGATGAAGTATGCTTTCCAAATGTTCGTTTAGGGGTCTGGGTTCCGAAATCGTTGGGGGCGTGCAAGAATGAATACGAAATTGCACGAAGACTATGAAAGTTTCACTCTTAAAAATGGGTCCCTTCGAGAATGGCTTTACGGCGGCGAAGTTGGGGAGCGGGACACGCTTGATGAACGAAAGTACAAGTAACTGCCTATTCGAAACTTCCGAAATATGCCACTCCTCGCAGTTCTCGTCGCGAAGCTAAAGTTCGCGCGGAGAAAAAAAAGAAGCTGCGTGTACTCTGAACCATCCACTCACGGTAAATTAAGTACTCCACCGTGTACCATCCAGCTCCATTTTCTTCTTAAAAACAACTCGTTGGCTTGCGCGCGGGACAGTTTTCTACAATCGACCTACAAGTTGGAACGCCCATTAACTCTAAAAAGCCATTTGGCCGACGTTGAATTACGTATTTGCTTTGAAAACCAGAAAGATTTTAGTGGAAATGGAATCGGTCACTGGAGAGGGAGGAGTAAATGAACCCGCCTGTTTTCCCCGGGATATCCTAAACGAAGTTGAAGATAACTTCATTAGCAGCTCCTTTAAGGCGACACGGAAACGTACCTTTTTGATCGAGTCTCGGAAATTAGCGTCGACTTAAAAACACCAGACTGTCTGAACGAAACGATGACCTAAGATACCGAATGAATCTCGATAAATCTTTAGGAATCTGAAGGCTCGGGGACGACGAGCCTCCCTCGTGTTGGAGCTCGTTAATGGCCGTTTAACAGCTTCGTGAAAAGACGAGGCGACTCGAACTCCTCGATATCTTGTCCATCTAACTTCCTACGAGAAACGTCGCCGGTCATTACTTCAAGGCACTCGAACCCCTCTCGTGCTTTTTACCTATTTCAACGTCGAATGCTTCGAGTGCCATCTGGGCCACGGATCGATGAAAAATTGCGCGTTAATAGCGCGATGTAAATTAGTTTCCGAACGCTCCGGCGTTATGTTGTCGAGTTCGTGGGCATTTCTTTCGATCTCGAGTACCAGGGATTCCTTTGTCGATAAAGCAACCGAGGGAATAAAGATTGCAGAATGCACACACGTCACGTGTGTCTGGAGAAACGCCCCGGTTGGTACAATAACAGGAATAAAGCGGACAATAAAGTCCTCCATTTCGTCGAACATGCATTTACAGTGGACAGGGCCCCCGGTCACGTATCTAGCGTACGATAGTTCAGCTCGAAAGTAGAGGGAAAGTAAGTTCGCGTGTGTCCGACGTGGAGCACATCAGAAAGACAACTCCCCTTTTTCGACGGCGGTACCAATACGGTAACTTCCTGCCACGTTTCCTTCAAGCACCCCGAGAAAAGGGGTGAAGGCACACGAGCAAAAAGTACTTACAAAGTGTCGTAGACGCTGCACGTGTTCCGCAATGTCGAAGGAACGGGTGCGGACCCTCCGCCGATAACGCCGATCTCAGGAATGGAATCTGGTCCCGGAGCATCCTCCCATCCCCGTGTTTCTCTCGGGGACGTTCAGCACGATTTAGGTAGCGTTTTCATAAATCGCGAATCCCTCCACGTTCCACGATTCCTCGAAATCATTCGCGATCTATTTGCCCCGAATATGTTTACGTAGCTTTACATTTCGCTCGCGTGGCTGGGCGTTCGAAGCTGGTCCTCCACGGGTTCCCCTCTCTTCTCGCGATCCTCTTTGCAAGATTATTCCCATTGCAAAGTCATCGTGGCAGAAATTTTTGCGTAGCGTCGATTAAAATATCCAGGGAAATTTACCGAAACTTGAGGGTAGGTACAGTGTCGAATGGCTCGCATATAATTATTCATGCAAGCGTTACGCTCCGTTGTACGGAACGATAAACATTGAAAAACACTTTGAAAACATTGCTGCCAGCGTGATTGTTTTTATTCATCGAGAACTGCCCGCTGGAGATGTTCGACTCCCGCTGTGACCAAGAAATACAGAAAAGGGCGCGGGGTTGGATTGGATAAAGATCGCGGATAGGCAACGGGCGAAGGAGAATCCTCGATTAAATCGTCTAGCGTCAAAGATGAGCAGCAGTCGTCGGCTAAACCGACCGTATGAAATTCAATTCGATTTTCTCCTCCTGTTTCCCTTTCGCCCTACGGCGATTCGCGATCATTCGATTTTCATGGGAGCCCTTACAACCGTATTGTTATTAATTCCACGAGCCATTCCAATTTTTCGCTACCTCGTATCTCTACATCCCGATCGACGACAACTGCCAGACTTCTTTCGCGCATAAAAAATATTCTCGTGGAGCTTGCAAGTTCTTGTAACGGCAGAATATTTACAGGTCCTTCTGCAAAATTCCTTTTCCCTTTTACATCGAGAATGCCCGCAGCTGCGGTTATTTTTCGGAGAGCTGTGGGTAACGTGTGCGATTTTTGTTAACAGGCAATAGCGATTGGGAGGAAAAAGCGTAAACGTCGATAGGATGGTTCGAGGGTGAAATAGTCAAGAGACGTTCGTCAGTATGCTGTGGATATTGATTGCAGTGGCGTGCATCGAGGTATCGACCTTTGCCAGCGCACAATCGAAAAAAACCACTTCCACTCAAGAAGATGCGAACAACACCGAGCCCGACCATCCGAGTAAGTATCAACCCGAGTAATGTTATCCACGCTCTCTACATTTATTCATTTGCGAGAGCGTGCAACCTCCGCTGTATCGGGCGGAGCAATCGAGTACATAAGGCAAGCATTTTTTCCAAACAAGGCAAGCATTTTCCGCACACGCACGCCACGTTCCCGTGAACGAGAAAAAAACAATTTGTTAAAATAGCTGCACGGACGTGCTGCGGCGAGAGACTGCTCTCTTTATCCCGCCGTGCGTTATGGGAGCGCAGCGCGGGCTAGGCAGCTTGGAAAATAGAGAAACTACTCGCGCAAATTTCCGTGCAAAAGTTTTTCTCTAATTTATCCGCGCGCCCCCGCACACGCCGGGGGAATATCAAAATTAATGTTTAATAGATACGTGGCCGGTGATTAGATTCGTGGAAACTCGTTGAAGAACTTTTTCCGATACGCATGCGCCACCGTGGCAAATCAGAGGGCGACGCGGCCCGGGACAGCGAAGAAATTTCGCGAAAGTTGAAATTGAAAATATTAGACTCGGGTAAAAAAGCTCGCGGGGCCAGAGAAAGTGGGAGGTGTATCGGCTTTCGAGTTTAGATTCCAAGCGCCCCGCTCGGCTCCTCGAAACTGCTCGACCGTCTTCGGTTAATTGAATCGAAAATAGAGTCGAGCATCAGTCTGGTGCGCTGTTATCGACGAAGGAAGAAGAACGTGGTAAGACCGCCGATGAATTGCCGGAGTTCGTAATCGGGGTTTAGCGGATTAGTCGGGGCTCTATAGAGCGTGCACTTTAGAAATCCCGGACGAAACCAAACTAATTAGATATGTGCGGTGGGCGGTGCGCTCTGGGACATACCTACATATATAATTAATGCGGTGCACCGAGTAAATGAGAAATTAATTGCGATATGGAAATCAGAAGGATCCCTCGGCCTGGTTTACCATCGTTACCTAGGGACCCCAGTCCCGCACGGATAGGTATACGTTTCTTTGACGCGGACGCACGTACTGAACGTGAACTCTGACCAGGCACGTGTCACGAGGATGTAGCACATGTGCCGGGCTAAACTGAATCCCTGCTTTCACGGAGGGGATGATTGGAAAAGCGGAAAATCCGTCGCGTGGATTTCAAAGAACCGCGGGGCAAAGCGAAGTCCGCCCTCTCGTAACTCCCCGGCCACCGCGACGATCGCCTCGCTATTTTATTCACCGCGTACCTAGTTAAGAGATCTCGCAGAATTTACATAGGAGCGGCCCTCGTTACTCGCGGGTCAAGCCTCGATGTTCCGTACGTAGTCCCTGAGAACCGGGTACGAGCGGAATCGAACTAGTTGAACGGTTAAATATCGAGTTAAGTATCGGGGTAACCCTGTTGTTGAAGCCAGGCCAACGAAACTATCCAGTTTACTCTACGTGCTCGCTGGAAGCATCTCCGCTAGCTTCTTGGTCAGCGCTAATCTCGTTCAAGACCCGGACCCACTGGCATCGACGACTCCCTTGGGTCCGTCTTTCGAGTTCCGTACGTGGAGAGAGTAAACCATCGACTCGCCGGGTTTTTCCAAGTTTCTCGGTAAACGGATGGTTAAAGGGTGACGATGGCAGAGGGTAATAAAATTCAGCCGGCAATTAGGTCGAGTATTCTTCGGGCTCAGCCGAGATAAAGTTCTTGGTTACTCGTAATCTCGTTGATTAACGAAGGTCGACCGAGCTCCTCGATTTTTTAAACGAACTTTAAGCCAATTAGGAGGAACGGCCCCGGATATTAACAAAATAGAAAGTACGCCTTGTCCTCGAGCGTCAAGGAACTTCGCTGCGCCGTCCGAGGATCGATTAAGACTCCCGGCTCGTTTTCGAAACGCGTGGCCAACGGCGCAACTTTCACTTGGGAAGGGAAACGGGAGGCGGGAGTATTTGGAGCGGTGTAGTTGAGGCTGTCGGGAAGGGTAGCGGCAAACAGGGCCGTTTAACGTGGCCCGCAGAATAACATTCTTCGATTTCTGTAATTTACATCGATGTTCCCGGCAACCGAGATAGCTTCCCGCTACTAACGAGTTTGTGAGCTCGCTAAAGTATTTTCTTTAGTGGACTCAGCAAAGAATTCTCAAGTCCGTCGAACTCTTTAGTAGACTCCCGCTGCTATAGAGCGCAATCTGCTTTCACGGTTATTGGATTCCAGTGTTCGCAAACAAACGAGGCTGACGCGTAAATTCGAGGCACGGGTGCGCGAGTGCACGGGCCGCGTAAAAGTCGATCGGCGGATCGGTGTATACGGCTTTTGCAACACAAATTTACCGGCTAATCTACTCAGCCAGCGGGAGAGAACTTTGGCTCCGGCCAACGGCGAAATTTGTTTAATTCACCAAGGCGATCGTGCAAAATCTGAAAAACTTCGAAAAACGCCCGGGTAAACGGGAGTAAAATATCGCGGCGGGAAATAAAGCGAACCGTTGACGCTCTCGAAGACCCTACATCCTGGAAAAAGTAATATGATTTCGAGCGGCAAGTATTTCACCGCGAAAATACGTTTAAAGGTACGCGGGAGAGAAATCTACGGTAAATGCACGGGCCCTTAAGTGTCCTTTCAAGGGGTGGAGGGTGCTCCATCGCCGAGGAGAGTCCGTTGCCGGGGAAAAAAAGAGAGAGAAGTGAAATATCGTGGAAAAATTACCTCCCGGGGGGGGGGGGGGAATACCTGAATGGAGACCGGTTTAGATAAAAATTTCCTACCTTTGTCACGGCCCTCCCTAATTAAAGGTTCCGAGATTAATGCCGTAATTTTCCGGTGCCCCGGGCAATCGATACGTTCTCGCTCGGACCATCTCCGCCGAATCCTTTTCGGATCCCCCGACGTCGATTTCCACAGAGGCCACGTCTCCTGGAATATTCGTTTTAACGCGTGGATACTAAGAAGTAACCGTTCCCGCGACCCCGTCAGCAGCTGCAAACATTACTTCCCCTCCGCACGTACATTTTCACGTACGAAATTAAAGTTTTTATCTGCTCTCGGACATTAGGAGTCTCCCCCCCCCCCCTCCTCCTCCTCGCGACTGGTAAGGAGGACTAATTAATTCACCGAAAACGCGCGAGAAGTTGGAGGAACGATTTGTAGACGCGATAATATAAATTGCCATTCCGCGAATTGCGTTAAAACTTTGCAACGGAGCCCGGCCGATAGATCACTTTAAAAGCTGCAGGCGATTCGAAGTCGTTGCACATTTTGCGCGATTTAACGCCGGCGGCGATTGTTGCAACCGGCGTGCGTCCCCGCGGCATATCATTTGCCGCAGCCTTGAACTATCTAATGAAATTCGTTACACTGCGGGGCCAGGTAGGTACTCGTTCCGGATACAAGCTGCTTTCAGCCACTGTCTCGCGTCTCTTCTTGCAGCGACGGCGGCACTAGACCCGGCTGCTTGCTCGAAACAACGATCAAGCCGCTCTAACGAGTGTTTAAACTAAGCTTGTTAACCATCATGGACGAGCAAGAAGCGTCGATGCGAAGCGAGAGGGTGTGCCGGGATCGTACGGCCGACGAGGCGGCTTCGTCCCTTCGAGAACAGCTATCCTTCCCGCCTTCGCCTCTTACTTTACACTCGCCCTCCTCCCCCTCCCCCCCCCCCCTTCCCCCACGTTGCAAGTAGTTTCAGATTTACGACGCGCTTGCTGGAGAAAGTATTAATGCCGCGCCGAGTAATTGCATTCGCCAATCGACCGGGGACTGGATTCGTCCGGCTCGTTGAGCCTAACGTTTGTTGCGCGTCCAATTGAGGGGAACAGAGGGCGAACTTGAGATTTCAATTCATCCCGTGTAATTAATTGGTAGAACGATAATAGGAATCGATGATAGGAAATCACTCGAGGAGCCGATATTTTGATAAAGTCTCTTTAGGACGCGAGCTCCGAATTGAACTTGAAATAATAATTAGCTAATTACGTGCATCGGTCAAACGTGTGCTGCGGGGATTTCGTATCTCTACAATAAGCCGTAATCAACGGCGCCAAATCCGTACGCGGATGTACTTAGGTAGGGTCACTTGTCCAGTGAGTGAACACCCCCCAGTGAGTGAACGTTGCTCATATAATACGAAAAATTAACGCCTATCGCGCTCACTTCACGTTGAAACTGCCACTGACATATATGTAGACTGGAGACCTACAGATATCGCGCAAAAGCGTTTTTCTGTTTAATTATAACCGATACGGTATTAATTCCGTTTGTTTAACAGTTGTCCTCATGGCGTCCCACAAGTTCAAGGCAAGGCTTGTTACGTGATGTCCACAATTTGTATATTGAGGTGCATTTAATGGTCCTATGATAAATTTGCGGTTATAATTACATTGTTATATGTTCCTTTAAAGAAAAATACTGTATAAAATAACGGATTTCTAAGAATTTGTCGAGTTTTTTAGGTGTTCATGCATTGGATGGGAGATACCAGTGAATACCAATGAATGAACGGCCGTTCATTCACTGGGCATTTCTTACTTTACCAATGAATGAACAGCTTACCCGGTCTTTTTTTCTTTTGACACTTTCGCCGCCAGTGTGGGAGGTTAGGTTAACCCACCCCAGAAATTAAATTTCAACTATGCGCAATTATGATCTTATAAGACTAGTAAAGTATCAAATCAACAATATTATTGCAATTGGAGTATGAAAAATTATTTACACAAAAAATCGTTTAAATACATTGGAAACCTAACCACAGTTATTATCCCGTTCATTCACTGGGGTACCCCTGTTCATTCACTAGAAATTTATGTTCATTCACTGGTCATTTGCCCATTTTTTATTTAATCCTCTGCCAGACTTTTAATGAAAGTTATAACCATCAAACATTGCTAGAATTGTGTTCCGGGATGTCTGACTTTATTAATAAAAACAGCTCGCTTACAGCAATATCATTCAGGGGATTAAATAATAACTTTTGAATACTAATTTTAAGAGACATGCAGCTTAAGTGTTCACTCACTGGACAGGTCACCCTATTCGCCGTACCGGGGGGAACGGCCGTTCGATGTGCCTACCTTCGAACCAGCTATCCCCTCGATGCGACGGGCTCTGCCGATAAAACGAAAAATCAAGCGAAACTCACGTTAACGTTTTCCAAGCGCGCGGAACTCGTATCGCTCGCAGCTGACAGATATTCATCCCTTTCCGTGGAAAAAGTCCATCGTTTAAGCTCGAGCCGGTGAACGGCCATTGACCTGATTTCTCCGCTAATTTCTGCCGCTCCCCCGATTGTAATTCGTAGCCCGAGTAATTTAACAAAATCCCAGAATACCTACCGTTGAAATCGGATATCGTTTCTGAACCTGGATGACTCGGCGGCAAGGTCGGTGAGAGGCTTTTGATTTTTTTCTTTTTGCATCAATACGTGCACAGCGTTTGCAGTTGGACGTTTGCTTGTGGCTGTGCTGCGCGTTCGCTCGAGCGAACTGGCGTATGTAGAACGAAAATTCGGACCGGCGATTGAACGAGCCCTCAAAGTTCGAAACACGCGCTGTCAGAAATGCGGAACAAGAGTGAACAAAAATACAGCGCTCCGTTTTCCCTGCACCGAGCTTGAAGCGTCGTTATTTCAGAGAAACAAGGAGCTGTTTTTAATAAACAGATCTTTTCGCAGTCTAGCAGAACCTTGCAATTTGCATCCGATCTCCAGCTGATGATAAACGATCAAGCTGGAAAAGTCTTCGGGGCAATTAAAACCGAGGAATGGCGCGTAGTGGCCAGTCCAGTGAATGAACACCCCCCAGTGAATGAACGTTTCTCATATAATACGAAAAATTAACGCCTATCACGCTCAATTCACGTTGAAACTTACACCGAAATTTGGAGTGGAAACCCACATACGTCTCGCAAAAGCGTTTTTCTTATTACTTATAACTCATACGGCATTAATTCCGTTTAATCAACGGTTGTCCTCCTGGCTGTTCATTCACTGGCAAACATTTCTTATTTTACCAATGAATGAACAACTTACCCGGTCTTTTTTACTATCTTGACACTTGCGCCGCCAGTGTGGGGGTCAGGTTAGCCCACGCCAGAAACAAAATTTCAATTATGCATAATTATGATCTTATAAGACTACCTAGTAAAGTATAAAATCAATAACATTCTTGCAATTGGAGAATGAAAAATGATTTACACAAAAATCGTCTAAATACATTGGAAACTTAACCTCCGTTATTATCCCGTTCATTCACTGGGGTAACCCTGTTCATTCATTAGAAATTTATGTTCATTCACTGGTGATCATTGGCCCATTTTTTATTTAATCCTCTGCTAGACTTTTAATGATATTTATGGCTATCAAACATTGCTGGAATGGTGTTCCCGGATGTCTGACTTTAGTGAATAAAACAGCTCGCTTATAGTAATAACATTCAGGGGATTAAATACCGGCTTTTGAATATTAATTGTTAACAGACATGCAGCTTAAGTGTTCATTCACTGGACAGGTCACCCTAGGTGCGCTATCAAAGAGAATCAGCGCGCCTGTGGCTAATGTCGCGAAATCCGCTGGTCAATGAAACACCGTCATTAAATAACGGCCGATACAATCGTGCGCTAACATCGCGCTCGCAGTTGTGCAAATAAATTCGCGATAATCGATATATGCGTGTACACGGGCAGCGTTTGCTTAATGTGCCAGCGACACATCGATTTCTGTTACTCGAAAAGCGTTTCCTACCTACACCTACAACGTTTCATCGATTTTGTCTGCCCACCTGTCCGTGGCTTTGCCACAGACGTTGCAGCCGCGACGCCTCGATTCGTGTTTCCGCCGCGTCGATGTCGTCTGCAAAGTTTTATTTAGGGCCCAGACGGAGCGCAGCTCGTAGCTAAATTACGAGGTGAAATTTACACGGAGCTAGAATGCGGCTGCGAGAATAACGGCAACGCGACAGGTCAAAAGAAACAAACTAACTGGTAATTAATCGGGTTACACTCGCGAACGAATCGAATGTCCTCAAAGCTTGGTTTTCCGCCGTCGGTTTTCCCGCACCGTGTCCGGAATTTCCGAAATTGCATTAGCCCTGGCCACGGCGCGCGTGGCATTCGTTAACGATTGCGTCAAAGCACTTCGGAGCTCTGCGCATCGGGACAACTTGCGCTATTTTTTAGCTGATATTTCTGCCGGAACGAAGTAACTCGCAAGTTCTCTCGTTAGAGCAGATTATCTTTGAATACACGCTGCACGAGATTCCCATGAATACGTTATCATAACGCGGGCTCGCGTGTTCACTGAAAGGCAAAAACAACTCCGCGCAAACTCCAAATGAGATTTCGAGAGTTGCTAAAAACTTCGTCCCCACCTACCAGGCCCGTGAAATCATATAATTTAATATTAGTCCGCGCATTAATAATCTGTCGCCCTCGACCACGTTCAAGCATAATCCACTTTTGGTTACAGTGCGATCGATCAACGTGATTAATACACAGCCACTGATTAAGCGGTAGGGGTCTCCGCGTCGAAAATTTTTGAACGTCCACACTGAAGCTGAACAGAAATTGTTCTTCTTATACGAAGTTTTAATTACGCGCGGGTGATGAACGACGCGTCGGAGTGCCGAAAATTCTCAAGGCTGTCGCCCGCATCTTTTATATTCTCGTCCACTCGTCGAGGGAGCGAGAGGGCAGCAAGGCGTCGAATGAAATTTAGAAGTGTATCCGTTAATTGGAACGAAGGAGAGGAGTGCTTACCAGATGTAGGATGATTAAACCAGAAGGATCGGGGCAACAAATTAAAGCCGGTGGAAAAAAGTTTGCTTGAAGGGGTCGAAGGCGCGCGGCCGCGTTATAAAATGGTGCGGTTAAAATTTTCGCGTAGCATCGCGCTTAAGAGCCGCACGAAAGTAGCGCTTCCTTTCACTGACAATCCGTGTTCCCCCAAAGAAACCGGTGGTAAAACTCGAGGCGTACAAAGCGGCATGCCTGGAGATCGCGGCGTAGTGAAGTGGTGTGCAACTGTGCGAGGGTCGGCCGATGGATCTGCTCGAGGCGGTCGAAGTTTTAATTAATCGGGAGCACGAGGCCACGGGGCCACGAGGTATTTTTATTAATTTTCCTTTCCTGCTTCCTTTATCCGCCGTGCCTGCCGACGGGTGCTCAGAATCAGCTTGACCCTAATAGCGTCGCGCTACCCGAATGATAATTGCTCTAAAGTTCAAACGGTCCGCATCGCGCGACGCCACGCGTTGATTACGTTTATCTCGAGGAAAGTTTCGCGCTTAGAAATGTATTCACCGGCTTGGCCCCGTCGCGTCGTCCCGCGCCATCTCCGCGCAGGTATATTACCCGAGCGGTGCAGTTACAGTCTCGGTTATCCCCGGACGTGATTACACGCGGAATCGTAGAATCGCGATAACTCTGGGGGGGGCTTAGTCGAGGGTGGGATTAGTGAAAGGAAAGGCACGATAAACGGCGGCTAATGTCTTACCGCCGTCCAATTATCGCGAGTGACCAGGTTTCGCGCGAACGTGGTAGCTTGGTGTAGCCGTGGATTCTCTGTCCCTTTGAATGGGCCGCTCTAGTTCCCTCTAAAAACCACCGCCCATCGATAATCGATCTCCAATTCCGACGAGTTTGACGCTCAGAGAATCGAATCCGCCGTCGGCTATGTAGTGGAGCGGCGTCGCCTGGCTCCAAGGTATACTCGTTAACGACGTTGACGTCGGGGCCCGATAATCCGTAGTCAATTAGCACGATAACCGATTTCCAGGCTTCCCTCGTGCCACACACCACTCAACGTATCCACGTCCCTCGGTTTTCCGTCCTCTGGACGCGGAATCTCCACCCCGGCTATACCTCTCATCATCCGCAACCTCCACGACGTCCTTCCTCCTGATTCCTGCTGAATGCAGTAACGCTGTTTACCCCATCGGCTAAATCGTCCAGCATATACGGCCCGCCGGTAACTGCATTGGATGGATGCTACCTGCGATAAGGGCTCGATGCACCCTTGCCTACCACGGTTACGACCCCCACGACCGATCCCGACCACCCCAATCCACGGATATCTTGCCCCGATTACACCCGAAACCAACGTCGTTAACCTTATGCTCCCCAATGGCCGAGAATTATTTCGTCCGGACGCGTGGCTTCACGAAAGCTCGCGTGCTCCTCAAGTTCCATTACGAAACTAGAGCAATGAACCATCGTGTGCAGGATCGAAGCAGGCCGTACACTGATCGCCTCACGCCTTCCCAGTGGAACGATCCGCCGGGTCTGTCGTGTTCAACGAACGCGTTACGTAATATCGCGTAACGTATTCGGGAAACGATCACGTCCAATGCACGGGAGAATATTCACGTATTATCAGCGCTAATTCGATACCGCTCGTTACACCGATACTTCTTCGTCACCGGCGCGAACGTTCGGTACGCGCTTGGTCAATTATGTTTTCAAGCTAACTAATCACACATGCCACAGATGAATAATTACAATCGCGTTTGTTTAATCACCGTTGAATGATTCACACCCGGCCGAAATGAGAGCCGGGCGCGGCCTCGCCGAGCCCAGAAGAGAGAACGTGTTTCAAAGCAGTTCTGGCGAAATTTTCGATCACCAAAATTACTTCGTTGCGCGACACCCTCGCGAACTTTGCGAGCCATTACAACCATGCGAATTATTATAATGGTATCCCGATAGCGTCCGCTACGGTCTCATTATCGTTCCGCGTAAGAAACTAACAGACGCGAGTGTAGAGAGTTAGTGGCTAAAGGTTAGGAACACTTTCAGTTAAAATTTTACACAGTAACAACGTTCCTTGTAATCTGCTGGATCTTTTAAAACTAGAGGTGTAAACTTGACTGTACAGCGGATTTTCAGTTGAAAATGTTTTTTAAATAAAGTAGCTGTAACGTTCCTGTATAACGGGCCAAGGGAAGAAAAGGGAAATCCAGGAAGAAAGGGTGTATAGGGATCGATTTAGCTTCCCTCGGATAAGCACCGTTCGCCGCCGATGAAGAGAGCATAAGTTGCAGTAGTAACGGTCGATGCCAGGTCAGGCAGAGTAAATCGCGATAAGAGCTTCCCGACGGGGAACAAGTCCGAGTTTCTTTCTGACGTGATCCTTAAGCGAGCCACGAGTTTTCGAACGGCACAAAAAGCGTATGGAATGTGAAAGAATGGGCGAGCGAGGGGGAAGGGAGAGGTCAATGAGAGGCAGATAAAAGAACGGTAGCGTGCAGCGCTTTCGATTTCAAACTGAATAATGCACTCGTTGCCGTGATCTTTGCCATTCCCACGAATACAATTTCTCCGTTGCGAACAACCAACTCCTACCAACAGCCGACCGTCTCCGTTCCCACGTCAATTACATCGATCCCTTTCTGCTCGTTCTTTATAACCAATCTCTGGAATGCGCGCTTTTTTCCTCCCTTTGCCTCGAGGCGCGGTTACTAAAAGGAAACGGTAAAGCGGGGCAACGGGGGCGGGGGGGGGGGGGGGTGGGCTGACGGGCACTCGGGGAGGAAAAAAAGGAACCGAGAGACACTGTCGAGTCGGTAACAAAGCAAAGACAAACTTGTCGATTTTCTTGCAAATGAAGAATCAGAATGGAGAGCCGATATCGCGACCAACCATTCCCATTTATAAATGCAAGCTTTTTCAGAACTCCGTGCCGCGCGGATTGAAGACCCCGACCGTCGCGGTCCGCTAATTTCCAGCGAATCCTCCCACACTGCACACTTTCGTTGCAGCAAAGTTGCAGGATTGTTGTAGTGCAAAATTGAAATGTCGCACTGCAACGTTGCAACAATATTGCTATGTCCGCCTCCTTCAACCATTCGGGCAGTGGGGCCAAAAATATAAATAACGTCCGTGACGGACGCGACGATATTGAATGTGTGCAGAATCATAGAAGTACAAAGCCCGTATTACATTTTCTCACAGAAATTTTTTTTCGAACTGACGACCCGTAGCGTCGTAGGCGAACACTTTACCGCCGCAGCTACAACCACTGATTGATAAGACTGTTATCGTATTCGAACTTATACTCCTACCGTGCAAAAGTTTAATCTCAAATTATTAAAAATCGAAGGCTCATTTTGACAAACTCCATTAGGGTTTTCTAACACTATAGGTATGTGCTACAACTTCCACCCTGTGTCATTCTACACATTAAAATATGCAGGGTCACCTAACATTTATGCTTAAAATATCTCCGTTGTTTTTAATGATACGAGAAAATGTCTCAGGAAAAAAATGATTGCTAGACAAAAAGGACAACATATTATACATGGTTGAATTTGTATTTTTATTGGCTATAAAGTTACAGTAATGAAAATACGTCATCCCATTAAAACAACCATTGATGATCTTGAAATTTTGGGAAATATAACCTTGAGAAAAAAATCGTCTCCGTCAGAATAATTGTCTCCCTGAAGCAACCATTTTTTTCCTTAGACATTTTTTCATATCATTAAAAACAACGTAAATATTTTAGGTTTAAATATTTTAGGTTAAGCAACGTTGCGCAACATTGCAGGATCATTGCAGCAACATTGCAGGAAAGTTGCGGCAACATTGCAGGAACGTTGCCGCCATACTGACGCAACGATGCATCAACATTGTGGAAACGTTGCTAAATGTTGCCGTAACGTTGCAGAAATATTGCAGAAACGTTGCCATGCAATATTGCAACGCAACATTGATGCAACTATGCACAAATAATTCGATATCCGCCTCGTGCAATGTTGCACGGCAACGTCGCAGCAACGTTACATCGACATTGCGCTGCAACCATGCAACACTGCAAGGTTACTGCTACGATCCTGCAACGTTGCCGCCACAAAGTGTGCTGTATGGGTTACGGAGATCTAGCAGCAGTTGCGTCGCGTTCCCAGCTTTCGCGGAAACAACCTCGATAAAGGGTTGCCCCCTTTAATGGCAGCGCCACGAAAATTTCCCTACGCAATCGGCCATCGATTGACTCGCCGGAAACCGCTAAAGCCGGAAACGGCTTTCGATCTTCGCTGTTCCGTAAACTGGTCAGTTAGTAAACAGCGAATCAGCCGGGAGCGTTGGTGGGAGGGCCCAACTCTTTGGCCGGCGTCCAGCATCTCGTTCGTCGATGGATTTGACGTGTACACGTGAAACATTTCTCATCGAGCCTGTCGACGCGCGAACGTACCAGCGCGTAGGTGTACTATCTTTTTTTTTTCTACGCGCGAACAAATCAAGATTAAGCAATGGGGCGCAAGATTTATCGCCGCTCCCGTTCAATTATTTCCACCTTTGTCAAGCCAGGCATTCGTAAATCATAGATGATTGAAACGAAACCGAAATTCCCGGATGCTTGAAAAGGAACGCGGATCCGCCTGTCCAATAAACAATGCTATAAAATTAAGCCGCGCACGCACAGGTTCGATTCGTGTCGTAAACACGGACGCAAACACTGGCATTCGCGCGCACGTGTTGTGCTTTACGATGCACGCTCCGCGCAGATTTTGATCGGCGTAAAACGAACGTTACGCGTTGCCGTGTGTTTGAAACAAAGTCGCGGAACGCGGTTAAAAGGTGAATGGGTGGTGGCAATAAACGTGCCCGACTGTTTGCGAATTACCGTCAGCCTCGCTGTGCGCTCCATGAGAAAGGGTGGCCCGAAACACGCGAACGTTGACACTGGCAACGATCACCGCTCTCCCCATTATCCCTCTGCCCTTTAATGCATTTCAGAAGTACCGAAACCATCGTTCCTGTTAGGCCCATAATCCCTCGGCTGAGAGTCAACGTTTTCCCTGGGTATTAGAGTCGAGGGATGTTCGAGTAGCTTTTTCTTCCTCCGACCACGCATATCCGCCTTTCTGTTATTCCATTAAACTATCTCTAGCGGTGCGTACTGCGTGCTGTCCCGAGCATTCTAAAATAACTAAATGAACCCTGTGTTCGGGTTTGTCCATACTGGACAAAACTGGATCCAGCCTCGATGGGCTCTCGATACTAGTGTAACTGAATAAAGCACCGGGTTTGTACAGAACCAAAAGCCACGGAGACAAAGAACCCGGAGATTTGCGTGCAGTCAAATGTCCACGCTGCTCGTCCGTATGTTTCGATCTCGTTTCTGTGGAATACTCGTGCGGCACAAAGCGAGCCAACTCTGTGGTGTGTTTCGGAGACACGACTCGAAGCCCGGTGTATCAGAAATCGTTCTTCAACTTTTATTTCCCTGTTATGCTCCGCATTCGTTGCTATCGAGCGTATTCCTTAAACAAGCTCGCGACGACTGCAAAGTTTATCTTTCCAACGCAAAGGCAACTACATAGGTACATATTGCGTTTAAGAAAACTTCATTTCTCACTGATTGTGAGTACACAAGTTTGCCACGGCAGTTGTGCAATCTTGTCGACGATATCTATGTAGTTACATACAATTACCAAATCTGAATTTAACTTTGATGGTGAGTGAAAGTTGCAAATGTTTTAATTTGCCGCGTCGATCGCTGCCGAGTATCTATATGCTTTCCAATTTACGTGACGAGCTGGTTTCTTTGCCAGGACGATAGGGGAGACCGGGGATGCTTGTCTCATTTTCTTATTTTGATTTTTTTACAGGTTATAGTTGCAGGGAAGTTCATTCAAACTTAGATTAATATAAACTAAGTACGGCCGACTTTATAAAAAAAATTGGTTATATTGATTTTGTCAGCCAGATTAGGAGCTACTTCACATTATTTGCAGGAACTATTTTGTGACAACATATCCCGAGGTCGGGTTGGTTATCACAGTATCTGGGGTTAATTGTCGAACATTTGGATAGCTAAGTTTATGAATAAAAAGTCGATTCAATTAAGAAAGTAATATCATTTTTTATTGTAGTTCTGACAATATCACGCTAGAGTGCGGTAATTTATATTATAATAATTGCCCTTTTTAACCTCTCTTGCCGCATGTAACATTAATTCCGGGGGCACCTTACCTCTGGACGTCCTCTTATTATAAGTTCGCGGCATTATTATTGAGAACTGTTGCCAACAAACAAGAAAATATATCACATGTGGCAAATACCTAACCCCAAATGTTCTGTGACAACTTGCCCCAAACCGTTAAACAATTTCACCCCTCTATTCATGTATTAAAAAGTTTAAAAAATGTAAAAAAATCATTGCAGTAAGTTAGAAAAAACTCTAAACTACGAGAATAATGCAACAATGTTATAGTCAATACTAAGAAACAACCTATAGGGTAAACTGTACAATGATTGGCACCCTAAGCCGAAATCCTAATTGGAATGTTTATATTTTTTTTGTGAAGCTTTTGTATGGTCTTAATTTTCAGTAAGTATCAATGTTTATGGATTTCTTATTAAAATCAAACATCTTGAGTACCTATAAAGTCTTTTATTTTAAAAATATTCAATGAAAAAGAAAAATAGGCATAAAAGTACAATCATTGGCACTCTAAAATTTAAGGTTGTATAGAAAAACATATGTAGTTAAAAACGAAGTGTAAAGTGTTTAAACAGACTATTTCATTTACTATTAAATACCTACAACACTTAGTAAAACTGTATTTCAATCCATTACTTAGTTATAAAGCGACGAAATATACTTACCTACCCCTTATCAAAATTTTAAGAAAACGCCTAAAACTCAGCCCTTTGTCCCACTTTGTGGTGTTGCCAGATGTAAAATGTGTTGTTCAACTACTGGGCTTTGCAGTGTTGTGGTGAAAGAAAACTAGGAAATTGTAAAAAAGTACTTTCTAAGCTTGTACTTCTTAATATTTTACTTTTTAATCAGGAGTGCCAATGATTAGTACAGTTTGCCCTACTTACTTGATAGTAAATACGGCGTAACAAACAATAACACATTGTGGCTCCATGCAACCCCACAACGACTTGTGTAATGCGGGTGGAGGCGGCGATATGTTTACGCATCGCCATGGAGTATTAGTACATTCCTATTGTTTATAGTTTCTTTGTTATAGCTATTGTAACAACCTACCCGTGTGACAACCACCCCCGGTCTCCCCTACTTCCCTCTCACGAGACATTTCGCGGTATTTTAATCGATCGAGAGTGTAACGAACCCTGCCAGTTAGGATTTTCTTCACCCCCCCCCCCCCTCCCCTCAACCCCGCACCTCGTCGCCCAATGGTTTCACCCTTTGTCGAGATACCGCGATCCGATTCAGCGCCCTCCTAGCCGCTGGATTTCCCGTCCAGCCGTCTTTCAAAACTTTCACTCCCCCCTCGTCGTTCCATTTTCCCTTACCGCGGAATAAAGGCTCGTAATGTATGCAAGCCAGCTGCACCGAAACCTTTACGACCCGTTTTCTCTGCAGGCCGGCATTCCGTCTCGGCGACCGGACATAAAGAACCAGAAAGATATTCTGCTTGGCCTATTCTTTTCAGACTCGCTTCCAAGTGGAAGGCATCCGTTAAATACGGAATTTCGCGAGCCTTCGAAATCATTCTTCGTACATACCTCTCGCGCTCTCTCCTTTACTTTGCCACTCGAATTTCTTCTAGCGGAAACGCTGCCCTTTCATCTTCTCGGCCCGAAAAGTATCGCCACGGTACACATCTCCGGTCGTGGCATAAAAGTTTCCTGCCGCGCTGAAAAATTAATAAAATCTATCGAGAGCTCTCTCGTTGCAGGGATGCTTGAAAGGGTCTAGCTTGATTGGCGCGAATCGACTCGCATAGAAGTTACTTTCTGTGCAATCGTTACGATCGAAGCGAACGCGAAGCGGAACGAAATTCGCGGGACACCGGGGAGATTGGGGGGGGGGGGGGGGAGGGGTGGGTTCGCTTCAAAATTCTAGTCCGAGCACAGCGTTGCGGCAATTATACTCATCAACAAAAAGTGTCAAGGGCAGGCTCGCTTTATTATATGTCCGCTTGCCGGTGTCGCGCGGCATTATTGTTTTCTAAAGAATTTAATTTAAATTCCGACCCCGAGAAAAGTCCCGGCGCACAATGGAAAATTGTTTTTATCTAATAGGTTTTGATCTGCCTTAACTAGCTTCCACTGGCGTGCTGCAGATAAGAATTCACAATTAATTAGCTTCCGCGCTGCTGCACACTGTAGAACGACGAGCCCTCTCTGGAAGCTCTATTTCATGAAACTGATATACGCGAGTCGCACAATGAACCCGTTTCGTCACCCGTTAAGTCAGGACAAGAGGGCCGTGACAAAAGCATGCTCGATATTCCGGTTTTAACGACATTACCCGCGTCCCCACGATAATCGCGATCGCGATGCCTCCGATTCGGTGCCCCTCAATTTCCCCTCTATTCGCTTCGGATTACGCTGAAATTGTTTCTATCCAGCGACAGGAGCAAAACGTTCCAGGATGTTTCCGATCTTTTCGCTGGAGTCACCCTCCCCACCCCCCCCCCCCCCGGATCGAGCCGCGCTGGATGATCGAGTTAAGGGAAGTTCCGCTCGCGACGAAAGCTCATCCTTAACCGAGCGTGAACGGAAGGGCGGGCCGTTGAAACATTTTTGATTCGATTCTCCAATCTTCCGAGCGTGAATCTCGGTCTGGCGGCCGGCCGGACGCGGCTCCGCGCCGTAGCTACTGGCCGAAACGAAATTTCTGCATTGCCGCGTAACAGTTTGCGAAAGCACGTACTCGCGTAAAGTCGTTGTAACGCGAACGTAAATGCAATACGTGTTTCCGTGCTAAAATGCGCGGAGCCTCGAAACGTCCCCTGGTCGGGACGAGCGCCGCGGCGACATCGACTTAAACGAATTTCACCGGCAAACTCCAACTCTGCGGCGGCGTCGTCGTTTTCTCGCGAAGCTCGTTCTACTCGGCTGCGAGGGAGCACCGCGAGCCGGGCGACGCGTGCGATAATTCTGACGCCCTGTCCCTCCATCCCTTCTCTGGGCATTCTTCATTTCGATACCATCGGGAGAGGATACGCGGACAATTCACGGGTGGGAAGAATAGTGGATCGGGCGGCTCGATAAATAACGCGACGGCGGATGTTTCCCGTGGGAGATGATTTACTAGCCCGACCGTAAATATTCCCGTGTCGCCGCGGTCGATTCGCCTGGGCTTCTTAAACAATCACCGCCGCGGGTAATTATAGCGACGGGGCTGAAAGCTCGATGACTGTCTGAGGTGTGTCCCAGTGGGAGCCAGGCGCATCGAAAGGCGCGACAATGCCGAACGCGGAAGGATTATTCATGAGCCGTCGCAGAAACGACACGGCGCGGCGGGGCGAGGTTGCCCGATAAAAATCTGCATTATTGCCGGAAGTGGTCGTCGATGGTGCCGGGCTAGGGAACAGTGAGTGTCGTGAACCGTGCTTAAGTGCCCACTTTGCGTCGAATCACCGACAACCGATTTGCTTTATGCACGGCTCCGCTATATTGCTCGCGGTTCTTTCGTGAAAAAAAGTATTGATCAGGATTTTCGTGCGTCGGTCAAACGAAACGCTGTTCGTTGGTGACACGGGGTTACGTTCTAAAACACTCGTCACCACTTTCTGCAGCCTGTTTACGCGAGCATGTTCCGTGTGCAAAGCTTGAACTCCAACCGGCGCCTGGTTTATTTACAGCCGCGTGAACCGAGAATATTTTCTGGCCAGAGGCGGAAGAGCGCCTCCATTAATGCTTCAGTCACGAAACGGGCTTGTCGTGTTTCCTTGGCCCAGGCATATTTTGCGTTTTTAAAAATAATTTATCTCGCGCACGATTCTTCGCCGACGGTTTAATGCCGGCGGCGATTAAACGAGCCGTGTGCGTGCGCGCGATTTCCACCCGACTGTTAAGGTATTATATTTCATTGAGTGGGAGAAGCGTAACGTAAACCGTTTTCGAATACGTTCTAACGGGTGAATACGAATAAGCAGTAAATTATTTCCACCCTATTAACGTAACCGTCGATACTTCCTGAACCGCGGTAATGGATCACTGGCAGGCTTCTCTTTTTCGGAAAACCTGCCCGTAACTCCCGGCCCGCGTCATAATTCTTAATTCCGAAGGTACTCGAAACTGGCCGAGACCACCTCGGTAAAAGGTTTTTAAACGAGGTGTCGATACGTTTCACTTCTCAGGCAACGAACGGGAATTAATTACTATTATAGTTTCGCGGAAATAGCTGCGGCTGGGAAACTATTTTCTGCCTATTACAACTGTGTCTCGGAAACTGTCTTCGGTCGGACTGTACTGCTTACTGTTCCCATCACTGTACTTCACGATACTTCTCTATATTTATTGCTACCCCTCTGCTTCACTTTCAAAGGAACGCATAATTTCGCCGAGCCATAACTTCTTATTTGTCCTCGCCCGATAGTCCCGAGGACGGCGGAAAGTTTTCAACACGCTGTGAATGTGTTGCAGTACCCATGGAGTCGATACAGGGGGTGGCAGGACAGAGGGCGACTTTACCCTGCAATATACAGCCGCGAGAGCCGAACGACGCCGTCTCTATGGTGCTCTGGTTCAAAGAGGACAGCGGCGAGCCTCTCTACAGGTAAGCCATCATTGTTATTTACGAGGGATGCCTTTCAAATCACTGCGCCCCTATTTCCCCGATATTTCCAACCACCCCGTCCACGCTGTTCGGGCTCCCCATGCTCTTTCGACCGCGTATCCCGCGCCTGTTCTCAAAACATTGCACGGCTAAACCACCCCGATCGTTTATTGTTACTTCCAGCGGCTAGCTAACAGCAAAACGAAGCTTGCGAAGTATGCGAAGCCCGATGAATGATTCACTGATCACAGACATGTCTTATATACCGTTCTTCCGCAGCTAACGCGACAGTTTAAGCGCAGAAGCTCGACTACGCGAGGCTAGGGTTCTCTCGCGGATTTGCAAGCGATCCGGTGCACTCAGGGCCAAATCGACGATCCTGCCACGAAACTGGGATCCCGTTAAGCTGCAAATCGGCTCCATGTTCTATTCTCCACTCGCGCCAGTCCGCCGGTGGCTGATTCGATCCCCGTAAATATCGCCTTTATGGAGAGCCCCATAAAATCGGGATCACAAGCATACCGAAAGTACCGTCATACCTCTCGAGTAACGCGCGCGTGTAAGCCCATTATCTTTCTCCGAGCGCACCCATTCCCAGACATTTCCCCGCCATTTTTGTCTTTATTTCACGCGTCATCTCTCGGACGGCTTTACCCGCGACCCACCCCCCCCCCCCCGGCTGTCTGAACACCGTTTTCCTTGTAGTTAATTTCTACAGCACTGCGAGTTGGTGCACGAGCGCCAAAGTCCTCGCGGAATCAGATTCAGAAAGAGAGAAAGGAAGATTCATTTCGCCCCGGCGGTTGTTCAGTTCCAGCCCCGGTTAGCGGTAAACAGTTCCGGGTAACTAGAAAATCTCGGATCTAAGGGCAGTGGATGGCGCTCCGTAGGAACGAGCGGGCATGCTATATGCGCCGGCATTATCGTGTCTCGTAAAAAGTCTTATTTCGCGCCGGGAGAAATACATAAAACCCACCGGAAAACCCTTTTTTATTCTTCTCGCGAACGGTTCAACCATCCCGTTCGTACTTTGCCGCCGCTTGTACGAGCAGATAAAAACTTTCGAATGTTCCACCGTAGGCGCCAATGACATTCGAGCTGCGGCAGCAAAATTCAATATTAATATTTAATCTCCGCCCCGGGCGCCGGCGACGAGCAGGAAATTTACAGCAGGAAAAATACGAGCGGAATAAATATTGTTGCGGGCATTGACGCTTCCCGAATCGGGCTGGAATTCATAGGATTGCTCGCGCTTCGTCGTCCGTGGCGAAGCTTTTCCGCCGACTGCTCGGGTATCTGTGAGGGAGGCGATGCTAGGAATGGGTCTCGCGAATTGTCAGGGAAGCCGGGCTGGCCGAAACACGCGAACCTCGTGCGGCGTGGTCAATTTGCTAAAGAACGGTCGGGGATTCCGATCTTTCGGTGAGAATGCTGGTGGCAGCGGAGAGGAAGCGCGATCGATGATAGTTCGTTGCGAGGCACGAGGGGGTAATAACGTTGAGCGCGGAGCTGGCCTCGCTCGCCTTCTCAGCCGGAACCAGGGCGAGCTTCAAGATGGCTGTCGATCAATCCCCTTGTTACTCATGCATTGGTACAGCTGTGTGTACATGCATAAATGAAGTTATACGGGACACGCGAGTACGATCGGGCCAACAAATAGCGCCGGCTGTACAATATGCGCTCACATCACGCTCGCCCTTTAATTAATGTGCTCCATCGTCGTAAAGTAAATGAACGTCGCTTATGAAATGCAAATTTGGACAGGGGGCTTAATTAGAAGGCGTTAGGATTAGTCTGGTATTATTAGCGAGCTGTCAAACTGTTATTTATTCTATGAATATAAAGTCGTTGCATTTAGGGTGACTGTCCCAAGCGTTTCGGTGTTTCGGTTCCTCCGAGGTGTCGGTGAGAATGAACGGTGTACCAGGTGAATTGCCCGGTGGCGCGTTTTTATTCCTCGGACAGAAGTAATAATAAGGCACAAAGCGTTCTCGCAGTCGTTGCCGTGAGAATTTTTTCGAGATTTTCCACGGATACGGGAGGGTTGGCTGGGGAGGGGATGAGTTACTCGAGGCGGCGACGCTAAACCGCCTCGCCTTCTGACAGAACGAACAACGCCCGCGCTTATTAAACGCGTGCCAGGATTAAAAAGAAACTGCTTGTGCATTCAGGAATGTAATAGCCCTCTTTCCCGGAGCACGGTCTACTTTCACCGCGCGAAATATACTGCGACAGTCCGAGAAGAGGTTAATTGCTTCCCAGACCGCGCGAACGGGAAGAAGTTTAGCTTGCTCTGAACAAACGTCTGGGCAGCATTATGCGGGTGTTATCGCGCGAGCGTAAAGTGACGCGCGTTTAAAAAGCGCGTTAACGGAGCGCACGCGTGAAAGTGCGCAACGTGACAAATGCGAACGGATCGGGAGATCGGGAGATTACGGTAGAGGCATCGGCGTGGAGTTGCGGAGAGACGGCTCGGTCTGCTCAAGGAACTCTCGGCTGAAGATCAAACGTCATAGCCAGTGTAATCGTACACTCGCCGTCAGACGCATCGACTAACGAGAGTGCGCCACTTGGCATTTCCGCTTAACCGTGTAGGATCGTTGACACGAACGCAGACGTATTCCCGGGCGCAACCCTTAACCCTCGCGATATTATGCCGCCGCCATCGCAGTCGCTATTAACCTGCCTCCCATCCTTCCCTTGCTCCGTTCCTTTCGTCGCTCGTCCCCCTCCTTCCCCCCTCGCACTTTGCCATTCTTTCTGCGCCCGGCGCCTTCCGTCTTGCCAGTTGTTCGAGCTGTGCGACGGCATCATCCTCGTTTCCATCGACGTTTCACGTTTGCCCGGCCGCCACTCCACCCCCTTTGTGTTCGCTCGCCCTTTCTATTCTTTTCTTCTTTTTTTTTCATCCCGCCGCGCGGAATTTTCTGCTGACCAAGGTTTCCGGAAAGATGTCGGACATTGAATGCACTAATCTCGCTGAATCTTCACCCTGACGAGGCAGCCGAAGTCCGCTGCCCGTTCCTTCCACGGAATCGCGGTGGTTCCGGTCTTTTTACGGCAACTCGATGGGAAATTGGTCTAACGAAGCCTGGGCTCGGTTGAACGGCGGTGATTCAGAAGTTAATAATTAGGGGGCATCTACACCGTCGCGATCCTGTAATCGCTCCGTGTACACATACAGGCGCGAGGCGGCACGGAGCGGGGCAAAGATCATCAAACTCACATACAAACTTTAATTACTTCCCGCGATGAATCGCTGGATTGTGCGGTAAACTTGGCAGAGTACCGACGTGCACCTGCGAGCCGTTTCCGGCTCCTTCTATCCGACGGAAACGCCGATCCCGCTGACGTCAGATGCTACCCCCGCCGAGTATCGTGGCGTGCCCGCTCTCAACATCACCCCCGTTGTCGCCGCCCGCCCCCCAGCGTCCATCATGCTTCGCAGGACTATTGTTTCCCCGCGGCGCAGCGTATTACCATACACGGTCCGAGACCCGGTGGTCCAGCAGCCGCCGCGACGCTCTCCTTGCCCGTATTATTACTCGGCTCTCCGGCACTTTTATCGCATCTCCGTACGCTCGATAGCTTTCATGTGGGAAGGCGGGTGGAGAGAGGGACTTGAGCCAAATGTGTTTCTCGCTGTTAATGAATGGCGCTGGGTTACAAAGCCGAGCATGTCTGTTAACCTTTCTCGGCTGAGGCCCTTAATGCGTTGGCCCTCAACCACTGTACCGAGTGCGTTCCTGAACTCTTCACTCCCGACATTCAAGTGCACTAGACCGTACAACCATGTGTTCTCTGCCAAAGTACCTATTTACTCTGCAGAAAAGTTGTAAATTCACTTACCGCCGGGCTATACAGTTTTCGAACCGTTCTCGAAAGCCCGCCGAGGGTAATGCGTTTTACAGTGGCACGTGGTTTTGCCAAAACGGGGAGAGAAGCGTCGGGCTGAGTTGCGAGGACCCCGCGAGCGGCGGTGCTCAATTAAACGAAGCTGCCAGTCCGACGAAATGTACTCGATCCAGAAGTCAATTGACCCGTTTTCGTGCTGGCATTGTGGTCGACTTACGTGCACGGTGTTACCGTGTACCACGGCAGCTCGGACACGCGTTTCACCGGCTCGAATTATCGCGCCATTGTTCGCCCTGTTACACAACATAGTAACGGATTTCTCGTGTGTGGCCATGGCTACGGACTAACCGGCAAACCGTACCATCCGTTATTACGGGCTATTGTTACGCGTCACTCGTTTCGCGATTAATTCATCCCGGCATTTAACTAAAAGCATCAACCGGCACTCCATTCTCCGTTTGCCAGAAACTGGTAAATTTCTTTATTCCGCGGAGTGAAGAGTGGCACCCATTGTCCACTGCTGGAAATAACTTTCTTTAAATTCACCGTCTCTCCGTCGACCCACTGTTCCCGGGTACAGAATGAAACCGCTCCCACTCGGGGAGACTGTCTGACTACATCCGTACACCGACCACTCTCGGATACAAGCCTCGAGTAATCGCTGCGGGCTGACCACATATGTTCCTCTACTACTGCGCCCGACTGGCAGGCTTAATCACTGACAACCCAGCGCAGATCGAATCCCATTCTCAACTTCGCAGTATCGTCTTCGGCATCTGTACGTCCATCACTGCCCCGGATTCTCAGCCAGAATGCGAACAGCGATTTCAATTGTTTTTCCCCTCGAGCGCGCATGTTCGGTTGAACGTAACGAAACTGCAGCTGCGTTGCTTCAAGTTGAACTACGTGGTTATCTATGCAACCTGGCCGCAATTGGTCAGAGAGTTGCGTGGAAACAGCGGAGATTTAATGATAACTCTGGCGAAACCGCCGCTGACGATTCCCCGTAGCTATTGATAGATAAATGGTGACCGATCACAGATCATCGACCTCATTTACATTTGCGAGCACAGTATCGGCGCCCAGCTTTTATCTCCCGTACGTGTGCACCTAGATAGCCCGGGCTCGATAAACGATGTCAGTGCGCGTTTGATGTCACATATCGATATCGATAAATCATGTCTTTTAGCGGGACCGATGACAACTGCTAATTCACGGCGCGCTAATGAACCGTTCGACCCCAGATTTCATTCCACGCGCAATACGTTTCATTTGGTATAACGCGAGCTTTTTCAATTTCAAACGATTCAGAGGGAAAATAACTTTCCTTTTATTCGCTTACTCCCGAAACGAAGGGAAAATTACGGCCACCTGAAACAACGAAAATCATAAGTGATTTTATTTTCTTTCGCTAGAAAGTCAGGCACAAATGCGTAAGTCGCGCGCGGGTTTTGTTTGCGCTCATTCTTGCCCGACCGTAGATCAGTCGTCGTAAACCATGTCATTTTCAAAAAGGTCCGCGTAACGTAATGCCTTTTTCTATTTTGATTTCCCCCGGGTCATCATCGTTTGTCTGCAATGGCGATCGAACTTTCCACGGCGACTCGGACCTACCTTTGAAGGTGCAGACCTCTGTTTTTCTTGGTGATGAGGCGTTTACGATTTTTATTTTTATTTTCCCTCTTCTCCAGCTGGCAGCCAGTCAGCTCCGGACGCAATACCTCTGACGCGCAGTTGCGATCTAATTCCGCGAGCCAAAGGAAAAATCGAGGGACAGATTATTTCGTGTCAACTAACTCTGGCACGATCAATGATTAAAACGTCGGGAAGTGGGAGGGAGGGAAGTGGGGGCAGGCGTGTAAGCAATCGCAAGGAAAACTTTGATCGGCAGGATGGATTTTTGCTCCGCGGCTCGTTTCTTTCTCGCAGTTAATTAATTAGCGTATGACGGCGGTTCCCTCCTATCCTTCGTTTAGCCTATGCCATCGCGATCCGACCTCCTCGTTCCCCGTCTACCTCTCTCGTTCACGCACTATCCCCTTATGTTTCTCCGAGCGGAAACTCGTCGCCTCTCGGCAACTCATTAATTTGACGCCACTTTGCGAGCGAGGGGATTCATTCTAGGTCTCGCGCCTTCCACAGATATTTAACCGAGAGTGCGATATTCCAGGCATTTCCAAAATCAGTCGGCAACCGTTACACCAACTTGCTGGCCACCATTGCAACAGACCTTTGCCTTTTTTCCACTGCCGCGATTTCTAATTATAAACCCACCATCCTGCAGACGGATACATATAGGGGAGAGTAGGGTAAAACGGGGCATCAATGTTTCTCTTAGATAAGAGCTGCGAATGAATTTAGTATCGCGTGACATGGGACCAAAGGGTCCTCACAGAATTTCGTGACAAACCATAGACCCGTGCACACGTTAAGATAAATGGCCTAGTCCTTGAACAAGGCCCAATAATTAAAAATTGAGAAGAAATTGTATTAATAATAAGGGTTCTATTAATTTGCAACGTTTAAACTGTTCGAAATATAATTGCAAAATGTATTAGCTTTATATAGATACAATTATAAGCTTACATAACTGAATAGTTATATCATGTAAAAATGTTATTGGACAGTAAAGCTTCAACAGTTTCAATCTCGCTTCTTATCTAATGGGCTCAAGCAAGCGAGAGAATATTTTTGTTAAGGTTGTAATTAATTATAATTTTATAATTTTTTAAATAGTGCAGTTGTTTTGGATTTATTGTATATTGAAGAACTGAAAATTAATTGGATCTCTTAATAATTTTTTTGTTTTTAATATTGAAATTGTTGCGTTTATCCACTAGTACACGATACCTTGACTCGGACCAGTTATTAAACGCGTGTTTAATGGTTATGTAAACACTGGTACAGACGCCAGTATTCAGTGAATTTTCAAAATTATTAACGTTTATTGTACCAAAGTAAATATTTTTTTGTATTCTATATATTTATGTTAATAATAACTAGACAAAAATATAATACTGTTTAAGAATTATTAGGATAATTGATCTTAAACTCGTCACAATATTAACATAACCTAAAATTGTATAATATACTTTTAATAATTTTTTCATACCGAAAATTTAACACAAATTTATTATAAATAAAATGTTTTTATTGCCCCAAAATATTACCATATTGATTTATTTTCATTAACTGATAGAAATAATTAAATTAAATATATATGCAATAATTGGGACACTGATAATTAATGACTGGGACACGCTATAAATTTTATTTAATTACTGTGCCATATGAACAGTTTCATATTTTAATTAGTTTAAAACTTTTCTTTTAACAAATGTAGATTCTTGTTACGTTATCTGAAAATATAAATTTTACGCTTTCGAATAATTATATTTAGTTATAATTTTATACTATTTAAATATAAAAGAAATTGCAATTATCTCAACTGCTTCCTTAACTGTTTCACCACTGGGCCATTTACCTTACTTTTCCGTTAAGAGAGTTGGAAAAATTTCCGGTATCGACGTTTCAATATTGTGTTGTACTTTCGACCTCTTTTCGGCACTTGGATTTCGAAAATTAATAACGTTAAGTACATCGTTGGATTCTATAGTCCTTGCGCTACATTTCGACGTATTAAAAAGTTCTTTACCTCACACTGAAGTGTAAATATTAAATGTTTACTAAATTACTGCATGTGGGGCAAAGCGGAACACCTATTTAACCCACTTCCACCAATCCAATTGTCTTGAAACTATGCAGGCGTGCTTAGTTATGATGACAATACAAAATTATGAAAAAAAAAAACGAGAGGGGTGAAAAAATTACCCAGTTAACAATAAATATAACCCATAACCACAAATCCAAACGACTTGAAATCAGCCTGTAACCACAAATCAAATCAATTCAATCGATATGTAATCAGCATATAACCACAAATCAAAACTTAGACACTAAAAAGTAAATAATAAACAAAATATACAAAAAAAATGTATTTAAAATGTACTGAAAATTAAAAAATTCTCCATGCACGTGTTGATATTCATTACTCATGTAAAAATCCATGTGTATTTGATTATTTTCAGTAAATTTTATGTTATCTGGTAAAATATTTTTTCTTACGTATATAATATATATTTTTGTTATATTTTATTTGTAATAGTTATATCTAAAATCTATATTTATAGTTTTTTACATAAATGAATACTTTTTAAATCATAAAAATAAAGATTTTGTACGTTTACATGGTCTTCAAGTGGGTGTTCCGTTTTACCCTACCACTTGAGCGAGGCGAAGATTTCAATACCTCCAGTAAATTTCATTTTCCTTCGTTCCCAAAGATTTTTCTTAACAATAGCTTTGATTTTCTTCTAGTCTAAGGTCCACTGAAGACTCCTGTTGAGGTCCCGCGTATTTTTCTCCTTCCGATTTTACGTTTTCACCCTCCAAATTTAAGCGTTCCGTTTTACCCCACTCTCCCCTACTCCACGGTGCTGATCAATCGTCCACAGTCAAGTAGAAAAAATAAACAGCGGCGCACTAACTCAGGCCCGGCGATTGTCGTCGGTCGTGTCGGTCCGAAACGCAAGCAAAGGGCGGCAGGGAAAACGAGTAACAGGACGCTTGTCAAGGCTGCGGGCACCGAAGCCTTGTTTTCTCTGCTTACGTTTTATTTGCATTCGGGCAAACACGGATGGACGCTGGGGAACGTGAACTCTCGCGTCTGGCTGCGCGGACACGCGTCCGCGTATCCACGTTCCGGCGAACGCGCAACCCGAACGATGAATGTGAAAATGTCGCGCCGCTCGCAGGATACGTTCCTTTTGTTTTTCTCATCCATTTATGCATGAAGGCAGCCCCATGCTTAATCCACCCCTCTCCGGGGAGAACGCATTGAAGCACGCCGCTGAAACGGTGCATCGACTTCTTTTTCCGGTTCCGCTGCTGCGAGCCCCCTCTTCCCACAACTCCCCCCCCCCCCCCCTGGCGGCCGCCGTTCTCCGCCTTGTCACGAAATCGAGCGTGTTCAACGCGCTGATTTTCGCGCCTCGCAGCCAGCGATAGCGGCGAAACGAACCGCGAAGCCCCGTCAAAATACGACATTTCTCCGCGATTCGGAAACATGGGTCGGTCGGGATTTGCGGGACGTCCTCCCTTTCTCCTTCGCTGGATAACCGGGGATAGCGCGTAATGAAAGCAGAGGCGGTTCGATCCGCCGCGTGGGGTCGGTTCTGCCAGAGGCTGACAGTGGTCCTGCGAAACGGGGACAATGCGCGGCATACATCTTGCTTTTCTATCTCCCGCTTTAATGCAATAATTCTGCCCGGCGTGCTCGCATTCCCCGGCGTCGTAAATACACCCACCAATTGTCTGGCACGGCCGCCGCAATCTTGAGAGGAAACTCGGGTAGGGGGCGCTCCATTCGGCCGCCTCGGTGCCCCACCGCTGCACCTCCACCCTCATTATCGACTAAACGATTTTCGCATCGATCCTGCCGCTAGTTGCCTGATTTTTCACTCGGAATGGCGCACATTCTGCCGTTTCAGCGGATCGATCGGTGACTGTATAGGTGGGCAGCTGACCAGCTACGTAATTGCAAGGGATTCTCGATTGTCATGCGTCCAAACTCGGCGGGAGTAAATCTTGACCACTGATTTATCGACGGCGCTGTTGTGCGAGGGCACGCGAGCCGGAAGACGGATCGGAACGAAGAATGAATTGTTGCGGGGGTATGAAAATGATTCTGTAAAAATTGAAAGAGCTCGGAGATGGAAGCCCCGCGCGGAGATACACTCGATACAGAACGATCATCCGTCTTTCGGGATTGCCGCGGAACGAGTGCATTGTGGACTTCACCAACCACCACCCTTTCCGAGCGGTGCGCTCTTTTGTCACTCTCCGTTTCTTCCACGCCCCCTGATCTCTACCTCTCGCTCCCTCTCAGCCTCCGCCTCGCCCACACCCCCCCCCCCCATCCCTGATCCCACTCTTTTGTTTGCGTTCTTCCATTCCGCAAAGCGCTCCTCGTCAGCGAGACGCGGATAAAATCGACCGGATGATCAGTGAACGAAGCACGCTTAGTGGTCGTTGTATGAATTGCAATTTCCTTAAAAAATTACTTCCCTTGTTTGCCTTTCAATTCGAGTAATCTCTTGTCTGCGATTCCCCTCGGGGCCGTTTTACGAGCTCGACTGGAAATCGCTACCCCCACACCGCTCTGTAATTCTCCAGGAAATATATTTCTGTTAAAATCATCACTGGTAATTCAAGCGTCAAAATCACCGTTTAGGCAGAGACCGAGCTTTTTGTAAGAAAGGAAACCGTTCCCCGATTAATTGCCAAAGTGTCTTCTCTGTTTCGCTCACTCCCACTGCAATCTAGATGCAATCTCGCCTGAATTCTCGCAGCCGGCGGAATCTGTCGGCCGAAAATTTCATATCTTAGAGGGAACATATTTCACGGAGGGGGGAAAAAAAAACACGACGTGGCTCGGTGTTAGGATTTTACGAGAGAAATATATTAGGGACGGGAGGGTAGGCGCGAACTCTCGCGCTCGCGCGGCCTCGACGAGACATTTAATGTCGCCGACAGGAGCGGAGGGAGGCTGCGCGCAGCGGATGCCGTCGACGCTCGTGTAATCGGATATTATATTCACCGATCGGATTGATATCTCTGTCCTATTATGCTACGGCATGAATCCCATTTTGAAGAATGCCGAGGCGCGGTTTCACAGTGATATTTGAATAGAGGATAGGCGGGGAGGGGAGGGGGGGGGGGATGATCGGGGGGAAAGTGGCAGCTAGAAACGATGGGGGCTGCTGGCTCGGCAGCGAGAACCAACGATTTCGACCGATCGAAAGCGACGGATACGGAAACCGACGTCGAACCGTAACCAGCAGCCTGCGAATCAAGGGCCGCAGAGTCAATGGCGAGGCGCTGTGCCTCCGATTTCCATGCACGCCGGGATTTTACGTTCGCATGGAAATGTTCCCGATCGCAGTTCTTCTGAAACGCTGGGACGTTAATTAAGAATCGCTTCGAAATCGCTTTAATTAGGGATTAATTCAATTCCGCGGGTACAACGGCCGACCGCCCGTTTTTCCTGCCAGAGTGGCAGCTATTACGATTCTCAAATAGCCTCCCAGCTATCCAAGTTACCGCACGGTATTTTTATCGCCGCGTCCCTTGCACGCGCTCCCGTGACGCGTTGCGAGTAGGTTGCACGCATACTGTACAAAGAGCTTCCTCGCGCTCGTTAACAGCCATTTTGTCATTATTGCGGCGGTGAAGAAAAAAAGTGGGTCGAATTCGCGTGTCGCGACAATTACTTTCTCCCCGCGTTTTAACGCGTTTAATCCGAGCTGTGATTCGAAATTCATTATAATCGCGGTGAAAGCCGCTCGCTGAAATTTATAGCTCGAAAAACTTTATGGATGTCGTCGGGGGGGGGGGGGAGGGAGGGAGGGGCAGGGTTCCGCGGCTTACGTCTAATCCCAATTAAAAATCGTTTTATCGCCGTCCTTCCGAGCAGCCACGTTTCCGGCGAACGTTCGGTCCGTTCGCCTGTCCCAGCGAACCGAAGTTAACTCGAGCAAATTATATTTTCCGGTCGGGGCAGTGCGGAAGAAAATAAGTCACGGAAGCGGGGGGCGGGTACCGGCTCGAGGAAAAAGGGCGGAGGGCCAGAACGGGGGGGGGGGGGGCGGGGGGGTGGGAGAAAAGGGAGAAAGAGGGAAAGAGAGAAATGTGGTGCCGCAGTGGCGACGCCGTCTGCAATTACAATGCCTTAATTTTATGCGCGAAGTTAAGCTCCCTTTAAGATTCCCGAGAGTGGTTGAGACCCCGCGGTGGCACTGTCCCCTAGCACCCTACGACCCCTTCGGGGTTTCCAACATCTCCGCGGAACGCTCGTTCCCACCGGCGCTGGCGTATTCATGGGAAACGTTCTTTTAGCTCGCGGAACCGGCAGGGTCTTCCGACGAGACGCGGCAATTATTTTAATTTGTTTAGAGACCATTCTCTTCCGTCACCCCATCCCTTGGCCCTTCCCGCGCCGACGGACTATCCCGGCAACCATTTCACTCGCGCCCATCCGATCGCCCTCCTTTCCTGGCCTTTTTCTCATTCAAGATTCTCCCTCCCTGTCCCTTCCTTCACCTGCCCGTAATTATTCCACGACCCGTAAACGCTCGTTTCCCATCGCGTGCATCACGAGGCAATCCCCCCACGCATCCCGTACACGACGCAATCGGAAAACTCCCCCAGCAGAAAGGCCGAGGTAGAAGCAATTGTCGCCTCCCGTCCCCGCCTAATCACGTCCTCGCCTCTTCCTCGTTCTTCGCTTCGATTACTGCTGCCCCCTCGCGCGCAACGCCCACTCTCTGTAGACGTCTTGGTTCCAAGCCTTTTTACGACTCTTCTTTCTCGCCCGTCGCGCTCCAGTCGTTCCTGGATGTTCCTTCGTTTACCGCCGCGCCGCCCCTCGACAACGAAACGTGGCAATATATCTTCGAGAGGTGTGTCGTTAATGAGGATTTTCCAGCTCGAGCGACGCCTTCGTAGACACTTTGCTCTCCGCTGCAGGAACAACTGCGCCCCTTTTCTTAGAACAAGCGAGAGTGAAACCGGGGGAAAAAGGACGAAGACCGATGCGCGTTGAAGCGAAACGAGGGCTCTCCTAACAATGCTTCTCCTTCGATTAGCGTTCCACGAGGTGTTTGAGCTCGTTTCGACGTGGGCACGCGATCCGTTATTTTTTCCTCACCCCGCCTGGCATTTCGACGGATTTCGCCTGGGACGAGGGTGCGCGAGGAGAAGCGAGGCGGTGATTAAGAGTTTTTCTGCGTCCCTTTAATTGCTCGTAAATCAGCCGTGGAGAGCAAAGCGCAAGGTGTATATACGAGAGGAGATGAGTCGCGACGTCGTCGGTGGAGGGTGAACGCCGACGAGTCTGCCGAGATCGGAGCCCGTGCCTCGCGGCAAGCTCGCCCGAGTCATCGTGCTCGTTAAAAACCAATCCAATTTGTCTTACGGCCGCGGACAAACTGTGCCGAATGAGACTGCACGGCTGTCGAAAGTTAGACGCTCGAGTCAACGTTGGACCGCCCTTTCGTTGATCGGCCGTGCAACGTCTTATCGTAGAAACTCGGCTCGAACTTTGTCGCTCGATTAGACTTACGAACTCGTTTGCCCGACGGTCCCCGTGATAATCGATGAGCTGACGCGAGAGCTTCAACAACTGTCCGCTGGGCCGAGCCATCGCAGGAGAGAAAATTCCAAACAAACGCTCGGCCCCCGGAGCATTCTGCTCGCCCAGCAACATCGGATCGGCGCATCCAGGAGGACGCGATGTTTCCTCCGCGATATAGCCGTTGATGTCACCGAAGGCAACTTCTCGATATAATGTTCATCCGTTCGGCACGTAGTTATGAAATTCTCCGTGCCGTCGGTCCTGCACAACGAGAAGGTTATCCCCCTCCACCCCCTGTCGGGCATTCGAGCCCCAACTCTGATACATCTTCTAATGCCATCTCGGAGAGCCCGATCTCCAGAGTAAAAGGTTATCTGACTCTCTCGGTCGAGTGCACTTCTGTCGGGCCTGTATTGAGTTTCAAGCTCGGTACTCGGAGGGTGAGCAAACTCTCCTCCGTTCGGACCTTCCCCCCCCCCCCGACTATGACGAATCGCGAAAGTTGAGTGAAAAATTGCACGGGCTCGCGTACGTGTGGGTGTACAGCTAAGTGCCGGGCGCGTCGTACGTGTCCGCGCGTGCACGTATGCGTCTGCCGCATCATCGTCTCATCGCTCCTCCATCCTGGACTTTTATTCCGCCGCAAATTAATCTCCGTCGGTCTAACTCGCGCGCGAACGCTCGACTGATCCGTTCCCGTTGTTTTTTTCTTTTTTTCAGCTACGACGCGAGGAATCGACAGTTCGGCAAGGCGAAGCTCTGGAGCGCCTCGGAATTCTGGGGAGACAGGGCGTCGTTCAGAGCGAGCCCCCCAGCCCAGCTGACCATTCGGGATCTCCGGGAGAGGGACGAGGGAGTTTACAGGTGCAGAGTAGATTTCCGAAACTCGCCCACCAGGAACCTCAAGGTCAACTTCTCCGTTATCGGTAAGTCCCTCCAACTCCTGACGCATCTGTCCGCACTCACTAGGGACACTATTCGGTTGATGATGGAATCGCGCAGATTTTTTTATATAGATCGAAATTATTTGTCACCACGGTCACAAAAGCTGATCTGACCTTGAAAAATCAACAAAGGTGGAAGAAGGGAATGAAGAAAAATGAGGGAAACAGAATGACAACACCGTCTGTAGAAATTGAATTATCTCTATTATATGAAAATATATTATATTAAATGAATGATAATAGATTAATGATAGATAACAATTGGAAAAAAATTAATGATAATGCTGTTGGAAATCACAATAGTGGGTAATTAACTATTTCATTTATGATGATCCTGACGGCAAGAAGGTTTAAATAACTGATTGAAGGAATAATAATTTTCACGATGACTGCAACGAGCGAACATTGTTTCTTTCATACCTTGACCAACGAGACAGTCGAATCATGTCACTGCGAAGAGTGATCGACAGATCACACATATAGTGCGCGACACTATTTTTTGCTGAATATATTATTATGTATAGATTAATTGAATAATAAATGCCCAGAAAAGGTATATACAATTTTCTTTAAAATCATGTAAAAAGTAACTAAGACAAAGAATTATTAGTTAGAAGAAGAGGGCGTATTGTTTCAAATGTAAGAATTAGTAAACAAGTGACTATTCATAGCGACAAACTTTCTCGTCAAGAAATGTGTCGCAATAAATTAGCCCTCGCTATAAGTTTTCTAAAATTGTATGTAAATTCCGTATATTCAAATTGTTTTATTTGTCTTATTTACTTCTTACATGATTTTTAAGGAAATTGTATATGCCTTTTCTCGGCATTTTTTTTTTCAATTAGGGTAAAGGCAAGTAATATGGAACATCTGATTTCAAAAGCTTGACAAAAGTAGGGGAATTGTTTTTCTTAAATAAAACTGACACGAGGCGACGAAGAAACTAATGCATAATCATATTTCCATAATTAAATGTAAAAAAAATCCAATTGTTTTGCAATTATAATAAAAAAAACTGAAAAGAGTGAAAATCGGCCGTTCGAAAAAATGGGTTCTAATATGGAACACCTAGGAAATTTGTAAAGAAAACTCAAAAATCTTTACTGTTTTTTACTAAAAAATGAAGATTTATTAAGTAGAAGATATTTCAAGGTATGAAAGAACCAGTGTTCGCTCGTTGCAGTCATCGTGAAAATTATTATTGCTTCAATCAGTTATTTAAACCTTCTTGCCGACAAGATTATCATAAATGTAATGGTTAATTACCCACTGCTGTGATTTCAATAGTATTATCATTAATTTTTTTCTAATTGTTATCTATCACTAATCTATTATCATTCATTTAATATAATGTATTTTCATACAATAGAGATAATTAAATTTCAACAGACGGTGTTGTCATTCTCTTTCCCTCATTCTTCTTCTTTCCCCTGTTCCACCTTTGCTGATTTTCAAGGTCATACCAGCTTTTGGGTGCATCTTTAATTTACATTTTTGTGACCGTGGTAACATATAATTTCGTTCTTATATAAAGAAATTTCCGCGATTCCATCATCAATCGAACATTGTCCCTAGTCAGTGCCATTCTCCACGAAAGCTCGAGCAAGCTCCAGACGACGCTCCGGAGCTGCGGTAAGAAAGAAGACGGTCCTAAAACCGTGGGTCGTAATCGTTGAAATCTAAAGACACTTTTCAATCCACCTGCCTCTTGGGGGACGAACTTCGCCGCTTGGGCGCGGAACTACTTGGAAACTTATCGAAGTTTCAGCTTGGCTCTGGTACTTGGGCGGATCGCCGAGAATAGGAAGTATAGGAAAAATCGTCGCGACGATTGCTGGTCAGCTGAAGCACGATCGTTAAACGAGAACAGCCGACCGCGATGGACAATCGACAAACGATTGTATCTCGAGAGCTGCGCGCTTTGCGGTCGATTAGTCTGCACACCGACTCGTCATTCCATCGAGCTGGTCGGCTTGATTGCCCCTTCGGGCACCACTCGAATAATGCCACTCGGACCTTACTTGTCGATCAAGGCTAATCAGTGCCCGAGTAACTTTAATACGTCTCGGCGGTGATTCGGGAAGTCAATGCTCAGTAGCGAAGCTAGAAGGGCTAGAAGAAGCATCGCTGCGAATATTTTCAGATCTAACCCACCTCCGCGGAACACTGGCTTATAATATATCGCATATTTATCCGGAAATCTGAGCGCTACGATACGGGAATAAAGAGCGCGTTTCTCGGCGTCAGAGATGGGCCACTCCTTTACCCCGTGCTTTTCCAGGCACATCAAGTAACGCGGGTATACGATTTCAAAAGACGCTTTTGCCAGCGCGAAATTTTATCTCGATGCAAAAAAGGCTGCAGCCTTTGGGGAAGTGATTGGCTTATTACATGGAAGAGGAGAACAAAGCCGCTGGACCGTTGGAGCGTGTCTGATCGATGGCGGTGTATCAGTTTTCGCCTTGGAGGCTGCAACAACGGTCAGGGGGGGGGGGGGGGGGGTTCTTGATACTTGCCGAAAGTCTGAGACAGACCCAGAGGAGCGTCGCTCTTGTCTCTTAATAGAATCGAACCGGTATCGTGGCCACCGTTCAAGGAGAACGCGCTTCGTGCTTGTCGCCGGGCAGAAGCCCAAAGTCCTTTCAGGCAACCCCTAACCCAATTTGCCCATCGATCGGCTATTAAACTCAGTTAAAGCGCGGACTGTCGATTCCGCTCGAAGGAGTAATCGGGAGAAGTTTAAGACGTTCCTGAAATCTGCCGAGACGTGGCAGGAGAAGAAAGGGAAGCTGGGCATCGCGTCTCGTCCAGCCTGTGTTCATCCAATCCTCGCCAGTGCCGCGAACCTGTCTTCCGTGGAACGTGTGAAAAAGAGTAATGGTCAAGGCTGTCGCGGACGAATCTACGCTGCCGGAACGGTGGAGGTTTCTTAAAACACACACTGCGATGAAATTCATCTGGACCATGGACATGGACCGCTAAGATTGTCTTCGTACTACCTATTATCCTGGTTCCATTACCAAGCGCGTAGAAACGAATGTCGAGGGAAGATGCATGGATATTGGGTTTAATAGACGGCCAAGTTGGTAGCATATCCTGACGCAGGATCGGAAGCTCTCCGAGAGGTAAGTAATCGAATAGACGGTAGAGCTAGCAGTCGAGAGGCCATCGACGTAGGAACACCGCGCCGCTGTGGCTCGTTTTACGCCTCGACGCACGCCAACGCCAAACGAGATCGGTGCTGCAAGTTAATTTGAAACTGCGTCCAGGCCGGATAGAGCGGGCGCGGATGGAACAACGGGGGGAATATATCGGGAAAGCAGGGAAGATTCTGGTATATATTCGTGCCTAAAAGAAATCGCAGGCGGTCTCGGTAGAGCTCAGCCCCGTTAAACGACGCTGGAATCTCTCGTTCGCTGCTCCCATTCCTTCCTTCCCTTCCGTATTCGCTCGTTACACCTTGAATATTCCCGCCATACATTTCTCCATTAATCGTGACGCCGGGGAATTGTGTAATAACTGGCGGCGATGCTGGATATAAAACTCAAATACCGCGCCTCTCTTTATTCCGGTTCGTTCTGTCGTTCTTGGGAGTTAACGCCGAGTGTGTTTGTTCTTCTGGTAATTTTCCAGCCGTGCATATAGTAACCGTGAGTCGCCAAGTCCCTCGGGTTCTTCGGTGGAACTGTAGAAGCGGCGCTCGGCGCTCGGTGCTCGTAGGAGCCGAGGTCGCTCCGTGTTTGAAACTTGGAGGCGAAAGCTGCTGAGGCGTCGACTCGGTGAACGTTAATCCGATTAGGATTTAGTTTAGATTTTGACAGGGAATGCTGGCCATCCTCTGGAACCCTTCGGGCTCGTCTAATCGCCGATTAAGGAGAAATTAATTCCGTCTTATCCCGCTTTCCACTCGCACCTCCCCCATCCTCCTTCTTCGATCGGTTTATACATCTCGCCGCGTATCGCCTTAAATATCTGCCCTGGCAGTTTATCTAGTCGCGCCACCGGCCAAACGACACGCCCTTCATTATCTAACGTTATTAGTTCCCGAGCTAATGACTCCCTATCTCTTCGTTTACGCTCGAAACTTTTCGCATCGTTGCGAACTACCAGATACCCTATCCGGCGTGATTATGCGCGCTTATCAAAACTACCGTCGAGCTTTCGCTTCGCGGCGGCTCTTGCCAGCCGTACCGCTAAATTTTCCTTGTCGCCGACAAAAATTGTTATACATTACTTTGCAACCTAGTTAATTGGCAGTTCCAACCGAGTTAGCCAAACCGTTTACAGATTATTTCTCTCTCATGACCGCGTAGGAATGTTTGACAGATAACTTTTTAGTAACTCCGCTTCTACCCTTGCTATAACTACTCTACAAACTGGATTAAACTCTCTAGCGACTCCCTAATGAGGATCTCTAAAAATCTCTCTCGAAACACTCGTCATTTACACGATAAGAGAGATTCTAACAACACATTTCAATGGATCTATCGCCTTTGACAATCCGCCAGACAGTTTCCCAAGTAGTATTGGAATTTAATGTTTTCAACACCTGCATGAAAATGGGTGCTTTTTTGCGCCTGCTGAGCGCGAGCAAAAATGCATATTTCAGACGTATTCGCGTTTTCTACTGTTAGAAATATTGAGGGTCAATGAAAATCTAGGCCAATACTGGTAAAATTGCAATATATTCTGTGCAGAATATAACGAAGTCTCCAAGCGCCCGTTCCTTTTAGAGACTCGCAAGTAAATTCACTTATAGAGAATGGAGTTTCCCGATTTGGAATATATATTTTTAAAGTACTCATAGTAACTAAGAAATCCTGAAAATCATATCTTATTGAGGCATATTCGAAAACAGCAAAATCGTCTTATTTCAGAATAATTGGCTAAAACCTGGCATCTGCATGTTTTTTGAGGGGCTGAATCCGAATATGATGTTATTTTTTGTGTAAAAAGATTTCATAAGGTAGTTCTCTTAATAAAAAATCGTTTTTTTTTTGGAGACAACTCCAAAAGGGAACGCCGGAGAATTTTTTATATAGACGACTTCAAAGATAATATGGGGAAACATGATTTATTTTAATTACGCATTATTCCTGTCATTATTAATTAATTACCGTTGTTGCACGTTATATTTAAAAATAAATTTTAGTTTGTAACGCGCACATAACCTATTTTGAATTTCATATTAAAAAAAGGTGGTCGACTACTATGTAGCTATCGGACCGGTCGACTTTTAGAGTTAAGCGGTCGATTATTAAAGCATTCGGACACTTTATTTTTAACACTAATTATTTATTTTCCCCAAACTTTTATACTAACACAACATTTTTAGTGATACATTAAATACATTTGAATTATTTCAATACATTTTATATATTTTATAACATTGATTGTTTATTTTTTTTTTAAAACTTTTCATTCGAGTTTAGCTTTAAGTGGTCGACTACTCTTGTTTTCACCCTACTAAGGCGTTGTATCGAAATCGATATAATCACCAGCGAACGAGAAGCACATTATTCCCTGAAATAGATGCTTCATGCTGAATATCCACGCTTAAGCCTCTTATCGGCGATTACCCATTAGCCCCTTCGAACGTAGAGTAATGCGTTGAACCCTTAAAGGGAAGCGACACCCCCTAGCGGCGGCCGCGTCGTACAACCTACAACTTCCGCTATCGTCTTCGGCTCGTCCTCACCGGACGTTACCATGCATTTCCTTCTCCCTTTTTGCGCGTCTCGGTGCCTTCTAATGCCTCAGAGTCGCTGCTCGATGTCGGGCTCCGTTTAAGCCTCTTATCTGTAATTACCCGGGGACTCGGAAGATGGGAAAAGGAAGGGGCTGGTGTCTCAATGAAATAAGCCGGACATCAAACACTCGCAGCTACCCGAGAATCGGTTTCTCCATCGGAGTGCACGAACCTCTGTCGCCAGTTATTCGTGGAAATTAAATATTCCACCGAAGGGGAAACGGTGCGTGATCCCCCGGACAGAGGGGAGGCTGGGAGGGTTGCCTCTCTCCTCGTCGAAGACACACGAGCTCCGAGGACAGACCCGCGGGGGAAGACACGGGGGAAATTATGAAATACGAAGGCGGACTGCACACACCGGGGATAGTCGTTCCGAAATTTCCGCGTGGAAATGACGCCGCTCGTATTTCATCGTTAACGAATTCAATGGAAAATTCAAGGAGGCTCCTGGCGGCAGTCGGTGTCTGTATCCGGTTGACCAATCCCGTCGTGTTTCGCGCTCCATGTCCTCGGTTCCTCGTATTCCCACTTCTACCAATTTTCTCTTTCGATTTCTCCCCCGCCGCTACCGCTCTGAAAAAACTTCTGCCACTTTCTCCACCGAGAGCAGCATATTTCTAAAAATAGAGAACAATTCCTCTCGCCATCCTACTTCGGCTCGACAATTTTATGATATAATATATGCCTCGTCCTCCTGTCTTAAAAACAAACGTCGCGCATTTCCTCTCGCTCAAGTCTCGCGAATAATTCGCCACCAGCCACGAATACTGTATCGTCGGTGTAAGCCACTCTGATCCAGGGAACAGCCCCTAACCGAAGTAGATAATGGAGACGCAGATTCTGAACGGGAGACGGAACAGAGAAAGTTCTCTGGCGCGGTCGGTTCGTCGTGAAATAAGATGGGAGAATGGCCGAGGGAGATTACTTTCGCGGACATGCCTTTAGTCAGCCCTCTAAAGAAATCATGAATCGGGCGAAACGAGGCTCAATAATGTATCGACTCGACCGGAACTCTGCGGAAAGTTGGCCCGAGTGGTCGGCGGCCGTCGAGAGTGGAGGGATCTCGGTTGGAAAGTTTCAGCAGACGTGGAAAAGGAAGCGCCAAGCCCGCGACCACTGAATAGGCATTGGTCGTCGATACCTATATTGTTTGCCGTGGCGATCCGCTTCCTGTAGCTTCGCGTCCGTCGAAAAATTCTCAAGCGCCCGAATGCTTGGAGCATTTCAAAAATCCCCGAAAGAAGCGAGTCGTCCGCTAGTTTCTTCGTGGATCGTTGGGCAGGATCAATAGGGCACGGGCGGCTGTATAAACGCGCGAGATATCCACGTCTTAGGAGACGTAACCGTGGAAGGATTTCTCCAACGTCTCCTCCCTTTCAAAGCGTGCCCATGAAATCCAACGGTTTCCGTTGCCATTCTGCCCGCCCTCTTTCTATCCACCTACTTCTTGCCGTTCTTCTTCCCGTTCGTTTCTCGACGAAAGTTCGCCGGTCGCCGGGGGCCAGCCACGAAAACACGGCGGTCCTCATTAGACGGAAGGACGTCTACAAGAATTTTAAAACATCCTGTTTTCCAAGGAAGCCCGACGACTGATAGTTCCCCCGAGTCCGGGGTCTTGACCGACGACGGCGGAGGGAAAGGACCTCCTCCATCCCCTTCTATACATCTTTACTACCCCGTTGATTCTTGGGGGCGAAACTCTGAATACGGGTGAATTAAGAAAGCTGAAGGAACCGTGTAAGGAGGTGTACCGCGGGAAACATTGGCCGGTAGATTGATCGATGCGCTTTCATTCAGCCGGCTACGTGACGCGAGCTGCAGGGAAACGCGAGAACGCCCATTGGATAGATGGTCCTGAAATAGCGCGTAAAAGATTGCCGATCGATACGGTGACGCGTCATGAATCATAAGAGAATTTCAGAGTTCGCCAGCTGCCGAGCCCTTTGCCGCGGAGCAATGGAAAAGCATGCGATGGAAAGATTCGCAGACGGTCCACCTGCCGTATTTTTCCGCGCTGGAAAGCTCATTCGTCTTTACCGTCGTTCGCGTGATCCCTTCCCGGCGATCTCTCCTTCTTATCCCATGAAACGCTGCTCGAGAAGGGAAATGGATACACGTCCCTGCTGCCGCGGGATCGCGGATCATCATCGACGGGGAGACGTTTGCCACGTTCGAACAGATAAGAATTGTGTATTTCTCAGGGCCGGGTATGGTGCGAATATCGAGAATCTCCGTTATCGAGCATCGTTCTTCCCGCCGGGCCGCGACGCGGGAATCGCGCGCGAACCCGGGAGGAATGTAAATTCGCCGGCATAATTTATAATTTTCAATTTCCAGGGGCTCGCGAGATTCGCAGGGCTTGCAGCGCGCATCGTACGTTCCCTTATACCTACGTATCCGATATCTCGCGCGGCGTATCGAGCTGAGGAGATTGGAAGTAGAATATAGCTTGTTTTCGGCGGTCGGCCGCTTGTATCTGGTTGTTGGAAGCCGGGCCCTTTGATTCCACGCTGGGAAACCTTGATTACAAACCGGTGAAAAAGATCTTTGCTTTTGTGACTCTGTTCGCCGGTATCGAGAGAGGGTCGCAGGTTATTCGAGTCACGCGTAGGATTCGCCGTCATTCCCGATATTCCTGCTTCGGCGTGTCCTGTCTGTTGGTGGCTCTTGAACGTGTTCCGATCAGAGGTCCTCGGCATTCTCTCCTCTAACGTTCCCACGTTTCGCATTCCACCACCCTCAAAGACGTTCCGGTCCTCTTTGGCCTCTCTCGAGCGGAATTGCGTAATCAGCGCGCGTACTTGCCTCAGAAATTGAATCTCAACTGTTCTTTCCGGTACCAACAATCTACCTCCCAGGGGACAGGTCAGCGATTGTTGTACCTACTTACGTACTGGCTACAGTTTACGGCACGGTAGGACAACTTTCATTGGAGGCTCACTGTGCGAACGCTTTAGTTCAGACTGTCACACGCGAGCCGAAGGGGAGACCGGGCCTGGTAGGCCAGTTTTTCAGTTTTTGATTTTTAATAAATTACGTGGGCGAAATATCATTAAACCGGTTAGTTTATTTGATAGGGCATACATTTGGCTATCTGATTAAATTATTAGTGTTGACTCAGTGTGGCAACAATTAAGGTATTTTAATGTTTTTCTAACACGTTCCATGCTGGTCAACCAGCCCACAGTGGTTCGAGTATACTACATGCTAGCTGGACAAAATTATTCTTTCGTGGGTTTGGGTTTATATGGGTTTCAAATTGTTAGAAAACAAACCTGATTCATGTCACAGTTTATTATGTCACTAAAAATCTCTCCTGCCGAGCGTCGCACTCGAAAACAATTCACAAAACATAGTTTTGCAAATTTTTGCAGATCGATCATTTGATTAAAAAAAAACTAGAAAGTCTCTACTTTCCGTACGTTCAACCCTTGTCGCGTGGAACGACGTGGAACATACAGTAAAACACTATTGCAATAGCGATGCAGAGAAAACTGATTTCAAAAACCAGGTTTTAAACTTCAAAACTCAGAAATTACAGGAATAGACATAATGTTATAATTGATAATTATAGTTAAACTACAATACTGTCGTTTTGTTCTGTTTCCTTTATTGAATTAGTCATATTTTTATTTTATTGATATTTGTAGTGAAATAATAAACTGTAATACGAATCAGGCTTGTTTTCTAACAATTTGAACCCCATATAAACCCAAACCCGCGAAAAAATAATTTTGTCCAACTATCATGTAGTATACTCGAACCACTGTGCAGCCCCATGATCGGGGTTGGTTGACTTAAAGTATGGGGTAGGTTGACTATATGTAGGTACAATCAGTTAAGAAAATGTTATTAGTAACTTATCTCAGTGGTAAAAAAATAACACAATGTCACAAGCGTTGTTTCATTATAAAATATTAATTTCTTTCTTTCATATTTTAATAATAAGCTGAAAATTGTTTCAACTTTAACATTAATTATAATGTATTTATAACATAGTGTAAAGTTTAGGGTTGTCATCCCCATGTCACCCTAACGAAAGGGGGTAGAGATCTGAAATTTCTCTCAGTGGATTTTTAAGCAAAGAGTATTATTTTATACATAAATACTAAAACTGGTGCTGGGGCTGTTTTCCCTATGCTTATCCGGCTAGACCCTTTAAACAAAAAAATAAAAATCTCTGTATGAATAACAAAATAACATTTTAAATCTTATTAGTCAACCAGCCCCGACCGATCATTTTGACTTCAATAATCTATACAACCTTCAATTATTTATATATAAACAAAAATAGTATGTCAATAGATCGTCTAATAAACAAACTTTACAATAGTCCCTTAACATTTATTCTATTGTAACTATATAGAGCGTGAAAAAATAAAATCTTTAAGAAAAAATATTTACTTACGTAGTCAATTTTTCGACAAACGCTGATAACTGTTAAAAAGTGTGCGATCGCGGGGTCGAACATAAATGCATGGTATAGTAGAAGTGACTTCTTTCTACAGTGAATGTTTCCGCAGTAGAGCATATGTCGGTGCAAAGTTGTTAACAATTAGCTATCTAACTAACTATCGCAGGCAAAATTGTGTACAATAATTCTTTCCCATTCTTGAGCCGCTCTAAGGCAGTTCTATCGGTAACAGTAAAATGAAAAGTAAAACCTCATTTTATTCGTCTAAAATTGACGCTTTACAAGAATCGTCCGAAAATTCAAATACGCAGCGAAAGGATTAAGCTACCTTCAGGAAACGACTCTAACAATTTGGTTTGCCATTGTATGAAATGAATAATGAAACAGGACGGCGCAAAGCACGCAGTTACATACGACCCCCTCCTTCCTTTCCGCCACAACAGCAATAATAATTGATAGTACGATTACCTCGTAAAAGACGAAGTTGTGGAGGAGCTCGAGCGTGGTTCCCCTTCGAGTCGATACTTCCTCGTGGCCATGAAATAATTGATACGGCGCCAGCGTGCTCTTCGCCCCCCGGTACAGAATCGAATCCAAGTGAATTACCGCGACGCGTCGCGGCCGATCCAGTTGCTAGATCTCGGCCGAAAGTGTTTCTCGATCTTTCGCTTTCCGTAAATCTCCCGAGCGGAATGAAGTTCGGCAAAGTCCCGCGAAAGACTCTGCCCGCCCTCGAAATTCCCCGGGAATCTGGATCGCGATACGCGGCTGTAGGGAGACGAAAGTAAAGCTTTCAGGAAACTCGAGATGGAAAAGATGAAAGCGGTCGGATCGCGAATGGAAGACCAGTTAAGTAAGTCCCGCCGCGTGGTAAGTCGGCGAATTTTTACGTGGAACAGGGAACTAGTCTTTGTCCGGCCTCGATTCTTTCTTCTATAAGCACCGTTTGTCTGTCTGTCTGTCTCTTTTAAGAGGCGTTTGAGCGCCACCGCCGCCGGCAGAACATTTCCAATTTTCTAATCCGGCCAGGAAGGTCGGTCTCTTTACTCGAGGACTGTATCTCGCGATCGAAACGCCCGCGATTAAAAGAGCGAAGCAATTAGGAGGAAGCACGGACGTTCAGACGTCTCCTTTCATCAAAACTGTACAAGTTTATGAACTGCACTTTTACTTGGAATTATCGCGGGATCCGGATCAGTCCATTCGTTTTGCAAGCTCTCCAAGAAATAGCACTACGAATAATAGAGTTTCCACTACGTAGACCTACTATATTCGGATGAAAGGGAGCTTCGATTGAAGCTACACGCGGCAGTCGAAAGGAGAATGGGTCACAGAAAGTTTGCCAAAAGGAGGGGAAGCGGCAAAGAGCGAGTAGAGCGGGGAAAAACACGGGCTTATGAGTTCCCGGGTTACGCATGAATGGTAATTGCTCGGCGTCTCGTTACGGCTGTTCTTTCTCGTCGGAAAGCTAGAAGCGTTGTGTCGCTCACGATCCGGGAATGAAAATGCCCGCCGCAAAGCCACAAAAGCCACGAAGGAGCGGGAACGGCTTCGACAGAGAACGAAGGAAAGCGTGTCCTCGAAAGCTTGGGCGCGAGAAGGCCGTTTTATGCGTGCTTCGTGTGTCACGGCCGATAATAACGCTGCGACTCCTATTTCACCCCGTTTCGCACCACGCCATAATTTTGCCGAGACCCCTCGCTGTATCTCGCGTCCGAGTTTACGACGACTTTAAACCGAACGAGGTGTCACAGAAACGGCAACGTTTCCGGATAATTTCGCGCGTCTTCGCGAAATGAAACGAGCGCGCGAGGTCTTAGACGGCACTTCCAGATGCAACAGCTTCGAACTTCGATTTTTTAACGACGATAAAGCCCCGACCTTTTACAGGATGCGCGACGCTATCTCGCGTACGCCCGATTGCGCGGAAAATCGGAACGCGTTACCAGACAAACATCTGCGAAGCTGCACTGATACCTATTGCGACGCCGTGACACCGACTCGATTTTAGAAACGTGTCGTCGGCTCGATCCTCCCCCGGGGATATCCAGGATATTTCCCTGCGATCTGAATGGAATCGCGAACAGTTCCGGAGCACTAGTCGACTCTCTGTCGAGAGAGGTTCCGCCAGATTCGTCGCTTTGTCAATCTTTTTGGTTAGCAAGTTTTCCAGAAAGTTGGCGTATCGACACCTTTGAAATTTCACCGGCGCGAGGTGTCGTCGCCTGGCGAGGCTCTTCCCCGAGGTACACACACGTGCCACGTTTTTCTGCTCTGCCCTTTCAGTACACCTGGCTAATAAATAAGGGCGATATACGTACGAGAGCGTAAACAGACTAAGGCTGTGACGATAGTTGGTCGAATCCGATACTGATATGGAACCGTCGACCGTAAGTTTGGTCGATGAGTAAGGCGCGTGTACGGCCGATCCCTTCCGACTCCGTAAAAGATTCTCCTTTCGCCCTTTCGTCCGTTTCGCTCTCTCGTCGGGTGAGCCATGCCGGTTTCCGAAGGGAGAGACGAAAATTTGTCCGCGCACGATTTTCCCGGAACGGCGGGGGAGGAAACTGTGTCCATAGGACACGGCGCGTTCGATGAAGGATGGGGAATTTTACGGGCTCGTAAACGATTCCGACGTCCCCGTAACTCAACGCACGACCTCTTCCCTTCTGTTGCTCCTCTTTCGCTGTCGCTCCGGCAACCGAGCAGCCCAGCGACTCTCCCTTGACATTGTTTCCGGCCCCTTTTCTCCGTGCTACCGCCGTCACGTCCCTTCCGCAACACCCCCATTAATTTCTCCTGCTTCGCGAAAACTCGCTTCCCTCGCGTTACCGTCTACCGCTTCCTGTCGATCGTCCTCCGCCCAGGATCGTCCCAACCACCGCCCCGCCGAAGCGGTGAAACCGGGTTGCGCCACGGTCAGAAATAAAGGACGCGTCTTTCGGCGACTTTCATTCGGCGCGCTATAAATTGCCGAACCATGTAGTCGCCTAGATGATCCGTCTTTGAATTCGAGCGCCCCGATCCTTCGAGCAGCCCCGAGATAGTCCAACGATCGAATTAAATGAAACGCCGAGACCCGGCCATTCATTGCCCTTTGGAAACGCTCCCCCGGGATTACGCAAATATTTTCCCTCCGGCCCATTGGCTTCCCGCCTCTTTCCGCCTCTACCCACCGTCCTCCGGCCTCGACGTACCCATTCGTTTTCGTACATAGAGCCCCCAGTCTGTGCCGTGCCCGTTCTTTTTATGCGCGCCCGTTAGTGTCGTTCGATCCGAAAGACCAGCCACGGTTAACGGGACGAACGAGCATGGCTCATTCTAGTCAACTAAATTCTTCAAGGAATGCCTTATTTAAAATCTGCTTCGTCGCTCCGGTCCGTTGCACTTTAATCCCTGGTCAACCTCTCTCCGAACTTCGGGTCATTCCTGCAGCGGATTGGGTCTCGCGATCCTTCGTCGTCGGAAATAACAGCTTGGTTTACGACACGTTAGGAGAAATCCCTCACGTCCGTGCAATAAAGTGTTTCGCCTTGGCTCGCGCTCTCCGCGTCGTAATTGATGGTCAACGTTCTTCGCCGCCGGTTTCGGGGGCCATGATTAGTATGAGATCGGCGTAAAACGTTTTGGGGATGCAGGCGATATTGCGGGGGAGGGGGGGGGGGGGGTGGGTGGGGCGACTGCCCGTCTATATATAGATATAAAAAGGGGGCAGACGATTCCGAGGAGGATAAAATTTATCACCCGGCTGCCGGTTGAGGTGAACGGTATCGGAAACGATATCGAGATTTATCGCAGCCAACGGCGCGGCGATTCCCCGAAAGGGATCGGTTCCCCGTCTTCTTGGTGGCTCGGAGCTCGAACCACGCGTCTCGCAGATTCAATCGAAAGGCGCCGCTCGATACGGCCCGATACCATCGATTGCTCGCGTAATACGATATATAGCGATGGCCGTTTGCTAGCGCTGTTTTCGCGACCCCGCCTTCAATTCATTTGAAAAATTTCTCATTTCCGCCAAAGTCTACCTACGTAGCTGGGCGCAGTGGCCTCGCACGTGGCACGAAATCTCTCGGCAACTGGCAGCCTCGCCCCCTGATAAAGATTTTACCACCTCGCTGGTAAGCCGGCCAGACTACCTACAGTTCAAAGGACGAACCTCGTTTCCCGCGAATAGAAGCGAAACGGTTGAAAGAGCCTCCTTTCGGATTAGTTGAGAAGTCGCCTTACGAGAAGATATTATCCCCTTTTCATTCCGCAGCCCGGACCCTTATTTCAAGATTTAGACAGCCCGACGCAAGATCATCCGTCCCCCATCTTCACCTCCACCGTTGCCTTCCTTCGCGAAAGGAGGCGGACAAAACCTCCGAACAAAATCCACCCACTTTGGCCACGGCGACACCGTCCACTGATCCCTGCGAACACACGTACCGTCCGCACCGACGAGAGCCTAAACTCCTAAGGTGCCTCTGAAGCCACTCGACGGTAAGAAGGCAGCCAGCATCTCGCGAAGCTAAATGACTTTACGAAGCGAGAATCTGATCGTTGGAGGCGATCCGCTCAGCCGGCGACGTTGATAACAATACCGGAAGGCCGTTGAGTGGAAATGAGAAATTTCAATTGGCGAGGCGAGCGAATCGCCGAGCCATCCAATAAATCTCGAAATCGCGCTCGACGTCACGATACGTCGTTCGCGGTTTCGATCGCGGCTTTTACTACCTTGTAAACTCTTGCCCGCTACGGCGGCGCTTATGTTACCGCGGAAAGGCGAACGAGCTGGCCGCCGATAGAGAGCAGGATAAACGGAGAACTGGGCTTCGCTCCCGTTAATCGTTACCGCGGAATAAATCTCCGAATAATCCATGAACTACACGATCGATTTAGGGGAAACTTGGCGCCAACACTTTCGCCACGATATCCCGCGACGTTGGTTGCGTTGCCGTTGGAAATCAAAGAAACTGCCCAGTCCCTGTCGTTTCGTTTTGTAATTTATCACGCCTGTAAATGTGGCCTCTGGTAGAATCAAGCTAAAAGTCAACTGCGACGGGGAAAAGGCGCGTGGAACGAAAGGTCTCGGATGGATGGAACCTGCATGGAACATGGGGCATGTCGCGTCACAGGGTCGGAAATTACTTTGGCGGGACTATATCCGGTTACAAGGACAAGGGCGAGCGTTAGCCGCGGGAAGAGATGCGGTGGATCGCAAGTTTCCTGGCTCACCTGCTTAGTCCTTCTTGCTCGCGATACAGCGCGGCGGGGGATGAGGATTGCTTGTCAAACGCAAACGTTCGACGTTGCGACAAGAGAAAAATGGCCGACGAGATGCGAGAGGAAATAAAGAGTATGCGGGAAAGGTGGAGGCATTGTCCCCTGGAAAGGAGGAAAGAATAGAGAGCAGGAAGAAACGGCGTAGCAGTCTTTCTCGGTCACGTTTACCTCGAGTCGGCAGCGTTCGTAAAACATCCAATTTCCGTAGAAGGTGCAAACCATAAAACGCTATGGTGTTTCTATTCCAGGGCGGCGAAACGGCGAGCGTGCAGGAATCCTCGTTCGACAACTTTTATCGTTCACCTAGCCCGCGGACCGTTCCGTGACAAGCTGCTCAGAAGTGAAGGCGTTCGTCCGTCGCGAGCACGGCTTGTTCTGCGAGCCCACTCTGCGGGAACCGTGCGATTTTTCGTCCCCAGTCGAAACGTCACCTCTGTCTCCATCGAATTAATGGCGGAGCCGTGCTCGAAGATCGCAGCGACGACGCGGCAGATTGCGAGGGAACGGAAGCGGAAATTGCGCGATAAAAATAGGGGGCGCGGACAGAGCGCAGTGCAGCTGCGCTAAATAATTTGCTGCCCGGAATCGCACGTATTCCGGGCTCGTACGCGCTTCCCCCGGAAAATTATTAATTCCCCGACGGAAGATGGAACGTCGTTTGCTCTTGGTCGACATAAATTATTCTGTCGGCGTGACGTCGCGTCGGCGTCGGTGTCGGCGACGCGACGAGGCGAGGCGAACTCCTCTGGCGCGTCTCCCTCGCGAGCCTCTGTATAACGGGCGCGAGTCGAAGGAATACGAAGGATTTCGTCGGGAAAACTTGGCCAGCATAATTTGCCGCTGGCCCATGGAAATTGCAACGCATTGCTCGCCTTCGCCCCTCTCATCCCGCGTGTATCCGTGCGCTGAATCATTCACGCCCGACGGAAATCTAAACGCGGTCGTACGTAAGCACGTCAGATTTTTTTAATTACCTAAAACGCCACCCATGGGGACCGAGAGCGCCAAACTTCTCCATTCTTCTCTCTATTATTTTCTGTTTTTAATCTGTTCATAATCGAGTAGCTACAAGCCGGCCGCTCGGATAATGAGCCGTTGCACAAACGGATCGGCAAAATTTGAGAAGCTAGTTTTTAGCGAGCCGTTGATACGATGCGATCACCGGTACTATCGCGGATAGGGCGCGTGACACCGATGCAGACGAGTGCCCGTAGATAATAGACATTTAATCGATTGATCCGTGATCCGACAGGGCCGGCCGGAAAAGCACGAACGAGAGATAGCGCGATGGTAAAGCAAGGGCGCGACTCGTTGGCCGTTATCGTGGAAAAATCCACATGAGAGTGGAATGGGGCGCGGTGCTGGTGTTTCGGTGAATACACAAAGAAGCGTACGTGCGAGGCATACGCGGAAGGAAGAGGGCCGCCTAAAAATAACATCGCCTGCACCCACGGCCGAGGAATTTTCGTAAATTTTTAACGGTAATCGTTACGTGGGGCTCGGGCCGATACCCAAGTCACGCAGTCAGCCACCAACACGAGGAACACGGAGGGTGGCTGGTGCCGTGCAACAGCCTCGGCCTGGGCCCCAACCCACGATAACTCAGCGTACCCCAACACGTACACCGCCGTGCTCACGAACCTCTATCCTCCGCCAGACAGGCCAGCCAGAGCCGCGCGAGACCAACGGAAAGCAACCGTCGGCGTCGCGAGAATTCGATAAATTTGAATCGCCGGAATATTTTGCACAGCCTCGCGCCCAACCAGCCGAATGTCGAATGCTCTTCGGCCGCGTCCTCACGCCCTGTCCCCCTACCAACCCGCTCCCTGCTCCCCCCAACGATTTACTTAACAGCACCGAATTGTTTTCCGCCGCCCGGTGTTTATTCGAAACGGCACGCGACCGTCCTCGGAAATGAGAGCGCCGACCGGGGGTGGCAAAAGATTCGTGCACTCTCCACTCGCCTGCCAAGCTGCGACGAAGGTAACAAATTGCGGGAATGAAAAATGAATTTGTTGGTCACGGCGGAGGGCAGTCGCTTAGGACGCGGGTTCAGCTGTGCGCTCGGTGTGAAGACCGACCCAAGATCCTTGTTGGCGAATCGTCGCTCGCAACACTGCCTCGTCCAGGTCACCGTTCCCTTTCTCCCCTTCTTCCTTCTTCCCGTTGAAAGCCGTTTCCGCGCGTTTCCAGTCGGTGGCCTTTGCTCCGTTCGACGGGGATCATCCTCCCGGAAGAACGAATGACAAATGGCAGGACTGCGATACCCGTGTTATCTCCTGTCCCCAAAGGATTCGCGCTCGCCCGGTGGCTTCCCTTCCTTGCGCGTCGTCTTAACCGAATCAACATACGCCCAGAACACTTCGCCTCGATCGCTGTCGTTTCCCCTACGATAGGCGATTTTTTGGAAACGGTGGATAATAACAATACGAAGGAAGGAAGATCACGCGGGGATACATTGTCCGAATTATGTAGGTACACACGTTCGTAGTTGGTAATTATACACTCATGTGCGACTGTATAGATACATCCGCAGGATGGCAGAAGGAAAAGCGTATTCAATCGTTCGTTTGTCCCACTGGAAAGCTCTGCAGCCAGATTTGATTTTAGCAATCGACACGTGTTACGTGCTCGACGCGATATTAAATAAAAAATTTCGGATCGTTCGATTCGGGGCCTCGTACAAATATTTCCAGTGCAAAAAGAATTTGGTTCGATTACCATAACAGGTATCGGACCGAGGTGTTGTTCGTATAACGCGGTATATTGCTAACTCCCGCAATATTTAATCGATACACGCAGAACCTCCCCCAAAAAAAAGAGACGAGATGGGCGCCGCGCGAACGATAAAAATATCGCTACTGAAATACGGCGGGGATGCGGCAATATTTGTAACTCCTGAAATATCGCGGGCATTACGCCGCGTTGCCGATCATTTCTCTAGGATAATACCGTTAGTAATGCACCAATACGGACGCGTCCCCGTCATTTTTCAGCGGCGCGTATTTTCGGGCGTGGGTGGACCGGCGGTTGCCGCGCCTATCGCCGCAGCACCGATGGGTCCTAGAATTACGTCCAATTCCCCTCGTTATGCACCGTGATTGGTTGCGCCGTAATCGCATCTTTTGCTCGCAGCCGGTAGGTACACCATTTCGATGCAAAACTCGGGAACAAAGCAGCCGCGTGCTATTTGAATGCTCGGGCCGATAGATCGATAGACGGACGAACGGGATTCTAGAGTCGCGTGAGAGCCGCTAGCGCGTCGCCCGATATGTGCGAGATGCGCGAAAGCGGCTTCGAGGGGGGAACGGACGACAGACTTGAATCTGTAGGCATACCGAGTGCACCGCGGGGGAAAGGAGGGTGCGGGTATGCGTTCGAGCACGTCGCGGCCCGATAGCGTCGGAGAATATCCCGCAAATGGTGCAACCGAATCGTGGCAAGGAAGAGATAGCTACTCGCCAGTTTCTGGCTATGTATGTATAGCAGCTCGTGCACCGGCTCAGGCTCGGGCTCAGGCTCCCCTGAAAGCGTAGAGGGGCTATATACGAGCGGATATTCGCTCACACGGGCAGAGACAAACACGCACGCGTAAACAAATGCGCGGCGGATCGTGCATAACGGCCTGGCGACAGTGTCGGTGTGCACGATCCAGAGCAAAAGCGTACGCCGCGTGTCGCGTCGCGCCGGGAAGCTTGCACATAAAGAGACAGTCCAGATACTACTCTGCTGCACCAGCCGACGAAATAAGGAGCAGGACGAAACGTTAGCAGCTCCGAGGATCCTCTCCACGAACTTGTCGAACGTGACGAGACTGGAACTCCTCGCCGGAATCCACTTTCCTGTAGCTTCATACCTCCTGTGTCCACGATCTCGTGTGCAGCTCCCGAATGTCGGCTGTCCGTTCACCGTGCAACGGAGTACATCCGAGCATTATGCAGACGTATTCTTGCAGCGGTGAGGCCAGAGACATGTATTATTTTACAACTGTTATACCAAACGTTGGCAGCTATGTTTCGCTGATAGGGCAAGTTATCGCAACTTTGCGACAAATGTTGATGAAAGCACGGACGAGGTATAGGGTGGGCCTAAATATCCCCTTCTTGAAAATTCAATGGTTTCCACGTGCACTCTACTTTGAACAGGGGTGGCTCTGGTAACTGGATTCAAGTGAATAAAATCACAGAAGCCGATAAACTCAGTAAAAGTGCATCTTCCTTCATCGGACTATTCTTAGAATAATACAATACTGATTCCATATAATTTCGAGCCTCGCGTCGCAGGTTACAGCTCTTACTTCATAGTCTCCAATTCGTGGTAGTTTGAATTTATGGAAACGAACGCCATGGAATCGCATAAGTTGCTGCAGTGTGTTCAAAATCCGTGAGCTTATAGAGGACAAAATTCTACACAATTTTCCCTTATAACACTCTTCTGTACGACGTCGAACAACGGAGATATACGCGTTTGAAAGTTATTGGCGACCTGCCCCTGTAGGTAGGCAATGTACTTACACCACTGGTCACTTCGAAAACTTTAAATGCCTGTAACTTTGTTACAAGACGTCCTATAGGGAAATTTCATTAGGCAAACTTGTTCAGCAGGTCGCCCCCTACAACCTCACGGAGTTTAAACGCACTAGCTCGACTTTATGAAGGCGAACACCATAGAATCCCATAAGTAGTCGCAGCGTGTTCAAACGGCGTAAGCTTGCAGGGACGATCGGACCATTTCTTTTCATGATTTAAGATCAAGCGGGCGAAATCGACTGGACTTCTGTATTACCATTCCTAAAATACTTCAATTCTACTCCTACATTATACTCATACTAACGCCGAAATATTTTCTACGCTACTCCCGAATCTTTACAATTCTTACCTCGCAGTGTTTCTCGCGAATATGGACTTCGGGACAAAACTCATAGCTTCTGAATTAATCAGTTTTCGATCTAAGTACCCTAATACTTTTTTAAAGAGAATATAAAGATGCATTGATAGGTGTGTACAAAATATGCAGTTCCATTAAAAAAAATTAGGTAATTTTGATTTTTTGTCGAATAAAAAGTTTTTTTATTAAGGTTTACTTTTGCAATTTGTTGTCAACTGAATACTGACTCACTTTTGTTGGAATTTTTTTTTTCATCAGTTTCACAGAAATGCCTGAAAACCGTTGCGGTCGTTTTACATATATGAGACAAATATCATAACTTTGTACACATTCAAAATTATTCTTGTATTTGGTTTGTAATTTTCATTACGTAGTACGTAAAAACATAAAAAATAACACAAAAATGAAAACATTAATAAAAAAATTAAATAACAATGTAAATAATAATAAAATGAAAACATTTGTTTGTCATATTAAATCAGAATCGGACTCGGAACATGTGTCTGGGTTTGCATTTGACGATTCGCAATAATTTGAATCTACTATCAAGTATTTTATTATGTACTCCGAGCGTAGCACGCGCCTCAGCGGTGAAAGTCTTAATGATTTCGGCTATTTTTTCCGTTTCGGGCAAATTCGGGCAGTTGAAATCGACGTTAATATAAAGTTTAATGTTCCCCCAATTAATATACAAAAAATCACGGGAATACTTTTTGGTACTTTTTTTAAAACTCAAGTCAAAGATGATAAACATTGAACATAAAAATTGTGACAAATTGTTAATATTGCAAACAAGTTTTTCGGAAGCTGGGAAGGTCATATAATACTAAACAGAACTTATAAAAATAGCACGTGTTTAAAGAAACGCACCGTAAATTGCAATAAATTTCAAGCATCATTTTTTTACAACAAATTAGTAAATTCAGCACAAGTTATGGGTAACATTAAAACCTACGTTCCTTCATCAACATTTTAAGATACAAGAATTTGCGGATCGGACACTTCAGATTCTTGACTTTTATGCATTACGCGAAACACTGTGCCTCGCCCGCGATGGAAGATACGAAATCAGCGCACAATTCTGCACGAACGACAGGATTAAACGGCAACGAATAGTTGAGGGGGGGGGGGGGGCAAAGTAAACGTTCGGGAAAGAGGTAGTTCAATAGCAAGTGCGTGATACAGTCTGGAAGTCGATAAATCTGATCGATGTCATAGGAAGTCCGTGGATGGGCGAGAAGGGGATGATGTTGGAAGTAGGAAAGTGGAGTCCGTTAAACGAGCTTAACCTGTGCCGCCGCGGCGAGGCATTACTCTCGACTAACGGGCCGTGTTGCAAACCCTATTAGCAATATATTTTCTCGCTCGACCGGATCTGCAGGCCGGCTATTGTGCCGCCGGGCAAACAGTTTACACGTTGTCGTTCAAACATGTCCCCACGAAAGATCCTCCTTCCAGTCTCGTGGACCGGAAGCTCCCCGTGGACGATCGCGGTCCCGTCCCCCGACAAGTTTCCACGTTGCACCGGGATCCCAGAGATTTGTGCCGGCGCAGATTGCGTCCGCGCGTGGATTTCCTCGAAATCTCCAGTCACCCCGGGATTCTTTTCAAGTAGCTCCGGCAATTTCGAAGACAGCGACGGGGGGGGGGGGGGGAGGGGGGAAGGGAATGTCGGAAGTAGTTCGTGCGGTATTTAGTCGTCGGAGTAGCGACGTCGTTCGTCCTTCTTATCGTCGACGAGCCAGAGAGCGCGTTAAACGTAACGCCACTGGCCTGGAATATAAAAGTTTACGATCGAAATTCACCGGAGAGCTCGTGTAACGATATACAGCGGCGTAAAGGCAAGGAGCCATTCGCCGAGAAGTCGCGCCCCGACTCCCTGCTTTACGACGTAACCCCTCGTCGCCCGCGACACCCGCCCGCAGACGTCGGCGTCTCGTGGCTCGTGGCTCGCGTCTTCCGGCTCGACGCGAGGCGACAATCCTTGGAAAAGTTCTCCGGGCTGGTTGCACGAACGGGGGCTATGACTGAGCTTCGCATACGTTATAACACTCCCCTTGCCTCCCGGCTACCCTTTCCCCCCGGGGCGTTTACCTCTTTTCTTCCGACACGCGATCCTCGGGCGGGTTTACCGCGAGAAAGGATTCACCGGGGGAACATCCAGCGCCAGGCTCGCTCTTCCTCGCCAGGATCGGAGAACGGGGATACACGCGGAGCCGTGTAAATCGTGACCCTCCAGAGGCGTGCTTCCTCGCTCGCCGGCCTTGCAACCGCTGGAGAATCTTTCAGCGCGGCGGATCTTCGGTAAGGAACGGCAGTATCGGGAAACGGGGAACGGGGAACACGAAGGGCGGAACGAAACAGTCCGTAGAGTCGGAGGAACGTTTACGGGGACGCTAGAGTAACGTTTGAGTGTATCTAAAGAAGAACTCGTTTGCAAGCCGAGATGTTCGTAGTGAGAATTGAACGTTCGCGCGGTTGGAACAATAGGGGCCGGAAGGAAACACTGTTTTCGTTGGAAAACGGCTGGATTGTCGGAAGAACAATGCCCAGTCCGAGGGAGGTTGCGTCTTGGGAGAGAGAAGAGTGACCCGAGACGGTGGATAAACGCGCTATAAAAGATCGTGAATACCGGCATTAGCGCTGCTAAACCGTCGCCTTGGGCGGCCCGGCTGTAATCTCGGCCAAGATTACGACGTCCGTCTGCTCCACGGACTTCAGGGATCGGCGAGTCTTTCGCCCCCGTTGCATCGCCGGGCTCGCGTCCACGCGGCAATCGTTCTCGAGAGAAAGCATGCGAAACGAAAAGCCCTCCTCGGAAACTGTATCGTCCCCATTCGCGAATCGATCCACGTGAATGCTTGCTTTACGATTTTATGGCCGCTGCTCCGACGAATACGATTAAGGAGCTCCATTCCCGAGGGAGACGGGAATGGAGCGGACGGAGGAAAGCCTGGGACGATGACGAAGCGAAAACTACTACAACAACCTGATTATTTAGCCAACGACTGCGCATCGAAAGAGAAAAACAGGCACAGAGTACAGAGTGGGACGCAATTCGTCGTACGAATAAAAAAAGAAGCAGAGATTCTTTTTATTTATCTGTTGTATCTGAAAACATTCGTGGTGTTATGGTTGAAATATTCTGGAAAAATGCAATAGCGTATTGTTTGAACTGACACGAAGGTGATGTTTACGCTACCAAGGCACAAGTAGAAACAGTATGCAGCGTAGAGCCGCGTCAGCCAAGTAGTATAACTCAATCACACGCGCGCCCGGCCAGCTATCGAAATCGATTTTCCCCGAGCCGGGGCTACCCTATGAACATTTTATTCCGCGTTCTTCCCTATTTCACGTTAATGCGGTAAACCCCGGGGAGATTGGTGAGCCGATGTATAAGTAATGTCCCGAGCAAGCCCGACCCGCGAAGGAACAATAAATATTCTTAAAGCAGGTGGCGAAAAGGGCGAGAGGCCCGCGATAGTGGTACGTGCTGCCAAATCAAGGTGAATCGTATGCGGAATATTTTAGCATCGCCAACGCCGACACGGCCTGGGTTATCGAGTTTATTCCGATGTGCTGCTCTCCAACGTTTTAGCACCGGCGAACTTTGCTCCTCGCGTCCCGCAGCGATCTTTCCCCCGTTTCGTTCGAACCGCCATCGCCATCACCGCCGACGCCACGTACATACACCCTTTCTGCCCTCCCCCGCGAGGTCTCGTTCGCTCCGTTTCGCGGCGAAGAGAGTTCGCTAGAGCATAGGGTGCACGCTTCCAGCTGACGTTGTCGCGACAATAGCCGAAGGCAATTTCCATCCGGCATATCTGGGGGAGGACACGTCGCGGTCGGGATGGAACTCGGCCTGTTTGCGCTCGCTGCGGCTCTGACGTGAATCCAGCCGGCTGACGGAGGAGTCGAAGGAGAATGGAGGACCGAGGGAAGAAACGGAGGGAGCTTCGAGTCGAATGGAAGCTATTTTACTTGCACCGTCCCTCGGCGCGGCACGATCCTTCCTGCAAGCCCTCGTTAGGGGAGAGGTGGGATGAAAGGGACATTTTTGTTTAGGACCACATAGTAGAAAAACTAAATAACCATTCGAGTTCTAATTGGTACCATTAGAAAGGCCAGTTATCTGGCTATAACAGTACACGGTGATGTTAAGCTTCTCTCTATATTTATATGTCTTATTTTGCGCTTTCTAAAAGAGTGTGTTTTGTCCCTTTCATAAGGGGCCGTCCTTAAATTACGTAAGGGTAATTCTGGCGATTTCTTACTCCCTCCCTCCCTCAGTATAAGAATTCGTAAGATTTGATATTGCAACCCCCTTCTTACGTAATATTTTTTACATTTAATTTTTTCAGTTATTAAAATTCTTTTAAAGGTTTACATAATTCATTTAATTTGGTTTCGGGAAATTTAAACTAAAACAACTTTTCTGGAACATTAATGATAGAATATTTGTATTTATTGAAAATTAGGTTAAAAAACATTACGTAAGACGCTACCTGACTCCCCCCTCCCCCTTGTAAGAAAACGTAAGAATTCCGCGACCCCCTCCCCCCAAAAAAGTCTTACGTAATTTAAGGACGACCCCTAAATTGGCTGTATTAAAAGGGACATGGGTGTTTCTGAATGGGACAGTGTAATAAAACAAGGTAATATTAATATTTTTCCTTTAACTATTATTTCTGCTGATACCGAAATCGCAGTATTGATGTCGACAAGTCTACAAGTCGACGTTTTTTTCAAATTACATAAATACCACGGCATTTCAAAAATATTTTTAACAAACTTTACATTAAGCTTACATACTTAAGTAACAAAGAATAATTAATACTCGCATTAGAAAACAATAGATAATACTTTCATTAATAACAAACACATATTCCTTACATTAATCCAAACTGTGTTAATTAAATGATCTTAATTGGCACGAAAATTAATCAAAAACATCTTGATCTGTGCTAAATATATTTTTTTTTAACATTGTTCGGTTTATCATAATAAGATTTTGAAGGGAGCATTTTGGAAAGGGGTGTCCCTTTCATAAATTTGTCTTGTGTCTCATCCATAAATATGGCAACACAATTGAAAACCTAATCTCTGTAGGTGCAATATTGAACAAAAGATTATCTAACATATATCTTATTGTTCCTGAATAAATGTCAGTCCAGATGTAATAACAAAGAAACCAGTCATTGGTAACAGCACCTGGCAAAACGTTTCGAGAAATCATAAAAAATTGTACTTTGAAGCACGAAAAAATTCAACCGCGTATCACCGGCATCCTTGAAATGGCAGCGACCTGCAGTTAGGCGTGTTTGGGCATGCATTAGGGTTGCCACAAAATGAAAATACTTTCGTCGTGGGAGGATCCTTTATCTTTCAGATAATTGCAATGTCCCTTTCAATACGTGTCCCTTTCATCCCACCTCTCCCCTCCTCGCCTGTCCACGATATCCCTTTTATCGCTTCCACTTGACGTCTGGAACGTATTACCGTACACGTCTGGCCCGTTTTCTGTTCGCAGTGCCGCCAGCCAAGCCGATAATCTACGACGCGAAGAGGAGGGACATGAGCAAACTCCTCGAGGCCTACCCCGAAGGGGCTGACCTGTTCCTTGTCTGCGAGGTTCACGGAGGTGAGTGTCAACCGTTCCTTCTTATCCTGGAGGCCAACAACAGGCGCGATCTCTAAAGCCATTTCACAAAATCCTACGCCGCTCTGATTAGTCGCGCCCCGGCTGTAGGTGCACGGGCTATTTGCCTCGCGAGAAAATCATCCATCGCGACGTTTCACCCGCTGCGGATTAATTGGCCGGGGGCCGGCCAGTTTCTAATAACAGAGATAATGGATCGCTGCCAGTAATTGCCACTACACAGCGAGGGGAATGAATTATCATAAGTAGCTGTGCGTCGTTTATAAAAAAAAGCCGGCAGACACTATCCGAGGATCCGTCACAATCGATCAAACCGCGCGGCGACAGCGTTCACCCGGAGCTTTTCTCACGGAGAAAACTCGTTGCCGGCGAAATTTAATAGAAAAATGCTGCATCCACCGGCAAGAAAAAAAAAATTAAACTTCGCGGTAGATTTATCGCGTCTCGTTCTCGGCCCCGCTAACGGCTCGATCGAACGCGGAACGGAACGCGAGAGGAGAGATATTTCGTAAGCGTCGCGTTTGCTGCCGCGGAAAGGAAGTTCGAAAGAAAAGTACCGCGATGTCGAGTAGATATGTCAGGGCCCGTGAGCCGTCTTAGGATCAGCGGGTCGCGATTCGCCCCGGTAATATCTGCCCCGGCGTGTACCGTTCGCGCGAGTGACAGAGGGGAAGCCTTCACGCATAAGCGATCGCGCGTAAATCGCTGGGGAAGAGGCTGCAGAGGCGCAAACGTATTTCGAATCTTGCGTGCCGAACGAGAAATCCCATTTCCTTGAACCGCGAGTATTCACTGGCGCGAGTCCAATTCCATTTAGAGACGGCGCGTCGCGCCGCGGCGTTCGCGTACTCGAAGGAAGTACGAGGCGAAGTAGACGACGGGCTCGATTGGGAGGAAGGGGAAGCGGCGAAGAGGCTAGAAGAGTCCAGGCTGGTTTTTCTCAGGCTGCTCGCGGTGCTGGGTGTCGTGTCGCGCGATGAATCCCTTGGACCCGAGCCAATTTTAATCCCCGAAACTGGCATTCTCGCGACGCGAGCCACGGCCCCGCGACGAATTATCGCCTTCCCCATCCCACCAGCCGTCGGCTAATCATTAGCCGAAAGAACAGAGATCTCAGTAGCATCTCGTAGTCTCTTTGCCCATCGATCTTAACAATGATCGATCCTACTCTGATTCCGAGAGTGTAGCCTCCGAAACGAGCTCCGGCGAAGATAAAACCAGAGCGATTGAATAGTTGGCGTTCACGAGAGCCGGAGCGCGATCTCTCTTAATTTCAAGCCGATATCGATAGCCAGCTTCCGTCGCGGAGCTCCTAGAAAAATTTCTCCGGGATCGTGGAACATACTTTCGAATTGTTTTACTTTCATTAAACGTCCGATATTACTTTGCATACTGGAATCTGTAGAATTAACGGGGGAACTCGGCACCCGCTCCGAACTTTCTTTAATTCAGCGAAGAATTTTTTCGTTTTCTCTCCGCGGATCCTTTCCAGCGGTGCTCGAAGAAGATTACACCGGTTTCGAGTCGCGGGAAAGCCGGCATCCAGGCAACCAGACAGCTACCCGGACAAGCGATTTGTCACTCGACGGTGAAACGAACTTTCAACTTGTTCCAGGAGTTTTTCGCTTTTGCGCGCGCACAGGTAGCCGATGACTTCGGAACGACGCGACGCGTCGGGTTCGCGATCCCGGCGAAACTCGCCGAGTAGCCGAGCAACGAACCAAGAAGAAGAAGAAGAAGGACTGCCGGAGATCCGGCGACACAGAACTTTCGACAAATTTATATTTTCCTCCTTCTTCGCGGCCCGGCAGAATCGCGCATTTCGCATTCACGTCAGAATCTCCCGACTGTCGCTTGCTTGCTCAGCCACACTTCGCTGGAGAGCCTGCCACGCAAATTCCGACCACTCCGTTCCTTCTAATTTCAGCTGTCTGAACGGTCTGAATGGATAGACCTAATCGCGTTTGCGCTATTACGCCGAACTGCGCGAATGAGCAAACTTGCGTGGCAAATAAACTCTCACCGGATACTTCGAAAGCTACGCGGAACCGTGGCGTTCAGCCGTGTACATAGCCCGTGTGGTTACCGTTCTATCGGCGACGCGAACGGAGGGCGTAAAGACTCGCCCCCTCAACCAAACGATCCCCGTCTCTTCTTTCCTAACGGTCGGCTAGTCGGGAATATTGGGACGGATGACAAAGAGGGAGGGAAGCGAGTTTAAACCCCCGAGCACCGCCATTGAATGCGACGCAATCAACGGGCCGTGCACCGACTGCCATATGCAAAATGAAACTTTCCTGCTCCCTGGGAAGCGAACACCGGCGACGCTGGTCGACTTTAATTTATTCTATTAGAAGATAAAATTGCGCGAGATCCGAGTCCCGCTCCGCGGAAAAACAACGTCGCGCCGCGATGTCGCGTGTCGTAGCTAACGTTTACCCGATTGAGCGACGAGCGCCCGAATCCGTGCCACCGCGAGCAACTTTGTTATGCAGAACGTCCGGAGGAAAGGGCAAATAAAAAGGAATTGCTGGCGATTAACTGGAACAATGAAGAGGCGGTCTATGGTCTCCGATGCGCAATCAAGAAGCTTAACGCGTCTGAATGAGGCGTCCATTGTCGTGGCGCGCAGCCGCCACACAATATGCTGTCTTCGACCTTTTCTGCGTGCCGCGATGCTCCAGCATTGTTTGAACGTGGCCCAGAAAGCAATTGTACAAAGAGCCGCCGTTAAATGTTTCTTTTAACGTGACTCGTTGCCGGCGAGACCCTTTAGCTTTAACCTACGAACCTGAACGCACACCACGATGCACGTCTCCTTTGTTGTTTCCGCGATCCTTGGCCTTCCGGTTTTCACTTTGTTTTTCGGTTTGCTGTTGCGCTCCGCCGCCGTGCCAACTGAATCGAAAGTCCGAGCAATTACTCGTAAATAAGGCGGCCTGACATTCAGAGAAACCGGCAGAAGGGAGAAGGTTGAAGGGAGAACGGAGAAAAGCCTTTTCAAATATGGAAATTGAATATTATTTGCAGTCACGCTAATTGCCATGGATGAGAGCTTCCTCGCAGGCGAATCTTGGAAGTTGAACCGCTTAGCCAGCAGTATTCTAGTAGCACCAGTGCCAGGCATCGTTATGGAGCTTCTAATACAGCACACTCCATTGCAGGAAGGTTCCGGTGCAGCACCGGAACGTTCCAGCAACGTTGATGGAATGTTACAGGAAGGTTCCCATGTCCGCCCCCTGTGGAACATTCCACGGAACGTTCCGGACATTCTCTGGCAATGGTCACGGAGCGTTCAGGACATTCTCTGGCAACGGTCACGGAACTGTTCGCAGATTTGACAGCGATGTTGCTTCGGCAAAATTGGTGTGACATTACAGAAACGATAGAAAATGTAAGGGAAATTGATTAAATTACAATAAATATTGGCAATATTCATATATATTTTTGTACAAGTCGACAACAGCAACAGCAACAATACCAGAGAATGTCCGGAACGTTCCGTGACCATTGCCAGAGAATGTCCGGAAGGTTCCGTGACCATTGCCAGAGAATGTCCTGCACGTTCCATGAAGCTTGCACGAAGGTTCCATGTGCAATGTTCCACCGCAACATTGCTGGAATGTTTCCAGGAAGGTTCCTATGTCGGCACCGGGGGAACATTCCACGGCAACCCCCATGGAACCTTCCTGCAAGCTTCTGGCAACGGAGTGTGCTGTATGGATAGGCAAAGTATTGCTCGCGGAGTACTGCAGCTTTCAATATGTGTTCGCGGGAAAGTTTTCGCGGTAAATTCCACGAGTTGGGCACAACTCCAGCGCTGAAATCAATCCCCGATCGTTCGACGAACGGATAACTGCATCTGGCGGTGTTGATATTATTTCATTAGCACCCTGCGCACCCGTGCCATCCGCGATAACAAAGTATACATAATAGATTCCCGGAGGAGCAATAAAGATCCACCCCTTGCTCCCCGCCGACAATCCCTCGGTCCCTTACTTTCCAACCTTTTCTACTTCCGCCCCACCCCCCCCCCCCCTCACCACCCCCCCACCCTCCCCCGTCTCTCTCGCGGAAGCAATGAAATAATTCCCCGCGACGCAAAGCGGGAAGTCGAGAGCGTGCGACATTCACCCTCGTTTCCCCTTTCCACCGGCCCTCTACCCCTTCAGACTGTACGATCCCTCGCCTCTGTCACTTTGCCGCCCCTCGCTCCACTTCGCTCCCAGCACTCCTCCTGCATAATTCGCTTTCGAAACAAACGACTTCCCGCCTCGCTCGAGATACCTGATCCAACCCGAAATACCGTTATCCTCATATAGAGGCTGCAGCTCGCGATCCATGCAAATTCCGCCGTACAGGGTGCCCCATTTCGATCGATCGGCGGGAGCATTAACGTGGGTTATATTTTCAAAACTTTAGGTGGTGAAATTTACGCGTCCTTCGTTATTCAACATATTGCAGAAGCATCGGTTACTTGTTGTATTCTTGGATTGTAAGAGGCAACAATGTTTCCAAGCTCTTGGAGCGGATCGATTTAAATGGGACATGCTGTACAAGCGTTAATTAATTCGAATTGCTCGTGCGAGCAAACGTCGACGGGCGACGGGCGAGACGGAGAGGTACGGGCGTCTACGCTTCGCCTCGTAAACCGAATGTCACTGTAAACTGAATGTTCCTGTTGCACGCTGTAAGGCTAACGCGCTATATTCGCAAACACCGGGATTTTGATAGTTCTATTTCGAAACGGTTGAATCGGATCGCGCCAGAGATTCCCGTCGCATTCGGCGCCGTTGCTGTTTGTTTGGTACAAACGTTGCGCGTTAATTAGCCCGTGCGAACAATCACGAGCAGCTGGAAATCATTGCATTCGTCGTGAACACGAAAGTAATCCCGTCACTGTCTGAGACCCGAGGTTTCAGTTGCTACGCTCGCCGAGGTTACCATTTGCCACCCAGCGCGTTGGGGATGGAAAGAAATCGGTCCACGAATGTTTATGTAATTATGGCTGGCCATGTTTGTGGATCCCTCGGCGGCAGGTTCGCGCGAGTAATTAACCTGGGGAATTAGGTGCCCGTGCGCACGGTACATCGGGACCAATAAATTGACGAGTCGGACGTCGAGCGGTTTCCATTGCGATCGCTATTGTTGCGGCCGGGTAAGGCCCGTCTAGCGGGGTGATTGACGAGCAGCTTGCACTCCCTGATACACATCCATAGACACGGGAGCAGTCTCGACGCACCGTCTACTCAGATTAGTCCGACTGCTCGAGTTGTCCCGCTCGACGATCGACCGGCTTCCTACGGATAAGCGATAGAGAGCCACTCCGTCAAACAGATTCTATGCGGAAGACTCTGCCTCTGGCTACCCTAGCTTCCAACCGCGAAAGTGCATTACCGTTTCTTTGTGCCGAACGACGAAGCTGGAATCTCTGATATATTTGTAAATGTACGAGTTCCGTTGCTCAGCTGTTCTAAGGTGACTCGTCTGTTTGATTCAGGTAAACCGAGGCCGCGAGTAACGTGGTACCTGGAGTCTAAGGTAATCGATGCGCCGTCGGAGGTACGAGAGACCCAAGGGCCAGCCGGTGATACCAACGTCGTAACCATAAGCAACGTGACGATCGCGGGTCTGACGAGGAATCACTACCACGCCAAATTGTTCTGCAAGGCGAGCAACACGCATTTAGCACTGCCGCCCACTACCGCCGTTATCATCGAACTTCACAGTAAGTAGAGCCGTCCCCAGCGAATGATCCAATGCGGCTAATTAACGGGATCGACGGAGCCTCCTCGTCAAGCGTATGTTACAGAGGCTCGGGCTAGTAACCATTTAATTAACCACGCGCAAGCCCCGACGAGCCCGGATATCCAATATCCGTGAGTCGTTGGATGATAATACCTGCGCGGTTAACAGATAAAGACACGCAAGCTCCCGCCATCGTTGCCGCTTAAGAACTTTCATAGTCGCGCCCTGAAAGGGTGAGCCGCGATCCAAGCGCCGGCAATTATCCGGCCACAAAGGGCAGAAGATTTCAATAACGTCGTTCAATCTGTTTAAGAGTACAGCAGCTAATTCCTTGCCGAGCCGTGAAAGCCCTAGACGGCTGTGCTAATGAAACGATCAATAATTAATTACCTTAATTATCCGCGGGGGTTGAAGGGGTCGAGCCGTTCCACTCGCCACAGAGATTTCGTCGCTCGATTGCACCGCTCCTATCTGTCCGACTAAAACGAACCATTTTCCCGTCCTCTTCTCTTCTTTTTTCTTTTTTCTCTGCCACGTTTCGTACACGCGATACCGGGCCGAATAAAAGCGACCGAAGCACTTCAGACAAGAGGGCGACTATCGAGCGTTCTCGCGGGCATTTTTCGATTTTAGGTGAAAAAGGGGGCGCGCAGCTAAGCGACGCGGCCGCGTCGAACTTTTCCATGAATTTTTTTCCGCGAACGGGAAAACGGCAATATGAATGACGATAGTTTGATTCGACGGGGCGAGATTGAAACATTTTTCGGCCGATTACGGCGGAGACAGCGAGATGCACGCCCGGCGGCGAGTGGCCGGGGAACGCTGCGAATCACGGTCGAAAGGCAATCTGGGCTTCGATGTCATTAATAACCTTACTTCTGCAATTGCCGGAAATTGTCCGAACCGCCGGTGAACCGCGGTGAACCGCGGCCCCCCCGAAACTATGCGGTATGCCTGCAGCAATGTTCAATTAAATTTTATGGAATACATGCACCCACGTATCTATGCATCTGTGTATATGTGTATGTATGTGCGGGTTGGAGAAGGAGCGAGCAACTCGGTACGCGCGCTCCCCTCGGAGTTTCTCAGACAATTGGGCAAATCGAGAAGAAACGTGTAACCAACGACGGAAAAACTTTGCCGCGGGTATAAATAATTCATCGCGATAATTGAAGGGAATTCGCGGTGGCGGCTGCTTCCTGTTCAAGCGCCGGTGACCTGTAAACAGTCGGTCCAGGGGGAATCACGTTTCCCGCTTACTCGATGGAAGCCTTGTCGAGAATCAATGGAGAAAATTAATCGAAGAGATTGAACTGCAACGAACACGTTAAACGGGCGGTTTGATCGTCCAGAATGGGGTGGATACGCCTGATGGGAATCTGATAGGTTACGCTGTATCGCTGGACCTCGGGACGTGGTTGGCCAGCTGAAATTATTGTCGTCCTTGGCGACGTCTTCTCGAGATTCAGAGTTCCGGGAAGAATGGGAAGTTTCGATGCGCGGTGCTTTCCACTCCAATTCCCGACCGGCATTAAGAGTTTTACGTAGTTGGCGATTGGATTAAAACGTTGGCCGCGATCACGAGCGGCGGCCGATGGTGGAAATTAATATTAATAATTTCATAAGCATCGACCCGTCAACTCATTGGTACGCTCCAGACTCATCGCGGCGAGAAACTTTGTCGCCGGACAAACAAGTTTAAATGATATTTGCGCGGCCGCGGCAAGTCTGTCGGCTGCGACGGCTACGAGAAGAAACCGAAGCGAATAATTCTAGACGGAGGTGTCGGGTTTGCTAATGCTAAAGAGCCGCTTGGGAAATACCCCGCTAACTGAAACGCCAGCTTTAAAAGGGCCTGGAAGTATTCTCCGAAAAGAGATGCACAAAGTAAAAGAGAAACTTCCCACTGCCTTTCACTTTCGCTCACTTCCCACTTCTCGCTCCTCCCGAGAATATTTTCCTCGGCGTAACCATTATTTTCTGATAGGTACATGGAAGGGGAACCTCACTCGCTTAGATACTTTAGCAATAAGACCAGTCCAGTCGGAATATAGTCGGATAGTATTAACGACAAGTGTGTGTTTGGTAAAGCGTGCTCTTAAACTTTGGCACAGTTCTCTGCTGAACTTTCTATTATCTTGCACTCCCGGCGCTCTGCCCTCTCGTCGAACTTGCTCGTCACACTCTAGAGCTCCGGAGTAACCTTCTTTCAAACTCTGACGGCCGGCGAGGAGTGGCAAGAAACGTACGGCTCATCCAAAACTCGGCGAGCATTCCTCGAATTCTTTCCGGGGACTGCGCTCGTGGAACTTCACTTTGTCGCTGGCGTTTAGAGACGCGGGCCCGCCGGCCGTCAAAGGAGCTCTGGCAGTCTAAATTCCAGCAATTGCAGCCAGTTCCAGTGGTTCAATGAAGCGGAAAGGGGCTCCCGCGAGATTGCTCGTTCGTTACGGCAATTACAATTACTTAGGGCGCGTAGCGCTCGACAAATATCGCGGCCGTTGGTTCCGGCGAGGCGTACAGCGCAAGACAAACGTGCTCCCACTCTCCCGGCCGAACAATTTATCTTTCTTAACTTCAATTTCATAGGGCCACTGAGCGTTAAGCGGTCCACCGCTCCGCAGCACTCCTCTGTATTTTTCTTCGGTACCGTCTAACGGCCACTCAAAGCTTATCCACCGAGGGCGGACGAAACATCGAAACTCTCTGCTAACTTGCTTCCTGGATCCTCCGTTAATTGGTGCTGGGTTAGATGAGGCGCGCCGCGAATAATCGAAGGCCACTCGGGTTCAACTACTTGAAAGTCTAACAAGTTGAAGGGGAGACGACTGGACGGCAGTACTTGCCACGCGAGTCGATTGCATCCCCGGCCGAGTAATTTATTTCCGCCTACCAGGGGATACCCCGTATAAATTCGCCGTAAATATTTGTATAAATATTTCATGACTGGCCTATGGCGCCGGGCAACGCGTCCCCCGAGTATACGTATAAGAACTTTTTATTCAAATACGTGTGTACGCATACTGTCCGCGTAGAAACGGGCCTTAATAACACTATTAGCGAGCTGGATTGTTTGCTAAAGAGAAATTAAATTCGACGAATAAAGGGAGGATACTTAAACGATATTCTAGCCGCGATGGTTTCCCTACCGCAAACTAAATTTCCGCGGAACGCAAGTTGGAAGGCGTTTGCTCGAACCTGGAAATAATTAATTTCAGAAATTTCATCCTTCGTTCCGCAGATGAGAGCGAAGATTTGCCGAATAACTGGCGTGTACGGAATCCTTTTCGCCACGTGCAAATAAGCGGGACGTGCACACGAGGGGAACGTGGCCCTAAATTAGCTGCTCTCTATATTCGAGTCGACCAAGAAGGGCAGCCAAGATAAAGATGAACCCACTCCGGTCCTATTAGTCGTGGACTAATTAAAGGCACGATCGAACAAGTGTACGCTGAATAATCTGGCCGATATACTTGAGATTCTAACGAACCGAAGCAGGTAGCTAGGGTTCGCGCGCGACTCCGACTAAAAACGCAGCCGAATGAATATCTGCTTTTTGCTGCTTCCATCGAATATATCTGCATATTTACCTACGTGTCTCTAGAACCGTGGCGCGGGGTGGAACAGCGCTGGCTGAATCGAGGAATACCTAGATGATTCTCCGCAGACACTTCTGAAGCGTACTCCTCGTCTCAACTAGCCACCAACGGCGACCAATAATTTCTCGATTTAACAAGACCGTACCGGCACGTGAAAAGGATACGGCGAAAAGAAGGGATCGACCGTAAATTAGCAAGGCTTTTCGGCGGAACATTCCCGCGGAGTGGTTCATTTTCATTAGAGCATAGAATTAGAGAACGTGGCTGGGGAAAATTGGTCGGCCGGTATAACAAGCTCGTGGAATCTCGCCTTTCTGCCTCCACGTTTCGCCAACAAAGAAGTCTCATTCAGCAAAAATGCAACCGGCCAAAGCGCCGTCGTCGATTCCCCGCTAATTAGTAAGAAAATTAATGAGCCTTTTTCTCCCTAAAGTTTGCCCGGAAACTCGTTAATCTTTCATAGCTGGGAACATTAGCGCTCGGTGTTCCGTAAAACACGCGTATTATAGTTTCAGATGACACAGAACGATACGCTGATAAGGCAACACCTCGTTTCCCCCCTTTTTCCCGTAACACCGACAACGCTCCTCTTCGTTTGCCCCATTACAACCGCTTCTGTTCTAAATTTATCGCAGAAACTGCAGCCGGCCGTCCCGCGCAAGTGGTAACAGTCAGTCGCGAGTCAAGCAGCCACGCAGTAGTAACGGTCTATCAACAATCAGCCGGCGAGTACAAGTTCCCTCCTCGAGAAGGCTATCATTTCCGACACCCGAACGAAACCTTTCCCCCTTAGTTCTCATATTATAATTCACTCTGTATCTCGTTGAAAAGTTTATCACTTAGCAGAATGGAGGAAAGACTGGCGCTTCGAAAAATCAAGGTTCACTTGGTTGACGAAGTTTATGCCGCGGCGAGCTTCCAGAGGATCGTTGGTAGCGCGATTTCGCGAACAGAGGCGAAACTCGGGAGATTTGTGGATCCGCGGAGTCGCGAACGGCGTAACGACTCTCGAAAGCACCCTCGCCGAGGCAACTAAGAACGAAAGGGTTTAAACCGCTCTCGAGACGAATGAAGTTCGTCCTCGTAACCTGGACCCCGATAACTGAACTCGTGGGGAGCAAATAACTCCGTTCTGAGATTGTCCGTCTCTCTCTCTCTCTCTCTCTCTCTCTTTCGGACGAATCGCTGCGAACCGCGTACCATCTTGATGGACCGAAATATAATGGCCCAGTTTCGAGCAGAGGTGCGAGGAGGTCACGAACGCGAAATCAGAGGTAAGGAGTGATAGAAACTCCAGTGACAACCACCGCTCTGTGCGGCTGTGGGTCTAGAGAAAAGAGGGTATTACATACATCGTCGCTTCGCTGAAGCAGCGAATTGAAAGAAACGGTGTGCGAGTAAGCCTGATGAGAACGTAACGATACGAGCCTCGAGTTCGCCAAAGTGTAGCAATAATATCGTTTAGTATCGTGCTGGGTCTTGGCGAAATTTCACTTTAGTCGACGATTCTCGCTGGATCCGCGCATACGGGACGTTCCGTAATGTTCGCTCGTTTCGCAACTCTTCCACTTAATCTACAAACGAACCATTTAAACTCCTCCCCAATATCTTCCCTCCTATTTATTCTACTTTCCGCGCTCGATTTTTTCGCGTCTCTCAAGGCACAGTACACCGTCGCCTCTGAACACGCCATTTGCGAAACTATATTAAATGATGTCGAGCTTAGGGACGTAACCGAAGTCATCGACCATGGGGTTCGCATAACACCGTGCTTCGACTTCAGATCCCACTATGTGCGCTTTACTGGTATTGCACTGAGAGCTTTGGGCTTTATCTCTAGATTCGCCAGGCACTTCAGGGACAGAGAGTCTCTAAAGTTGCTATACGTGGCCCTTGTCAGGCCTCATGTAGAATATGCTTCAGTAATTTCGAGTCCTAGACATGCGAAGTATATCAAATCGATCGAGAGAGTGCAGCACAAATTTCTGAGGTAATCCCATGGATAGAGCTGATCACGATTATGGCCCGGCACTCGCATCGTTTAAGTTGGTCACCTTGGAGAGGCGTAGGCATGCCGCTGACGCGATTTTTCTATTCAGGATTATAAATGACCACATAAGTTGCCCAGACTTGCTAGCCTTAGTTTCGTTAAACGCTCCGGTGAGGGACATGCGGTCTAGGCCTCTCTTTGTTGTGACGCTTCCGAAATATCGGCACTATGCGATCGATCCTATTAATAGGGCGATGAGCATTATGAATAGTGACTTTAGTTGCGTTGATCCTTTTCAGGGATCCCTGATTTCGGTAAGGTCATTATTATATAAGATTGTTACCAATTCTCACGGAGACACTTGATACTATGTTTTGTGATTATGTTTAGTTTAGTTAACCTAGTTATCGATTTTATCGGCTAAGTCATTTAATTGTTCAGACTCTGTTATTTGTATCTGTGTTGTTTTGACAACCATGGGCTTTCCCCGTAAAATTAATAATAATAATAATAATAAAAATTAAAGGCATAAACATGCTGGGAGACGTTGAAAGAAAGTGCGAGCTGTGCGTGCAACAAATCCGCATTTCTCTTTACGACCGGGTTGTTCCTCTTTACTGTTTTTCCCTCTCGGCGTCGACGAAGGAATTTCGACGGATTTCGAGCGGAAATTACAGGAAGACAGGTATGGTAATGCCGAGAGAGCCGGCAAGAAAAACGTAAAGATTATCTCGTGGATGAAGCGAGGCCGTTAAAAACTAGGGTCGAATTCACGGTTCTTCGCGGCCAACGACATGAATTTTGATTTACAAATTAAATTTCAACTTCACCCGGCGAGTTTCAGCGGCCGTAATTTTCCGGCTGTTTTTGTTTTCGCTCGCAGTCTCTACGACTTCTAATTACGCAGACGTTTCTTCCTTGCCGCGTGCTTCCTCCACCCCGTCCCACGTTTTCCAACCCACCGCGGTTGCTTCTTATCGATCTCCACCTCCCCTCTTCTTCGTTTTCGAGAACTTTTTTCGAATCGATGCTAATAGCGGGGAGGCGTCGCGTGGCGAAACGAACACGAGGAGGAAACTTTTCCAGTCGGCTGAATGATTATCGTCGCCCCTTCAACGCGGATGCACTCGAAATTGCTTGCCGCGATACTGTCGAATTATCGACTTGTTCCCCTGAAATGCCAGTGTCTGAGGAACCGTCGCTGTTACCGGAGAGCATCGCGATCGAACTTTCGATTTGAAAAAAGTCTGCGGTTTCGAGGAAGAAGGATAACGTTTTTGCGGGCCCCTCCAAACTTTCCGCGGTTGAGACAGATAAACGGGGGAGAAAAAAGACGCGAGTAATCGGCGAGAGTCTTCGTTTCATTTCCGGCGAGGCGCGCGAAACGAGGAAACTTTTTGTTTGGACAGCGAGCAGGGCCGCTGCCACGAAACACGCGAAACTGTCAGGATCAGTAAGTGCATCAAAATTGTGGACAGAGGCGAACAAAAAAGTTCCTCGGAGCGTAGTCTGGCTCTGACACAGTTTTCGAGCGACTAGAATGACGGTGCGGCTCTGCCCTGCATAACGCAACGGTGCCGCTCTTCTTTTTCCCCTGTTTTCTGTTTACCAGCTCGCCCAGACGAAAATCTCGCACGCGGAATTTCACGTTCCGCGGGTAACGCGGCAGTCGCGTTTACGCCGGCTCGTTATTCAAATTTTTAGAATTTCCCCGGCTTCAAGATTGCTTCAGCAATATCTGGCGCGGAAATGAACTCACTGTGAACCTTCCTCGCGATGCGGAAGAGAATACCAATCTAAAGCGATAAAGGCGATAATGAATTAGAGCGTCGCGAATTCGAGGGTAGGGTAGGGTGGGGCTAAAAGTCCCGTTTTTCTTATAAACCTATATCAAATTTAGTACTAACAATCTAGAGATATCTGGTGTTATTTTGTATAAACTATAACTAGGGGAGGGTTGCCTATATCGTACCACTTATGACATTTTACTTTATATTGCATATTTGGTAATAATTTGAACACAATTGACTATTGGATATTGTAGCTTGATCTTTTAGGCGCTTACTATTATATGCTTAACCTTTTGTTCAGAACAAATTAATTTAATATTTATCTTTTTATCGCATACTGTAAAAGTGTAAACGGTACGATTTAGGCGACCGGTCTCCTAAATCGTACCTCCACTAAAAATAGTATCAATAACAAATAGAGAAGGAAATATTCAACATAAAGTAATGATTAATTAGATAGTTACATATACATATGTATATGGATCACTCACAGGCCGCAATAACCTATGCATATGATATATGTACATAACCTATATAACATACGGGTTGTCAAATCCTACTGGTATGATTGTTATAGTTGTTATTTAGGAAACTTGATCAATTTATTTATAAATATCAATTTAAACTTTATAATGAATGTAATATGTACTTAAAATGAATGTAATATATTCTGCATTAAACCCGCTTTTAGACAAATACAAAAATTCAGGATGAAATTGCATTGTTTAATTATTAGCAGCTAAAATAAAAGGTTTTGTTTCTATAAAGGTTTTGTTACCCTAAAAGGTTTTGTTTCTATTCCTTATTCCGCATTTACTTGATATTTTTATTATCAGATATCGTTTACATTCATCCCCTAAATACGAAAACGGGCCGCTATAAAAAACCGGTATATCTTATTTTTCTTTACTTTAAAACATATCCAAAATTCAAAGCAATCGGAGGCGAACACCTGGGAACCTCTCCTTGTTAGTATACTTCGAAACTCAGTACATTATTTAGGAATAGAGATTCTGAATTCGGGACTTTTTACCCGCCGGACTTTTAGCCCCAGCCTACCCTGCCATACGCGACGAAGTATCGTTCAAATCGCCCACATCACCTACGTTGTTGTAAAGAGTCAAAGAGTCGTCAGATGCTCTGGCGAGCGCGAAAAATAGGAACGTTGGAGGGGCACATTCCACGGCCCCTTTCTAACTATGGTTATTCAAGTGGGCCGCCCCCGCCCGTTGCAGTCACCTAGCACGGCAAATTTACGTCTCAGCAAAGTTTCCTCGGGGTCTTGCACGGATCAGTGGAAAGTTGGAAATCTTTCGCGGATGCTGCGAGCCACGAACGCGCTCCGCCACTCTATTTATCCTCGTCCTGGCTAAAGCCCTAGAAGTTGCGGAGCGATGAAAATCTTTGTAACGTCCGAACTGGTTGGCGGTCTGGTAACGAGGCGGCGCGCCACCGGCCAAACTTTTCTTTAGACTAATGCCACAGTAGGCAAGGGTCTCGGCCATCGTTAATCGACCCGCTGAAAAAGATTCGACCGCCTAGCCCGCAGAGTTGCCGGGAACGGAAACGCGTAGACACCGAGTAACTAACGCTTTAACGATCCCGAACAATGGCGGATGATTACAGGCTGGTAACTAGGAACGGTAACGGTGCGGCTCGGCGTCGTCGGACTGCGTCAGCGGTCGGTTTCCGAGCTGCACGGCCCGAACGGAACGTTTAATTAATGCTCGGTTATTTTCCCGTTGGCTAGCTAGCTGCCCGCAATCTCGTCATCCAATTAATAACGAGTCACTCCCGGTGAAAAGCCACTGTCAACGCGACCCGCACCGGAATTCCCCAACGTTCCCAACGCTGTGCGTCTTTTGGCAGGCGATCACAGGGCTGGCGACTGTTGGCTTGCGAAAAGGGAGTGCATAATTAACGAGCAACTCCGCGGGAAGTTCTTAAACCGTACGCTTGTTGCCAGATAGGCGCGATCGATGAGTGCTGCGAGGCCGGGTGGCGAATGGGTGCGGGCCTTTGTCGCGATGCATCGAAGCTCTTAAGACGCATTAAAGTTTACATGGCCTGATGGAGTGTAATGATGAGTGGAGTGTGTTGCAGGGGTAGCCATATAACGAGGTTAATGTAGGGAAGCGTTACCGCGGAACGAAATTATTGAAATCGGCTAGGTCGAAACGACAAGGAATGATTAACGACGACTTATCAAGTTGGAAGTAGCGTAGAGTACCGAGCGAGGGTCGAAACTTAGGAGAAAGGGCTCGACTCTCCTTCGCGAAACTTGCCCGTGGCGAAAATCGCCAGTGGGACATTTCCCTGATGACTTAAACGAAAAGTTTGCGGAACGAGTGTCCGCCTTGAGCTCTCGCGACAGACCGTTGCGTGTCCCGCTATCGCGCTCCGCTCGGTCTTATTAGACTTCTTATTAGCCTCAGCCTCCTTTCCCTACGTATTTCCTTACCGCTTGCACTTTATTCGCGAAGATAAGGGGAGGAATTCTTTAGACCGCTGGGGGACTGTATGGTCTTAATCATTACACTCGATCATCCTTATCACTCGAGCAAGTTTCGAGACGATGCGGAGTCATGCACGCACGCGTTCCCATCGAAATCGCGCTTATCACTCGCAAGTGGTAGATTCTGGCATCTAGATTCTCCAGCAGACCTGTTCTAATCCTTTGCAAACCGTTACGAGAAACGACCAAGAAAAAGCCGACGTAAAACTTCACGACTTAGTGGACGAAAGGCAGCGTCCTCTTCGATCGCTTTAGCAGCCTGTCCCGAAGCAATCCTTTGATCGAGGCGTCTGCCGATATCTGCTTGCAGTGAGACCGCTGAAAGTCGAAATTGTGGGAAAGGACAAGATCCTATCAGCGGGGAAGAAGTACGAAACTAGGTGTCAGAGCACAGGATCAAAGCCGCCAGCTATATTAACCTGGTGGAAAGCTTCGAAGCAGCTCAAGAGGATCATCAAAAACGTGAGTACGAACAGATTCTAATCTTGAAAATTACCGCGATAGAACCCAATCGGAACCAGCCTTTTTACCAATTAGATTTCATTCGCGTTGTGGATCGCAGATATGAATGACTTTTTTCCTTGAAAAATTTAAAACAAGAAAGGGGCGAGCCGTTACCAACGCTATAAAAAGAAGAGGGGTTCAGATTTCCTCAAACTTTAGAGAGATAAACCAATGCCTCCTCGATAACGAATCCGAATTCCTCGCACTGTTAATCCCACGATCAGATTAATTCTATTGTCACCGGTTTAAGGGTTGACCGGCTTTGGTATTGGGCCGCCTAAACAGATTTCCTACGGAATTTCTAACGACGTTGTTTCGTCGTGTAACCATAACCGATAGTTAGCCGGAGAGACTGAAACGTTCAGCATCCCCACACCTCCTAGCGGTTCACTTGGCAATTTAATAACTCGAAATTGTATCCCCCTCGACGGGACTGTAATGTAGCACCTCCAAGCGGCTAACATAGTTTGCTTGCCAAAAATTAATTGCACGTCGCTGAGCGCGACGGAACGCTATTGACGACAAACCTTGTGTCGAATTGATTGCGAGACGTCGGCGTCTTTCCCGGCAAGCAGTGGTCCGACGTTAAAAAATAAAAATATTAAACGTTACCGAGTAACATATTACATTTTTTTTATGAAATTAAAGGCTTTTATTATTCAACGAATGCACGCGAAACATTTCACTAACTGTCAAAAATTCTGTTTTAAAATACTTTTTTATAATTAAATATAAAGGGCGGCAGAAATGATTTTCGCCCAGAGCAGCGGGAGCGCCAGATTGGGTCCTGCATCTGGTCGAGAAAGTTTGGTTATCGACGTCGTTTCTAGGAAATCAGTGTGGATAATTAATCTGTCGGATGCGCGAGAACTTTTCTGCGAAGCCACTTTTTCGATGGCCAGTTGGATCGGCTGGAGAATTTACGAGCGCCCGAGGCTAAGGTAAACCCCAAACTGCGGAAGTGCGCGTAATCCGTGTCACGGGCGCACTTGTTCCTGGAAAGTGGCAAACAGTTGGACCGGGCGTAATTGATGTTTAAGAGAATCGCGTGTTCCTGTGGATAGACGGTTCGCTGGTTCTAAAAACGTTCTAAAAATCACGAGCTGCGCGTACGTGCCCGGTAAAGAGGTGAAGAGGAGGACAAAAGGAAAGAGGAACGGACGGAAAAAATACGCGAAGCACAATGCAGCAGGCGTGGTGGCGTGCCAACGACACGGTCGCTCATAACTCTCCACGTATTCTCTTTCTTACAAATTAATCTTGGGAATCCAGCTTCCTAAATCAACACGGTGGTTGGTATTAAGATTCGACAGAGAAGCTTCAAGATGCTCTCCACCGCGTAAAATTCTTTCAAACAAGATTGTCTCGGAGAAGGAATACCTGCGTGTCTCTGTCGGAATTTAGAGGAGACAGTGATTTGGGAAGAAAAGCAGAGAACGATGTTTTCAGCGATAAAATGTGGGACTGAGTGCTGATGGAAACGGGGCGTCGATTCTACGCAACGGCACTAAACAGATTATTTAGGTTACACGAAGAATAAAGTCTGCCAAACAGAGAAATGAGAAGGAATGGAATGTCGGTCCTAAAAAATTCCCGGTTCTAAAGAAACAGCTTTCGCCGTTGAAACGAAGGCTATTTTCATTTCGATCATCTTGTCGTAGAGGCCAACGAAATGTTTGCAGAGGGGGTGGATGGTCCCGAGGGAGGGACGTTTAAGGGGCGTCATGGAGTCGTAAAAGACCCCGGCGACTTCGGAAACTTGTTCGTTGAAAAACGCCGAGTCTCGCGAACCACTGGAGGGGGTGGTCTAACGAGGAAAGAAAAGAATTGCCGGACAATTAAGGAAACGGGAAGAAAAAGCCGACGCGAGAGGGATAGCAGATATTCCTGGCCGTGATTCGTGATTTATTTAAAGGGACGCGGAGAAATTAATATCGAATGTCCAGCCAGGCATCGATACGCATAGAAAACGCAAGAGTTGCCGGCTGATTTATCGCCGCGTCGATGCTGCCACTGCGACTGGATTAATAGTTTCATGGAAATGACAGACAGCTTGATAATAATTTATCGCTCCCGTCCATGTAATTGCTATCGAACCTTCTGGGAACATCTGGATTGATAACAGGATCATCAGTATCCGTCACTGGATTCACGCGTATGATGATGTTCGAGGTAGTGTAGTGCAGAAACGACCAGCGTCGATCAGCCGAAGCGCAAATAACTGATAGTTAATCGTGTATGGGGAATCTGCGATTAGGATTCTCTACGTGGCAAAGAGGGTGAGTTCGCAGGGACGAGAAAGAAAGGCATGATCGTTGGGGATGGTAGGTCGACGCATTTAATAATTGTCGGGACGGTGGGGATAAACGTGGACGATTTGGAAACACGTGTTGGCAGAGTGAAACGAAATCTGCGGTGCTGCGTCGACGGAAACAGAACGAGATACCTTTGTGCGGGGCGGCTGTATTTCAGTCGAACGGCTGCGGTTGGAAAGCAAGCGGAAAGAGTGCTTCGAAAACACAGCCGCGGATCAAAGAGTTAAATAACGTGGAATTAACGAGCAAAATTTCAGATGACTATGCGCGAGAACAGTTTCGTCGACGGTTTCGCTGCGAAATCAAACTACCGTTTGCTGCGACTAACTACCCTTGCCTTGTTTAAGGAGTCACGAGTTTAGGAACGATTGTAACTGCGAAGACGGTGTAGGGTAGACCGGTAGACCGGGGCGAATCGGATCGCTTTATGTTTGACCGTAAAGAAATAATAGTTAAACATTAAGAAACTAATTTTTTTGTTATATATTCGAGACCAGTGCACCTTTGGCTTGAACACGAATATAGAAAAATTGAAAGTAAACATAATAATCTTTCATTTATAAACAAAAAACGAAAAAGTGAGAAATATCTTATTCGCCCCCAAATTTGTGGCGAATCGGATAACCCAGAAATTTCTGAATAAAAACTGAAATTGTCGTAACAAAATCTTATAGAATCGACTTAAACAAATCTAATTTAATTACAGTGAAGTCAAGTGACACTACTTAGCACACAGATTGGATGGTTATTGCCGTTTTTTGCCGCCTCTATCAGCACAATTCTCATGGCACCACTCTTCTCAGACAATCTTCTGAAAGTGGATGAATTAATTTTTCACCACAGTAAATACAGTGCCATCTTCTTAAAACCATTAATTAATTAATTTTTTTCGTCATTTCTTTAGATTTAATTTTTATCACAGCTTCCTTTATTTTTTTTTTTGGTCACCATGATCCCTGGTTGCTCTTTTTTATGTACCTACGAACCATTTGTATATAAACAATTATCATATTTATAATCATAAAAATACTCAAATGAAAGAAGTGTGATCCGATTAGCCCCATACATACAGTGGCTTACAGCGATAATCGTACACTCATTAAAATCGCATAATATTTTTAAAATTGGTCCAAACGACTTGAGTTTTTTTAAAAAGTTAGAAGCATTAGTTTGCTGAGTGACGTATTTCGTCGTTTTGAAAAAACTTGCAATTTGTCGGAATAACAAAAAAAATATAGTAAAGGTTGTTTTTTATACTTTTTTTGTGAGCCTGTAATGAAACTTCAGAAAACCCGTTTGCAGATTGAAGTATGTTGTATACATGCTGGAAATTTCATCTGATACACACGTTTAAAGATCGCAGAATAAGATAAAAAATCGCTGATTTCGGGAATTTCCCGATTTTGGCCCTTATTCTGCGATCTTTAAGAATTTATAGCTCAGAGCAACGTTAACCGATTTAGATGAAATTTTCAGCATGTATACAACTTACTTCAATCTACACACGTTTTTTTTTTAATTTTCATTACAGGCTCACAAAAAAAAGTTTAAAAAACGACCTATACTATATTTTTTGCTATTCCGACCAATTGCATTTTTTTTCAAAACGACGAAACACGCCACTTAGCAAACTAATCCTTCTAGCTTCTAAAAAAAAAGTCAAGTCGTTTGGACCAATTTTGAAAATGTTATGCGATTTTAAAGCGTGTACGATTATGGCTGTGAGCCACTGTAAGTATTTCAAAGGTCATAGATTACATAAACATATTATGATATAATAGTCTAAAATACATCAAATACTAAACTTGAACAACAAGCAAACTATAAATAAAAATAAGCACATTTGAATTTTCAAGCATACTTTTTATTTTAAATACGAAATTGCAGATTACGTAGCTTAGATTCGGACCGAAATTGTAGCGTTCGCACGCAACCATCTCACTGAAAACGAACCTATGCCACCTCTAAACAATGACTTAAAACAATTGACGGGCTATTGCAGTAGATGCGTGGGAGAGGGACGAGGTACTACGAACGATCGGAATGCTCATTTCTATCGCGATACATATATTTCATAATATGGACTAAATTCTTATTTTGATTCGATTCGCCCTGTGATCGGATTTCGCCCCGGTCAACCCCATATAAATGTTAGAAATATCCAGCGATCGAGCGAATGAATCGTTAACAATGAGGTTCAGGGGAACCTCTCCACATTCATTGATTTACGATACGGCGAAGGGAGCGATATCGATGGAGGGAGACTGGACGAAAGAGACCGTGTATCGCGTTTAATCGCAGTGGCGTTCTGAACCTCTCCCCAAGGACGTGGCAGGGAACATCAACGACCGTCACGGTACCCAACTTGGCGCCACCTAATTCGTAGAATCCATTAGTCGGGACCAGGAGCATCGTTTCGCCTGGTACTTCTCGTTCAAGCCGATGACAGTCAGAGTAATGGCAACGCTGGGATGATAATAACCAGCTAGGCAACGCTACGTCTATCGGGGCGCGACCTGTCGTTACCATGTTCCGACGGAGGGCGTGGAGCGGGCTTTTTAACTCAACACCGAATCCCAATAAGAGTTCCGATTTCCCGAGGAGCCGCTACATTTTCGAGGAAGAAAATTGCCCAGATAGCTGCGCGCACCTGCTAGCAGATCCTCGGCATTTTTATACGGCGATGGAGTCGTATCCGGTGCGCCTTCTTCATATACCTAGCCAATAAATTTTCTTGTCAATGTCTGTACGGTTCGCTAGTATCGACGGCGCAAACAATAGAAGGCTAACAAAGAAACGCGACGATACCTAGGGAATTGAATATGAGCGAGGCGCTCGCTCGTCTTAGGAACAGACATCTGGTTTTCACCGTGCATGTTTCGTCGGCCGAGAAGGATTCGTCGGTGACCGGTGCGCGAGACAGCGCGGAAGACTGCGACGTACAATCCGGCTGGATCCGACCCTTTAATCCTCGCCAGAATATTTCGCGAGCTACCTTTTGGGAAATTCTAGCCCGCGATTCTGGCGGGCTAATTTTCGCCGAGCACGGGCGGAAAAATGAAGGCGAACGGAGATGTATCTGGCGTGCAGAGCCTAGTTGGCCCCCCCCTCGCTGCCAGAGAACCCGCCACGTATTCGGAAATCCCCGGAAGGCAGCAGCGCGCCACTAGATTTATCTCCGAGGACCGATTTTCGGGTAATATCGCGGCACAGCTGGCTTTCCCCCGCGGATCTACGCTTTAAGCTCGAATTTGTCGCAGTTTCGCGTATTATTAGTTCCACGGATTTTATCGTGGCTAGTTATTAGCCGTCTGGAGTTTTATCGGGCTGCGAGCGTCCGCCAACCAGCGGGCTATCCTCGCGTGCCGGTGGTGCACCGCCTCTGAAAATTTCCACCGGGAATTACGGCGAAACGACTACCAGACTCCTCCCATCCCTTCAGAATTTATTTTCCTTCGGTAGCTGCGCGGATACCTCGAATTTCCCGTGATTATGACGCCGATCCAGCGGAATTGACCGCGGCCGGGGAAAGGGGGCGAAAGAGACGGAGGAAACGGGAGAGACGACGGCCCCTATGAGTCGGAGGAACGGACGGAAACAATTTACAGGGACATACGTTTTAGCGAGTATCGGGGGAAAGGCGATACCTTGCTTCCCCCCCCCCCCCCCTCCGATCTGTCGGCGTGCTCGATTCGATGCGGGCGAAACCAGCAGGTGCCTCGGGAAACACGAAAGACACGGAATTTATGCGTCCAGGCTTGCGTCGGAGGCGGTGGATAGGTAGAGCCGGCACGCCGATGGAATATCTTGCCCAGTCTACGTCCTCCACCATCGGGAAAGTAAGGAGAAGTTTAATCCCAGACGTTTTAGCCCACAGCGCCGCGCCGCGATAACGCGGCACAAAGGGACTGAGCGCTACATAAATTGCGCCTGGTTTCTGCTTCGCTTCCGCTCGTCTTTCGCTCTGCCACGCGAGCCTCCTACTCGCGATAATCCTTCCTCCAGCCGCAAGAATTCGTTCGTTCCCCGCGGTTGTTTCGCCGCCCTAGATTTGTCGGAGGACAGCGTTACGAGTTCGCTGCTAACGTAACAAGAAAAGAGGCCACTCGCGGTTTTATCGTACCTATGTATCTGGCGGCGGTGCAATTAAGCGTGCGAGCCGTCGCAACGACCCTCGCGTCTCATCCACCCAATTTCCCCACGAAACCTGATTAACCGAGCTGCGACGACAACCTGCCCGGGGCGAGCACCGTTTTCTTCTTTTTTTTTTTCACGTTATTCCAGGTAAACCCGCAGCAAAATCGGGAAAGATTAAACCCATTGATCGATCGGTTGGTATGAAAAGCGACGGCGGACGATGACGTCCAGCGACGGGCGAAATAAAGCGCGAGACGCGCGATGCGTTTGAACCAGCGCACCGCTAATCTCATTCAATTCAAACGAACTGCAACGAGATTATAAGCTTTTCGAGCTAATGAACCCCATTGCCGCGCGGCCGGTTTGTTATCGCGGGACGGTGAATCCTTAATAGCCACCCTCCGCTTGCGAATTTATCGTAAACAAAAGAGCCAATATTGACGCGGCTTTGACCAAATTAATGCTAAGAGACTCTGGTGGTCCCAGTACACTCACGCCTCGCGCTGCGGATGATATTGCGTGGGCGCACAGGTACTGCGCCGTACACGGGAAATTTCAATCTTGCTGCTGGATAATGGGGGAGAAGCGATATGTTGCGTCGCGTGCGCTCGGAGTTTCAAGCATTTCAAAAACATCGGAAGGAAAAGGAACGCGGCAGAGAAACGGGCGTTTCCAATGGACGGCTCTAGAGTGAAGGTCTTTGCAATCTACGAATAAATTTATGTACGAAGGGGAGACCGGGGCAGATTGTAACAAAAAAGTTTTCACAGTTTTTTCTCGAAAGTGTTTTCATTAATCAGGAAATAATTTGCGTGACTTGCTTACTTACATATGTGGTGAACTGATTGCGTGAAAGTACGTGACAAAATCTTGGACGTCTAGCTTCATCTTAAACAAATCTGAAATTTTGTTACAATGTGCCCCAGTCCGGGGTAAATTGTAACACATCAGTTTTACTTATTTAAACACAAATATGAACACAACTAAACATTTTTAAAAAATATAATCGAAAACATAGATCATTATTAAACATTTGATATACATGAGTTAAACAATCATTGCTTATTCATCTGATTCTATCAAAAACTTCTTCGCTTTCTTTACTTTTGCCTTTATACTTTTTTTTCTACTTTTTGGATTCTGAGTAAGTATAGCAACATGTTACAATTTACCCCGAGCTTGAATTTTTGCGTTTTATCCCAGCAGACGAGAAACTTAAACATCAGATTACTAAAAAGCGTACACATTATAATAAACCAATGTGTACTGATTCGTTTGCGACAAAGGAGTAAAAATTCAAACGGTTTCTAATGACGGTTAATTGAAATAAAAGTGCTAAGACAACATTTACTTACGTGCTCTAAATATTAAAATTCTGGGCTATAAACACAAAATGAATAGGGTAGATGCACCATTTGTGGCCACTTTAAGGATTTCAGTGACTTTCATCGTAATTATCTTTAAAATTGTACTTCAAATCAGGAGACTAAAAGCTTTACTAAATTTTACACTATCTTCACTATTAATGTCTAAGTTACCATTAACTAGAGAAATCGTTAAAGAATTAATAAAGTTAAAAAATATAAGAAATCCACTTTTCACCGATTGTGGCCACTTGCCACTTTTCGCGGAAGCAATAAATGTAACCTTAGATTTCTGATGGTATACTAAACAAAATATTTACGGTTTGAAATTCTACACATAATTATGTGTCTACAAGCAATTTCAAGCTAAGAAACCGCGATAATTATGCACATGGCCACAAACGGTACATCTACCCTACATAACGCTCGTTTGTTTCACTAAAACCGACGGTATTAATATCGTCAAGCAGCTCTCGCATGCTGTAGGTTATCAGATTTGTCGTTCAAAAAGTTTTACTTATGTTACAATTTATCCCGTGTTACAACCTACCCGGTCTCCCGTAGCCGAAGCCGAGAATTATTATTTTTATTATTATTATTATTATTATTATTCGTGTTTATTACTCAGTAAATATAGGGTGGATGTACGAGTAAATGAACACGTACCAGCGACTGAACATTTTTTATGTATTAAAACGAGTAAAATAAATTATTAAAGTAAGCAACTAATTAATTACAGACTTCTATTATTTTCTTGCTTCATATCCAAATAATTTCTGCAGCACGTGGAACATAACGCGCTGCAAAGATAATTTTACAATAGTGTTAATTCATTGGCTTTAAGTGTTCATTTATTGGTGCGTTTACCCTACAAAGAAAAGAACCAGTAATACTTGAAAGCAGATCGAAGTAAAAGGCGAGGATGCAGTACAATACTGTTAGAAGCCTTACCGTAATTACAAAAAAAAAAGACTGAAAGCAGGAAGCAACAAAGAGAAATTAATGGTGCATTAAGATTAGAACAAAAACTGTGTCAATCACGAAATATGCATGAACACAAATGGTCAGGCATGGGCAAGACAAGAAAGGATCCACAGGTAAATTAGAAATAGTGTAGAAGTATATAACGTCAGATTTTACATCTGTCGAAGAATCTATCGGGGATTCGATTTTAATTTCGGAACAGCTATTCCCGCCTTGATATCCCGCTTTTCTCAACCGCGCGGTCTTCCGCTGTTGTTTTCGGCGAAGGAGGAAAGTCTCGGTACAGAGAGGCAGAGGGAAGAGCCGTGCGCGATGCACGGGCGCATATTTTCCATATCCGAATCTACATGAATAACGATACTGAAATTTCGGCCGAGCCGCCGCCATAAATTCGCCAGGGAAACGTTTCGGCTCGTTTTCGAGGGGATTCGGAATTCCTCGCATCGCAACCCCCTCCCCACCCCCCCCCCCCCCGCCCCCTGTCGCCCGTTCTCGTTCGATATGCCTGCTGGTCGCTTTGGCCGTGGCAACATTTGAATTTGAAATTCCCTGCTTTTTCCACGTTTCTGGCCTGACGTAACTCGTCGCGATCTTTCCGTTCCACGCTTTCATTTCCTTTCTACATTACCGTGCCGCTCCAGCTCCCAACCATTTGATCGTCAAAAGAATTCTATGTTCCTGTAGGTAGCTACAATAACGTAATAACGGGCAGATTAATCCTGAAATGGAAGCACGAAGAAACATCCTTCAGCGAAAAATACAAAAGCAATGGAATTAGCTTGAGCCGCGGTCCGCTCCAGCGAGCTCGATGGTCATGGAGATTTAATTCAAAATTTCATTGTAATTCCAGAATTTCCGTAGCAGTAATGTATCGCTGAGAAATTGCTGGACGGGTATTTAGACGCCGTGCGAATTGCGCGGTCGTTTAATCAGCAGATGGCTGTTCAGGAATCATCCATAGAAAATTTTAATACGCTCCCGATTGAGACAGATGTGTTCAATTCGTTGTGACCGTTTAGAAGCAAGCTAATGTAAGTAGATATGTCGGCATGCATGTATATCGGTTTCCCGATCAGTTTCAGGAGGACGGGACAAGCGTGAGCGTGCTGCAATGGACACCGTCGATCGAAGACGAGGGAAAGTTTCTCGTGTGTCGGGCGTCGAATCCGAAGCTTCAGGATGCCGGTATCGAGGAACGGTGGAAGCTGAAAGTACACTGTGAGTACATTCACCAGTGTATATGTCACGCGATGTGGTGGAGAAATTTGGTATTCGTCCAAATCTGGCGTCCAATCGTTTCAATGAATTGGAGGAAACCGCCGCGGCGGGATTTTTACCAGAAGAAAAGGGAGGGGATGCTGCGGGGATGCGAACGGAATTTCGTTCGAGATGCTTACCGGATGAACGTATTGAGGGGAAACGGTGGGGGCGGGAAAGCTCACCTTCTCCAGCGGAAACAGGGAAGTTAAATGTCCCCGGCTTAAAGGGGTCCGTGAAATAGGTGACTGCCGAGCAGCATTGATTTCTCGTAGAAACGTGCCGTCCTCCGTTATTGCCCCGCGCGAAATACTTCACCGCGATGTTAATTGCATCGAAGGGGCACGGAATATTCGCCGTAGTATATCGCGCAGGTACAAATTGCACGATCCCGGGTTTACGATCCTGTCGCCGACATTAAATTGAATCTTGCAAGCAAGACACGATATAGGGCGTTTCGAAGATTGGCCAAGTACGTTATAACCGGCAGTTGGGCTTCGATAAAAGTCAGAATTTCAACTCGTTCCGCGTAGAACACTTGACCCGATTCCCCGACTAGAGAGGAGAGAGCAAAGAGTGAAACTGGTTACTGCTACTGAATTCGTCTTACCGTTCGCGACCGTTAGTTTCTCGGGAGGGGGCGATTAATCATCGCGAGAGCGGGAATTAAAACCACCCCCGCTAACAAGTCGTCGTGGCGGTACGTTCGTTAAGATTTGTCCCGTCGATAAGTCGAAGGAAGAACCGGGCGACACAGTTTCCGTGGTGACTTCTAACATGGCAAATCGACTCCGTAACAAGGATCGTACGATTCCCGGCTAATTTGATTCCGATGGATTTCCCTGACGTGCAATCGCCCGAGCGGCATATGTATAGAGCGCGTTACTACGAAATTACGTGCCAGACGCAATCTGTCCTGCCAACATTTACCTGCATAACGTAAGCCAGAAACGTTTGCTAGCGCGATACAGATACGAGCTATCGTTATCCGTTTATTTACGACTGTGCGTCTGATCGGCCACTCGATGCATCCGCTATTATCCTTGTTTCCGACGCATGCATATGTGTGGGAATTTGGCATTAGTCCGACGGATAATCGGAGCCCGCGTGGCTGCAGCTGAATATCTCCAGGAATCACAAGGCAATCGAACGCTACCGGCGCAAAGAAGATTCCGATTTCACGCCTCCCTTCACACACCGCGAGCGCTTCGTTTGCTTCAAGACCGCGAGGCACTGCGTAGAATGGGCATAAAGATTATCCTGAACAACAGAGGGCTCGATGCTGAAACTGTGCGGGAGAAATTCAAGGCGCCAGGCCAGGTAGCTCGATCGGTTGGAGCGGTGGTCCGGTAAATAAAAAGTTCCATTTGAAATCCCCAGGTAATGAATCGGATGTCCCAGCCCTTTTTCAGTTTCATTTACGGGACGATAAATAAAAGGAGATTAATTCTGAAAAACGAACTGGCGGAATGCAATTGTCCCACGGTTAATAAATGCAAAGTCTACATAAACGCGTCAATCTTCGGTGCTTTTAGCGGCTTAAACATTCATCCGAACACGGGCCGGGTGGTTTTAACGAAATTATGTGACGGTCAAAGGTACGAGGAATGACGTTAAGCTCCGTCCAGTAATAAACCTTTAACGTGTTCCTGCTGGAATCGGCACTCCGGTTTCAATAGCAGCTCCCCGGTGGATTCCCTCGCGGGCGAAGAATCAATTCGGAGGTACGGTACGGCGGCCGCGATCCGAATAATCCCATAATAACGCTGTAGGCTAATGGCTGGACTAAAATTCAAATGCCTTCCATTAAGTACAGACGTGCGCGCGTTACACCGGGAGGTTAATGCTAGAAAACCGTCTGGAATGTTGATAATAATTCTGGGCAAATTCCGGACACCTGGCCGCTGTATCCGTTACGCTTCAGTCCAGCCTAATGTCCGCTGGTACCGGTCATAACCGGAGTACCACTGTAAACAGCTTGAGCTGCGGAGTTATTTACGCGCGGCATAGCTCACTGGTGCGCCAGTGGTATTCCCTGTTCTTCTGAACTGAGTAAACGGCCCAATAAAATTTCCCGTTTCGCGGAGGATAAACGGTGGGCCGGTGCTCGTAAATACAAGCCGGAATTTGCTTGCACATGTAAAGATCGTTAACGCGAGCAGCAGTCTCCTTTGGAGGGTAAAAAAAAAAAAAAGAAGGAGTCATCGCGGTAAACCGTTTCCATATTTTAGCATAATCCAGTGGCTGCGGGGGTGCGTAGCGCGCAGAATCGATTCTTTCGTCGAGTACCTCTGCCGCGCCGTTGTTGTTGTCAAGTGGGCCACAGCGGTACAGTTTAACAGTTTAACAGTTTAACCTGTCCAGCGATACACAAACGTATCTGTCAACGTCAACCTCGAGCTGTCAGTAGTAACGATACGTGCTTCATCAGACACGACTCGCATCGGCACGCTGCATGCTTGTTTCCCTTGTTTCCCTCGTGACGCCGCAGCGAGTCGCGCGCCGCGGCGCGGCGTCCGGCCTGCTCTAACGATCGGAAAATCTCGTCGAGGATTATACCGACGGGACGCGGCGAAGGACGGAAAAGCGACACGGGGGAAAAAAAGACGAACGGAATGACTACTCCAGCTCGGCGGCCGTGGAACGCTGAAAACTAATCGCGGTCGATCGCGCGCGCACGGGCCTCGCCTGGCCGAGCAATTTAAATGGATCTGGTCGAATTCCCGAGCACACCGAGCTGACCCGATCGTCGTGTCCTTGCGGCGAATCCAGGATCAAAGGGGAAGAATCGGTTCTCGCCGGAGTATCTCTTATCGAAACTACGTATCGACTCGTTGGCGAGCAGGACGAATTCGGGGGAGGGGTTGGGGCGGTTAAAGGAAAAGTGTAATTGGCTGCAGGTGGTAAGGGAGAATGGGTGAATGGCATCGGCCGTGTCACGCGGTTAACGATCTGTTCCGCCGTACGAGAACCGTCGTCCCGAGTGGAATGCGAGGCATAGCGCGTGTTCATTTGCCGGAAAGCTATTTCCTACCTTCCATTACCGGACGATGCCGTGCCACATATTTGTGTTGGTACGGAAGCGCGTGTACACCAGCCCTCTCTCTCATATCCAGCCGCACGATCGAATCTCCACTATGCTCTCGCGGCCATGCCAGAACACGTCGACACGTACGACCGTCCTGAAACGTGGGCCAGAACCACGTAAAACGGATTCGCGCGTCAACGTTACGCCGACTATCGTTCATTAATGCGCGAGTGTTCCTTCGATAAGCCGATCGCCAGAACCCTCCAGTAGCTCCTTCCGCGAGAAATACTAGGGGAGAGCGGGGACAAACGTAACACTTTTTACACTTAGCTAAGCTGCCAATTAAGCTACCTCTTACAGATATAAAAACGAAAATTATGCCTTAAGATAGTGTGTTTCTTGGTCTATCATTTGACCACAAATTCAGCCTTCCATGGTAAGTAGTCACAGAGTTATGGCAATTTTCCGCAGTGACTGTCATTGTTACTTTTGTCCTGCAGAGGTAGGACGAAAGTAACACTAATTATTTTTAGGAGAATTAAGTAAAAACACTTGTTCCAAAGCAAAATAGGAACAAACATTTAAATAAACATATTTTAAGTAGGTAACGATAAAAAAGCATAACCAGCTTCAAACAATTCTTTGATACTGTATATTTGATTTAATATGGAATCTCGTGTAATGGTACCAAAAGTAACTAATATTTATGATTTTTTTTTAAAAACTATTGTTAATATTGGATTCAACTTCTCCCCGTAATGACGTGTTACTTTTGTCCCCAGCCATGTTTTTCAGAATAGAACTTTTATAACATACAAACTATACGAGACTTATTGAAATCAAATACAGGAACTTATAAAGACATTATCTAAGAACGCTCTAACAAATAATTGGATCAATGATCTATAGTTTAACTATGAATATTAACAAAAAAACCAACAGAGGAGACACTTATTTGAATGATCGAAATAACGAAATCAGCTCGCCCACGGTATACGAATCGTCGTATTGCTCAGCGTCACTCCGTGGAATAAAAGAAACATTAAACACGCGTAACTATGTAAAGCAAACGTTTTAGAAACTTTTATGAAAGGCGTGTTACCTTTATGACGCCGCACAGTGCATTGCTCAATGGACAAAAATCTAAAAATCAATATTTTTTTGCGATGATTTCTAACATGACCATAATCCAGACTCTTTATTTGTATATGAACACTCGAAAGAAAACAAAATAAAAGCCCCCAACACTCAGAAAACACCTTAGTATTGAGAGAATCTATTTAACGCATTTCCTTGATGTATTTACACCTTATTAATTATTAACATTATGCATAAATAAAAATAATTTTCAATGGATCATTTAACTGAAGGTACTACATACTCTGTATTTTGATTGTGAAATGATTTTTTTTACTTACTTTAAATTCAGTTTTATTGTCTCGAAGTTACACATCCAATAAATTCCTGAATTATATGTTTCCAAACTTTAACTTCACTTTTCTCGAAAAAGGTAAAACACGTCTTGGGGTTTATGTTGGAAAAAAATTCTGGAACAATCCCCTATATTATCATACAAAAAAAGTTTGCACATGTTTGCACTTTGTTTAGTTACAGTAATTGTTTCAGAAACATGTTTAACGAGGACAAATCGAGATATATTTGAAATGTGGTTTAGTTCTGCCGCAAAAGACAATCAAATGGAAGTTCTAAAGATCCGATCTGTTTTTTCCAATTGTTTATACGATACCCACCATGACTTTTCCATCCTGGATACTGTCTTCAGTTTTAAAATAGCTGTCAAACGCGATACACGTGAAGAAAATAATTTGATACAAAAATGTTTCGAACAAAAGTTAGTCAGTATTCAGTTGACAACAAATTGCAAAAGTTAATATTGATAAGAAACTTTTAATTCAATAAATAATCGAGATCACCGCAATTTTTTTTAATGCAACTGTATATTTTTTTCTACACCAATCGATGCGTCTATATATTGTGGTTAAAAAAGTATTGGGATATATAGGCCAAAAACTGATTTGTTCAGAAGTTATGATTTTTGTCCCGACTTCCCATTGATTCAACGCACTGTGCGCCGTTACGTTTGTCCCCGCTCTCCCCTACTTACAATTAGCTTGCCGCGGCTGAAATCTCCTCTGCTTCCTCGAAATTTCAAAGCCACGTAACCTTTACAAACTAAAGATAGACGTCGCGCGATCTTTTATCGTGGCATCGCTGCGACACGAGCTCCGCAGCTTCTCCGTCCCAGCCATTGTCCAGATTGCTTCCAATTCACGTGCCCAGTCCACTTTCCGTCGCCAGCGAGGTTTTCTTCCAAAAGGCTCCTGTATAGTTTCACGTGGATCACTGCCAATCCTCTCTCCGACGATTAATCCTTTCTCTGACGTTGCAGCGACATATCTACGACGGTAACTTTCGAGGGCCAGCAATTTTGACTGGATCAAAAGCGTTCGAACGTCCTCAAAAACTGTCCCCACGCTGCGAGCGCTGGGTAGTCCAACTAATTGCTGTTTTTTTTTTTTTGTGAACCGGGCTTGATGTAAAAAGAAAATCTATCGCGGCATGATTCCAGCGGGGTAGAAGGAAGAAATAGGCGGTAAAGGAAAATGATTTCTCGACGGTCAGCTAGGAGGCGAGTACCAGCGTCCCCGGCAGCTAACCGTTCCACAAATCACCGTGCACGCGATAAACGTTCAGCGTCGGTTTTACTCGGTTATTTATCGCATTGCACGGCTAAAGGCCAAAGGTCGAAAGCAGTTGCAGCCCCACAGTTGTATGCCTGCGTAGATTACTCGCGTATCCTTTCGTCCGACCCGTTTATCTCCTCCCTCTTCCCGTTCCTCCAGCTTCTCTTCAACCACCCACTCCATCGGCTTAACGCGATCCAGAGGACGACAGCCTGGCAGATGCAATCGACGACGAGCGGGACGAGTTGACGCCGCGCGTAAAATCTTGCCGACTAATAATACCTATAATAAGTTCCGCGTCCCTGAGCAAACGCACGGTAACTGCTACTCGCCAATTACCTATTCCGTTACCACTCGCGCGGGACAGAGCAAGTTTCGAAACGCGGGTCCCTCGGAAATGATGAATTCGGGTCGGCAACCGACGACCTACCGAGAAAACGGGACACCGCCTAGCGCAGCAAAGAGAAAGGGGACGCGTTAAATCTAATTAATATCTACGGCATAACTGTGTGGCAAAGCGAAACAAGGGATGGGGCGTCAAATGTGTCATATGAAAGGACCATCTCTCCATCGGACTACCGCGGCTAACTACGTGCTGCTTGCAAATTTCCTGTATGTCTCTACGTACCTAAAGCAGACGAAATGCTGAAATTTTCCACGCTCGAGCACTGGGTTCTGCTAGTCAAAGGTCCGCTCGGCCTTTGTCGCGACGGGGCCCCTCCGGAAAAACCGGGGAATATTGTTACGAGAAGCGGTATCGAGCTAAAATTAATACTCTAAAGTACCTAGGCGCGGCAGCCGATCGCTGGTCGATGGCCCCGCTGCCTTTTACCGTACGCTAAATCTATCATCGTAATATAATGTCGTTAATTGCCCCGAGTCTACCACTTCGCTGCCGTTCGGCTCATTAACCCGATAACTTACAGGGAAAAAAGAAACGGGAAACTGGTGTGCACTCGATGTCGCGACCGGGAAAGTTAATCGGTTGGCGATGCAGTCGCATGCATTCGGGGGTATTAGACTGGGGCGTCTGCCGTTTGACAGCTAGCCGTTGATAACGGAAGTGCAAATTTCTATGAGAGTCTGACGGCAGTCTCGACGGAGAATGCTCGACGTTCGTTAGACCGTTGTATGATAGAACGCGAAGAGCTCGTCGGAGCGTGCTTGACGACGTCGTACAACTTTGATTGGCTACGCAGACTTCGACGGGTCGCAACTTCCGGCTTACCCTCCACCCGAAACCTACGTATTGTCCAGACAAAGAGGCTCCCTGGCTGCGTCCCTCCCATAATTCGCGCCCACCGCTCGCTATAGTGTCGTAGCCAAGAATGATATACGCGCTCGTGTTCGTCCGTCGACCGCCACCCTGTTTGCTGGAATTTCCCCCTTTGTTCGTCGCATGATTATAAACCGCCCTGAGAGTGAATATCCAGGGTTCAGTTGGAAGGGTCGGGGTTCGAAAACCCTTACGCGATTTCCGCCAGCGGCTGCTCGCGGAACGAGTTAAGGGATCCACGTTATTTCCCTGTACGTGTATCCCGGAAAGTTTCGTCCGGGAAAAAGGGATCTAGAGAAGCAGAATATATGTACATGTACACTCGTCCGTGGGGCAGCGTCACCTTATAATCGGAAAACCTACGTGGCGGGCTCGTTCGTCCGGAAAATTGCAGGCCCTTTTCTATCCAGCGTTGGGCGATGCTGCTTCACCGTGGGAACCAAACATCCAGCCACCAGCTGGAACACCGTGCTTCTCCCAACGACTTTCGCGACAAGTTTCCTGCCCAAGTTTACGATCTTCCGAGATTTCCGCCTACACCTCGCGAACACAGCGAAACGCAGAACGAATTTCCCCGCGATCGAGTTTTCCTCCGCTCCTCCGGTCCGGAGCCCTCTGATCCACTCCTATCTCCTCTCGTTCTCCCCCCCCCCCCGTGACACTTTTTATTTGCAATAAATCGCCGGGCCAGTAGGCACCCTCCCCCCGTTCCATTCATAGAGAAGAAACTACGCTCGAATAACCAGAGATTTGCATTCCGGGACGGGTGGTAAAGTTTGATCCGTGGGAAATAAAGAGCGAAAGAATTCGCGAGAGTTAACTCTGGCCGCATGGATCGTCAGGTTTCCAACGATCGATTAGCTAAAACGCTGGTTTTAGCGTTTCGAAACCGGGAGACGAAAAACTACCCCTGCTCCGCGATCTAATTTACGATCCGCAGCATCCCAGTTGTTATCATCGTCATCGCTAATAATTATTCGCCGGGGCAGCCAATGCGTGATCGTTTCGAATTAAGCTCAGCTTAAATATACCGTCCATCATGCGGAGACGATTTAGCAGCGGTAGCCGGCGCACGCTTAATTCTACTCTAAATTTTAATACGCTGCGTGCGTCGTTTATTATTGATCGCGGGCTGTTGCGAAGAACCGGTGAACGGATTTTGTTTCGCGAGCGAGGACGCAATCTGCCTCGGCTCCTTCGCCGTTGTTCAGTTAAACTCGCAGAATCAGCCTGGTTTTTCCGTAACTATCGAACGAGATAAATCGGCGCCGCGAGGTAATTAATTTCTTCGCCGATATACGGGGGAACGTGGGCAATTCCCGGGCGAGGAATATCAAACGCGGCAACAGAAGTGTAATTAAAACGTGGCAGACATTGCTTCGACTTGTTGCTTTGCTTTGCTAATCCATCACGAACGTACAAACCCACAATTCAATCGAGCAACTTGCAGCTCTGCCCCGCAAATACCGCGGCTACATTTCACGACCGGTGCCCGTTTCTCCGGCTTCCTTTTTCGGTCTTCTCGGCGTTCCACGATCTCCCAATCTCTTTGCACTCCATTGTTCTACACCTGTCCCGACACTCCGACATATGCCTGCCGCGAAACTCAGTTTTCGAGTCGCCGATCAATCTTCTCTTCATTTTACATCGGTTTGTAATGTTGCAAAATATAAGGTAAGTACGGGTAATAAGGCCTATCTAAGGATCTATAATTTTTTTTTTTAAAAAAAACTTGTACATATTCCTGAAAACTTTTTTTTTATAGAAATCTGTGGACATTAAACTATAAACTGTAATATTTGTAATAATATATGAACACAAGAAATTAATGAAAATTAATAAGTTTTAAAAACCTTGTAAATGGGCTTTGTTTCGTGTAGTGCAGGTAATAAGGCCCACCTATTTAGTATGTACAATTCGTGTAAACAAAGACATCTTCTTCCTCAGGTGTGAGCCCAACACAATCCTCGTGTATCCAGGTGAGACACATGACACACTGTCGCATATCACTCTTGAATCCAGTTCTGCATAATTTGCAAAACCAATTGTCTGCAAAGATGCCGTCCACGTTTTCTCTGGAGGTGGATGGCATGGGTTCTTGTTCACACAATCTTGTCTTTTTTCTTCTGCTTGAAGTGACACTTGCTTTGGAGCTCTTCTCAATATCGTTCCTGCTTTGAAAGGGATCCCTGATTACTTCCTGAGCCTTAAAGCCCACTTAATATTTTGGTGGGCCTTATTATCTGTTTTGTCACTGCCTCATTGCCGAGGTTATATGTTAAGCGTGCACTTTAGAAAATTATAAATTTTCTGGGAATATGTTGCTAACATATGTACCTATACATAGCTATAGTTGTACAGTAATTGGATAATGAGTACTCCGAATGCAAAGGCAAGAAACCGACGTAATTCTTATAATTGTAGCAACGCTAGTTGCCGGCGAAACATTTCTTGAATTTACAACCGACAAATGTTATATTAATCGCGCGGAAACTCCTCGAATGACATTTTCGTATGAAATTAAAGCAATAAATGACACTACCAGTATTGTAGATTGACTTACCGAGGATAAATGACAGGTGGGCCTTATTACCTGCCGGGCCTTATTACCCGCACTTATCTTAGAAAGAAATGTCAAGCAACGAACGGAAACGAAATTGAAAAATCTTTGTAGGAAATACTGTAATTGCCAGAGTTAAAAACAAAAATTGTATCGGAAAATGTTCTACGTGTACATATGTAGAATTTGATTTTTGGCACTTACAGTGTTTTCTACAAGGACTCTTCAATTAAGGGGGAACAACACCTTGAAGCCCGGAGAAAGGTGCAATTTTTTTTAATTTTATGTTAGATATCCATACTTCGCAGGAAAGTCATTGAGATGGGGGTTAAATATGCATATAGTGGACAGTATTCTGGAATTTTTGTGCGACAAAAATATACAGTTTTAATCAAGTTATAGAGGTCGAACACGATCTGATGGTTTCCCACTTTATTCACGTCGCGTTCATCTGCTAAAAAAAAGAAGAGCATTTTTTTAATCTATATTAATATAGTTACAGTTAAGCGTACGGAAATTAAAAATAAATTATTTTACTATTTTTTCCACCCCAAAATATATTGATTTTTTCCTTAAACTGACTCGAAATTTTAGAATATCCCCATTAAGCTCCGCCATTTCTCCAAAAATTATTGTAATTAAATTTCCGCACGCTTAACTGTAACTATATTAATATAGATTTAAAATTTTTAATCAGATGAACGCGACGTGAATAAAGTGGGAAACCATCAGATCGTGCTCGACCTCTATAACTTGAATAAAACTGTATATTTTGTCACGCAAAAATTTTAAAATACTGTCCACTACATGCGCATTTAAACCCCACATCAATGACTTTCCTACGAAGTATGGATATCTAAAAATAATTTTTAAAAATTGCACTTTTTTCCGGGCTTCAAGGTGTTGTTCCCCCTAAATGGAATACCGTCGATAGAAGCTTATTCAGCGAGTGCGCGAAAACCAGTCGCCCGCGACTTCGTCCCAGTAGAAGCTCCCCGTGCCGCGCCAGACCATGCGGCAGACAGGAGAGGAGGCGCGACTCGCGGCTGCTCGCAAGGTGGGTCGGACAGGTTAGCGAATACAGCAAATACTGGTCAAGTTTTGGGCTGCAGCTGGCATTACTCGCAACGATTGCGTCACAAAGAGCGGTTGTGCATGAGAAAGTAAACCGTGTTGCCGAGCAGCCAGACCGCGAGGAAAGTTGAGGAGGAGGACCGCGAGCGCCACGACGCGACGGGCCGCACCGCCGCAGCTGGCACTTCCACCTCGAATACCACTCCGAGTCCAGGCATTTTAATCAAAAGCTACCACCGCTGTTCCCTTCGCCGCTTTCTTTCTGCGTTCTTCCACCTAACGCCGGCTCCGAGGGACCTGGTCGCGCGCCGGGGAACAACGTTCCACAGGGAGCGGAATTTCGCGCGCTTAACCCCTCTTCCCGCGACAGTTAACGTTCTGAAATTGTCCAGAAGCGTATCCGCCGCGGGGAACGACTTTTCGCACGGGCCCTGGTTCGAGTAAGTCGAGTAAGTACGGTAAGTGTTGAACGTTGACGGGTGTTCCGCGCGAAACGAAAGCCGCGTGAACCGGTGAATGTTTAACTCGGCGAGTGGAAAGGACTCGCGACCGTGTTGAAAGCCAACACCCGCCTTTTGCGGTACCCCTGTACAAGTTATTCAGAATCGCGTTGCGTTCGTTCTGGAAAAACGGGACGTCGGCGTGGCGGAAACATTCGCGAAGGAATCGTATACCGTCCCTGTTTATACGGCGGAACGCAACCGTCTGGCAAAATTGATTTCGCGGGACAACGGCCGCTGCTACGGTCCGACCGAAAATCGCTAATTGGGGAAGCATAAATGCAAATTCGATGGATCCAGCTCGGCCGCGCCGTAACGATGACGGCCGCGCTCTCGCGAAAATATTGCGCCGAAATTCGAAGCGATCGCTACCGTCGCTCATCAATCACGTTTATCACGGCCGCGCTCTGATTTTTCTTCCCCCCGCCGGTTCTTCATTTCTTGTTGACAACGACGCGCCGAACAAACACCGGCCGACAAGAAATCAATAAGCGAACAAACGGCAAGGAGACGGCCAATAATATATTCGGCACGGAAGCCCCGGACGGAAACAGTGCGACGAATTCGCGACGGCTCGTAGTAACTCTTTTCGCCGCGTTACGGCGTTGCAGTGTTTTGTTAACGATCTCACATCTGTCCCCGAGGGCGGATAATTCGATAGCTTTCCCTTTCCGCGGCGGGCCCCGAGGAAAGTAAGCTAGGGGCGGTGACAGCAGCAGAGCGGTGGATTCTTGCCGTCGTGAGCGACTATCGAATTTGCCAAGCACGAGTGCATCTCGTCACGGGTCCCTGGGAGCGCGATAACGCAACCGGCGATTACGAGAGCGAACTGGAGGAAGGAAACGACGCGAGGGCGACGCCCGGAGTCGTGAAACGAGGCAAAAAGAACGAGGGGGGCTAAGGAAAGCCATTGTAGATTCCCTTTTAATATTTAATAAAGTTGCCGCTCGTAGTCGCGAAAGGCGTAACGAGATGAAAAGAGGCGGAGGAGAGGAGACACGAACCGAGGGAGAGGCCGCAGCGAAAGGCGACATTTTCTCTTAGGAAAACCGAGACCCCATCCGGTCGTTAGCTCTGTCCCGGTGACTTACGTGTCGGAATGCTTGCTGCTGCTAAATTGGACGCGAAGGTTAGCAGTAACGAATAACCCCGTGCTCGGCAACGACGGTATTCATCTTTCTCGGGACGCGCACGTTATAATAAACGGCGAACGGCCGGGGAATGGCTCATTGATTTACGGCGGAAGTATCGCCATTCACGGAATTGTGTCAAGCACGGGAGGAACACGCGGGACGAGTACAAACAGCTTTCGCGGCTACTCTTAGCGGAGTAGACACTAATAACCCGGGCGAAATGTCCGCGCGTATGGTATGAAAGTCGATCGATATGATCCCTGAAAGAACGATGCATGAATCGCGGCATGTGACCCTTAAAACAGAAACAAACTGTTGGGCGTGCAGAACATCTTGTAAAAGGTTACTACTACCGTTCCAGCATCGCGCTGCCGCGCTGAATTCCAAAGGAAACTCAAAGCTTCCTCGGTAAATATTTAACTCGACGCCTCGCCAGGCTGGCCTGTCCGTTCCGAGTATAATTATCGCTAAAAACTCGAGCCAAAATGGCGCCTGAGGCCTTAATCCTTTGACTGCGAAACTTTCCCCGCGCTACTCGACCTAGAACGTACAATTTGCTTCTTCTCTCGAGCTGCCGGCGCGTCGCGGCCGGCCGCGCAAAATCCTCTGTCATCTCGGCGATTAAACGGGACTACATCAGGCCAGTTAGCCAGCCAAGAGGGGATAACGAATGGAAATTCGGCGAGGTAATTTCTAATCGCATAGGAATCTTCGAATATTCTGACACGCGTTGCTAAACGTTGGAAGGCAAACAGTCCTCTGGCCTCCGGCCTGCTGTGTACCCCAACGGAGTTTCGGTATTTCCATACATATGCATGCGACTGCGTGTTTGCGGGGGCGTCAGTTACCCCGGTGTGTACGTGAACGTTCACGGTCGCAAGTAGCACCGGTGATGAATGAGAAAATGGAGCTTCCACTCACGGAGAGGCCGTGCCTGCTGGCTACGAAGGATTCCTGAATCGAGGGGGTTGGGAAAGGGTCGGACGGGACTAGCTGGAGCTAGGCGGGAAGCGCGTCTCTCGAAATATATTACAAGGACCCGAGCTGGGCGGTGAACGTCAGCCACGACAAATTCCTTCGATGTTCCTTACCCTCTCTATCGCTGTTCCCCCCTTTCCCTCTAGCGCGGACCACCTCTTTCACGAGGGTCCTTCGATTTCCCGTCAAAGACTAATCCGACACCCTGGACATGGCTATTCGCCTTCCAAAATCCAGCCACGATCGCCCAACTTGTTCCAACAGATTAGAAATATTCTACCTCCGATTTCTAAAGGGAACCCAGACCCGTCAACCGTGAAAACAACGCGAGTTTCGAAATAATTAAAGCACAGTGCGGACCAACATTTTCTACTACAGCAACGTAAATGGGGAATATTTAATCGTAACGAACGGCAGTACCTGTAGAGAAACCGTTTCAGTTAAAGCGTCGTTTATAAACTAACATTTTCAATGTGAATATAAATATCCGTAATTTGGTGGGAGGAAAGGAACAAACGGGAGGCTCCCTCTCAGAGAAAATAAACAGTTTAACGAAAAACTGGGATGCCTGTGAAAACCTTGGGCACGGTAAACAACGTAAAAATACAAAAATGCGATGCGTAATGGCTTGCGTTGCCTGAAAAAGCACGGAGCATATAAATAAACAATCCAATGGTGGTATTTCATTTCCCAGAATATTCTCAATTACCTATCATCGGAATTCCGGATAAAATGCAAGGGGCAGGTCCTGTAGCATGACGGGACACATTTGCTGAAACAGTTATTCCCGCGGTATCCTCTTCACCGATCAGAATTCTCCGTGATTCAGTCCTCCGGGGAAGATAGTGCAGAAACTTGCGCGAACTGGCAAAGAAAATACGCGACAATTGAAAAAGTTATTGCTGGCTTTCCAGGGAGTTAGGTAGATTCCAGTTTGCGTCCGGAATTTTCGAGAATAAAATTTTATCGAGAATTTATTCGCCGCCCTCCGGAGACCATGATCTGCCTAATGGCCTGCATTGCCAATAAATTTCGAGAAAGCTACCGAGGTATGTTTAATTGCAAAGCTGCAGCCGGAACAAAGGTATACCCGTAGACGGGTCGCCTTCCCGCGGTTTTCTTGCTAGTTCGCATCTTAATTGCCTTACTTACTGCGAGGAGACTGTACTCTACGAAACCCCGACGAATTCCCGTAAAAATCCTATGAATATTTACAAATGCTTTATTTGTACCGAGAGTTTCGGTTCTCCCCCTCTCCTTTTCCCCACCAGCGAATTGCATAATCTTTCTAGAATTCCTGTCTCGTATTGATCGGGTGGCCAATGGATTTTTGCACTGGCGAATTCGCATTTCTATATTTATGGACAGGTGTCGAAATCGTATCGGTGATTAAAGAGATGGGAGGAGTGGGGAAAAGTTGGGCAACTTCGGAGGCAGTTTTTGCCGCAACTTTATCTTCTCCTCGTCGAGCTTGGAACGATAGGTGGCGAAAAAATATCCTGCCTTTGAAATGTCGGGGAATTCTTGGGAAGTCTGACAGTTCTGACAGACGGAATCGAGCGATAAATTCGGCGAGCGCTGGCTCACTCGATACAGCCATTCCAGGGAATATCCGGAAGAACGGAAGTCTATTTTACGTTCGGTGACGAGCATGGGCTGCGTCATAAAAAAAAAATGTTACGGCTATCAGGCTATCGGCGAAGTCGCGTACGAGAAATTCAGTCATTCCGCGATGGCAGCCCTAACCCCTCTAAATCAGAATCGTCCTTCCGGGCTGTCTCGGACAAATCGCCTGAAGCCATCGATACGCAGATATCTACATAGCTGAGGGACGTTGTTAGGTAGAACACCACTACCTATCGATGGGATCCTCCCTTGTGTCAACGAGGATGCATAGGTGTTACCCCAAAAAGGGTTGGAAAGCCACAACTCTCGGCTTTGAATAATTGCAAGATTATCGACTGTCCAACGTAGCGGACTTACTATAACAATATTAAAAATAATATTATTGTAAGTCCGGTAGAGTTCGACTACTTTTGGGAAAAGAAATTGTAGCATCGTTGTTTTTCACATTTTTGTCGTTTTGTGCACATTAAAGCAAAGCCCAAGCAACTTGGGGTATATATAATTATAGTGTGCGATAATTTCAAATATTTATTTTCATTTTTAACCGAAAATCACCCGCATGTCGGGTGAGACCGACCTTGAAAAATAACAAAAAGTGTACCTTATAAAAAGTATAATACACGAGTAAATTAATTGATATTTTATATCTTCTTTAGTTTTCCACATAAATCGCAAAAATTCTCGCATTTGGAGCATCTATCATGAAACCAACGGCTGCAGCGCATACATTTAATCCAATCGTCGCTTTTCGAGGTTTCAAAATAGTTTTCTCCGCATCCCACGCATTCATATTTGGCCCACTCTTTTAACGACATATCTAAAAACATCAAAAACATTTTCTAAAAACAGGCTTAGAGTAATAATACAGAAAAAAATTCACTTTGGATAAAATCATAATGTTTTTTAAGGAGGGGCCCTGGGGGGGTCTTCTGAGCAGGGGCCCAGGTGGCAACTGCTCATCGGCCGCCCTGTTAAATCCGCCACTGGGGGTGACACTGTAGTTTTGTGCATATTATATCCCCCAATATCGGAATAGTATAAATAAACTTACCTGTCTTTCAAATATCACCAGCACTGTAACTTGGTTTAAAAACTTTTAGACTCGCAAAAAGTCTTAAGTGTTTCTTATAATTTAAATATGGATTTTTGACAATGGTCAATGCAAGATCAACAACAAGCGCATTCGTGTCTTTTGTGTCAATGACACACAGTGCCCTGTCTTGCGTCAGTCTTAAAATATCAACTCTGGCCGGACTCTCCCGGTGGTCGAACTATACCGGACTTAACCTACAGAAGAACACATTTTTAGAAACTTTCAACGCCATTCAGTCACACAAATAAGACCCCGATGAACGCCAAAAGGCACTTAAGATTAGATTCCGACTTTCAGCGTGGCTGCAGCATAATTCTCTTACTCGCTGACCCATCTCTCCCCTCTTCTCCTCTGAAATCTAAAGCGCATTTCATATTTTAAACTAAACTTTGTTACTTAGTTAAAACACCAGTGTTCTCCTGCATCGTAGCAACGTCGTAGTGTGCCCCGCGCTTTTGTTTATGGAAGTCGCAGTCTTCCCCATTTTTTCATCCAGCGGATGCTTTTACGGAAGCTCGCCGATCGATGCCTTCGATGCGGGGGCGAGGCGATGCCATACCCACGGCCGGGCCATCCACCTCCATCCCTCCTCCGCTCCCATCCTTTATCACGCACTACCATTCGCCTCCATCATCGGACGTCGACGCTGTTGCCAGCCGCAAAGCGAGACAGCCTTCGTCGTCTCTTTGACGTTCATCGGATTATTTACTCAACGTGTTTTCGAGCCACGTCGCAAGTTTTTTGCGGGGCTCCCCGCGCCCCATTCCGCGTACTGATTTCCCCCCCCCCCCCCCCGAGTAACGTACACAGGACGGTCCTTGCGCGGCAGCCCGTTTAATTGCTCGCCCACCTTAAACGGGCGAAACTCGAGGGGAAATCCAGCTGGAGAGACTAGAAGCGTGTCACAGAGCAGGTTACCAAATGCAACTGGCGAGGTTGAGTGCAATGATAGCGGGGCTTTAATAAATGTTAAAGCGTTAATGAATCCCGTAAGAAACATAAAACTCAGCTAGCGTCGGCGCCGCGGCGGCCTGCTAGATGTTTCCCGGGGAGCAAGAGAACTCGACAGGTGGTGCAATCACGGAAATTCTCTCGTCGGCAAGTAACTTTACGGGGCTTTTGCGAGGCATCCGATATACTATTCTACAAGTAATAAGAACGTCGGAGCAGCTTTTGAACTTGATGCCGCGATCTTAGCAGCTCCCGTACAACTCGGTTTTTGCGTGTGACGTTTACTCGCAGTGCCCTCCGTCTTCTCGAAAGAGATAAAATCACCGCGGAGCAGTGTCCAAAACAGGTTCCCCCCACGGGCGAAATGGTTAGCCGGAATTTTATTTCGCGCTTCCCCTCGCCGAGAGCCGAGTTTTCGCTGAAATTTTCCGCGACGACAAAAAACTGGAAAATCTGACAAATTATATTCCGAGCGGCGGATCGGGAACGCGTGTTCCGTGTACACGACATTTATATCGGCGTTGCAATCGGATTAGTGATAACCGATAAAACCGAAACGCGATTGTGCCGCGGATTGAAAATCTGGCAGCGATAGGTATAATTGTGGGGGAAGCCGACTAGCTTTCCGCTGGATTGTGGAGGGGCCCGAGGTATCGACCGCGTGCCGGCGAGCAGACATCGGTAATGACGGCTGACTTGACGACAAGTTTCGAGTACGTCGCCGGAGGAAGTTGGACCGCGCTGGCCGATCGTGATTAATTAATGCGCGAACCGTAAACGATGTCTCTCGAATCGTTATCTACGCCGCGGCGTGTGCGGTTGCCGGGTCCCCAGGTCCGGGAGTCTGATACAAGGGCTTGCCAATTTCGCGGTCCAAGCTCTGCCGGTGGCGCACACCACGACTTCGTAGTATCGATATTGCGGTCGAGTGGCCAATTTACGAATACCTACGAATCCGGTGATTTACGAACAACAGCGTCAGGAGCACAGCCGAAGTAGCTCGACCGGATAATCCACCTGACAGGCAAGAACTTACTGCGCCCGGTGCGCAAGTTTTCGGGGAACAAAGCAGAAGCAGGTTTAACGAGATCGTCGATATTCGTCGAGCAGAATCGGCTGGTATACACACGATTACGCGGATCGATCGTCGGCGAGGAACCAAGCAATCCTATTTCCCCCCCCCCCCCCCCAAATATTTCCCCGGCCCCAATCTCCCCTCGGTGCTTCAATTTTCAGAATGCAGCCCTTAAGAGCCTCGCTGAATCCTTGTTCATTAACGTACTTAAGTAGTCGACGGGTATTCGGAGTTTCCGCTCCTTTCAAGGCGCCCGACCATTGCCTCGGATAACTACTGTCGAACGGCATGCACCTTTCCACTATTATTTCGCCCTGCCGCTCTATGGGTGGCTCGTTGCTCATGGAATGACTATTAGCGTCGTTGAGGCAGCTTCGTTATCATCCCGAAAATTAACTCGGGGCTCGTAACCCTTAAATGCGTCTCTACGGTATATCTCAACTAGGGCTGGGACTATTTGTCGAATCTTTCGGTATTCGAATATTCGAATACTTCAGTAGCTCAATTATTTGGCGAATATAGGGTAAACCAACCAGTAATTGACCGCATACCAGTGAATGATAATTAGGCAAAGAAATGTCGATTATAAATTTAAAAATATTATGTTTCAAAATGGGGTGCAGTTGCACTTTGAATATCCCATATTTTTTGTTATGCGTATTAGGCAAACATTAATAAGTACAATTCTTATTAAAAGTATGCGGTCTTTACTGGATTTCTACACGTTTTGCATTTTATAACCGTTTTTTTTTTTTAAATTACGATTAGATTAAGTAATTGTTTTTATAGAAATTTCAAGAAAAATAAATTTAAATGCAATTTCAGCAGTTGTTTTGTTGTTATACGTAAATATATTCAAGTATTAATCTCAATGGTCCACAAATTCTTTAAGTATAAATAAGTATTATATAAATAAGGAATATTTAAGTATTCGAATAGTATGATGTGATTTATAAATCAAGTTCTTTAGGTTCATTTGTCAGGGTGAAATCTTGTAAGCTAATTTTGACCCACTTCACACCATACTATTCGAATAGTATTCGAATAATAACATTCGAATACTCAAATATTCAAAGTTTATTCGTAGCATTCGAATACTTGTAAAATATTCGAATATTAAATTGTTCGAATAATCCCAGCCCTAAACTCAACGACCACGGAACCAACGAAACGCGCTGGTCCCATTATTCTACTCGGACCTGTTCACTCAGCCGCGTGCAGTTTAAAGAATCACAGGTCGAAAAGCCTTTGTCAGACGAAACCGTCGCGATCGTTTTACACGCTCGCTGTTTAACTCGAAGACTATTCAAAAGAAAGTAAACCAGAATTGCAGGGTGACGTCGCCGGGGGGGGGGGGGGGGGCGAGAATGTCGCCCACGAACGATAAATCGTGGCATTGTCTTCGTACCTTGAAAAGCCATTATCGACTACCATTATTCGCGCAGCTAAATGGCTTCGTTTCGGATCCCGCCGCTATCTGACGATTCGATACCTGCGAAATACCGCCGAGGAAATTTCGCGTTCCCCGAATCGTTAAGCTTCATCGTTCACCCCGATCGGTCCAACTCTAAATTCTCTGTCAATTTCACGATATCCCTGGGCATTAACGGCCCTCGTTCCCGTCCTATATCAAGAATCCCGCGGTACCGCTATTGCGGACGGCAACGTTTCCCTTCGATTCTTTCCACCGCGGCTTCGTCAAACCGCAACAAACGGGCGCCGCTATTAAAATAAGTTTCCCCCGAGGAATTCGGAGCTCGAGAATCCCGAAACTCTTCGGTGAGACTGGCGCCGCGCGCCGCTGCGAAGAGCCATGACTAATTCCTTACGTTCCACAGCGTTCCAAGAGTTTCGGTGGTTCCGGGCGTTCCAGCTAAGGGGATAACTGATGGCCCGTGACGAGCGCGAAACATCAGCCAGACACTAGACATCATTTCGAACGGCGAAACTTACGGTTGTAATGAACGCCGTGCTTCGCGGGAATAACTGAAAGCCGGAACGCAGGCGACTTCATTTATAGCCGCACCACACGCGGAACCCCGGAATTTCGACGGCGAAATACGTGGGTCCAATTAGCAAAGTGACGGGGTACAGAATCGCGACAGGATGATGGTCGTTCGTTTACAGAGAAGGGAAGATGTCTGATTTTCCCTTCCGTGGGAATTGTCAGAGGAGTCCTGAAACCGGTGAACTTCTTCATTCGGCATCCTCCATTCAACCGTTCCTTAATACTTCCTCCGGATGACCTGTAATCCTTCGATTCGGCAGACACGTAATCCGTCGCAATGGGACGGAGCCTTACCAAGAGAAACAGCGCTCCTCTTTCATTGTCGAAAGCGGCGCGGATTTCATCCGATTGAATGGAACGTCTCGTGCCTTACGCGCTCATTGTTCCACGGATATCCTCGTCGCGGAAGGGGCTGCAAGACGTTCTAATTTATTTGTAAGTGGCTGTCGAGCTGCCCGTACGCGCGAGGAATTCTTTCGATATTAAATCCCTTTTGGACGCGCGAGATCACTTGGTTATCAGCCGAATGGAATCTCCGATCTCCCGGTGTTCCCCAAAGATCAGGGGTGGAATCCGGTGGATCTGCAGGGCACGTAATCCGTCCAGTGCGAGGTGTGCGGAGACACGTATCCGTCCCCCGATCGGATACCGCGTGTCCCATCCAGCAGCCTTTTCGAAAAATCCACGAAGCGCACCGGGGCGCCGATATCAATCGGGTTCATCGCGCGGCGAGACAACCGGGCAGACCAGGAGAATTCCGCCGGGCGATATCCAGCCGATCCAACGGCACACTCTGCAGAATTCATATCGCCAAGTGGCCCCTCATACAGGCCGATTGTTCCAGACCTCTTCGTCCGTGCATCCCCTTCCGTTTTCCTTTTTTTCTATTTCCCTCCTTCCGCTCGATCGGCCGATTCTTCTTCTCTCCGCGGCCGTGATATCGCGGGTAATCCTCGCCGCGCGAGGTGTCTCTCGCGCTTCTAACGCTCTCCAGTTTTCACGCGAAAGAAACATTTCACACCGAGGCAAATATGAGAAGCAGTGGAGTGCGCGTGCAGTTAGTAACTACTACGATTACAACATCCAGGAAACTTTATAGAATAACATATCGCATGAATTGCTTCTAAGCTTCTCTCAGCCAGTACACACCCCAAACGCCTCTTCGAGCCTGCCGTGATGACACTCGGCGCGTTGTTTATCTTTCGAGAGGCACGAGGGCAAAACTGTGCCAGCCACGAATATTGAAAGCTGCTCCGTATACCCTCGCCCAGCTCGAAACTTTCGGCTTGCCGTGTATACGTGTACACACGCTGTGGCAATTCCGTCTACTGTAGCTGGATCGATCCCTCTACAGCGTTCGCGGTCTAGATCTTATTTTCCTCACACGTATCCTTTCCTACTCGCATCATTTCCTTCTTTTCCCCTAGCCTTCAATTGCTTCCCCCTCGAGTTTCTTTTGCGCCCTCTCTTTATGGAAAGCATCCCTCTGGCACCGGCTTTGACGAATCGCATTCACCCGGCGGGAACCGCCGCGATCTCTGCACGGTGTTAGAACGAATAATGCTACACTTCGGCTGCCAAGCTTCTCCTTGTGGCGATCGTTTGCAATAAAGCGTCGCCATTGCTCTCTATCGCGGATCTCCGATATCCAGCCGATAAAATCCAACGATATCGAGAGAATCACAGGGCGCTGCGGCTCCCCTGGTGTCAAACCTATCCGGAATATCGATAATATTCGAAATCGCGGACAGAACATTCGGTGAGGATCGGGCTTCAACTGATGCTTGCACATTCTCGTGGCAGCAATTACGTCCACTTCGCTACGGGCGGACAAACGGATTAATTAACGGGATCCGCGTCGCGATATCATCGGCCTCGAAACGGAACGATAATGAGATGTAAAAATAGAAGCTTCCAAGCGTGAAATAGTGAAAGGAATATAAATAAAAAAGGAGAGATTGCAGGGAATGGCATTGTTCTCCACCGCTGCCTCTTTCGATCGTTTCCTTCAACTCTAGCGCGGCTCGAACCTGCTCTTCCGGTATCTATAACAGTTCCTTCGTCATCGACCGTCCACATCGACGCCGCCGCTGCGTCGACAAATAATGGCTGGACCGAAAAGAAACCGGCGCGACGCGAAAATAGGTTAAAGTCCCGCGATATCTCACGGTATAACCCGGCTTCTTATTCATAAAGTTTCCATTCTTCTTTGCGCGGAGCATTTATTCGCGACCGGACATCGACATCCACGTGAACGATCTTTAGTCAACATCGTAATCGTGAGTCCTACTGCGAACCGTCCGGTCGGCCAGACAGACCTTTACAATTGAATGAAAATCGTAAAGTAAAGAGTAGGGTACTTGGCAGAATGATAAATTCTTCTACGAGTAGCAGGGAGGAGCAGCGAAGCAAATATTGAAACGAATTCGACGTAAAAGTCCAGCGTAACTACAAACTACGTTCGGGGAAAATATAAGAAACTTTCTTACGCTCTGGAGTAATATTGACGTACTCGTCGTTCCCCTCGGTATTATGATAAAACGGCGCACGGATAACAATAGCGCGCGCCATGTTTGACTCCCTTTAATGCAGAGCTGCTGGAACTCACGCGCGAATTACTTTTGCTCCGATAACTTGACTTCAGTTCTGCGCTGCATTTGTTAGACAAAAGCTCCGTGACGCTGGCCCGTGTCCATTTGACGCGGCAAGAAACAATGAGATGATGCGCGTAGCTAAAATCAACTGGCCGGCAGCAGAAAATGCAGCGGCCAAACCTCCGATAGGAATATCGAACTTCCATACTCCGATGGATTTTAGTTTTGCAAGGTAAAAACCGTATTGCGCACACGCGTACATTATTGTCGAAAAATTGTTCGCAGGCGCGAGACGATATTCCGGATTTGGAATTCCCAAAAGTATTCACGGTTTATCGAATCCACGTCCAGCGAAAAGCTTTCATCAATACGCGATAATAACGTGCAGTCCTTTGTATTCGGAACGGATAACGTTACAGGTGCGTTAATAACCACCGGAGTACAGATACTAGCTTGTAACAACCAAGCGCAGAATTTGCATCGCGCGTGATCACCGTGCATTGTGCATACTTGTCCGTTAATCAATCGTACGTAAAAATCCACAGCATTAATTCCGGCGATTTCAACGTTTTACATACGTTTATTATCGCCTCGTCGGAGCCGTAAAGTTTGCGTGGCATCGGTGTGCCGTAGCGAGCGCGCAGAACGCTCGTCGACTCGAGGTAGCCACGGAAGCGGAAAGCTCCGGATTCGCCTCGTTTGTTCTTTAATTGCGCGTGTTATTAAAGGACAAGGAAACTCGTAGAGGTGATTTTTTTGCGCCCGCCTAAATGGGCCCTGCGCCGAGGCACGCCGCCCCGATAAACGAGGGCGTTCGCTTGTTCGCGCAGGGTTGCGCGGAGATTTTCGTAAAAGGCGAGCGCATAATGAAAATTAACCCGAGACCTGGCCGTCAGCGTATAATTGAACGCGCCACGTGCACTTCGGAACGTCGATAGCCTGCAACGTAAACGCTGCCCGCTACCGGATACGCAGATTCGACGTACACCATTTATTACGACGTTGCACACAGACGCCCCCGTGTTCCACACTGTGCGCGGCAACACTTTGGCTGTTTGCTGGACACACAGCGCCGGCCGACTGTTCATTCCAGCTTTCATTCATAATAGAACCCCGCGCTCGAAAATGCTGCAAACTTTAATCCGATTATAAACGCGGTACGTAGGCTAACGATGGTCAAAGGGCCTGGCCCCTTTGTGCAAACTGCGGCAGGTATGCATCGACTGCTTTGTCTATGGAAAATCTGTGTTTCCCGAATGCTTGGCTGACCATTATCGGTTTATTCTACTGATCGTGCCTCGTGAAATGCTTCCTTTCGCGACGCAAGAAATACGCGACGGGTTTCCAGGGGAATGCACCGACGCGAGGCTAGATTACCACTAGGGATGGGATCAAGTTCAATATGTACTCATGAATCCGAGTCAATTCCAATACAAAAGTTTCACTTCATGGGATTCGAATGCTACTCGTAAGAGCTGTTTCATTCTTTATACTTCCAAAGTACTTGGGTTATAGAAACTGATTTTGAATCTCAGAAAAAGTGCCGGAAGAATTCGAGAATGTACTTCTAAGTACTTCGACGTTTGAAAGAATCGAATCTCGTAAAAGTAGTATTCGAACCGTGAAAGACAAAAATCTACATAGCTGAGAATTGCGAATATCGTACCATTTGAGATATTTTTCGTTTTATTTCGTATTTGGTACTAGATTGAACGTAAGTTAATATTGGATATTGTAGCTTGATGTCTTAGGCATAGTTTTTAGTTAAAAAAATTGTACATGACCTATACATATAACATATGACTTAAGTTTTCAAATCGTACTGGTACGATTGCAGTGGTACAATTTTAGGAAACGTGATTGATCAATTTATTTATACATATCGATTTAAACTTCATAATAAATGTAATATGTACATAAAATGAGTGTGAAATATTCTACAATAAACCCGCTTTTGGAAAAATAGAAAAATGCAGGATAAATCTTGGTTGATTATTATCAGCTAAAATAAACTGGTAAAATGTCATCAATCATACCTGATTCTTTTAAATGTTTTATTTCTGTTTCTCATTTTGCATTTACTCGATGTTTTTACCATTACACGTCGGTTCTACTCATTAATTATTAAGAAATTGATGAGGTACGATTTATTTGTCCAGATAGTTCGATGACCGGATAGTTTCGAACAGTTCGCGACTCACGAGTGCTTCGAAAAAGAAAAACAATACTTTTAAGGCAACATTCTCATGAAATCGCTAAAAAAATAGGTGATATTTAGTATTTTTTGTAAAAAAAAGTATACAACTTACAGTAAAAAAGAGTATTTCGTGTATTTCCCAAATAAATGAATTGTTAATGATAATAATGTTAAATAAATGTAATGTGGAATACTAGTACATAGGTAATTTTCACCTCAAACAAATCACACACTTGCACAGAATAAAAAACTCCTGGTTAAAGTAGGTAATCATAAAAGCTTCGAATCTATAAATGGTCAGGGTTCGATTATACTTGCAAGTACCGCTGACGTTTCTCAAAGTTCTTATAGAGATTAGCTCAAACTTTTCTAGTCAAGTTTCGAGTCTACTAGAAAATAGTGTTTTTTCCCGAAGTAGGTACTCGTGAACTGTTCGAAACTATACAGTCAGATTCGAGCCCACTTCCAATATACTTGATCCCATCACTAATTACCACCAAGTTTAAACGCGTGATTGTATACGTGATAGAGGGTGTCCCAGTTGTATGCAGCTGCACGTATTCCGTGAATTCGAACGTGCCGCTAGAGTTACAGCACTCGGGTACATATTGTGCCATGTCACATGCATGCGCTATACCGCGGCCTCTTGCTAATTTATTTCACGGCCGATCCGCTGGGCAAGATATAAGACGCATCGACCACTCGTGATTCATGGTGTACGTACAAATATTGTGGTAGAATGGATCCCATCCGATCCCACGGGATAGGAATTGTACGTGCCTATACCGATGGGAGAAACGAAGCAGCGTTGTTAGGATTAACATTAGAGTAAATTTCAAAGCTTCTTTTCTGTATCTCGCGAACTCTTCCCTCCTATTCGACATTCAGATCGCTCCCGTTTGCTCCCGCGTCGAATAACACGCCGCTGGTTGAAGAAATATTTGCCCGGCGAGCATCTCGGCGGTAATTAAAGGTTACCCTTTCGGCAGTGATGTTCCTTCCGGAAGAAAAATAATTTTCCGCGTCTGCAGACATCGGCGAGACCGACGCCGAAGCGGCAGCAAATCGAAGGAAAATATTTGAAGTGCAGAGCAGCCTGTTCGCGCAGATATTCCGCGGGTAGGAAAAATCGGGTATCGGCAGCGAACTGAAACCGTCTTGCTATTTAACGCGAGCACACGTTCCTATTGAAAACCGTTGTACAATAGTTTCGCTTTTCAATAGTTCCCTGCCCACCAGAGTATTCGATTCCGCGTTCGCTGATTCGCGTTTCAGCCGAGCGAGAATGCAAATTTTATTAAACTGGCCTGGCTAATATATGGGTATTGTTGTGCAACGGTTTCGATGAGCCCTCGATTCATAAATCACCAATGCGCCGGATATATATTGCCAGCTGCCACGGCTACCATTGCTGTTCCGGCGAATGGCAGCCTGCAACGAGCTATGAACTTTCACCTTGTTCTAACGCTTGCGTTCCTGTTTTCTAGTTGCCCCGCTCGTCACACTGAAGATGGGCTCGTCGCTGAATCCGAGGAACATCAAGGAGGGCGACGACGTTTACTTCGAGTGCAACGTTAGGGCGAACCCTAGGGCATACAAATTGACATGGTTTCACGAGGTACGTCGAACCGACAGACAGACTTCTGTTCTCTCGTCATCGCGCTAAGGAAGCTGCGGAGCTGGAGAAGCTAAATAGTCGCGAAACACCTTATCCAGTGGCTCCGTTGCGTATGGACCCTTAGCGCGCGGAATGAAAACAGAGGAGAGAGGAAGCGTGGAAGCGTGAAATTGTAAAAACGCTCCTCGATGAATCTACGGGGGGGGGGGGGGGGGGGGCGTGAAATTAAACGACGTACCCAGACAAGCGCCGCTGCCCCCGAGTTCGCTTTATTGCGTGGCCGTAAAAAAAAAAAAATGGTACAAGAGCGTAAACCCGGCGTAATAATTTTGTCGCGGAATAAAGCCTGGAGAAGGCCGAAAATCGTGCTATAACGGGGGAGGAAAGAAGAGTCCCCGGCCTTCGAAGAGACGTCGGTCAGGTTGCTTCTCGTTTGCATACGGAGCCGAGCGTAAATTCCGACCGACGGCGACGCGACGTGGCGGGCTAAAGCGTGAGTAATGTGCCACGAGGAAACAAGGCCGCAAGAAAACGACGGTTGCGCTGGCAGCCTCGTCCTTTTTGTCTTCCCTCGCGAAAAATATCCTGAAAAACTCGTGGCTCGCACCTGGAAAGCTCGCGCGTTATCTTCGGTCACTCGAGGATCGTCGAGTTAAGCCTCTTAAGGGGGATTATGCTTTCCATCATTTTCTCCGGCGGGTCGAAGCTCTCTCTCTCCCAAGGGGTCGACGAAATCCTAGGAGCGTTCTGCTGCTCTGCTGCTCTGCTGCTCTGCTTCCTCTGCTTCCTCGTTTCGCCCCCGTTTCCCTCGCGACGACCTTTTCAGCTTGCGACGCCAGCTCGTGCGCGACCAACGGTATCGACAACCACGCGGAACGAGGCTAAATAGAGAAACTGTGTCCCACCGGCAAGTCGCGTTAATCCCTGTCAAAGCCCGGTACAAAGTATTCTCAGATTCTTCTCCTTCCCTCCCGCACACCCTCCCCCGAGGCGAGAACGTTTGCCGGAAACGGATATCTTTCACCGTGTTAGGTCGATCCGTAGGTAAATAACGAGCAGGACAGCGCGGCATGTCGAGGTGTTTATGAAGCACGAGTAGAACAGCTCTTTCCCCTTTCCTTTCTATAACACTCCGCGCGGTTCATTAATCATTTACAGAAAGTTATTCGCGTCGAGTGAGCTAATAATGACGCAGTGCATGAGCCCAGCCCAGGATCACCGGATAGCCAAATTGACTTTTCTTTTGAACGCTTCGGAAAGCTGGCAAAGGGGGAGCAGTAAGCTTCCCGACGCGGACAAAACGACTTCTCATTCATCCTTTCAGGGAGCGAGCGTCGGTGATTTTTTTGCCAAGCAAGTTACCTTGCAAGAACCATACGTAGCGGGAAGTTGAAAATTTTTCTCCAGCATCGGCAGGGACGCTGCAGCGCGGCCGCCCGGGAATACCCAAAAGGATTTTTCAAATTATTAATCTTGACAGATCGCGGAAGATCCCCGTTTGCCGGATGCGAGGAGGGGGGAAAAACGAGTGAAGTTTGGTAGCAAAAAGATCGCAATTTCATATTTCATGTCGCGCTGCCGTTACCCTTTTTCTGCGCCGCTGCTCGTCTCTTAACTGTACGCTTACGCTTGCAGCGCTGAAACACGAGTAATCTGTTCTCTCGACGATGGATTTTAAGCTCGACGACGCACGCGATTCTTAATTAACGCTGGCGCGCTAATGGCAAGAATTACGATCAAATGGACCCGGATAATCGAAAGTTCGTGAAATCGGATAAGGGAGGGGAAAAAGTTTTAATAATAGGACGGCTTTCCCTTGCCGAGGAGTATGATTCACTGCTGGGTGAATGAAAAAAGTCGGGGAGAAATTCGACGAATAAGTAACAGAGTTTAAAAGTCTCGGGGAAAGAGTTTCCATCGGAAGGCAGGCTGCGGGGGGAGGGAGGGAGGGATGATTCTAAATGTCTCAGAGCGTTTGGACTTTGCGCGCTCGCGCGCCGATGCATCGGTGCATCGGTGCACACGCGCGTTCGTGTGCATCCTGTCGAAATTATCGTAAATTTACGAGCCCCCGTTGTCACTTCCCGTCCATTCGGTGTCCCTCCACTTCGCGCACTCCGAAAACCAAACCAATAAATTGCCCACGAATCACCGGGCAGAGCCGGTTTACCAATCCGTAAAAATGTTCGCGTAAAAACGTCCGCGCGATGAAATTTCCCGCCGAATGAATGAAACGTGTTCACCGCTCCCTGGAACGTCGTCCAAGCTTCGGTGTACCCGCGAAAATGTTCGCGAAAATCCGCCGTCTGTGATTAAAAAAAAATGACACGATTTTGTTAGCCATTCGCACGAATTAACGGCGCAGTCCCCAGTAGGAAATAGATTCGTTCTGCTTTTGAAATCGTCAAAGGTATTACGCTGAACGTTTAACGTCCAAACGAGCTGCACGCTATAGCGAGCAATTCGCGCGGAGAACGATTAAAATTATATAAACAATAAAGGTGCGATGGTCAGTTGTATGAAAGCCGAGTGCGTTCCAACCTGCACTATTATTTTCGAAACAGCCATTGAATCAGAACCGATAGTATGAATTCTGTCGGCGGGAACGCGATTTACACGTGTAAACGCACGACGTGGATCAGTTTCGAGGTATCGTTTCGTGCACAAATTAAAAGGGGAGAAAAATGGGTACGGTTGAACGTCACGCACGGCGTGCGTGCTACCCAGTGACATATTCAACAGCAGATAACCCCACGCTGTGACATGTGGTCGAAACTAAACCCGTCGGACGCGTTACATCAAGGCAGCTCTTCCGCGGATTTACCAACACGCTCGCGGATGACGCCCGTATCATCGTGCTACAGATATTTTACGTACAGGTTCAGTGTAATTATGCGTGCAACCGTCACGACCTCGTTCCGCCTTTATTTTTCACCCTCGAAAAAGTAGTCGCGCGCTTTTTATAGCGTAACCATATCTCAGCTGTTTCTAAAACCCAAATCAGCCGCTAGTTACTTTCACTGGTTACTTTTCGAGAGGATGCAAATTTCAATGACTACGTCACAGGTCACAATCTTCCCACCTATCGTCTTGAGTCCGTTCTAGAATTTTATTGAAGAGTCCTTGTAGAGAACATGGAAAGTGCCAATTCTTTTTTTTTAATACTATACTATAGAATTTTAACGCAATTTCCCTGTGTAAATGAGGCAGTTAGAGCAACCCACATTAAATTTTTTTTTCGTATTTTGTATGGTTAATAGAACCTATTGGAATACGTTATTGCTACTAATTCAATTTCGAAAAAAATGTGGGTTAGTCCGTTGTTGCTCTGACTGCCTCAAATAAGGTAAATACTTAAGGTAAATTTACCAATACCCGGACGCTTAAGGGGCTTAAGGAATAGCGGCAAAGTTTGTCTTCTAATTTAATTTGTAAAACCATCACGAAATAAAAAAATGTTGAAATGTGGAAGATAACACAATATTATACTATCGGAAACTGAAAATTTTTTTTTTATGTATTATGACGTATTTATTAATGAAAATATGAAAACATGCAGATGTCCCAGTAAGCGGACAACCTAAAACTGCAATGTCCAGATATCTGAATTACTTAGATTCACGAAATTCTTGTACCAGTAAATGAACTTAGACTTGTTTAAAGAAATATTAATTTTCTCGCAAATTAAACTAAATTCAAATCTATTTACTATTATAATAATGTATTATTATAATATATAAATAAGAAATGCTGTCAATATTTTCTTAGTAAATGACAAAAGTGTCTTGACAGAAGCTTAAGAAATTTCCCGAAATCTGCTATGGGTACGCAGTGTTACAAAATAATTATTTCTATCTACCGATTTTTAATTTTCTATAATAATGATTTTAATTAATATTGCTAAATACGTATGCATTACGGTACTATTTTTTGTTTTTAATTACATTAAAAATTAAGCTTAAAAATAAATAACATTCGCATTACTGTTCAGGTACTGGGACATGGCCGGACACTGGTACATTTGCCTTAAGGCTGATTCAGACACGTCCAGTAATTTAGTCGAGTAGCGAGTAATTTAATAATTTATCATTGTTTTACTAAGCTACTCGACTAAATTTTAGTGTTCACACACGAAAAATTATTAAATTATTTGCTACTCGACTAAACTACTGGACGTGTCTGAACCGGCCTTTACAGTGCTTGGAAATTTAAATCAATAGCACATTCAGCTTTTTCTACAATTGAGAGGTCACACATACAGTGTTTCCTACAAATACAATTATTTTTTTCATGAATTTGGACTGTATTAATGCAAAAAATAGAAAATTCTGTGATGTATTTGCGTTATTGTATACTTAAGCATATTTAGCAAAGAAGTTTTTTCTCTCTCCTGAAAAAAATGGATTTTTGGCAATTACAGTGTTTTCTACAAGGACCCTTCAATTCTGTAAAATTTCCACAATGGATCATCGTACGAGAGGTAACCGGGAATGAATAATAATACAGTACATATGAAATTTTTATATCATAGAGCTTTTCCATCTACATCTCTCCAAATTTCTACTCATGAAACGGAACATTTTAATATGAAGCACCAACGTACAATTCTATGGGCTTTCCATTCACCCTAGCCACTAAATAATGGAAATCCCTTGAATGAACACACATGGTGCATGTTCGCCGGGCGAACAAGGAGGCTATGTAACATTCAGAGTAACATTTGTGTTACTCGTTGGAAAATGAAGCGTATCGGTTGCTACATGGGAAGAATAGAAAGTGGTGTATCGGATGCATCTGTGTTTTGAACTGAGCAATTAATGTTAATAGCAATAATAGTAACAGCACCGCGAACAGAGACACACCGCTATCCAATTCGAGATAGCTTCGCGTCGCTCGAGGCATATTCTTGCGCCGTACAATTATCACGTACAAGTTACCCCAAACTCCTCGAAAACCGAATGAAACACACACAACGCTGCTTGCTCGCTTAAAGCAAGCAGGGAAGCACACGTGTATCCGACAAAGCCACAAGCCCCGTGGCCTCCCCTATCCCTGTCCCCTTCGATTTTATCCGTTTGCAGAAATCTGAGCGAAATCTGAGAGCAACAGCAGAACGGAGACAAAATCCAGCCAATTAAGAACTACCATCCATGAAATGCGCGTGACAAAGTGTGACTGCGAAAGGCTCGTGTAATGCCGGCTCCTAGGTGGCAGGGGAAAAACACGAACAACTCGCGGTTTTAACCCGGCCAAAATGAAATATTCAAGTACATAGTCTACTCGCCCCGAGACATGCGCGGGAATATGGAATTCCCGAGTCTGCAGAAATAATCGAGTTTCCGAGATGTACATCCATCCACGGTCTCCATTTCGCGCGACACGCCTTGGGCCGCAATCTGCTTGCAAAGCCTTTGTCGGAAAGTTACGAGGAAATTATAATATTGCCCGTGTGCAGACGGAGACTCGAAGGAGCGTGGAGGACGAGCAGCCGCGAGAATTCGCGCGGCGCTGGCTGAACACGGGGACGTACGGTCCTGTCCGTACACCCGCCCAAGTGTGTATGTATATTTGTAAGCCGGTGGCCAGAAATTAGTGTAACGACGAAACTGCACACCTACGCGACAGCTGACACTGACGCGTAGTTGTATATGCAGGAAAATAACCAGCTGGCGGGGAATGAAAAGGAAGGGTGGAAGATAGTGTTCGAGGATCGTTCATAAATTCTCCTTGGTCCCAAGCCCTCGGAACGAGTGGCAGGAGAAGCTTCCTCGGTGCAAACGATGTCGTCGGTCAAGCCGAAGAAAGTCGAGCTGCGCGAGAACCAATTTCTTCCTTCTAAAGGGCAAAAAAACGTTGCTCGTAAACTTTTTCCTCCGCCTTCGCCGTTGCGAATCTCCATTGAAAAGGTTTCGCCATCTCCTCGACACTCGCGTGTTCATCGAAACGAAAGAAATTGCGCAGCGCGACTACAAAGTCGTTTCAAGAGCTGAGACGACACGCATCCTCATCGAAAGGTTCGGTGAATAAGCTTCGCCGTGTATTTAGACGGCTCTTTACGAGTGGATAGGGCGCGGGAAATGCTCCGAATACGGGGCTAACTTTCCAATGCTTCGCCGACCGCGCGGCTAACTTTAGCCGGTGACCGTATTTGAGAAGGCTTAACTATGTATGGCGTACGCAACAAACCTTACACCGGCGTCCCTTCCCTCTTTCTAGCCCCTCCAACACTCCCCTCGTTTGCGGCGTTGTTTAAATGTTTCGCCAGTAAGGATTCTCATCCGCTGTCTTCTTTACGGATGGCGGGAGAAGGGGAGATAGCGATAATGGTAATGGTGACGAAGAGACTGCTCGATTACGACGGTGTCGGAGACGCGATCAAGGTCTACGAGTTTGAAATTACATCGTAATAACCGTACTCCGTCACCCCGCGATTATCTGATCCTTCACTTTGTCCGAGAAATCGACACTCCTGTCACACGCGCGCGCTCTACCCGCCGGGGATCATACCTCGAGAAAAACGGCACGGCGACTTCTATTCCCGAGGATATTTCACCAAGAAGAATGTAATACAGAGGACTGGAACGTTGGGCTGTTTTCTGCGAGGTTCGATAAATATACAATTGAACTGGTCAGGCGAACCACGAGGTTCAGCCGAGCATGCCTCCTCCTCCTAGTATCGTTCGGTTCCACGCTGCGAAGAAGCCAGACCCGCGCGTCCTCGCTCAAATCTCCACCGGAAATGCTTTGATGCAGGATCTTATCCACTTTGTTTATTCAGGAAGAAGAGCTCCATTACAACGTCACCGCCGGCATAGTGCTCTCGGACCATTCTCTGGTGCTCCAGAGCATAACTCGAGAATCCGCTGGGAGGTACACCTGCATGGCCGTCAATGTCGAGGGCCGCGCCAGTTCTAACGCAGTGAACCTCCAGGTTATGTGTAAGTATATTTTCCCGCTGTTACGGCGTCGCGTCGGTCCGCGCAACAGTAGAATGAAGAAGAGAAGAAGAAAAAAATTTCCAAGCTGTGGGATGCCGCGATAAAACTGTGCCCGCATATTTCTCCTTACGAGCTGGACGGGTAATCGTTGCTTTTATTCCCCTGGATGTTAATGCGCACGCAACGTGCTCCCAGTAATGTTTTATGCCGACCTTCGTGGCCGCCTGTTTTTCTTCTATAGTTAATGCTGCAGCGCGAGCAAACAATGTAAACTCGCGGCCCGCTTTCCAACATCCGCTTTCCATTACGAATTGCATTATAGGGTATCGCGTCTGTGTTGCAGTCGCTCCTGTCTGCAAGCACGTTTTAAGCTCCGCCGGTTGGAGGTATCAGAACGCGACACCGCCGCCGCTGAACGTCCCCGAAGAGGTTCACGGAGCATTGAAACACGAGACCATCAGCTTGGTGTGCGAGGTCGACGCCAGCCCGACCTCCGTCACCTTCCATTGGACCTTCAATAGCAGCGGGGACCTTACCGATATTCCGTCCACAAAGTATACCAACGAAGGCACCTCGAGCAGACTCAATTACACTCCATCGTCCGACATGGACTACGGAACGCTGGGCTGTTGGGCCAGCAACGTGGTCGGCCACTCGAAACAGCCCTGCCTCTACCAAGTGATCGCAGCAGGTTTGTCAGAGCTGAGTTATATCGGTCAGAGCGAGAGAATACCTGGGCCACGCAGAGGGTCGCGTGCACCACTGGGTTCCAAAAGTTTGCGGGGCCAAAAGAAAAGCATTTATATTACTTCTAAATTTTATAATAATAAATATCTGTGCAGAGGAACACACCAAATTTACGATGAGCTTTTCGTGGACCGCGTGGCCTTTTAAGGGGGTATTATCATTCAGAAGCCCATTCTTTTGCCTCTCTTTAGAGACGACGCACAAAAAAAAGTAGGTACACAGTTTTTACCGGTGAGCATCATCCACAATTTTTTTACAACTTACTGGAATGTTAATAACGACGCGTGGATAATGCTCGTGGGTAAAAACTGTGTAGTTTTTTGTGCGTCTTCCCTAAAGAGGATAGAGGATCTCGTCCCCCTAGACGAGAATACCCCTTAAGTATGTATCGGACGTATCTTCAAAGTGGTACCAAGTTGATGAAAATTTGTGAGATTGTTCTTTTTAATCTTTCTGATGTGTTGCAAAAATTTTAAACGAATTCACTAAACGGTTGCTGAGTTATAACGATTTTCATTATCACTGATTTTACACGTTTCTTACGGAAAGAGACGATCTTGACAGATAAAATAGCTGAAAAAATATTGAAGAAATGGTACCAATGTTTTCAATTTTTTTTTTACATGTAGTATATGGATAGATGAAAATATCTGCCGAGTTTCGATTCTTTTCACTACACCGTTTTAAAGAAATAAATTGTAACTTGAGAAAATTGTGAATTCATGGCGTTTTCACTGTCAAAAGTTTAGCAAGTAATGCTTGAAAATGTATTTGTAAAGTGAAGAATATCTTTCTAGAAGTAAAAATAAGACTCCAACTGTCGTTCGAGTTCCTTACATCTAGATTTACTATGCGTAAGACGTAGATATTCAAGTATATCAAATTTCATATACTTTTGTCTAATATTGTACGTCCGATACATTCTTAAGAGAGTATTCTGGTCTAGCGTGCGAGTTTCATGACCATTTTTCAGAATTTTTTATGTGCAATGAAAGTAAGTGTACTACACAAAGTATTTCCTAAAATCCTAATCGTCCTTTCAACTATATTTATAATTTTTTTTTCGTGAAAAAATTAGTATTACATGTCTGTACCTATGAAGATTTGAAAATTGTGCGTTTTGCCATGATTCTGTCCTTCGTAGGCACCTGAAACAAATGATTAATGAAAAATTTTGTTCAGTAAGAATATGGTTATCGTCTGAATTGAGATTATTCATTGAAATTAATTTTTCACAGAATGGAGCCATGTTGAACAGAAAAGTCCGCCAGAAAAAACAAACTTATCTGTTCAACATGGCGTCATTTTGTGAAAAATTAATTTCAATGAATAATCTCAATTCAGACGATAACCATATTCTTACTGAATAAATTTTTTCATTAATCATTTATTTCAGGTGCCTACGAAGGACAGAATCATGACAGCATCATGGCAAAACGCACAATTTACATGTCTTCATACAAACATGTAATACTAATTTTTTCACGACAAAAGAAATTGTAAATATAGTTAAAAGGACGATTAAGATTTTAGGGAAAACTTTGACTTACTTTCATTGAACATAAAAAATTCTGAAAACTGGTCATGAAGCTCGCGCGCTAGACGAGAATGCGCGTCGCCGGGTTCCGGGGAACGCGCTGAGACCGCCTCGCGCCGGTCCTGATCGCGCGCATCGAAAGAACCGTCAGCATCCGTTCGAAAGTATTAACGAAACGAGAGTGCCTTTTAATTGTTCTTTAACCCGAACAGATTGGCGAGAGCCATGCTCCATTTCCGCCATACACTGGGAACGTAGAGGGTGGAAAAAGCCTCACTGAAATCCCCGGGGAATGAGCGCCGCGAGACGAAAAACCGCCTTGTCTCCAGCTGCTCGTCGCGTCGAGAGCCCGCGTCACTTGTGTCCTACGCGTTTTTGCGAGAGTTTAATGAAAACCATAATTGAATATGTTCATTACGGTGTACGCGCGATGCGCCGGTATCCGACGTCGCGATTACGGCAAATCTACTGGCCGCGTCTCGGCTGAGGCGCCGAGAACTTGCGGCGGACAAAACTAGTTCCGAAAGCAGCGAAATCAGCGGTGTTAGTTTGGTCCCCGTCCACAGTACACGATCCGCGGTCTGAGCCTGGTCAATAGCTTGCCAGGATGTTCGGCGGAGCCAGCACGCGCGTGCACCGCTTGCGGTAATTGGACACATAATTTATTTTCGGTGGAGAAGCAACGTATTTCTTATGTAATTACCGGACAGCAGTTTTTTGCCAACCGACGGCTAATACTCGGCCCGCGAGACCGAACGCGAAATGATACGCCGCCGCGGGGACGCGAGTAATTAAATCATTAATTGAAAGGGCGATGCGAAACATAAATGGAAACGAGATGCTCGCGAGGCGAACGGAAACGAGCGGCGGGTCTCGAAAATTCATGGGACGCGGCGTCGCGCGAAAGGATAAAGCTGGCAAGGTAACCGTTCAACAATTCTTAACCATTGTTGCGGCAAAGCAGAGCGCGGAATAAGTTAAATAATTTGTGGGCAGCGTGGGAAGTATGAAAACCGTGTTAAAAGGCTAGTGTAGATTACAGCTTTCAAAGGGAAAGGGCTTTAAAACCGATAGAAATCTGCTTTTATCGCGGTCCCATGAATTTACGCCACTACAAAAGATTATTCCTATTGCGCGTTACACGGGGAGAAAGAAGAAAAAAGAACAGCCACGCCGACCACATTGTCCACCGTTTCCACAAGCTTTTTCCAGCCCCCTATTTGCATACAAGTGATCTCGTTAATGCAACACCATCGTCGATAATGACGGTCGTGGGACATAATTTCATTGCCCGCGAAACGGCGCAGCGTTGCGATGCAACGCAATTTTCGCTGGGCAATAAAAGAAAATTATACGAACCGCGGCGTGGCGACGTCACTTTTTTCACTTCCCGCCAGCAGATGTAATTGCACGGTGTACGATCCTCGGTTAATACACGCGTGCGTCGTTTTAAAAGAATGAGAGGTATGCTACCAGAGTTGATGTTATTATAAAAACACGTTCAAGACGCATCCATGATAATTGAAAAGGACGTCGTTAATCACCGCCAGCGAATTAGTGAGACTGCGTTAGATAGCCGGTAAATCGAAAATGGCATGTTGCCCGCAGGCAGGCCATACCCGTTGCAAAACTGTACGGCCTACAATCAGACCGGCTCCTGGATAAGGATATCGTGCGTGGAAGGCTACGACGGTGGTCTGCCGCAGAAATTTGTGGCCATCGTGGACAAGCAACGGCTGGAATCGGCGAACCCCTACTGGGAGCTGGAGCTTCACAAGCCCACAACGGTCGCCCTTTACGCGGTCAATATGAAAGGGTCCAGCGATCCGGTGATCATGGAAGGCGTAGCGCAAAAAGGAGTGGCCAAGTACACCGGTGCGTAAGTACCTCTGACACACAAGTTGAACGGGGGAATACGAAGGGACGGAAAGGCAGCATACGCTTAATAAATCGCCCCCCTGAAAAGATCCAAGCTCTCTTCGTTCAGAGATGGACAGGAGAATGCCGCCTATCCGCCTATCCACCTACGCTCCCCACCTATTCTCCTTCCCCCCCCCCCCCCCCCGATCCGTAGCGCGTTTACGGCGTGTGTTCGTCTTTTTAATGAACGAAAGCTCGCCTTCGAGTAATTAGAATCGACACACTATCGAGCTCGCGCGATCCTATCTGTCAATGAACACGATCGCAGCCGCCTCCACCCTTCGACGTTAAAAAGAAAAAAAAAGACAGGACTGCAGCGAAATGAGAATTGAACGCCAGGATGAAACCCTATTTTGCCTTCCCCGCGTAGCCGCGTCCTCCGCAACTGCAGCTCGTATTATGCAACTCCCGATGCACACGGTCGTTCCGAAGCACATAACACGAATGGGAAAAATTCGCTTCGCCGATCAATGACCCGTTTCTCTTTTGTATCGATTATTTCGGCAGAAACATTTAATTGCTCGTTCAAATATAAATCCCCCCGGGAAGCGTGCGCGAACACAAATTTAATTACTTTTCGTGGGCCATGTATCGCGATGAAATTACTCTTTAAATTCCGTATCGATTCCCGATATGTTGTCATTGCTATTAATTCAACGTTAACGAAATGCTTGGAAATAGGTCGTTAATAATGAAGCTAACTGTCAGAAAACCTCGCTTTCCATTGGGAGTGTATAATCACCGCGAGCTGTCCGGATTTTATCAAGCCGGTATAAAATTATTAATCGTTGTCGGTACACGGCAGATCTTGCGGAGCGTCTTAAGCGAGACAGGAAACACAGCAATGCTTGCCGGGGCCGGCACAGCGGAGCTCCCGACCCCCGCAGAATCCGGAACAAGTCTCAAAATTTATGAGCTATTATTATGCATTCTGTTTTCTCTCATCCGTTTCTTCCCTGTGCTCGCTGGCGTGTCGTCCGTCCTCCAATAGAAGTACCGGTCCAGACAGTTCTCCTACCCCGCAATTTCGCGCCGTATTCATTAATCTTCCATGGCAACGACGACACCTCGTTCAACGAACTGACGTTGAAGAAGCAGCCGGAAGTGACGGTATTAATATACGCGACATTTGAACGAGTATACGCATGTCTAGCGTCAATAACGCTCTAGCAACGCGAAAGCCCCGAACTCTAAATCCTCTTGGGATAATCGTTTCGACCCGCATTCCCCGATTTATTGCAAACACGAGGGCATTTCGAACGAGAGTGTCCCATGTCGGAACCTCGCTCGCGGGGCTAGCAACGCGTGAATTAATAAACGGGTTAATCGAACGGCGCCAGGCGACACCGCTTTCTCAAAGTTTCGCAATAGACCAGAGTAGGGTCCTAATTGGAAATAGATTAAGTTCCCCGGAAATTTGTTGCCGCGATTCGACCAACAAACTTCCCGGGGGAGCGCGAATGACAAACAACTAAATTGGAGCTCGTCATGTGTCTCGGAGCGTGGCTGGCTCGTACGGGGAAAGCCTAACAGACTGCCGGCAAAGCGGAAGAAAGAGCAAACACGTAGGATGAAAGATTCGCGGCTGGAAAGGGGCGAGCGGAGGAAAAATGGCAACTACATTTCAACCACGTGTGCTACTAAATGCATTATGTATAAGTAGATCTGGTAGAGATTTCGCTTATAGACGAATCGGCATCTTCGGTGGACATGTCGCCGATCCTGATTGGCCTGGGAGGCACGGCGACCGGCTTGGGGCTAATCGTGACCGGGGTGCTGATGGCGCTTTGGAGAAAGCACGCGGCCACCCCGACCAAATCAAAGCCACCCCAACAGCCCAGTATCGCGACCTTTGCTGGCAAAGGCGAAGAAGAAGACGGCAATCCTGATCTCATACCCACCACTGCCCTGACCAATCATTTCGCAGGTAAGAGCCACTCCACGCCACTATATAGATTCACTCGATCAACCGTGTACAGCTGTAAGCCGAGGGTAAAGTGATATCTTTGAGGGAACAAGCACCCGAGGGCAAAACCAAAACACCTGCCCACCTTGATGTCCCCGTGCCGGGGGTCGGCGCGACGGTGTCCAGAAACTGCACAAGATATGCACCCCTCGGCTCTTCACTTTCAACGCTCAAGTGCGCTATCATCTCCATCCTCCGCTATATCCCTCCTCCCCCCCTCCCCCTTCCCTGCTTGTCGCGTATCGAGCTATCTGCACGGAAATTCCAGCGAAAGACAGTCAGTGTCCGTTAGGTATGCAACGGCATACGCGGGTCTTTCATTCGCATTCAACCGTATCAACGAAAAATAACACCTCCCCCCCCCCCCCCCGCCCCATCTCATCTGGTGAATTTCTACTTCGGACTGATGAAAGTGCTCCGTTTAAACGAGAATCGCAAGTATATCGAGTCTCATCCTAAACCGCGACCGCGGTTAACGATACTCTCAAGGAAATTGCTCGTAGAGAACGCGCGCGCTATATCGATCCATTCCCGCATTCGATGCGCATCGATTCACACCTGGAATATTCCAAATTTGTCGATCGGAAAAATAAACATCGAAGCTGTCGCGTGTAATTCGCGTAAATGCCCGTTGCGTGGTGGGCGCAATTCATTTCCCCCTTGCAGTTTTATAGAAATTCGATTAAAACAGACTCACCGATTACGTTGCCGGGGGAATCGATGATACGATTGACGTTAAGCTTCCGCTGGAACTTGTTCCAGAGAGGAAACTTCTGCACTACGGCTCCCTGCCGCGAAGGCCACGTCAGCTGGAAGGGCGTGAGATGTCCCACGATGTCGTAGAAGATTCAGATTATCCACGAGCGTCGCCAAACGTGAGTAATCGGATTCCGTCGCCACCTCGTACCGCGTGAAACAAGAACGCGGGGTGCTGGCGATAAAACCGAATCGGTGGGATCACCTCGTAAAATAATGCTCCGTCAGTCCATGCTCGTGTTACGCGATAAATCCTGCCGCAAATTCCACGAACGTTGCCGCGGGAAATATCATTTTAACCGTGCGGCCCGCCAATTAATACTCTCGCGTGATTTTACAGCCTGCGAATCGCTGTGTCTTGTTACAGACGTTTTACAGCCTCCAGAGGCCACATCGATTCTCGGAGGCGGTGATAAGGAGCGCCGCGATCCAGGAGAGTTGCATTTAGGAAGGAGACATCCACGAAGAAGCGGAGTGAAACGAGACGAGGCTCCGGTAGCGCACCGGCGAAGAAGAAAAGAAAACGTGACCGGGGTACTCCGCCACGGAGTAATGGGGGCTTGGAGGGCCTCGTTTCCGTTGCAACACACGGGAATCAAAAAGACTAAAGCCATGCTTAAGCTACGTTGTACATGTTCCAGCGTACGAAGACATTTATTAGCCACTCGATAACAGTATGCCTTTGTAAATATTGTATATAAATAAAACACATCGATTTCGTGTTACGTGTTTGCATAAGATTCGACGCTCCTTGGACCTCGCCCGAGCTTTTAAGAAGATTAAATTCCCGAGCGAAAGGCTCGTTCCTGCGGATCTCGGAACAATAGATTCTTAGCAGCATACGCGGGCGGGCATTATCAATATTTTCGTCCTTGTATATTGTCGAGGTGAATCGCGTATTTACAGCGCCAGCGAAACAGGGAAACTCTTGAGTACCAATTTCGACGACTGTAGGTCGAAGATGGATGAGAAACTTGGAACGATTTAGCGAGCAACGACCGCAAACCGTACCTTCTGTTCCCGTCCTGTGTAGCGCACTCTCAAACTAAATGGGAAGAAAAAAGGATTGGCCGTAACGGAGGCAGCTATTATCGCATCAGCGTTCCTTTCGGATTTGGATCGTGCTCTGTACTATTTTCCCCGAGAGATTTAATGTATTCGCGGTAAAAGGGAGACGGAGTAGTTGGTAAATGTATCTCGGTGTAGTAGTCGGGAGCATAGCTTAAGAACTTATACGTACATTCGCGACGACGGAGCAAAGGGTGATCATATAAACTCCGGTCGGTTATCGTCGAAATCCGGGCCACGGGAAGGACGCGATTTATCGTGGCCTCGTTTCGCGATAATCTTTGTTTCAAGACGCGGGAGACTCGGATACCTAATGAGTCTTTCCCTCTATCCATCTCTCCTCTGTTTTACAGCGCAATCTCTCGGTACCTTTCACCGAGGCTAAAATGCATCGGACTGTGGCCTAGTCGGCCGTTACTTAGGTCTGAAATCTCTTCGATCGAGCACATAATTTGCCGTTGGAAGTCAGAGACATCTAGCGCCGACGCAAATGCTGCTCATCGCGCGTCTTCGCGATAATAGTCGAGCATTTTCGTCGGAGAAATACGTGGTTGAAAGCCAAGAGTGGCAGTACACGACGTGCCGGAGCGAAGTGAATCCTCAACTGCGCTATTTAGACTTTAGACTGATATAATATCCTCTTCATTCGTGTTTAGATTTAATGCTGATGAAACGGGCGGATTCAACGCAGGTTACACTATTCTAGCACAATATTGGTTCTCTGTGATTTCAGTAGAAATCTGAGTGGTAAAAACGTTCCTTCGAATCGTATGTATAAAAGGCTATCGATCACCGTCCACAGATGTGGCTAGCTTTCAACGATGGCTGTCGATAATCGAGGGGGGGGGGGGGGGGGGGGGCTGGTAATAAATTTTCACCGGCCTATATCAAAGCGTAACGTATGGACGAGGATTTTATTCGCATTCAAATGGGCTACGTCTCGCGAGCCGGGATTTTATTAAACTTGAAATACGATTCTACGTTCTGACTGTTTAAAATAAATGTCCAGCCGCTACCAAAATGTCATTCATTCGCACGTTCGCAATGAAATAATTAATGCATTACGCTTCGTTCGTGAGATCCTAACAGTTCGAAGCAAATTGTTTCGAATGAAAGAAACTATCGCGAATGCACATTCTAGCATAGTTAGCTGAATTCTTTAATTAAAAAAATATATATTTCGATCGAAGATTTCTCTTTACTGTTTCGCAATCGTCTTAACCTTGCATTTTCCTTCTAAACACTGGTGTTTGTGTACAACGATGTACAATGAGGTTAGTAATCGTCAAATTCAACATTTTCTTCGCTTTCAGGTATAACGCGAACGTGAGAAATACGCGAAATTACCTTAGCTCTCGTGACATATCCGTTACACATACTTATTACACGAAACGTTGTCGCATAATTTTCGCATCACTAAAGGTGGCTCATTGTCTCCAGAATTTAAAAAAGCATTTGAATTCTTCTCGAAACACCGTATGCAGCGCCATCTTTGAGTATCGAGTTAAAGTATCGAGGTAGCGACATCTCTTAATACTAGTTCGAAACAATTCCGAAGGATTATTAGTAGTAGAGGGTGGAGGTAATGTTTATTACATGCTGCCAGCGGTGTCAATAAGCTGCCGAAATTGACAAGCATCTAACACACAACAGTGAAAACCTAATCACGATGTCTCAAGCCAAAGGTATATTCAAACAAACACCAAATCCTCTAAACATACTTTCTTCCGTTCATTTCATTGATATATAAGTCGCTTCTGTTTTTAAATCCACCCGACAATGTGCCAAATCGGCATTTATCTTAGCAAAATGAACAGACACACGAAAACATTTGACATTCTCGTTTTATGATTGGACAAAGGGGGCAGAAAGAACCGCGGGGGCCGCTATAATAAGAAGATCAACATTGGCGACAAGGGGAGAGAAGTGGTGGAGAGTATAAACGAGAATAATTCCGTTGTCCAGCAATTTCGAGCTTACGCGCTCGAATTGGATGACAAACACGATCGTTTCGAAAGAATTGTGAAACTCGGCAGAGACATCACTATACAGAGCAAACGAATTATTTTCCTCCTGCACACCATAGATAAGAAGAGCAAGCAAGAATCTGTGATTCTCGAAGTGAAAACGCGACTACAGAACTTAGTGGACAGTTACTTTAAGTCTATCGCGGCCGAACTAGAGAATCAAGACGCGTACCAGTACCTTAAAGCCTATCGCGGTAGCCTAGAAGAATATATAGAAGCTGAAACGTTTTATCAATACCTGCAAGACGAAAATTTGAGAGGTTGGATGCAGTTGGAAGAAACGCTTACCTACAAAGACGAAGAAGAGGACGCTGCGGTTAAAACGTTGCAAACTTTAGTCACTCCGTACGAATATATATTAGGAATCGCGGACCTGACTGGAGAACTCATGCGCAAGTGTATTAACAACCTGGCAACGGGAGACATAGCTAGTTGTTATCACACGTGCAACTTCGTTAGATATATGTACAAGGGTTTCCTCGGCTGTACAAACACGCCGAACAGGGAGATAAGCAGGAAACTCTGTACGCTCAAGCAGAGCCTTCACAAAATGGAAAATGTTTGTTACACCATTAAAGTCAGAGGTTCAGAAATACCAAAGCACATACTCGTGGATGTAGCGACTGAAAAATACGCGGACAGTGACGAAGGATATCAAGGATATTAACTATCCGTGACTGATATTTATGTTCAAAAGTGATACAAGTGCTGTACGTAATCACGAGCCTATACCAGTCAGAAATACTTGATGATTATTTCCAAATATTTATTCAATATTGCTTTTATATATTTCATTCATTAAAGTCAATTAATCCCTTATCCCCCCTTTGTACTCTTCTTTTTATTGACTGAATATTTTTAGAGCATATATTTGTAATCCTTTTAATCACTCGTGCGACTTAAGTACTAAAAAAGATTCACTATTTTTATATCCTTGCTTTTGTTCTATTAATATATAGTATATATTAATGTAGATATAAAAATAACTATGAACGTTAATATAAATATCTGAATTCTCTTATTAAATCTATACAAGTAATTTGAAAATATTGAAAAGATTTTAACATTATAAAATATTTTTATCCTCTTAATCGCTTGTATCGTACTCCCAGTCGCTGTCTTCCATACAACTATTCAGATATATTAGTTCATCAGCGTCCGAGCTTTCCCCACCGCTAGAAGGTTCATAGTCGGATTCATCGATAGATTCATCATCGTCCGAATCCTCTGCGTAGAAATCGTCTGCATCGGGTAAAGTATACGAAGGTAGTAGATTCATTGGTTTACGACGGTTGTGTGCACAGTTTCTTGTAGTATGTTTGTATTGCAGTCTGTGTTGCGGATTTGTGCGATAGCATCGTATACCATAATAACATTCTTCCCTGTCATCCGGACTGTCGAAATCGGAATCCCCTGGATGACTGAATTCAGCTTTGTGTTGTGGATTTTTCCTACAAAAGAAAACAGTCCATTCAGAAAGTTCTTAGGACAAAAAAAAAGAAACAAAATTACCTGTAACAGTCCTTTCCATATGTGCATTTCTCTCTTCTGGGAACATCTACCGCTGCATCGGCGGATGCATTTGTAACAGGTTTGTCATCTTGACTCGTAGAATCCAACTTTTCAGAACTGCTGAGAGTTTCCTCTGTTGGAAGGACTTCAGCGACCGTTTCACTTGCATCTTCCAGCTTACAAGGATCGTGCTCCAATGAAGGTAACCGGTCTGTATTTTGGGGTTCGGATATTATTTGGGAATTCGACTCGAGAGCCTCATCTTCATCCTTGGAACTATTGAGCGAGAACATATAAGAGAATTAATTGAAATGTGTACAGTCATTTTGTCGTCGAATACCGAATTTTAGATTGAATATAAAACCTCGAGTCATGAATTTCCTCAAAATTCTCAAGTACCACTTCAGCGGCACATTTATCGCCCGTCAAATTCTCTTCGTTTATAGTTTCACCTTGGGCTTTAATTACACCATTGTTGTTAGTTAACAGTTTGGTCAGTGCATGATTAGCAGATTCCAAATTATCCCCTTCTCCTGATTCCGAGCAGAGCTTTTTGTTGGATATGTCGCTAATTATATCTTCATTAGCCTATAATTTAGCTATTACAGAATACTGAAGTAATAAATCGTACTGGCATTAAAACATTGACTCTATACTTTTCGTTTCGAAGCATGTTCCTTAATATCTTCCATCATGCGAGGTACCAATACAACTTTAAACCAACACTTGTACGGTATCAGGGAACAAACGTCTCCTGGTTTTATTGGAACGGTAGTACCGAATTTAAGAAGTTTCCATCGCGAGGATTCGATAGATTTCATGTAACATGGTGAAACCTGATATTAGTAAAATAATTCCTGTAGAAAACTAACACACGTTGCATTCAATCTATTCGGAAACATAACATTTCTGTCAATGCGAAATCCGCACGGAAACCTTAAACTTCAGCTTACCGGCGTTATTGTCATATCATTGTCAGGTAATAAGGTTATTGTTGCAGCGTGATTGATAGTTTGACCATTGTCGTACTAGAATTAACATACACACAATAATCTGAGAAATCAAAATACTCTTGAATACTGAAATGTTTCAGATTTTAGAGCCTCGATTTAACTTTCGGCGCAATACAGCGCAATACATGAAACACAGTGCGTCACATGACAGCGGGCGTTTGTCAGCGCATGCGCAAAGAGTTGCGACGCGTAACGGAAATTTCAAATCTCGTAACAGCAATTTCAAATTGATAGTGTCTCGCGAGCTTTTAACGTCGCGTTTCAGAAAGTTTTTCCCTGTAACTGAGTGCAGTGATGATGTGTACTTACTCCAGTTATACCACTCGGACTGATGATGTTATTACCTATCTGTAAGTCCACTTTTTGCACTAAGTCGTTGTCTACACGAAGTATTTGTAATTTCTTCATTTTGAGCGGCTACGTAAAAGCTGGTTAATTTCTTCAACCGCGAGATATAAAGGATTTTTCATATTGTGGATCTGTCACAGAACCTAATTTTGCTTTCACGATAAAGAAACATTATGCACACGTAAAAATAACAGAAACACGCGTCGGACATAATCGTAGTCGGCTGAGGAATGAGGATACACTGCCAATCGCAACTTTAGCAACCGCCATGTTATACAGCGTTCGTATGACTTAAATTTAAATCTTAAGGTGGCGTCCTTCTTAAAATAATTTTACAATTTTGGATAATTATGTGACAAGGGGAAATACACGGGAGCGCTAACAATTAAAATTTTTTCATTTACAATTACAAAGAATGTACACGTTTATAAACAAATGATGATGTGAAATGCAAAGAGAATTAGAAATTTGTAAAGCTCTATGTGAAAATGTCTCATAAAAAAGTCGTCAAGTAGGAAATGATCGATTAGCTTTACGTATATCTGCGTAGATGTAATCAGCCAGATTAATCTGCCAATTTACAACTTAGTTATCAAAATACATTTTCGCATCGTTGTACTTATCCTTAGTTGTAGACAAAACGCGATTGTAAACGATCGTCAAGCAAACACCGCAATACATCGTGAACGAAATCATTGCTCCAATTTTAAATATATTCGCTTGTCGACATAAAGAAATCTTGTTCGCTTTACAGAACGAGAAACTATATTGAAACGATAACGAATCTTTACAAAAATTAAAGCCTTTCGATACACACATGTATCTGTTGAACGGAATTAAAGAATTATATCGCAAGTGGAATAATAAGTTAATTAATAACTTCACCCTTTGATGCTATAAAGTTTGATCAGTGCTAATCGTGAAACAGAATATAACATTTATTATGGATTCGTCGTTCGGCTTACAATGTAGGAACATTATAAATCTCGGATTATACAAATCAAATATATAGTTTTGTCATTCAACAGGCCAACGTATTGTTACCGTTGGTTTAATAACGCATATCGATATAAGAAATGTCCAATTTACGAATACAGCTTAAGGATTATTCATTCGTCTTAGTACACGGCAACGCGATTCACGACATTAGCATAATTCTCACTTTCATCACTTACAATTAGATAATTAGTCAATGTCAGCATACATACATATCACAGCATACCTCGTAGAGCTTGCATGACAAAGAAAAATATTGCGTATTCATCGTTCACCAATAATCAGAATGTGTCGTATGCAAAATAACGTCTCGGATAACTACACAACTGAAATGTATATTCTTCTATCAAATATCCCTTACACAATTAACTCGGCAATCATCGAAACAGGGGTGGTGCTGTTGTTTTTGCAATGAAAACTTCGCGGTTTATCAATGGAACATAAAACATATGCCTATCATTTTTCTCATCTATCATATTTAAAAAAAAATTCGCTCCCTTCTGTTTGCTATTCTTGTAACGTACAAAAATGAATTTTTATACATGTAATATGCCTATAAATTATGATTTGGTTTGTCACAATGTAAGAGATGAGTGTATTCGATGTACCTTTAAATTTTTCTACGAAAGAAGCTTTAAAAAAAAAGGTATATTATCGTTGCGACCAGTGGTTCCCAACGGTTGAAATATAAATCGCATCTACTATCCATTTAATGACATAAAAAGATTTTTAACTATTGTTTATGATTCATGTCAGGATGGATATTATTGTCTAGGAAACACTGGTTTACAATTATTTAAATCATATAGTTAACTGATTACCGTTTTGATTTACGAACACATTTAAAAGAATGCCCATGGTAAAGGATGAAAAAATGTGGCATTACTTCCGAACCGTTAAAATATTACACGCAACGATGCAAACTATTTTTACATATCGACCTTAATATTTTAACGTATATATATATATATATATATATATATATATATATATATATATATATTTATTTATTTGTTTATTTATACAAATTAATAAATAGTATCGCCGTGTGGAATATTTCATTTGAAATACTGTTTACCATTAGAATATTTATTAACTATTTGTTTATACACTCATAGTTATTTGCTTCACTGTGATAAACGTCTGTATCCGAGAGCTATCTGAAAATCATTCATTGATAATTTTTAATGACCCTTAAAGAAAAGTAATCGACTGACTGATTGATCGAATTAAAAAAACAATCATGCTTATAATCAAATAGCATGACAAAGCAGTGCTTCTTGTTATGATACAACTGAAATTTTTGTATAAAATATTTTAATTCACTGCCAAAATATGTAAGATTTTACAGCTCTCAGATACATGTAGTCGCTTTTTGTATCAAGTCTTCAACTGATCGTGCATCGACGATGCACTCATTATAGATTTCCAATAAAGCGAACAAGTTTCTTAGGGAAACATTTATGCGTCTCTATTATAGGACAAATAAAAATTTTCTTCGTTATGTTTAACTTACGATCTTATTAAGGCAATTTAGTTAGCGACGATCGGATTTTGTTCTTGAATTATATCAACAGGGAATTGAAGCACAAAGAAGAGCCATTGTAACATATGTTTTCGCTAAATATCTCAAATACTATTAAAAATTAACAACGTAGCAGAGTAATATTTGCTATAATTAAACTTCAAAAATGAAATAATTAACGTAGATTTTGCTGTATAAATGATTTAGCCCACTTTGCTCGTGTGCGCTACTACCGAAGATAAAAGTAACTTGCAATAACGAGTATGCAAATAAAAAATACTGCCGAAAATATTTCATATTTGCACATTGCTCTGACTGATTACAATAAATACATTTCTCTCATTAATCCATGTCGCAAAAAGCAAATTATTTAAAATAACGTCTCTAATCAATCGTAAACATTAGTAATACAAAGGTTCTTGTAAGCATGTAGTAACAACACCATTCGATTCAAATTTGTTAACTTAACAGGACCGTATTGGAATGATGTAGTGTACAATGTATAAAATCAAACATGTTTTATGCATACATATATATACGATACATGTATACAAAAATTTACTTATTATTTTCGCTGAATTTTCTTATGAAATAAGTGTAGAACTATGAGATTTAAATGCTTCCCTTGGGTAAATAAGAAAGGATAGAAAGCAAGAACAAATGGTATGCACCAGAGTTAACTTACCAAATAAAAATGTGGCTTTAAGCATTAAGCTGTTAGATGCCTTTATGATAATTCTTTGATTACCCATCTTTAAACAGTACTGGAATAACTTTCACTTGGCCATACATAATACAAGTGACGATAATGAGTATATTGTTGAAACTGCATTTCCGAGGACTGCAGTACACGCAACGACGGGACGTATTCTTCTTCATACTTTGAAGATGTGAGAATATCTGGTTCTGGCTATACTATGGTACCTCCACCTTCCGCAGGACTAACAACATGGAGAGCATTTCCAACCTGTCCTACTCCTGGCTGTAATTAAAAGATGCAGAGAAATTCACTACCAAAAGTAGTTCCGGTTCATTCGTACAAAAATTCTGCAAATAGTCAGAAGCGCATTAAGAACAAATCTGATTTCTAAAAAGTACATTAAAGAGTAGTGCAACAATAGCATAAAAGTATCATCGAGACACAATTCAAGAGTGCCTTTGGCAAGGCACGCGCTACAACTTCGAGCAAATATAAACCTTCTATACTACATGATCCAACGAAACGGTGAACAAGTCAAAGAAACAATAAATTATACGTACCATGCGATAATTCTGGGGGAAGGCTAATCCATCGATTCTCTTGCATCAGCCAAAGCATGGTACAGAACATTAATCTTTCCAATCAAAGTAAAAAAATTAATGCCTCACCGGCTTAAGAAACAAGCACAAGCATCTTCCAATAAAATTAAAAGACTGTCACTATAAAAGAAGCAATGCACGCTATACGAAGATTCTCAACGAAACTTTTAACTGGTTAAGTCGCTAAAACAGATAAGGGAGCGTAAGGTACTTTGATGATAGAAATGCTTTATGCAAAACACCAGGAAACTGCTAAATCTGATGTCTGAATTCCAAACACTTCGGATCGCTAAAGTAGCACGTACAATCATGCTGAACATTGCAACCAACGAAACTGAAGTGAATCGCAACTAAAGTAAATTATATACATATACATGTCCAGGTATGAGTATATATATATATCGATAGGTGTGCACGCATAACGACTCAAGGTTTCCTCTGGAGTTTCTGCATCGCATTCTGTATAAAACTCAAGCAGGAAGCAAGCAGCAATGTTTCATTCAAATTTTTGCTTTATTGTACAACAAGGCAATTCATTGTTTTCAACAGAGGATTAAATGTCACATTATTATAGTCTGGGACAATAGTTTGACTAAGTAATTCATTGACTTTCTATCATTCGCTAAGCTAAGCTAGTAACACTTTACAGGAAAGAAAGAAGGGTTTAAGGGGCCTGCCCTGTTACAAAATCTTATGGGGGGCGCAAACAATGTTACTCTCAATGATGCAAACCAAACATAAATATATTCTATTTATAATTATACTAATGTACTTCTTCAATATTCATCATAATGAATATATTTTGACCAGATGATCATTAGGCACAGACATAAATGGAGGCTTATACTATGAACGAACTTATGCTCCTTGCATTTCTAATCATTTCCATGATTTCTCTTGATTAATACTTGATTATTAAACGTTGTAATTGCATGCTGGGGAAAGGATAGAAAATTTAGCAAACGTAAGGTACGAATCGAGACGGTAAATCTGTCCATTCATAGTACCACCCATCCGTACATTTCTGTAATCGATATAAAATACAGACTAAAAGATAATGCTAGAAGATCTTTAATGCTTTCCAATGGCACCTTTTATAATATATACTGCTTTGGATAAAACATAAACTAGGATTTAATTTGTAGATATGAGAAATAATACATTTGTTCTCAAATAAAAATCTTTCAAAATCAGCATTGTATATAACACATATGATGCCGCAATGATATTATTCGTTACAATACCAAAGTCGAAAAAATAACAAAACTACCCCTTTGTGTCCTTCGCATTTAATAAAGTTTTATGTCTAAAAGGGCATCTGCCACCTAATACAATTCAACAACAATAATAGGAAAATCGTCCAAAGCATTATCGTATCTTCTATTTGTTTCGTTCAATAGCGATAATGATTTTAAATTCTATTTCTATTTATATACAAATTGGAATTCATCTCTAAAAAGAAACCCTACTTCACAAAATTGTAATAACAGTTGAAGATGGGTTACATCATAGATCGTTAGATCGCAAGGAATTAATGTTGGTGTAAGGATTGCTATGATGGTGTGGCCTGTGCAGAGTGCTGCTGATGGTGAGTGGACCTACCATGTGACCAGGCCTTGCCCATGTGTAGACGTATCCATCTTGACACGCCGTTACGAAGCAATCTTCCCTAAACACTAATTCAGTCAATCTCTCATGCGCCAGCTTCTTGCACACCAGTGGTTCTAGCACTGGGCACTCATCGAACCTAGGACACCAGGCAGTTCCTATCAACCTCATAGGATCGTCCATCACCGAACTGACCTTTTTATTTGCACCTACTAAACTTCCACTGACACTGTTCGTATTACTACTCGTATTCGAGTTAGCTGTAGCTTTATCCCCACCACTGTTTTGCATTATCGTGCTATTAGATGCACCACTGCCTCTCATAGTCAGGCTAAAGTTCCTTTTATGATTATCACCTTTACGCTCGCCGAACCCAAGGCCTGCTAACCTTTGTGTCAATGAATTTACCGTCGACACTGCTGTATTTGTACTCATGCTATTGTTACTACTTTCATTATTACCACTCGCGTTCTCCTTGCAATTAACGTTATTCAAATTATTGTGTTTAGAATTGTTCGAGTGGTGATTCGTCGTCGAGCCGTTACCACTGTTGACCGTCCCCGAAGTAGAAAGGGTACTAGAACATGCTGCGGATGGCCTCTGCTTGGCGCACATCGGTTGCCTCAACACATCCTCCGTAATATCCCACAAACACAATTGAGTATCCTGCGACACACTGCCTAGCCTGTAGCATGTACCACCGGACACTCTCAACTCCGAGCCACAAGAGTTTCTATTCGAATGAACTCCTTGCGAAGTGGTCGACAGACGATTAGACTTCTCGTGGAAGTGATTGTGATTATTATGCGGCAATGTCTCGTCGTCCGAGCCACTGAAGTCAGGATCGTGATCGCCGTAAGATGTAGTATAAGGATCAAAGGCTACTACGCTTACCCAGCTGTGATGACCCTGACCTCGAGCTACCACTCTCTTCTCGTGGAAGCTCCAAATCGTCACAAGATCGTCTTCGCCTCCGACGACGACGTATCTTCCGTCCGGCGACCAACATACGCACAAAAATCCACCGAAGTAACTTCTCGCCGAACCCACTAGCTCCATAGTGTTATACTGAAATACTCGTAGGAACCCATCTTGGGAGACTACGGCTAAATTTGAACCGCAAGGACTGAAGGCGAATTCGTTTATACAACATCCTTCAGCGCCTATCACCCATCGATACAATGGATTTCTGGTAGATTTTGTCTTGCAAGTGTATATGGCATAACCGTCTCCCGATTTAAACGACTGGTAGTGAGGAGCTGTTGTGCCGCACAAGAGTTCTTCGTTATATAAATACAGTTGTCCGGAGCTATGAGATACCAAGAAGAGGTTGTTCGATCCAGGAACCCATTTTATACATGTCACTTTGCTCTTATCTATCAACCTCTGAAAGATAAAACAAACATATTTACATCGTTACGTTTCTCACAGGTGGTATATAATTTTACAAAGAAATATCAATTAGAGCAGAACGTATCAAACAGTGGGGCTAAATATTAAACACATACAGGAAACGATGCGTCGGATAACGCATTACGAACCACTCGACTATTATTAATTTTTCTGTTTATCATGTTTCAACAAGATAACACATTCGTATCAAGAGAGATTGGATAAGTGCCGACAGCGTTTGTACACATTATTGGAAAATATCTCCCTATGGTGGTAATAAGCACATAGAAATTATCATGCAACCTATCAGCTTATCTTCGGCAAAGATATTCCCACACCCACAATTTTAGGATTGTACAAGCAATACTTTACAATCTCCTTGGATATCCGAGAAGCTTAATACACGACTTACGACGTCCTAGCTCGTTTCTCTTAATAAAGCATCACTTACATCTTCATTGTATAATTTGCTAAGCTCCTTTTTTATCGGATCTATCAACTGAATCTGCCCTGTAGAGAAACCAACTAATAACGGTGCACTATCCGCAGTTGCTGTTGTTTGATTAAAATTGTGGCAAGTTGGATTAGTTCCTTTATATAATTTTTTGTCCAATGGTTTATTTAAATCCACAGCCTGTAACATTTTAAAAATGCTATTCAAAAAGTATCAACATTCACTCATTAAGAGTTTACATAAGATTTATATGCAACAATGTATATATAAATGCCTTAAAAATGTTAATATTACACTGACTAGTAATCTAAACGTACGAATTAAACTACTCTCAAAGCTTGAGTAATCAAACTTCTAACCATTAGTGAAAGAAATATACTCTTTATATATTTTAAATAAGATCTGTCAAAGTAACCATTAGTGCAGCAAAGAAAATGGATAAAAAGTGTATTCGTTATTAAAGGGGAGATCTGGCTACAAATAATTCGAGCGAATGCGACTCAACATGCATGAATACATAAAGTAAGAGGATTCTGTATGTTAGGTGTGGTGATGGCTGCAAAGATGGAGTCTAAGTGTGCAGTTTCGAGGTTAGGTCTGAACGAATCCACGCTCGATTAAACATAGAGACATTAATGAGACAGGTTGAACGCAGATAGAACTTGTCTTACCTTTTTAACACCTCGATAGACGTAAACATAAAGTTCCTTGCCAAAATTGAAACACATTCGGTCGCCGAGACCCTGCGTACCCGTGGGATCCGTTGGGTCCGGTAATGTTACAAAGGACACCCTAACGGATGCGCTTCCTTGACTGTTCGTATAACCGACTCTATTTGGCCTCGAATACTCCGACAAAGTCATTAGCTTATATGTTCCTTCCCGCGTGACAAACTGTGTTTTCAAGTCCTCCTTCCCTCCTCCATCCAGCTGCACAGCCATCTTACCACCAGCGGTGCGACGGAGGAGCTCATCAGATACGGAAAAAACTTTCGTTGGCTCCTGCCTTCCTGCACGCCCGTTGGCAGTCCTTTGCCCGAAAGCTTTGGCAAGCTGTTCAACAGCTACGCGGCGCCTATTCGTTTTTCAGAAACTCCCAAATAATCATAGCCTACCGGTTCTATACGCAACCACTGTTAAGGGCGCCTCAAGTTCTATATCGAAACTGCCCGTACATTTACGACCCGCAGCTCACGCTCTCAGCCTCGTATAGGATAACTCGGTCCCCACCGTGCTTATCAAATATTTCTTTACGCTTCTGCGTCACACCTGCAACTCTCAAGTAGGTATTTCATTCTTCAACAGAATCATTTGATAAAAAGCTTTAAAGTGTCCACTAATGCGTATGTAGCAGCACTCAGGATACGCGGTTAGTGAAAAATGTATGTTTTCATACATTTTATCAAAGATACGTCGACGATGTATTCATTATACACACCGTTCCATTCATTCTTGGAATTCTTTTTTATTAATATTAATGCAGCCGTATGGTGGGGGATAATTTACAAATTAGTAATGTAATTTTTACCATGTAGTGCGATTAATTACACGCCCAATGATCGCGTTCTGTTAAGACGTAAAGGATTGTAAATACTATAATCTTGATTTATTTGTAGCTTTTTGTAGGATTATAGCAATAAGACGAAAAAAGATTAGAGAGTGTACGGCACTGTCGGCGGCGTGTTATTACTGCGCACGCAGCATCGCCTGTTCGCCTGAACTCGTTGGCTCCGGAGGCCTGTCAGGAACCGGATATTTTGTAAACAACCGAGCAAAGAGGTAATTAATTTTGCCCACTTTTTTTCACTTCCTGCGTTTCCCTTCCGTTCAGGTTATCAAGAACACTTGTTAGCGCAGTTGTCACTGACTACTTTAACTTGTATACTAATAAGGAAGCAACTAACCGGCAATAAAAAAATCTTTTTCCGATATGACAAGCAAATGTCTTTTCATTAACGCGCGTTTAATTAGCTTTTGACAATCTTTATAGCCTGTTACTGGTTATCATGTGGCACGCAAATTCTCGGAACACTCTGATTCGCGAAATGGAGGATAAGGAAACTGGTAATTAAAAAGTTCGATTTGCTTCGATAACTTGTCTATTAAGAACACCGGTCACGTGATTTCCATGTTACGAGGATCTAACTTTACAGATTTCTTCCGGTTTTCCAAACGGCAGTTAACTTACTTCGTGAATATTTAACAATATACCAATTGATGAGGCTTTGTTTCGCAGCGACGAGGGAACAACATACGTGTAAGTGTATTTATGCATTATAATTCTATATAGAATAATGGCTTAGTTATATTTGTCTGACCATTTATGGCTCTAAACACAAACGTTATTCGATCGGATGACCGTTATTGTATCTTGATACTAAGTTTCTTTAATTGCTAAGAAATTTAAAGTGCTGTGCTATTTTGTAATTCTAAATCGAAGTTCTACGCATGATTCATATGTAATGCGTCTTCCGATCCATATATAAGAATAAGAAAAGAAAGTATAATATTTTATCGAAATATAATCTGATATTAATATTTTTAAGCTTATATTTATTACAAAGTACATGAATTGGGCATGTATAAAAGCTTCGAATGAATCGTAGTAAGGATGTCTGTATTTTAAATTCAGCGCTCATAACCTATTTTCTGAATAAATGGCGATGTAATAATTTTGCTAGGCGTGAGGTTGTGTGCGTAAAGTGCTTATTGAAAAACTAACCTAACTCATTAACCGTTAAAAGTGTGTATGTTCTCTCAAGATATATATTGTTTAAATAACGTTTATGCAGGTAATTCGTTTAATTCTACATAGCACGTAGCAGTGATACCTACATTCTATTTCTTAAATCTGTGGTATTGATTTCTGTTGATTAACAAGTAGTAACAAGTGATAAACAAAGACACGTGGGTTACTTTTACGTGAGAGCTTGAGAGAAATATAGTTTAATATGCGCTTTTAATCAGTACACGAGGATTACTGTCGCGATGGTGCGTGGTAAACGACCGACCCGAGGTGGAAAAAGGAAATTCAACCGACACGAGAGTCGGCCGAAACCGAAGAAACGTAAGTTTAACTTCAGAGAAGCTTCGTACGTTAAAGAACGCGAGGCCAACAACCAGGAAATCGAAAAACGTAGAAAAATGTTGGAAGAAGAAAGGTTACAGCAGGAAGGATTGGAAACTGATAGCTCCGACAATGAAGAAGCAAATCCTGTGCAAGATTTATTATCTACGTTTTCAAACATTAATAACCTACGGACCACTGCCATAGAATCTGCATCGGAAAGCGACAGCGCCGATAATGCGGATGCCGTAGAAGAACGCAGTGATCGCGACGAAGATGTAGATAACGCGACAGACGTCGAGGCGCAGTTGTCGAACGATAGTGATAACGAAGAGATTAAAATAAAGGAAGCGGATGAAGAGGATCCTGAAACTGCCCAAGAAGATGCTGGTTGTTTAAAAGATCCATTCTCTATTCATCTTCACGATGATTTAAGCGATACACTTTACAAAGTGGTTTCCAATGTCCCCCAAATCACAGAGAGACAGAAAATAATAAGGCCGACTCTAGGAAATCTTATTTGTGAAATTCCAAAGCCCATAGAGGATGTAAACGTTACAGAAAGAAAATTAAAGGTTTCCGTGTTAGAAGATAAACAATTTGCAAAGTGCGGTACTGTTCCGTCCCTGATCGATAACGTAGATTGGAATAAGTTGTATATAAAATCTCAAATTCAAGATAATATTACAAAAGCCAATTGCTTGAATTTAAAGGACCATGTCGGTGCGAACCCATCGCCACTCACTCCTTTGCAGAAGGAATTGTTTTCGGTGATAAACAATTATCAAGACTTATATTATCCTGAAAGGACATTCTCTAATGCCGAGGAAATAAGATTTATATACTGCCTACATGTAATTAATCATGTACTAAAGACTAGGACAAAAGTATTACATCATAATGCAAAGATTATAAAATCGAAGTTTACTAACATGGCGGAGATCCCGGATGAGTATAGAGATCAGGGATTAGTGAGACCAAAAGTTGTAATAATAGTCCCTTTTAGACATTCCTGTCTAAAAATCGTTGAATTATTGATATCTATTTTAATCGGAAAAGACAAGGGTGGATCTGTAATGAATAAGAAAAGGTTCATGGACGATTTTAGCGGCAATGAATTGACTATGCCGAAGACGAATCCAAAGCCTGAAGATTACGAGCTAACGTTCCAGGGCAACACAGATGATACTTTCAAAATAGGAATTGCCATCACAAAAAAGACCTTAAAGTTATATTCAGAGTTTTATTCCTCCGACATTATAATCTCATCTGTCCTAGGCTTGAGAATGTTAATAGGAGCAGAAGGCGAAGCAGAGAGGGATTATGATTTCTTGGCATCGACAGAGTTACTGATTCTGGACCAAGCTGAATTGTTTTTAATGCAAAACTGGGACCACATGATACACATTTTAAATCATTTACACTTACAACCGAAAGGCTCCCATGGGACAGATTTTTCGAGAGTAAGAAGCTGGTGCGTAAATGGATGGACTAAATATTACAGGCAGACATTGATATTTTCCAGTATTCATGTGCCTGAAATTTATGGAGTTTTTAATAAGAAATGCTACAACTATGCGGGCAAAGTAAAAGTAATAAATCCTATTTCTCCTGGATCTATCTGCCAAGTGGTTGTGCAAGTTCCTCAAGTCTTTCATAGATTCGAAACTTTAAATCATTCTCAAGCCTTGGACCAAAGAATGGAATTCTTTGTAACAAAGATACTTCCTCAATACAAGGACAGAATTATGAATCACACGTTGATTTTCATACCGTCTTATTTCGACTTCGTGAAGTTGCGAAACTACTTTCGAAAGGAAGAATACAATTTTGTACAAATTTGTGAATACTCCAAGGACGCAAAAGTAGCAAGAGCCAGAGACATGTTCTTCCACAGCAGCGCGCATTTTCTCCTGTATTCAGAACGTTTCCATTTCTTTCGTAGAATACGTGTGAAAGGCATTAGGCACATTATATTTTTCGCACCGCCCACGATTCCCGAATTTTACAGCGAAATGTGCAATTTCATGCAAGAGGCGAATCAGAACCGACGATCCGGCTCTGAAAGTAATATGACTGTAACTATTTTATATTGTAAATACGACATTATGCAACTTTCTGCGATCGTCGGTACTGAGAGAGCAAATAAAATGTTTGCATCCGACAAGTCTATCCACATGCTCATGACTGGCGAACAATAGGAGGAAGAAGAACTTGCGGACAATCTATTTTCTATTAATTAAGATTGTAATATATGTGAAAACACGCAGTGTCAAAGGCTGCAATTTTGTACTGCGAATAACAAGAAGCCTCTTCACGTTTCTGATTCTCGTCAATTTATTTATTATACGATTAAAAAATTATACGAAACAAATACAGTCCTGATTACAGTTTTCCGAATTCAAATCATTCATGCAACTCGCCTCATCGCTTCAACCGTACAATTACGCAGTATAAAAATTAAAATCTTCGCGCGAGCACTATCAAACAATCACGACCCAGTTGAATGATTATTCTTCCGTCCAAAAAATATACAATCTATCGTTTACGTACATACAGAATTGAAGAGCACCCTTAAATTATCTACAGCGTCGTAGGCCTCTAACGGGGAAGAATCGAAGGTAACTTAAATAAATGCAAATTACATCGAGTGGACACCCGTTCTAAGTAATTAATGCGGGGGCAATCTCTTTTTTCTTTTCCTCTTTATAAATCTGAAGAATCGACTTAGTCAATGTGAACTAAATCGGCATAGGATTAATGCTATAACAAATCTGAAGGATTTGATCATCTATCAAGTACTATATGGCCCCGTTTTGGTAGAAGTCTCGCCGCTCTCGGTACTGGGATCTGTTCGAGAATCCTCGGATTTCGTTAACGGTGAAACACTCGACGATAACATCTCGGCGCTCTCTGATAAAATCGTTAGCAAGCCCTTTTGTCGTTGAGTAGCAGCGATCTCCGGTTCCGCAGTTTGTTCGCTCCCCATGGTCATTGGCTCCGTCGTCATCCTTTCTATCTGCGTTTCTGAAAGAAAAAAAACAGAAAGCCAACTTAGGACATCTCGCGTCGTAATGAACTTTTTTTTTACAGTAACTCGCAATTCCTACGCGACGAATAATCGCACGAGTCATTCGATGCCATACGTTCGTACAGATCCGTTAGTTTAACGCGCAAACAGGAAATCGATTTAAAAATACGCCGACTCGATGATTGAAAAGCTGCTTTTACCGTTCACGGTGAAGGGCGTGGCGAGAGGATTCGTTGATTTTACAGTGGCACATTCCGGCTTCGCTCTCAGCTTGATCGGCACGTCTTTGGGATCCCAGAGGAAAGTATAGTAAAGGGAGAGCAGGATAGCTGCCATGCTAACGAATATAACGTAGGCCACCACTGTCAACACCCGTACCAATTTCTGTTTATGCTTCGGCTCGTACAGTTTCTCTTTTATTTCGTATCCAGCCAAACGTATCTCATTGCCTGTCGCCTTGTGTTCGCGATTCCCGAGCGTACGGCTGATACTTGCCATCACGTTTTGAGCGCTCATTTTTCGCGGCAACTGCATCCTTGGTCTACGTCTAAAAAAAGTCCACTTTACTCGCCCCTCAGTTTCGACAGTAGATACCAATTTCCAGACAATGTATCCCAGCCTTCGTTAAGTGATCATCGGAATCACTGAGCTTCCAGATTCAGTAAAAACATTAGCTGCACCGATTCGATACGGGATTTCAAGGGACGTGTGAAGAAAATCATTGTTCCTCCGAGCAACTCCGCTTCCAAATGTCACGTGTATTTATAACTTTTCAGGTTTGTTTACATTTATCAACGATCAGCAAAATCCGGGAATTTACCGCTGCAAGCGGCGCGGCACGGACATACCTTTCTGCGAAACGCCCTTAAATAGGATACCTCTGCACGAGGCACGTCCAAATTCTCCACCGTTTCTGAACCATTGCCCTCGTACCTCGCGCGTGCCAAACGTTCGCTCGCGTCCACCCTTATCGCCTCTCCAATTTCCCGGCCAGGAAGCGAAGCTTGTTTATCGATGGGGCGTTACCGCAGGACAGCTGCGAGTGCCGAGGCGACGACGGAGAAACGCCGAGATTTCGCGAGTATCCGTTCCGAGAAGGCCGCGAGCTTTCCCGAGGACGTAACGCGCGCAGAGGGTTTCTCCTCGTTGACGTTCCCACTATCCTACGATTATTTCTGTCCGTCGGCTCGCGGATCAACGTAGTTTCCCACCAGTGCAGCTGCTAAAAAGCACACCCATCCAATGACACCGAGCAGCTTTCACTGCGCAAGTCCGGGAACCTTGACTCGCCGTGCTTCGTTTCGCAAGCTTCAAGGGCTGCGAGACTTTGCGGGATTCACCGTTGGCAAATGCCCTTAAACCGATACACCCGACACAGCCTTACTTTATTTTCAAGGCTCTCCCAACTGCGTATCGACACATCTTACCCTCGCCTCCTTTCAAAATGGACGCCCTCGTGGACGAACATCTTCATTTCCCACCGTTGGGATGTCTACTTTTAACTGGAAACCCGTTTTAATCGAAGTTTAACGCCGAAGGCGGGAAAACGGCCAATTCGTACTCGGCAAGAGCAACATTCAACAGAAGTATTCCGTTTTACGAGCGATATAGCAGCTTGTTTATACGCGCTTGAACAGTTACCGACGTGGGTAGCTAGGAATCGTAATCATCCCCTATACCGAAGGAGAAGCATTACGGTGCTTCCGCCGAGGTGACGAAGAAACGATTAAAAAATATTACGCGAGCATTTTACGTAAGCTCGAGCTTACGTCTTACTTCATAATCATGTGTGTGCGACAGGATACCTTGTACATACATTCATAAGGAATAAAAATTACGTAAACGCGGTCATCTTCCTTGGAACCATGGGGCGTTAAAAATATCGTAACCGAAGCCTGCTGGAACGAGAATTCATAAACTTTGTTCAAAGCGGACGGAGTTTTCGCTTCGGGAGCCAAGCTACTTCCACGACGTTTGCCCGTTTTACAGAGGCGCGCCTTTATTTTAATAGCATTAAGACGTCGTTCTTCGATCACCTCGCGAACAAACACAGCCTTTCGATCGGTAGACATTGCTCGATGAGGGCTGCGTGGTGAATTCGGTTACGAATACGCGTTTCCGTGTTAGGAGGTCAGATGGCTCTTGTTAAGTTCAAGTGTATTACCCACGATTAAATGGTCACCGGGAAGATAGATAATTCAAATTAGATAAGCCTATTCCGAAGCCACGGCGATCTTTCAGTAGAAATTGTAGAAGCTTTGTAATGATGCAACGTCGAAGAAGCCATAACGGATCGACCTGACCCTGTTTCAGTTATTACGAGGACAATACGGATAATCATCGCAACGCCAATCCATCGATTATCTTATTTCTAAGGTTTTAATCATGAGTTTTTATTTTGTCTGTATCGAATGCTCCCGCTTGTGTCTCTATTCCCAACTCAACTATCCGCAGTCACTTTAAAACAAACTGACGCTTCGACTAATAGCAAAAAAAACTCCTTTATATAATACAGCGTGTAAATTGTAAAAAGCTGGCTTTACCTTTGAAATTCGCAGCAGCATTTGCTGGCGTTACAGATGACAGGTCCGATGCTCGTGTAAAGTCGAAATTATCAGAAGAATTCGTGGCCGATTGATTAATTACAGAACGGTTAATATGGTATACGCGAACTCTGTTTCTTTGGGTTTCAGGGTTTTCTATATTTCTTGGTGTCATAATACGGTCGGTATCATTAATTATTGTAAACGCTCCAGTAGTTGTGAAGCTTTCGCTGGGCGAATCGGATCTCGAGTTCTGATTAATTGCAGAAGTATTTCCAACCCCGTCGATCGCAATGTTTATGTCTTTTTTGATAACAGCTGTTCCATTTTCTGCCCGAAAACTGGCTGAAATGCTATTCTCCCTTCTTCCTTGGGTAGCAGCCGAGTTCTCTGTCAGATTACGATTCAACAGATAGCCGTTTGGAGACGACTTGTATATGGCACTGTTTGCGGCGTCCGTAAACCGATCCTTATTCGCTTCATCTCCAGAAATACTCGAAGAGACTAGCGCGGGGAACGTGCCATTATCACTGACTTCCGGTGAAATTATATCCCCGCTCGTCACCTCACTTTCGTCCTGTAACGCTGCACTTTCTTCGCTCGGCATTCCCGTCACCTTCGGCCTTCCTCCTTCCTCGAGAGAAGCGTACTTAGTGAAATTAGCAGCTGCCCAGCTTTTTACAGTGGTATCCCGATCACGCTTTGAATCATCGCCTCTATTTCGCAAAAGCTCCATTAGAGAATTTCTTAATAGAAGCAAAGATTCGTCCAACCTGCCACGATCTTTCATTACTTGATCAGGATCGTTGATTAGATCGCTCATGTCGGAAGTATCGTCCGCAATACGGCCGGCGAACTTTACGGGCACACCGTTTGGAAGGAAATTATCGGGCTGGTGTTTGGATTGATCGGTGATGATCGGCGGATCACCTTTTAGGAATTGTACTTCAGGCTCGCCAGACAAATGAACCGGCTTCCGGAAAAGCCTTGGGTTCGGTGGTTCCCAAAGGAATATGTAATACGCGCTCAGAACTATGGCTACGAAACTCACGGAGAACATATAAGCCATCACGGTGATGAGACGTACAAGCTTCTTCGAGCCTTGACTCTCATAAATGTCATCTTTCTTCCCGGCTTCACCGGCAGGAACTTCCTCGCTGCTCACTTCCTTGCTCATCTTGCTTCAAGCCTTTTTACAGATTTCACACACAATTCCGATAGATTAAATTGTTGATTCAGTCGCTTCAAACTGCTCGTTCATCTTTCAGTCCCTGTTGCCTTTGTTCTCGTCTCCGTTGAGATTCTTCTCTCGTGCTGTCATCGCGTAGTAACGGCTAAATTACATTTCAGAGTGATTTGGTGAAAAGATTTCACTGAATATATTCACGCGTGCACTAGGTTGACCTCTACTTTTCAATCCAGGCCATTTGATCGGATCCCTGTCATCGCGCGCTTCCTCGAAACCGAAACGCAAAATACAAGCGAATGATCGAGGGGACGCGTCCCGAGAGCGAAAGCACGCAAGACTGCAAGTTCTCGACAAACGCTCGTTCCTTCACCACGTGTTAGATTAGTGCGCAAGCGTCCTCAAGACATTACGTATCGTTCGCTTTAACATTTAATTCAGAAACACCGTTCTTTCCCCGAGCAACGCGACTCAAGATTTTCATTTCGACTTCCTGCTTGATCAAGCGTGCACTCCCATTACGTCTTCGTCCTCTTGCTCTATTAAAGAACATTCGCTGCATTGCGAAGGCGAGAGCTTCGCGTTGTTACAGGTACACGACTCTAAGGACGTGTTAACGGCAATAGAACTCGTCTCCTGTTGGTTGCTCGAAGAACTGCCAGTGCTGGGTTTATCGCCAATACGGTTGGGAAAGTTCTGAAAAATAGGAAGAAGCGAAGTTAGGCAAGCCGGAAATTCAGAGAATTATGCAAATAGTATGCAGGCAGAGTAGTTGATGCGTAAACCTATTTTTTGTTTGGAGGGTGAAATCATCCCTTGAAGAAAATGCAGAATTTTCTTTTTCGCGGAATATCTCGAGAACGGCGAAAGATGTCGAAAAGACGTATCAATAAAAGTTGCATCTTTTTTTTACATCTACAAAACTGCGTAAAAGTAATTATAGAAAAATCCATATTTTCAAGTTACCCCCACCACCAATCCTTAATTCGATAATTACTTTTACGCAGTTTTGTAGATATACAAAAAAGACGCAACTTTTGTTTAAACTTCTTTCCAATATCTCTCATCGTTCTCGGGATATTCCACGTAAAAGGAAATTCTAAATTTTTTCAAGGGGTGCTTTCACCCCCTGAAACTGCACTATGGAATTTTCTGAATTTCCGGCTTGCCTAACTTCCCTCGTAAGTGAAACTGAGGAATCCAAGTACATCGATCTACTGAGAAACTAAAATCCTACCTGGTAATGTGCTTCTGGGCTCGAGAATGAGTCCCGTAAATTCGGTCCAGTGCAAGATCGCGAACTCTCATCGAATCGAGGGCTCGGCGCATAAGGCAAATTCGGCACGCATTGTTGACTGCTCAGAATTCGGAAAACTTGAGCAAGCAACTCGTTCGAACCTTCGAAACAGGGTATTGGAATGGACGTTTGGACGTTTTGTCGGGCGATCAACGAATTCAGAGCGGGCATCAGCGCAGGGGAGTAAAGTAACACCGCGAGTCTGGAGAAGAAGAAAGGAAACGCGAAAATGGGAATAACTTTGTGTTATTAAGGGGACTATACATGTATATATTAACCAAAAAAAAATTATTATAGTTTATAGTATTAATAAACATTACCGAAACGTACTCGCCACAATTTGTATTTATTTCCTTGTAATTAATTCGCAAAAAATACTTGATCTTCGAGCGATTTGACTGTCAAGGAAATAAATACAAATTGTGGCGAGTACGTTTGGGTAATGTTTATTAATACTATAAACTATAACAATTTTTTTTTGATAATATATACATGTATATGACGGGGCTGCAGTCATCTAATGTGTAAGCGCTCTTTTTGCGGTTTTACATGTTCAAAATATATTCCTCTCTGCCCCGAACCTCAACATTAAATGGTAAAAGTAAAAGCTCTAGTTTCTCAGATAAAAAAGAAACATTTTCTATGAGAAACATATTCCAAGAAAACACTATATAATCAACTTCGTGTGGCGCCATTTGTAAAATAGATTAAAATTCTTTGCACTACGCGATAGTAATGAACATTGTGTAAAAGGAAAAGTCTGACCATGCTTTCATCTCCTTGTAATTAATTCACAAAAAATATTTGACGTACTGATCCTTTCGTACCTTAACAGCTGAATGGTGAATCCATTGGGGTCCAACATGGGATTCGAGGCAGCAGGTTGCATCATGGGTGTATAAGCTGTGTGAACGTTGCTTCGAGGAGTTGGGGTTCGCTTCTGTCCTTGAACGTTTCTGTGAACTAGTCGCTCAGCATTCCTCGACGGGTTGTTTACTGAACGTGTTCTTTCATAGGGTACCTTTCTGAAATGATTGTTCCAGTGGCTACGATTACCTTGGAACGCTTGATTAACTTGCGAATCCTCTTTGCGGCGCGCGTCGGTGTTCTCGAAAAATCTCAATCGTTTAACCAAGCATTTCTCTTCCAGGGCGGCAGCCGCTTGTCGAAGCTCGGCTTCCAATTTCGGCCCAGAAGTATCGCTGCCAAATTCTGGCTCCATTAGTGGTCGAAATTTCGGGGTATTTACCGTGGGATTGGCCTGCGTATGATCCTCATGTTTGACATGCAAGTCAATACAGCGTGACGTTTCCGGTTCGTGTTTCTTGTCGAACCCTTGGCAGCCTTCCATCAGTACCTTTTCGTCGTTCATGGTGGCGAACGATTAAAAAATAACATTATCCGTTAATACCAAATGATTCCGCGGGCTTAAAATATTCCCAATAATCGACATACCTCGTTCTTTAAAGCGGTCAAACGTTTATTTGGGCTGCCGGAAATTTTAACGTCAGCGAATTTATCTGCTCCTTCGTGAATATCGTTGTTTGCCTGGAATACATAGATTCGTCATTTATCATTATAAAATACCTGCGTGTAATTTTGATTCGCGTTACTTTAGAATTATTTCTATTATGTCTGGAAACGTCGGTTAATGGAGTTGAGTCTTGTGGAAGGATCACGGCAACATTGTGCTTCGAACATACAGCGGTTAAATTGTTATTCAATGCTCTTGGCCGACACGCGCGTTCACCAGGTCCTTTTATAGGATACAAATCGCCATGCAAATTCTAAAGATTTGACAAAAATTTTATTAGAGATTTAGGGGTCATTCTGGTAATCACGCCGCAAAATTCGGCAACGTTCAGGGTTTTTTTTCTCGGTGAATACAATGAATACAATGTCAAACTTTTTTTTCATTTATTAAGCTACTTATAACGTGTACGGAACAATTTTTTAAATACACTTTTATTTGTGTTTTTTCAATATTACCTGCAGCTAAAAATCGCGACTTTGAACAGAAATATCTCCCTGGCGGGAGTGATTTAAGCTCACAGACTCATCTGAAACAAAAAAACCAAACTGATTCTTAATCGTTATGAGTACCGCTATCGCGGGTGCCAGAATTAGCCACGTAAGTCAAAATTTAATAAAATTGCGCGCATTCAAACATCAAGTTACGAAATTTTCCCTTTTTACATGAAGTTTGAAAGCGCGCAATTTTGTTAAATTTTGATTTACGTGGCTAATTCTGGCACCCGCGATAGCGGTACTCATAATGATTAAGAATCAGTTTGGTTTTTATGTTTCAGATGAGTCTGTGAGCTGAAATCACCCCCGCCGTCTTTTCAAAGGCGCGATTTTTTACTCCAGATAACATTGAAAAAACACAATTAAAAGTGTATTTAAAAAATTATCCCGTATACATTATAAGTAGCTTAATAAATGAAAAAAAAGTTTGACATTGTCATTCATTGTATTCACTCAGAAAAAAAAACCTGAATGTTACCGAATTTTGCGGCGTGATTACCAGAATGACCCCTTAATCCTTAGTGATCGATTACCAAGATTACCTGATAAGGGTTCTCCCGCTCGATCCAATCTACATCGTCCAAAGTTCTGCCGATCGAATCTTTACTTCTCCTCGCTGTATGATGTTTTCTTCTCGACGAAACGTTAATCCTTTCTTGATTCCGAATCTCGCAGACGTTAAGACCTTTGCTCCGATTTCCCGACGGGGTTCCGGACGACTGTCCGTACTTCGCCAACGAACATCCCTCCCAATTTACACCAGTCTGTGACTTTAGGAAAGTCAATTTGCACGTGTACAGAAATAAAGTCATTAATAAAACGCCGGTGTTAAAGTACCGTTTCGTGGACGGATGCCGTATTACGCGCTATCACGGGAATCAACATTTTGGTCCTCGTCAGTTCCCGTTCCATAGCCACGTATCTTTCTTCCATCTGTTTTATATAATCTAGGAAATATCTACTGGGTGCATGTCCGTAATTACTAAAAGTGAAGTAGACTATCTGTTAGATTGAAAATGATTGCACAAGGCGGTGGTAATTTTGGGGGCGCAAGCAGGGGAACTGCCCAGAGCGGCAAAATTGGTAGAGAAAAAATTAAAATCAATAAAAACCAATAAAAAATAAGACTTTTTGGAAAAACGGAAAAAACAATATAGAGGGTAAACCAACCAGTAATTGACCGCATACCAGTGAATGACCATTAGGCAAAGAAATGTCAATTATAAATTTCAAAATATATGTTTATAAATGGAGTGTAGTTGCACTTTTAATATCTCATATTTTTAGTTACGCGTGTTAAGCAAACATTATTAAAAGTATGTGGTCATTTACTGGGTTTCTACACGTTTTGCATTTTATAATAATTTTTTTTTTAAATTACGATAAGAATAAGTAATTATTTTTATAGAAATTTCAAGAAAAATAAATTTAAATGCAATTTCAACAGTTGTTTTGTTGTTATACATAAAATGTGTTATTTTCTACATAAATATATTCAAGTATTAATTTGAAAGGTGAATAAATTCAACAATTCGGTCATTCACTGGTTGGTTTACCCTAGGTGATACATGTTTGAATTTAGTATCAAACTCGTAAATTGTTTTCAAGTCACCCATATAATGACCCAAAACTAACGTTTGCTGTGTTCTGATGTACAAGTCACTCGGTTGGAGACGATCAGTGTCCTCTAGAACGATCAAATTTAAATCCAGGGTCAATCCGTCGTTCCTCGGGGAAGGGATGCTCGTCAGTTCTGTAATCGGCGTTCCATGCCCTTGATTCCCGACAAGTTGTCGAAAGAGCTCGTTCCGTCTGCTTTGGTCGTGCGAATCTCTTACCGATTCCAAAAAGATCTGTCGCCCGAACATACTTGTGAATTTGATCGTAGACGGTTACGGGGAATTTTGATAGGTGTGAATCGTGGTTTGAGAATATTATGTAGGAGCTTCCATTTATTTAGGCTAGGTTATTCATCATTTGTTTTCTTCCTTTTCCTCCCCGCGAAGGAAGCGCGAAGTTCCCCTCGAGAAGTTCGCGGAGGAATGTTTAAATATTTCTGCCTACATGTATATGTAAGGACAATAAACATCATTCTATAATAGCATCGGTATGAAACGATGTTTGTATAAAACTTTGTTTATACTTTCGGTAGAATGAAATTCTACGCGAAGATTTATTTCGTGCTTGCAAAACAAAGCATTCATGCTTCCCGTGTATATTTATTCAGCTTCTTTTGATTAATGCCAACAGGCCGACACGCATGCCGGAATTTGGTATTTCGGAGCCATTGGCGACCGTTCTCTCTTATCTTAGTTTACATCATTTTTTTTCGTAATATCGCGCGGGGCATTTATTTCTGTTCTTGTACTCAAAATAATTGCAAATATTTAGTTGCCCCGCCGCGCGAGGAAGATATACACAGGGATGGCTATTGTGTGAGTGCGGCTGGTGTCCGAGAATGTCCGAGAATAACCGAAAATTGCCGAGAATCAAATGCACTCGATGTACGCGAGTAGAGAGCAGAATTTCTGCTCGCGTCGTTTTAGAATATATAGATGGATATTTTGGGGACAGGGTGATTTCGATGCTAAATGATTGGCGTTGATTAATTCATTCGGAATTTGACGAATAAGGCCCTCGCTACTCGTACAATCATCTTTGTCGTCTGCTGGTAGACATTTTGGTGTTGCGTCAGGTGCGGTAGCGACCAGTGGCGATGAGCTCTCCTACGTAAACTAAACATCACAAAGAGTTCGTGTTCTTAGATGTGTTCTGCTATGAGTCATTCTACGGATTAAAGAATTCCGAGCATGGTTGCTCGGAAGGGACAGTGTTTGGTAATGACGAGAAATTGTTAAAAGTGTCGCTTCGATTCTCGTGTTATGAAGGGCGTAACTCTGTCATCTTGTCTGTTGATCCTTTTGTTGTGGAATGGTCAGCCTTGCAAGAAATTTGAACACGTCGGGTAGTGTGAGTAGAATCGAAAAGCAATGTTCTAGTTGAGATAATTCTGTCGTATCTTTCCATCGTCAGTCTCGATCTGATATAAACATAACCTCGCTTCGCTGTCTTCTTCCGTTTGTCGTATCGAACGAAGCGACAGTTTGTAACTGGTGCGTTTATTAGGGAGCCGTATTTTTTGGCGCGTCCCTCAATATGGACGAGGAAGAGTATCTTCAACCAGTGTTGGCTTCGAACGAAGACGAACATTTTCAGACATTGGATACAGTGCCAATTGTATCTGTTTCACTCGTACTCGGCGTAAGTGTCAATTCCCCGTGAAATCTTTACGACCTCGATCTAAGCTTCTCTGCGCGATAATTTATGCGGTTTCTTAAATGTTTCAGGTATGCTTAGAAATTACAGGAATTATATTCGTGTGCGTCTGGCCAGAGGAGCAAAATAAATGCGACACTTATTTTATATATTTGTACCTCCATTGCGTTTATTGGTTAATAATTATGATAACCGATCATTTCGTCAAAGCAAAGCATCACGAGCTTCGCATTTACGGATATCTTGATTTTTATCAGTCAACGTATCAACGCATAAGGACACCACTTTTCATAGCGTCGCTATGGACGATGTGTTATTTACTGTTGGCTGTGATTCTACATCACACGCATAAAGTTAATTACGAGCAGTACTGTCGAGCGTCGGAGTGGTTCACTCCCTTGAATTATATAGTTGTCCTAACTACCTTGGAACTGATCATTATTGTGCCAGTTTATGTAAATTATATCAGTAAGTACACGGACAGCTGTAAGTACTACGCGTTTGAAAGTTACAGGACCGGATAGAACTAAATGTTTTTCACGTTGCAGATAGAGTTCTAAGGTTCAATCGATTGCGCCCGCCGCCCGATGTCACTCGAGAGGAGTGGTTGTCGTCGTTCACTCAAGACACTTACGCAGGTAGTTCGGAAGTAGGTTACCACGATAGGGGATCGAACTTGGAAGAATTACTCGAAAAGCAAGCAGATCTGATAAGATATTTGAGAGATCACAATGTTAAATTAAGTCAGAGACTAATAGTGATGAAGCTCGAGCGCACATTAATATTGGATGCATAAATTTGTTGTGATTTATAAATTAGAAGCTTTTAAATTAATTCTGCGCATCGGAATGAAATAAAACTATTCACTCTCTTCTAATCATATTCGATTGCACTGTTGATTTGGTATTTGACAAAGATGGAGATTTTAGATGAGGAATAAAGAATCCTCATATATAAACCTCAGAATCCTTAGATCGTAAGACATAGAAATATACGTATGTGTTTAACTTGTGTAGCTTCCATATATGTTTTCATTCTTACAATGTTTTCTCATCGAGTAAATATTTTCCCTTCTTATCTATGTGCATTCACTTTATACGCTAATGTATAGATTCTCTTGCAATGCATGCTTTGTCCCCATTTGTAGACATGATTTCATTCAATTTAGATTGCTAAAACTCGAAATTCACTTCGCTTAAATCATCGTACATGTGGAAAGTTTGCAGCAATATGAGAAAATAATTGGGAAAAGGTTTAAAAACATATTAGTTTAATTAATGAAAATTAGAAGGTTCGTTCGTAGAGAAGGTACAGTATCACCACTCCAAAATGAGCCAGTTTTTTACCGAGGTATTCTCATTATTGAAATGAGATGTATTATAAAGAATCAAAAAGAAATTCTGTGATAAAAAGAATATATGTAATGAAAACTCAATAAAGTATATATTTTTTTGAATGAACGATACTTGTTTTAACATTACGTAACATAGTTGTTTCGATCGTGTCGAGGGTATACCGAACGACTATAATTAGTACTGCAGTGATGGTCTTTGAGACGCAACATTTATTTTTAATTCTATTATATCGATCGAAATGAATTGAAAATATTATTGCCGTGCTTATTTGTTTGCAGCGAGACAAAGAAATGTTTCATATACGAGAATTACTTTTAAAAGAGGTAATATTCCGTCAATATTCCGATTCGACGATGTATGTACGAATGTATGTATGTATACCAAAAGTAAAGTGAAATCGAACTGTGTGCTGGAAATATTCTGATTATAATTTGATGGAGAAGTTGAATAGTAGTAGGACGAAGCAATAGATATTTAATGCTTTTGTTGTCATAGTTTAATATTAACATGATGACACAAGTCTATTCGAATAGTTTTATACATTTGTATATCTGTATAGTTCTATAAATGCCTAATAATACCTATTTTATGTCGATACAAACCTGGCGCGACATGCACGCAGACAGAAGAAAGATCGTACTTAGAATTTGTTGGTCCGCACGTAACGTGAACCTCCTACTTTTCACAAAACACGAGAAAATAAAAGATTCCCGAATGAACACCTCGTCGATGCGCGCGCCACTACGTTGCAACGTTTATTTGCCGGTGAATACTTTAGGTATATGAGTTAGATGGATTACGTTGAAAAAGGAATCTATTTACAAAAGCTCTACGTGCATTCCGACAGGCTTCGAATTCTATGCTATTATACATACGTACGCTTATAGTATATATAAAACTAACTTACATGTATGGAACACTCAAATATACAACGCTATAAAACGTAGAAGCTTGTACTTCGTCGAGATTTACTATTTATTATCCACGATCGCAACGCTTCGTGCGAAAAGCGAAATGACAACGTTGTATCAACGATCGTGCGTCGACGTTAGCAACACAGTGCTACGACCAAAGCTTCTCAATTCTTAGCTAGCACTGAGTTTTCTTGTTTGTTGTTTAAAAGTTTTGTACTACGCTTAGGCCAGCCATTTATGCTGTGTATAGTATATATATATACAGGAAATACATACGTTAGTCCTTTTATCTCGTGATTTTTCATAGTATACATATACGCCGAGTGTTCCTCATTATTGTCGTAACTAGAAGTAGTTCAGACTTCGTGATAAACGCAAATAGGGTTTGATACCTCTGCAGGCAAATTAATTACGAACAATTCTCCTAGATTGATGACCGATCAAGCCCCGCTTCGATCCTCCACGCGCCATCCTTCTCACTTTTGCTAAAGGAAAGTAGGTATAGTGTGTACTCGTTCAGGCCCGTCGCACTAAGAATTCTACGAACGACGAGAAAAGCAGAGACGCGGAAGCGAAGGTCTCACTCCACGCGCCGGCTCGCGTGAAATTCAAGGAAAGCGTAAAAAAGGAAATATCATTTTACACTTTAGGACTAACCATCGCGCCCCCGTGTTGCCTCCGCGATAACATTTAATCAAGTGCCAAGTTCTCAGTGCGAACGGTCGTTGGCCCGGAGATTTGTCTCTGAATTTTATGCTCTTTCATCGCTTCCGTCTGATCGAGCAGCGCCGACGGCTTGCCCCGCGTAGAGTACAGCGTGACGTTAGCGAATTCATTTCTACAGAAACTAGAACGTTCGCGGCGATAGGCGCGCGAGGTTATGTCGACATTAGTTCTTCCCGCGCGTCGATGGCGATGGGAATGGCCAATGTCGAGCTGCTGCTTCTCTATTTCGCACAACATTTTCCAATTAGCTGTCTGTGTTTGAGGAATCGGTGCGCATCGCAAAGGCGCGGTGGTCCCAATCCTACGACTGTTCTGCCCGATTAAGGATGGAATCACGCGTGCGTAGCTCCCACAACGTTTCCGGTCGCCGTCGCCGGCGCCGAGAGCTGCTCCTCGGCCTCCATCATCTTTAGCTTCCTCACTACTTGAGCGTGTTCTTCCAGCAGCCTGGCAAATTCTCCCCTTCTCGTCTCGGCCTCCACCTGGATCTGCTTGATCCTCTCTCTGGGGCCACCTGGGCTGTCTAACGGCGTTTGCGAGGACGAGTTCTGGGAGCTGCTCTCGTTCGACACGCCGTCCAAGTCCGAATTCTCGCTCGATATCGAGTGAGAGTCCACGTCGTCCACGATCAGACTGCAAATTTAAACAGAACACCGTCAACACACGAGCACGATAGAAAAAATATCTTCTCCGAGCTCCTTAATTCCCTCGGTTCCCGATAACGCCGAGAAATATTTCTTCGAAAAGTACTAGACCGTCGCGTTCGCGTCCTGCCCGTCTCGAAGAAAAACTCGAGGGGCGGGGGGGCAGATCGATCGTTGAACGTCTGAAAGCCGGGTTTCGAGAACCGAACGGGTTCTGCCCGCTAATTGTAAGGAGGACGGGATTTTCGTAGTCGGTCCGAACTATCGACGTTCCGCCCTGCAGCATTGTAGTGGCAACAATTGTCGCTTGCGTCAATGTTACGTCATTGGTACTGAAGCACGTTGCCTAGGCCGTGGATAACGGATTGATTTTACGTAAAATCTTCCATTACATTACCGGCGGATGTGTCCCCTCGGCCGATTAAATAAGAGAACGTAACGTTTGTCTACCTTCTCACGAAAATTGCAACGAAAGGGGAAGATGGCGGGGGAGGGTGGAGGGAGGGGGGGGGGGAGGGTTAGGAGGGAGGTAGAGAGAGGGTAGGGCAAGAGAGAGACAGAGAGAAGATGTAAAGTTTCAGGGACTTGTTATTTGCGTCACGGGCTATAACCATAATCGTTTGAACCGCTCTCGTACGATACAGTGCTCTCTATAGAGCTATGAAAATATTTGTACTTTAAGAGTTATAATCTGCGGGAGCGTGTGAAACAGAAGCTGAAAAGATGCGTGTGGATGATTTCTGGACAGACGTTCGGTACGAGGAGGATGCTGTTGATTTACCATCGACTCGCTCGATCTCGGCAATATATCGCGAGACCTTCGAAGCCAGAATGGACTAGTATTATTTGTGCACCGAACTGGATTGATAGCGCATCAAGATGATCGTATAATCCGACGATATCGACTACAACCGCCCACGCGGACTTTTCCGCCGAAACGATTACAGAAAGGTCGTATTGGAAATTTACTCCCACGAAAATTCTGGAAATAACATGTTCGCGAGCGCGCGCATGATCTGGCCCCAGGATACGCGAATCTATTACACCGGTGCGTCACGATCGAGAACTGGCGGAGACGTCTATTCCTTTAAACTTTCAAACTTTTGCCCCGTGACGTTTGTTTTGTGAGAAATCGTAATACTGCCTACGTAATCGTAGCCGGTGGAGATGTTCGGGAGGAAGTAAGAATTTCGCTGCCGCTTACCTGAATGCCCCGTAAATTTCTCTTCCCGATGCCATCGTCACTGCAATGTCAGGCAACGACTCTGCAACAACAAAAAAAAAAAATACTGTGACGTAAATTCATGAATTCCAGCGGAAAGCCTTTTGCGAGTTTAGTTCCGCGAATCGAACGCGTGCACGCGACGAGATTTACGACACGGTAATTTCACGGATAACGCGGTGACGTTTGATAATTTTTAATCGCTCGCGTTGCTCCTCTTTCGAAACGATGCCGGGCATCGTAAGTAGCCTACTGTTGTCAAATATTGCTTGACGAGCGAGCAACGCGTTGTTCCCCACCTCGGCGCAATAAGACTTCCGCTCGAGCCAGGCGGAAATATTAAGACGAGTATAAATGATTTACGAGCTTTTCGGCAGTACCGTTAAGATCGTTACACTGGCTCGATTCTGTCCAAGCAGACATAATTATGTTACACGCATCTCTGGCGACGACACGATGCGTAAAGGAAGCCTCATTTATTTCAAGACAACTAGCCTGTGTGTACAGCAGAAAGTGTCATTGTTCGAGTCTTGCAAGTTACGTTGGATCAGTTCGCGGGAAGTGGTTTTCTTGGTAGTTAGCTGGAGTAGACGATATCAAAGGGTGGAACATTCCCGATCGAACTACGACAAATTCTCCCCGAAAATAAAGATAGCTCGAAAGCATGTTGGCTGACATTAACATTGACGCGCTATCATCTTCGTTTATCATTTATAGGCCAGACGATACACCCCCGAGCCATTCTCTTATGTAAATTGCATAGCTTCGTTTTATTTAACGTGGATCGATTGGCGGCTGGTCCTTGTATCGGGTCATTGATCGTACGGGAAACGATACCCTTAACCACCGGTCTCCCTTTCGGTCGTTTCACCGTAAAACTCGATCGATACATTTAGCAAGCTTTTGCCGATCGATAAAAGTATTGTTTACCAAATAGGTGGAAGATTTACGAGGACGCGGGGGAGGATACCGGGCGCGGTTGCCCGCTGTCATCCGGCAAACGGCAGCGAGAATTTAAAACTCGGGCCAGATGGCGATCGACTATTTTATGCGGTCGGCACGTGCAAATTTATATGACGGAAGCACACTACGATGGGTGCATTTACACGTGCCCGCCTCACGTCACATCCTCCTACGTCATTAGCGGCACGAACTTCAATTATACTTGGCTGAATATATTTTGCCCTTGCCGTTAATAGCACCGCTTAAAAGTTGCGCGAGATTAGAGCCACCGATTCGACGGAGGTGGTGACTTATTTCTGCCGACTTACAAGCGATGGATCGCGCTTATCGGCGGCTATTGCGGATCTGTATCGGCCGAACGACCGGCCGCGATGTTCGGCTCTTTCTAAAATAGGATCGCCAGCGTAGATCCTTCTGGATCGGGACCTTGGCCCCATAGAGCCGAGCTTACGTACGTTTCGTTAATGAAATGATTAATTAAAAGCGTCACGTGGCCGGAGCGTCTTTCATTCGAGCATCGAGATCTTAATAACCGATCACCTTGGGAATAAATTTCAGCGCCGATGCTACTTCGCCCGTTCGAGATCCGTTAATTGTCATGATACTGATAACACTGCCGCGGGGAGAACGAACGCCGCGAACGGAGGAGCACAATCGGCGACGCGCAGTACAAAAGAAATTCTCTTTATTTGTTAGAAGCTGGGAATCGACCTTCGCGACCGCACCGCGCCGAGAAGAGGATCCGAGCTTGAACGACGAGTGCTTCGCGACCTTAGACAATGCGACCTGCCCACCAGACGTCCGCGGAACCGTGACCACTTCTGCCGGGGGCCCGAGTGAACCAGCGAGAAACAAAGAAGGTAAGAAAAGTCGTGACAGAGAGAGGAAAGCATCCTCTCGTATTATTACACCGGATAAACGTCACAGCCGTTTAGAACCAGTTGTAACGTTTCTACTCGAGATTCCTCCGTCGATTTCTAGCTGAACATTTTCATAACCGTTCGTCGAGAGCACTTCGCCGTAATTGCACGGTAGAATCGTCGTTTTGAATGGAGGCGCGAGATAAGTCGGAATCTGAAGCACAGCCGTGCGTGCCGAATTCAAATAGTTTCGCCTCGCCTCGTGAATTCTAAGTAGATACACACGGCTTTCGGTCAGACGCGCTTCCGATCGATTCCACTGGCATTACTGGCAGGCTAACGATGCACGGGATCAACAGCCAAAGAATACAGAATACAGAAACCACGGCTTTAGGAGCATAAGTGCTCGGACAGAAGAATAGAGCCGAGCACCAGCGAGATATTTAGATGATTGTCATAAGGCGATCACGGTTAAAGGAAGAAACTTATAAACGGAATATCCAACGATAACAGGAAGCTCCGTCGGAAAGCACACGCAAATACGTTAGCATCTATATATGTACATACCCCTGACCATCTGTGCTCCAAAGTTTCTGCTGTGTCGGCGACTCTCGAAATCGTCTTTTGCCGATCGGGCCCACGTCAAGCGATAACTCGAAAATGACCCTCTGCTCGGTTTCGATCGGACGTAACGAGGCTCAAACTATGCGAAAGTAGAAGCTCGCTCGAGTTCATAAACCGAATAGAGCGCAACGTATTCTGAAGGGAAACGGCAGAGAGTACGACGTTCACCGCTCGAAAGACTCGCGCAGACTGATCAGCTCGGCCTCTATTGCCGCGCGCCACAACCTCAACTGCAGGTTACCGCTCCACCAGAGAAGGGGGATGCAACCGACAAATTTTATTTCGCGTACCACCCTCCGCTGCCCACCTCCGCCTTCTTCTTTTACGTTCACGCTGCTTTCATGCACTCAAAAATCTCTCTTCCCCTCTCTCCCTCTTTCCCCCTCACCCCGCCCCCCCCCCGCCCCCTCCTCCACGGTCTCTGTCTTACTTTCGTTTGAATCCAACGTGCGCACGTTATCGATCGAATATCAGGATTAATCGCGCCACGCGTCATTCCCCTCCCCACCGAAAAAACGCTGCCAAAACTTTTCAAGTACAAAGGAAAGCAGGGTTTTTTAGGGGAAAACGCGAACGGCATCGCCGATCGATGAGTAAGTTTTATAAAATTATACCGCCCCTTTTATTCTCGCGCCCGTCATTTTTAATTTCGCCGGACTATTTTTCGACGGGCGGCTGGTCTTTATTGCCGTTAAATGATCCCGCGAAGGACCGTCGATCAATCCCTCGGAGACAATTAAACCGTTCTCGGTAATTGTTTTTCACCGCGGATTCCAGCCGCTCTAACGTCACGGCACAGCGAAGCGCGACCAAACGAATAAGCAATTTGCCACGGAAAATTGGATTTTCCTCGGAGGGGCCATTCGTTCGGGGAAAACCTTTCGGCGGTGACAGACTTGTCGGAGGGGAGGTGACAATGCTTCCAGTCGATGCCTCTCAGAAACGGATCCGGGTAGCTTATTTAACTGGCAAATGAATCATCGTTCGCGATGACGTTTCCACTGCTCTTTTGAATTTCGACGGACTCACCTGGCGCGCAATAAAGTTGCACATCGCCTGAATCATCGAACGTCAACGGGATCAGTATATTTATGTAGATGCCTGTTGATAACCGGAATTAGAAAAACTATCCTCAAGCGGCTTTAACTAATCTACCGCAGAAATAAGATCTCTACGGCTGTGTATAAGTGCGCCTCGCGCTTGCTTTATCGCGATGTTTTTCCGAAATCAAACTGTTGACGTTTCCGCGGTAATAAAATTTTAAATCGCAGGTTCCCCGCGATAACACGAACGACCCGTCGCGCCGCGTCGTCATGGGTCTCGCATATCGGCGCTACGCATTCTCCACGCATCATCGACTACTTAGGTACTATCGCGGAGATCCATGCATTCCGATTGCAGCGAAGTCTTTCATTCCCCTGACAAACGTTTAGATAAGGCGGTGGAAGTTTACTAAGTAGTAACAAGTATTTTGATGAACAACCCAGTAACGTAGATTAGAATAAATCTGATAAATACTTGAGGGGCGTGCTATTTTTATATTTTTCGTAAGAAACTGTATACGGAGCTTCACGCACTTTGGTCTGGCAGCGGGATAGGGGGATTCAGGAGTAGGGTAAATCCGGGAGACGCGGTCGACCTAATATAAAATGGCTATTAAAACTAATATAGATATGACTTATTTTATCAGAACAAACCTATATGTTCAGAATTTTATGCTGATTCGGAAAAACTGGTCGATATTTGCTTTAAAACAATATTTACTGTAAATCAGGTTGAAAACTGAAGTCATGACATCTGACCACCTATCCCAAGGTGCCGGGAGAAATGGTTTCCGTCGTTGGCAGAGACCACTCACATAATTATTCTTGGAAAATTAAGAAAGGATAAATCAAAATTGTTTATGAGTGAATAAAACTACAGATTCATTGATATTTAATTTGTTTACGCTAAACAAGTAAAGAACACATGAAAGAAAAAGTGAACTACCTACTAGTAACTAACTAAATAAACAAAAATAATAATAAAATAATAATAAAAAATACAAAAATCATAACTCGACCATCTCTCCTTTCTGCAGCGAGGGATGGCCTTCTCGTTAGCTTTGAGAGGAAGAGTTAATATGACCAAATACTTTGGCTGCATTGTCCCTTAATATCTCTACCATCTTATTATCCCAAACATTAAACGAAAATAAACTTAGAAGTATATTTTAAATACGATTCTGTACAGCGCTGTTCGACAAAAGAGGTTAAACGAGGCAGTCAGAGCAACAACGGATTAACCCACATTTTTTTCGAAATTGGATTAGTAGCAGTAACGCATTCCAATAGGCTCTACTAACCATATAAAATAGGAGAACAAAATTTTTTTTTAATGTGGATTGATCCGTTGTTGCTCTGACTGCCTCAAATGTAACTTCAATTTACCTTTTAAAGCCTATAAATCCAGAAAAACACAGAAGGAAGCGAAATGCCGCTATTCACTCAACTGATTGGCTTCTAGAGAAGTAATTGGTCTGCACTTTAACGCATTTTTACTTATAGATTCTGAAATATAGCGACTCGACCAACTCTCCGGCTCGACCGCGTCTCCCGGATTTACCCTATGCCTACATTGTCGGATAATAGAAAGAGGGGATGCCAAAGTTCCGAGCGGTAGTGTATGTCGGGTTTCAGGGTCACTGCGAGACAGTACGCGAAACACAACAGACGAGGACCATACAGCTCCTCGGGGAGTCTGGTGGTAAATTATTTCGGTTGGTCGCTAATTTTGTCGCGGTATGCCATGCCGCACAGAGAAGAGCGGTGGTTAACCACCGCTGCGTACCATACAATGTGTAGAATGTACAGCGTACAACCAAGCGTACGCCTTGAGCTTAGTACTTACTACTTAGTAGTCTGATTGCGAGCGTCCTTTTCCCCTTCTTCCAACCTCCTTTCCTGCCCCTTTGTCTCGGCTCTTTCGGCAGCATTCGCTCGTCGATTGGCTCCCTATTTTCGCTCGTTAAAGTCAATGTTCAATGTGCCACACCGAGCAGTCAGGGTCAACATCTTCCTCGAGCCTCAGAAAAGCTTCTGGTGTCGGCGAGCCGTGCGCCACCCTGAGAAGCGCCAGAATTCCTCCGGGGAGTTGGAAAAAAAAAAAGAAGGAGACAAGAGAATTCTCAGTCCCGTCGCCGGTGTACGTAGACGCGTAGAACCATTCTTCTTCCCCCGCTATAATAATAATTCCTCCGTCCCGACCGACATCCCTTTATCTTTCGCAGCTCGAAGCTTTGCGCAAACGTTTACACTGAACGCAGAAAATATTTCGTCGACCCCGGTCCCCCATCGATCGTGCCGATTTCTGCGCAGGAAGCGTATTTAAAACTCGGTCAAAATCCTCCAGTTTATTTGAATCCTCCCGAGCGTCAGTTACGGAGACGAAGCGCCGTTGCCGTCTTCGAAAATAAAAGGGACACGCCGGTTCTTCGCCGGGAATAAATGCCATGAAAAATTCAGCCCGGGAGAGTCGCGGCTCGGTCAATAAAAGGGTTAATTGCGAGCACGTGACGCGGTGGAAAATAAATAGCGGCCTTTATCTGAATCGTAGAACACGCCCAGGGATCGTGAGGACTTAATGAACGGGATGTGCGTCAGTGATAATGATCGTCGAATATCTCTGTATCGGCCCGTCCAATCAGAACGGAACCGGGAAGAAGCGGTGAGGTCGCGTCTTCGTCCGAGATGAAAACTGTCTCCGAGATAACCGCGTGCGTCAATGCTGATACTGTATCTTATCGAGCTGCCGGCCAGCTTTTGCATAGACCGTAATCTACGAACGCCGTGAAAAATCGTCGCCGAGAAGATACGCGGACGGTTTTCACATCTGCGGCGCGGGCGGCTTTCCCGCGTTAGCCGAACGAAGAAGGGGCTGAGACCTTCGGTTTCTTAAAAGACCTTGGATCTGGAACCTGACTCAACGCACCAGACATTTGATATCGAGGTCAGATGATTCCCCCGAGTCCGCAGAGGGGAGAGCGAGAAAAAAAGAACAGTTTGTTTCTCTTAGGAAAAATCGCGGAGGCGCGGGCGTCGAGAGATTCCGCGCATACCGGGCCCGAGTTCATAAATCCGAATTTCTTCATCCCTAGCTCGGCTCCTTCCACGTTCCTCCGTTCTAGCCCATTCAATTCGCTTTCGTCTGAATCGAATTCTCCTTGGAGTCTATCCAATGCAATGTTACTCCTTGGTTCGTCTCAGCTTCCGTGAAAAGAACAATTATGCGAGGGCTGCTCGATGCGGAACGCACCGAGGAAAATTTCCTCTCCCACTTATTTAAAGAAAGGAACGCTGGGCGAATGTTTAAAGTGTCCATCGACAAGTTGGAGCACGAAATGAAGCGGGCGATCGGAAGCCTAAAGCCTAAACAACGATTAAGCGTGTAACGGGAATAGGATTTCCTATCGGTGGAATAAGAATGTATGAAAAGCTTTTCCGGCAGATTGGAACGTCCGGCCATGCTACGACGCACGCTCAAAGTCTATAAGCCGCCGAAGAGTATTTTTGTCCGTGGATATTATCGATTGCATATACCCCTGATTCGTTCTCTCTTGCTCCCGCACGCACACACACAGACACACACACAGCACGTACATTCTTCTCTCTATTTTACCCTCCTATACAGGCTTTCTTCTGATTCGAAAACTGATCAACGAGCCGCGCGCGTCCCCTCCCGTTTACAAATACACGGCCGTGTCCACGTGAATCCGCTCGGGCTTCACCCGCCGATACGAAATTCCTTCCGTTTTTAGCAACCACCGCTGTGGTAAGTGGTAAACTTCCCAGCCCGGGGAACGCCGATATCGCGTTAATCTTTCAATAGACCAGAAACGAACGGGCATCCAGCATTCAAGCGGCGCTTGTTCCGCGAACATTTCGCCCATTTTTGGCGACGCCGAACCGCCGGCCCGAGCCGCTCCGAAGCTCGTCCTGGCAAATAAACGATCGATCCCCCGCCCGGAATTGCCTTGCCGCCCGAGAGCCAGGATATTTTCGAACTTGGAGAATCCGAGGGAGTCGGTTTCGCCCCGCGCTCCTCCGGCGAAATCGTATTAGAGGCGAAGGGTCTGACGCGACGGAGCACGGGGACACCAGACCGGCTCAGAGTTCGTAAATTCGACGGTGAGCGACGTCTCTCACAATCAATTGTGATTCACTGCAATGCGTCGCAGTGAATAGAGAATCTTATTCCTGGCCCATCGCTGCTCATTGTTCGCAGTCGCCTACTTTCATTTGCCCAATTGTATCGTTTGCTTCGCGCAACACTCTGTGGCTTCAACCAGCGTACGTACGTTACCTACACTCGCGTGCTCTAGAATAGGCAATCTCGGCCAATCCGCGCGGCTTCCTGATAACTTTCAGCTTTCCACCCGTCGCGGCATCGGATAGCTACCTTGTAAATCTTCATCCGTTTTGCACCGCCCGCGGTAAACAAGCGTTACACTTCACATCGATCTGTTATTTATCTTTAAAAAGGATATTCTTCAAAGGCTGCCGTTAAACCGGCACCACCCCGCCGCTTCGATGAAACGTTCCGTCGACATTGCCGGAATTTCATCCGTTTGCTGGTGTCTGACCGCAACACGTAACTATAAATAGTTTAAATAATCACGTGACGCCTGCATACCAGCGTGTACGCGCAACATTGTAGCCAGTGGCCATTTTCAATGTACTAGGCTCGGAGAGAAGAGATCTGCCGAGCAAATCGATCGGTTCCTTTTATTCCTTTACAAGGAAAATAAATAATGGGCGCAAACCGCGAGGTGGGAAGGTTTAAATTGCAACCGACATTGACCCGCGGACCTTGAATAAGTTTGAGCACGTTACGGAACAGCGGAGCGGGTCCCACTATACGTAGGTACAAGATTAACGGTTCTTTGCATCTGATTCGCCAGCGAGACGTGCGGGCTCGGTAAATCAAGTTCCGTAATCGTGGAAACGACGAATTCTCGCGCCATCCTCCATCAAATTCTTCATTGTTCCGTCGTGCCAGGGAGGAAATCGTAAAGCAGCGGGTCATAAACTTGTCCGAGCTCGATGAAAACTCGGTGATCCCTTAGAGTTTGGCCGGTCCGCCGTTTCGCGAAGCTTTAAAAGCTTTTCGCTTTAAGCATCGATCTTAATAGCCCCAGCCGATGCGAGGTTTCAATGGCACTGGCCGTTTCGGTGTTCTTCTCGGAGAAATTGTAAATCTCCTGAATCGCCCACTCCGTCCAATGAGCTACTCCTAAAACGAGACAAGGGAACTGTAGGAATCCCTGCCTTGCCCTTTCTTCCCCCCTCTTCCCCCCTCCCCCGCGGGATTTACGATAGATTTCAAGCGTGTGCCTCTCGGGTTCGCGGACCGGCTACCCATAAAGATAGCTTTTCCACCTCCGAGAAGGTGGAATGAAAAAAATATATCGCGGGCGCCGCTTCTGCGGGGAATGCTTCTGTTGTTTGTTCAGCCGGGCGACTTCCTGCGCCTTTCAGCTTTCAGCTTTCGTTTTTACGATTGTCCTTTGCACGGGCCGCTTACGCCATTGGGTTCGCGCAGAAGAATCGGTAAAATAACATAGGCTAAGAGGGCGGCTGGAGTAGTACGAAGTGAGATTACACGGACGAGAGAGGATGAGAGACCCAACTTCAACACCAAAATGGCGGAGGCCTGGAGGGTTGGAGGTGGCACGTGTTTGACAGCCTAACTCAGTGGCGTAACAATGAAATTTATACCGTTTACATTCCCCGATCTCTTATAGCCCCGATCCGCGGCTGCCGGCTTGAACGTAATAACAAGGAAGCGGCAGAATGATTAATTCTCACAAAATAATCCTCCCCCACCCCCCCCCCCCCCGAACATTATTATTTCTTTCCAGCGATACATCCCAGCGGATTCGCGTTATTATCGTTCGAGAGAAAGGAAAGCAAATCATAAAACTTTCCGTCGCGCGGCCTTTGCATTATGCAATCCAGCCGGTGATTTTCTTTCCCCGCGATAATCGCAATGCAAAGAGGCGCTGCTTGGCCCCGATCGATTTCACGCGCACGCTTCACTTCGTTACTTGAACAAACTCGAGCAAGGAATGCCGAGATTTTTTACAAATATTTAAACTCCGATAACGTCTCCGGCGATCGGCTCGGGCGAAACGTTCCATGTAGATGTGCCGCCGGTTGTGGAGAATATTTTTATCCCTGCTCTCCGAAGCCTACGCCTCTGAAGTCCGACCACCCCCGCGTACCACCCCAAGTACACCCCTAATGACGTCATAGGACAGTGGCGCCAACAACCCCGCACTGACGTCAGCTCTGAACATTGGACTATTGGACAACCAAGTTACCTTTGTGCTACGAATTCCGCGTTTCTCCGTTCCTGTGCTGCAGTAAAAACCGATGCAATGAAGAAATATTTTCGAAAAGGTCATGTCTCTTCCTCCGTCATACATCCGTGTCGTTCGCGCCCGTTTTAATACTCTTTCGCGCACCGTCGGCGAATCCCTCGCAGCGGAGCTTCTGCCATATATCGCGCCCTTATCGAGCCGGCGTAAACCAGCACCTCCGTCATCGATTCACCATGCCGACGGCAATGACGATTTCGCTCGTCATTCATTACCTGATGTTCCATCGCGATTACCCCACCGCTGCTCGCCACGGCTAGACCGGTGTTATTTTTGAAGCTGCTCGATAACGGTATGCCAATAACCTTCGACAAATGAACTTTTCGCATTATTTCGCGGCAATTCCCCAGGGAATTAATCGACGGAGAAAGTTAGCAGGGGAAAACGACGTTGGCGCATCGAATCGGTTCAATGTAGAGATAATCTCCGGGGCTCTAGCTTCGCCGGGGGCGCGCGTCCAATTCCGTGTCACGAAACATGAATTAACGAACGTTCGGGTTTAATTGGGGTTGAACGTTGTACATTGACAAGAATAGCTTCATTCAAACTACAGGGCCCGAAGCTACTCGACGGCGACGGGATCGTTCGGCCCTTTTTTCCTCTCCGCATTTCGTTGCTGGTTTCCCGTCGGCGGATTTATCGCGTCCATTTAGGTAAGAGAATCTGAATGAAGTTTAACGACGAGGATGGCGTAACTCGGGGTTCCGGGTGTGTGGGCACGTGCACCTACTCGTGAGCGTAAAGCCTCGTCGGCGCCAGACAATGTCGCGATCGCCGGGAGATTCGGCAATTCGGAAATTCTGGAATCCCGGAAACACCCGGCCGCGCTCCTCTCCGATCGCTCCTCTCCCCCGGTGGCTACAAAGTGTCCCGTCTATTTTCGAAAATCATGCATCACGCCCCGCGATAAAGCTTCCCCCGCCATTCCCTCGCGTTACCGTCGAACGGACGGCATTCCATCCCGCTCGCGCCGCCGGGACCGAGGGCGAGAAATGCCGCTAAATACGCCAGCGTTGGAGATAAAGCTGCGAGAGCAAAATTACATTTCGCGCGACATTACCGTAGCTGTTTCTGATTCGCGTATCGATTAGATCCCCCGTAGAGTTTAGGTCGCGGAACACGGGAAGGTCGCGCGATAGATTCCCGTGGCGTTGAGAAATTAACGAGCCTGAACCCAGCCGTTCGTAGCCTCTAGCAATTTTCTCGGTCGAAGGAACGAGGAAGATTAAATTCTAACGTACACGCCTCAAGGTTGAGTGGATCAATATTTTTAGCGCGGCAAACTAAGGAGAAAGCAAATTGTTACCGCGTGTCCCGGGAGCAGATATGCTGCCGCGGCGAGTTCGCTCCACCAAACTTCCGTTCTGCGTTCGCGTTCCTGCCAACCTCGCCGACAATTCATTACCAATGTCACGCGTGAAACAGATAGATATCAATTTCGCATTCCTTCTGCTAACATTTCACTCTACGCGGATCGGGATCGCCTTCCTCGAGACCGTAACGCATATACCTGTCGTTGACAGCGCAACGCGAAATTGATCGTCACAATATTATTCAGTCTTATTAAAGCCTGTTCGCCGCCGTATTTCAACCAACATGGCTAAATGGATTGTCATAAAATTGGCGGCCGCCCAGGAATATCATCCCGATTAACTACCATATGAAAGTTCGTTGGAACGAACTGCTACTTAAAGCGTCCGCAAATACCAGCCCAGTGTATCTGAAAATAACACGATCGAATTGTCGAACAAAGTTTAACGAAGGCACGCTATAATTCAACTTCGCCGAAGTCGGAGTGGATAAATAGAGTTACGCTTCTTCAACGAACGAACGATCGATGCTCGTAAATGTATGATGGCCTGATGGAGAAGAAAAAAGAAAAAAAAGATAGGAATGCCGAGATACTTCCGCGCTCGAAAGGCTTTTGTTCGAAATACGAAGCGTTGCCAAGCGTGTCTCTTAATTGAGAAATAATGTGTTCGACCCACGCTCGCGATTTCCTCGGCGTGTTGGTAGGGATTTGCGCACGCACACGTTTACGTATCTACGTTCTATACGCGGCTCTGCTTACGTCCGCACATCCCGCTTTCTCGGCGATTCATTGTCAGTGATATGCGCGGCGTCCTCGCAGGCCTACGGTCGGACAAACGAACGTGGATCCCTCCTTTTATTGTCGCGTCTGTGACGTCAATTCTCTCTAATCTTGGCGCTCATTTCCGAAAATTATGATACCTCCGACAGGCCAACGTACGATGGGCCGACGGGCGTTTAGGACGATCGTCGGTTTCCTGATTACGACCCCCCCTGCCTTTTACAAACTGTTTCGCCTCGCCGTTCCCAGTTTCTCATTCCGCGAATCGCACCTCCATTTTCCACCCGAGCGGCGCGAAAAGGAGCTTCGGACGATTAGAGATCGGTAGAGGAATATACTCGTCAGGTTTTCCCAAGTCGATGTAGAATCAAATACATCGAACGCGTCACGAAGTATACAGGCGAGGCGGGGAGCGTTGCAAAAGAGGAAACGATTACCCGCGAATGAATTTTCATGACTCGGCTTGTTTAACGTGATTGTCGGGCCACGCGTAAACATGGTAATCGCCGATCATTACATGCTCTTCTCTCACTCCTCGGCAATCGCGACCGATGGCACAAGGTGCCAGCGAAACGTACGCGGTCATCGATGCTTTTATTATCGATTTCCACGTTATCGTATTAACCGTCGATGTTATGTAACAGTTGCCAAGGTCGAGGGACCTATTGCGAACGTCCCCGCGGAGGAAAAATGGCAGAAGTCAAGCCACGGTTCTACCTTCGGTGGCTGTTTAATTAATTCCATCTATTCGACCAGCGGCTGGGTTGGCGCGCAACGCGAGGAGAAGCAAAGCGTTACGTCACGGCGAAATAATTAGTCGATGGGAATATTAAAAGTTACTTTCTTCCAAGGAGGGAATGGTTTTCACGTATTTACGAGGGTGCCGAGTAAACCCCCGAAGGGAGCATTCGATGGAGTTGTTAACGCGCTTTGTTGGCCCCGCTTTCCATCGGGCTACCGCAAGAAAACTAATATGCGGCTTGTTTGTTACAGTGACATCGGGCCAGCATATGCTGACCCATATAGAGATACGCATTTAGTATGGTGAGTTATCCAGAGGTAGCTGGCACACATATTTAACCTCATTTTTGCTTCGAAGCAACACTGCTTAGAGCCCCATTCTGAGCTAGTCTATCTCTCGTTTGGCCTACTTCGGGCAATCAGGGGATCACCGCGAAAACAGCTCCGCGAATGTTTACATTCTCTGTGCGCAAAGTATCTGAAAGATTCGTCCCGCGAAATATTCCCTGAAATATGTGCCGCACGTGCGTTCGTATCGATGCGCCGGAGAATTTGCGAGGCTGATTTACAGCCACCTGATAGCGCGTCGCGGCTAAAAGAATTTCGCCTTTCTCTGTCCGAGGGTGCACCTATCGGAACGAATCGGTATGTAGTTTATTTCAGTTCGATCTCGGTGGTAACTCTTTCCCGAATGAATTAGAATATTCGCGCATAAATAAACTGGCTCTCCTTCAAATATTCAAATGCTAGTGTTTATTCTCGTAGAAGTATAGACAAAATAGGCGATGCATGAACATACAGTGCGTGTTAAAGATGCATACGTGCGGTGTGAATTAAATATAGGAACATCGTAATAGTTAAAATATATTAACTCTGTCGTGCACATGTTTCCTTATCGTTCTTTTAGGGAAGAACGCAGAAGACTATTTTACAAACTTTGCGGATAGACTCAGCTGTAACGCATCTGTTTCTCGCGGCAGAAAACAATACGGTCTGACGTTCATGAGCTTTTAGTTTGAAGTTCAGTTTTGTCGACCTTCCGCTCTTAACATGACCGCTACGGAATTAATAATTCCTTAGCATATTCGTCTTCCTCTGCGATATATCGTACATTATTTATGTATATGGTTACGGTAATACTAAGCAAAGCGTTCTCTGATATGGGTCAAGTAAACCGTCAGAAACGTGCACCGAACGATCCGTGCGTCTAAAAAGACTGTCCTTTTATTCGTCAAAATTTCTGACGCCTTACTCGCGCCTGTTGTCAGCCGAGACACGTTTTGCCATAGAAATAGAATACCTAGATGGCTTAAGGATTAATGCGACGGGGGATACGCAGAATGATACAAAGTTCTTCGACTCGGAACTTGAATGATTCGAAAAGCATCGGGATGGATGGGCAGACCGAGGGAAATCGACGTTCAGCCTCGATAAACCGGTTGCCCCTGATCGATAACGAATCTTATGGATGCATAGCGTTGACAATGAGAAATAAATAGATGGGGATGATGGGAGAGTGAACAGAGAAAGATTCGAAGCGATTGAAATTGAACAACATTCAACGGGACTCGTACTTAATTGGCAAGTATTCATCATCCTCTTGCGCGCGGCTTAATGAGATGCGACACTATTAACAGGGGCGTGTTTCTCAACGAGGATTACGCGTCTTCGTCGCCCCACTCGAAGCTCTCCTCCCCACCAGAGGTCATTTCTTCGATTTTTGGTGCTCCTTCGACAGCCATTCCGCCCGTCGGAGCTTTGTTTTCCGCTCCCTCTGGCTCCTCCACGAACGGATCGGGCATCTCGAACGGTTCCTCTTCATGCGCGTCTTCCTCCACGATCTGCACGGCAAGAAAAAGAACAGAGGATAGGTGATTTCAGAGGGGAATTAGCCACGCGGAATATCTCGGTGATGTTACCCTTGTATCATCGTCCGCCATCAGCTCGTACGGCTTCTCCTCTCTCTCCTGGTCCGTGATCTCACTCTCCACTGCGTCGTCGCGAGAATGGTCGAGTTCTTTCACTTCCTCGGTGTCCTCGAACGTAACTTTCGCTAGCCTCTCCTCCGTCTCATCCTGCTGGCAAACTTTTTCCAGGTGCTCCTCCACGACCATCCTCTCCTGCTCCTCCAGCAACACCGCCACTCGGGCTTCCTCCAGCTGCCTGGACACAGGGAATCGATATTTCCTTCACCACCCGAAAACCTATCGCTCCTTATCGGCCGCCCTAGAGCACCGGCGCGCAAATTACCTCTCCGCCTCTAGTACTCTTTCGGTTTCCAACCGGTCGGCTTCTACCTTCTCCTCCTCCACTTTCCTCTCAGCTTCGGCCTTCTCCTGCTCGAGTATTTCGTCGAGATGCATCGATCGTTCCTGCGCCGCCTGTAGAGCCTCCCACGCCTTCATCTCTTCCAACTCTAGATTCACCAGCTGCTCTTCGGCCGCCTTCTTCTTCTCTTCGTCGCTCCTGCGGTGAAACGTTGGGTCATGCGATCTAATGATTTCGCTGCGTCGCGCACAAAACCAGCCGGGTTAGTCATGTTACAGCAGCCGAGCCTTCGAATCGATCGGGTTCTTTCCCGAATATTTGTTACTTCAATCCCGAGGCACACAGCGTCCTCTATTGTTACTCTGTATAGTAGCGATCCGACGATCGACTTCGAGAAGGTTGAAGTTTTGGCGAGCGCATCGAGTTATTAGAAGCCACCAGGTTACCTGGCCGAGTTCAATGTTATGGCGTTAGTGGTTTCGCGAGCAGCCGAGAACTATATCTATGTGATTATTTTCATGCGTTCGCTGGTTGTGTAACCCTCTACTACGTATAGCTACGTGCCAACTATAATAAAGCCGCCTACCTGGCCTCCTCGGCAGACTTAACGAGATACTGCTCTATCTTTTTGATCGCATCCTCCTTGTCCTGTTTCACTGAAATCAAAATACACCCGTTCAAATATACGCTTCTTCAAAGAAATTTATCTTGCCTACAGGGTGCACCTTTCTACGGAATCGGGAGACAAACACGTTTCTAACATTCTCGTGCATCGACCATATTCATAACCGTTTTTTTTTTTAGTATCCAACAAGGAATCGCATACGTCACAGGACACGTACGACATTGAAAACGTTTACATGTTACAAAATACTCGCCCACTTGCCCGATATGCCTGCATCGAATTTTCAACTCGAGTCCCTTCTTTAAACCTGTTTCGTGCGATAACATACCGTTCTCACCGGCTGCCTTGGCCTCGTCTGTCCGTTCCGGTTCACTTACAGCTTCCGTAGCCGGGGCTTCTGAACTCGCTTCTGGTACCGTTTCCTGCTTAGGTTCCGGTTCGGCTGCCGGTTCTTCAGCTGCTTGCTGCTCTTTCACGGGCTCTGGTGCCTGTTCTGGTTCCGGTTCCGGTTTTGCAGGCTCTGGTACCACCTCAGGTTCTGGTACTGGTTCAGGTTCCTTCACAGGTTCTGGTACCGGCTCAGGTTCCTTCACAGGTTCTGGTACCGGCTCAGGTTCCTTCGCAGGTTCTGGTACCGGTTCAGGTTCCTTTACAGGTTCTGGTGCTGGTTCAGGTTCCTTTACTGGTTCAGGTTCCTTCACGGGTTCAGGCTCTTTTACTGGTTCAGGTTCCTTCACAGGTTCTGGTGTTGGTTCAGGTTTCTTCACAGGTTCGGGCGCAGCTCTCGGCTTCCTCGCGGATTTTAGTTTCTTCGCGGGTTCAGGTTGTTTGACCGGTTCTGGCTCTTTCACGGGTTCAGGTTCTCTGACGGGTTCGGGTTCTGCGACGGGTTCAGGTTCTTTGACAGGTTCTGGCTCCGGTTCCTGGACGGGTTCCAATTCTATCTTCGCGGGTTCGGCTTCCGCCCTTTCTTTCTTAAGGCTGCGCCTGCTTTCTGGTTGCGGCTCCTGTTCTGTTTCTACTTTTGGCGCTACAAGACAATACGGGACAATCTCTACACCACGCTCGTACAGAACACGGGCTACATAGTTAGGGTGTTACCGGGAGAGAAACATACCCTTCTTCAGCGCTGTCTGGTCCACATCGGGCTGTAACGCTCGCGCTAGAATGTGTCATACTACGTGAACAGACGCAACAGAACAATATAGGTCTATTTATTAACGGGTGTTAGACAAGATCTACTGACCCTTCCGCAATTCTCTCTCCGTCATCGGCACGTCTGGCACTACAGATTACATGAAACATAAACGTTTAGTTAACGACAAAACATCGGCAGTGCGTCTCTGCATCCGCAACGAACTCGGCTGTGCACACCAAACGGAGCCTTGGCTGAGGAGTTAGTCGGTGAAATGCGTGAAAAGTGTGTTGTAATAAGGCACGATTGTTAAATGGTTACGCGTACGAAGGCTGATAGAAGGCTCCGTAAAAGAATGGCTCGGATTAATATTGAAGCATACGATGGTGTGCGACGAATGAATTAGGATTGACGATGACACTGTTTCTGGAATCGGTAATATACAGTTACGACGAGCTATCGCACAGTACGACTCGGGGGAACGATGGAACCAACAGATGAACCAGATTCATTGTTCTCGTCTTGTTTTCATGACTCGGTTCACGCTTCGACTACAGTCCCGGTGCTCGAATGATGGTCAATTAAAAACACACACGGCAGGTATATACTTAGCATCGTGTTTCCACCACTTCTGTTTCTGCTGCGAAAGTGAAGGTTTATTCTCGCCGGAATAATTAGACAGCGCTGGCGGAGCGAGGAGAATTCGTGCGAGGCTCTCTCGCCACTCGCCACCCCTTTCGTCGATGGATTTCGCAGTGCCGCGATATCGTTGCCGTCGTTATACTTTCTTTGTTATCGCCGTTAACATTAATGCCTCTTATTAGCAACCGAAAAGCACTCAGCGTCCGCTTCGTAAAGAAAACGTCGGACGACCTAATTACTAGAATTATAAAGCACGTAAATAAGCTTACCTCGGGGGTCCGGACAACGCATTCGCTCGCGCTAGCCATTCCCTACTAACTTTCCAACTCGTGCAAGGGAAATAATTCACGTTATCGGGTACGATTGCTTTATTCTGATAATTTCCTGGCAAGCTTGGACATGTTCAACGACATTAAACTTAATAATGCGAACGTCGGGTTAGTATCAAGTGCAACGAACGCGTAGAAATCCCGTTCGAGTCTTTGGGCTCGTTCGAATTCGTGGTCTCGTTTCTGGGATCTGTATCCAGCGAGACTGAACGTAAATCGCTACTGTGGAATTACGGCTATTTACAGGGGAGTCGACACTAAAAAGAAATAGCTTCCAAGAGAATTCTCAACCACCGATTTCAGGCTTCTCGTCTGCACAGAAACGATCTCGGATTAAACCATCCGCGGCGTTAATTCTGTGCAAGTGTTTGTTACGCGTGTTTTCGAAAGTTGGCGCTGGATTTTTAGCTGATTTTTCGCTGTTTTTTTTTCTCAGAATAAACGTATTTAACGCGACGGTAGTCACTCCTCGGCCGGCTCCTCGATCACAATCCCTTCCGCCTCCTCCGCTTTGGTTTTTGTCGGATCCTCGTACAGCTCTGGAACACGATCCCTCCATCCCTTGCCTGAAACGTTCAAAAAATCCGAACTGGTTCTTCTGCCATTTGCTACCCGCGTGTACGTGTCCCAGTCATCTGGTTCTGCCCGACACTGGAGTCTGCCTTCGTGTAAAATCTTGCTCTCTTTTTCCGTTTTCGGTTTCACGCCGCATTGTTCGACTGCTCTTTTCTCCGTTCGTGTGCGCGAATCGGGATCGCGGCCGCGCGCAACACGCGATTAAACAATGAAAAAGAAAGTAATGGAGGAAGAGACGACACGGAAAAAAACCCGACGGTACTGTCTCACACCTTCGTCACTACGTGTTTCATTAGACACAATATATAACAGATATGCACAACTACGGACGTACAATAAAGAAACATGAAAAAAAAAAAAACTAAGAGAGGAGTAGCTGTGTAACGAACGAAGGAAGAAAAAAAACACCAAGATATATGTAAAGAGCCCAGCACAGCACAACCAAAAATCATCATACAGTGCGAATCAATGGCAATCCATTCAAAAAGAGAGGAGAAAAACGTAGAGCAACGAGCGGGGAAGAAAAAAACCAAATAAAGGTGCACACAACGGCGTCCTATGGCCGCTTTTATTTTCCAAAATTCGCTTCAAGATAAGTACAGTGGTAACGCGCGAGGAACGCTGGCGTGGAATAACACCGCTTCAATTTTACTGCCGTTTACCGGCTGCATGGGGCAAATAGAGCGCTGACAATTCGCAAGAATTATTCCCAATTGAACCTTCCTCGCGATTACTCGTTTACTACCATGTGCCTTTAACTACGTGTGTTGTATATTCCGAATTCAGTCGTTCTCCATTAAAAGCAAGTGAGTAGGTATGTACTATGTATGTATCGTTCGTTCGTGTGGTCATCCAGGTGGATTCAACCTGCAGGGGAGGAGGGAGATGGTCTCGATCCCCCCCCCCCCCGCGATCGTCGAAGTCGTTTTCCAGTTGTAAAGTGCGTGATCGTCGTTTGTGTCGTCGCGTCGATGTAACCAGATTACTTACAGGCGTTGGCAGCCGCTTGGCGGTTCTTTTTGTAGTAGCTGAGAAAATTAACGTCGTTCTTGATGTCCGACGGGCGGAGATCGGCAACCTTGAAGTAAGGTCTCCTGACGGACTGTGGATTGCCAGCGACGTATTTTACGCACGCCAGGTTGCCAAAGTTACCCCTCTCGGGCACCTCGTACCAGGTCACCGGCTCCGGGTCCTTTTTCGCGTTCTGCTTGCCGGATATCAGCCGACGGACGTAATCCCCGCAACGCATACGTTCCGGCACTATTTCTTCCAAGAAGTCGCTAGAAATGAAAAGTCTCGGGTTACACTGGCACTCTGCCCGCCGCCCCGTAAATGCTCCCTATTAAGCACCGTCCCATATCGGGTAATTAGGATCGACGGGGCTCTTATTTCTTATAAATCGCCCACACGCGTAAGAATCGGTTCGTTAAGTACCTGGCTACGGCTCGTGGGACGAAGACGTGGACTCGTCGCATAAGGGAGTCCACTCTGGCACGTATTTCCCTCGCCTCGTCGTCGAAGTACTGCGAAGAGAGACACGTAAAATACACATCGTTACGTGACGCGCTCTCTTGCGAGAGGAATTAGTGTTTGCTATGGTCCGCCGTTACTCGATTAGTCCTGCTAACGGTGAAACCGAATTCGCCAGATTAGGTACCTAAATGGTAGGTGGCTAAAAGACGCGACAGTGCTAACGAAACGATCGAGAAGTTGGAGCAACTGCGGCCCGGTGCTCGAGTCAAGTGCGATTCGCCGTTAAACGGTATTTATAGAAAAAGGACGACGCGATTCCGCTGTACGAGGATGCCAGATGCCGTCGAAATGGTTCGTGATGAGATGACGGAGAGGTGCGACGGCTAAGGTGATCGCACGATGGACGATGATGCCCGATGATGATCATGGGGGTGATGACTCGATCGCTCTTGTGTTAAATGATTATTTTTCCAACGGATTTTCATCCACGGTGGACGTGGCAGACTTACGATGTGGTCCCTGGATTGAAGATACTTTTCCGTGTAGGACTCGGTCGACGGCCTGACCAGGTTACGTATCCTCCTTAGCTCGGCTGCGATGATGCTGGGTCGTACGCGCGCATGAACTCTTATCGGTATCACGTCACCGCCGTGGTACACCGTATGGTACGGCATGTGGATTACAGTGACGAGCCTTTTGTGAGCCACGTATGGCATGTGGGGAATACCCCTCAACTGGAGGCACGAACTCTGCTTTACTAATTCGTCGAGGCTAGTCGTTACGTTCCCAGCAGGCAATCAGCGTAAGAAAAGCGTGCGATAGCGTGGCGAATGACCTCTTTCTCTCTCCCTCTCATTTTCATTTCTACGATACCGTCGGCGAGATCGATCGTGATCGTGTCCAAGTAGCTTCAGTGGTCAGTAGCAGCGGTCATTCGTTCCGAAGCGTGACGACGATGGTTACGGTTAAGAAGAAGACGATCGGGGCACTTTCACGTTTTTACTCAGCTATGATAAGAATGAGTAGCGGCGGATGAGTACGGTTAATCGAACAAGGCCGCTCGAGTTTGTGGCGATCGATGAGGATGAATCGCGCGAGAAGGGCGCTTTTGAGGGGCGACTCTGATGCTGTGATTGCTGCGCGAACGTTCTGCAAACGATGCGGATGGAACAAGCCGAAAAGCGTCGTTAAGCAAGTGTACACGTAAAGCAGGCGACTTATCAGTCGAGCGGGTGCAAGTTGAGAAAAGGAAGGAGAAGAAAGCTGATAGATACGAATGAAAATGCGGCTATTTCCCTCGGAAATTGCGGGGCCGCTATCAAAATCCGCGATCGCACTTGTTGCGGTTAGAGGCGGTGAGCGGCGAGCGTTTCGCGAGCGAGCTACATTCCCGTTTGGCCATCGTAAACTCGGTGATACTTACCTGGAGGATCGTGGAGAGCGGTAAGGTGATCGGTCGATCCTGCGGTCCCGCTTTCGTCGTATTTACAGGGGGGTTGGATATTTTTTGTGCGATTCGTTTAATCGATTTTCGGCGATATTCGGCGAAATCCGGCGGCGGCAGGGGACGAGGAGTCACATGGGAAGCAGAATAAATAGAAAGAAGAAGAACAACAGCCGGTTAGTAAATTTGGCGATACAGTATCACGTTTCGGCACTTCTATTTTTTTCTTTTCCTTTTCCTTTCGTTTATTTGTTCGTTGGTCTTTTTTTTCTATGCGCACGTGTCTGTCGTGAAATGGCGATTATCGGTCCCGTGCTCTCGACATGTCGGGGTAATCAGAGAACGGTTTGTACCTCCGACGAGTGAATTATTTTCCGTGTTTCGCGAGCAAAGCATTTGGCCAATTGTCGCGTTGTGTGTCTAACGAGATTACGATGAGTTCGGGTTAGTTACGGTTAGTTTAGTACAGATTGCTCCCAATCGACGGCGAAGATCCAAGTACGGGCACGAAAGCGAGCGAGCGAGTCGTGATCCTCCCGTATTTCTCTGTCGCAGGAGAAACTCATAAGCTCGTATTTGGTGGCATCAGGTGGTAACGGTTTATTTGGCTCGTTGAAATGAATTTGTACAGAGATCGTTACGCGTTTCCTTTTAATTCACACTTGCACTCTACAATTAGAGAAAACGAAACTATGCTTGCACGAATACAAAGTGTTCGCTCCACTATGCGAAAGCAACAAAACACTCCCACACGTATAATCCATAAACGGAAAAGAGACGAATTACAAAAGATGTTCTACATCGGGTGCATCGAAGAAAACCTCGAATGGAAAGCTGCGAGACGCGTCTTCGTTGCGGCAACTGGCGACGGAGAACAAAAAAAAAATCGCTAAGACATTCAGCGCACCATGTACATAGGTACAATCACTGTCGGTTACGGTTCCGTGCCGTTTAAGGTGTTAAATGTGTTTCAGCCATTAATGGTACCCAACGATTAGCGAGACTAGCTTCAAAACGACTAAATGCAGCTATGGGCTTCGTCTTCGGTAAGATACGTGTTACGAATAATACGTAGCGACAATTCGGATAACAGATGAGAAAAACCTGAGCCGCCTTCCTGCCCATCGGACATACGGATACAATACACACTGGAAGATACAAAGGGGCGCGACTGACAGAACTCCAAGTCTGGTGACGAGCCAGCGTGAGACAGGAAGGCGGTGTTTTCGTTTCACCAGAATCGACGTCCGCGGGAGTAACTGGTCGGAAGAGTACATATCAGGTGTAGCGATATGATCGGCGAATGAGAGAACGGGACGTCGAGATCGGTGAAACGAAATTGTCGGGGGTTAGGGGGTCGGCGGAGTCTTAAACGCGGTAGGAGTAATGGCGGTAGGTGGTGCCGCCAGGTAAACGACCGGAACTGTGGGAGTCGTAAGAGGAATGATAGCTTCCAGGACCGCCGCCGGTCGATGTCCTAGACGACCTCTCGGTCGAGTACGCTCCATACGGTCCACTCTGCCTCTTCATCACGTTCTCTTCGCTGTAGCTAGTCTTCTGCGGGCGACGGCTGTACGGATCCGTGGAGGAGGAACTCGACGCGCTGGTGTTGGTGTAGGCATAGCTGTAATGCTCTTGGGCAGCCCTCACCCCGACTTCCGGATAGTCACGGACCACGTAATGCCGAGGCGTCTATAGATTCGGGTTACACAAGGTCAACAATCTGGAGAACAGGCTTCCCCGGAGAACAGAACGCCACTCGCCACTACCACTCGTTCTCGACTTCTCGTCCCGACCCTCCCCCTTCGTGCTTCGCCTTTCGACCAACATCGGCCACGTCGTCGGAAACGCGAAGAACGAAACTTTTCCAAGTATACGGGTCTTTGCAATTTCATCCGCAAACCGCTCGAAGCTGTCTTCCGTTTGGCTCTGTTCTCCGTTTCGGAATAACGTGTGCTGGGGAAGAGGACATCGTGTGCCACGAGATAATTGGAACGGGGAGAATAATACGGCGCGGCGCTTCGGATCTATCCGCAGAACCGTAGAATGCTGGTTGAAACGAGACTCGAAAGGTGACGCGACGCGACGCGAGATTCGACCCTCGTTACCGAACAACTATGTAGCCACATACATATCAGGCATCTAGACGAAGCGTTGGGGGTTCGTTGAAAAGAGGGGGAGAAGATTAGGCGGAGTTAAATATGAAAGTACAACGGTGAGTAGTTTATTCGTGTTACAACGCGGAAAAGAGAATAGGGTAAGAGGGTCGAGATAAGGCGGTTCGCGATAATATGCGATCTATCTGTAGACACACAACGTGCGGGCCAATTATAAACGTGGAGCGGTACACGTATGCATTAATAATGTCTCCTTGCCGAGATATTCAGGACACTCGGAGTGCAACGTTGAGCAACTGAACTCGCCCTTGCCAAGAAACACATGGATTACGTTACGCGAAAGTGTGTACGTTATGTTCGTGTTCTTTGATCGTATTCTAGACTTCTCGCACTAGTTGGGTGCAGCTCGGTGTCTCGTTTCTATGTCCGTCTCGTTTCCCTCCTAGCACCTTCATCCGGAGCCTCTTTCGATTACGCCCCATCTACGCTCCATCTACGCTCGATTAATCTTCACCAAGCTTCGCCTTCCTACTATCGTTGGCGCATAGATACACATTTCACAGATACCAGTCACGCCACGGTGCAAATAGACTCGACCGAATCTCTTTCTTTTTTTACACCACAGATATAATAGGTTAGACGTTGGTCGTTATAGAATCCGAGTGTTGTGGAGCACCACCACCTCCTAGGTACCCTAGCCGTTCGCCTGCACGCTTGTGAACGGATCCAGTAAACAAGTTCTTCAAAATCGAGGTACTTTATTCGACTGACGTGCGTACAAAGGTAATTAAAAATAAACCAACGGTGCACGGGTTATGGGTCGAGCACTCGTGGCTACATGGAGAACAGTGAATCTCTGTACGCGCGTAGGTATGTGTGCGCGTCTGCTAAAAACAGGGCATGCAGATATTAGGTCTGGCACTGAGCAGAGGGAACCTAAGGGCTAAAAGCGTCCTGCGCGGCTATTGTCAGCACTATCGATTATGGAATTCCAATTTTACCCGTAACGACGCTCCTTTCAAAAAACTCCCAGACAAAACCCATAGTTCGGCGAGCCGGTGTGCACGTAACACGAGGTATGCTTATCTAAAGGACCAAGGTACATCTAAAAGCGGTGGAAAACGGCAACCCTAACGTCTGCTTAACCTCAAAGTACATGTATTGTACATTCTCCAGCGCGCGAAATGGTACCTCGTTCGGTGACCGACTAATCTCTACGAAGCAAGGTATGAAAATATCTTCCAGTTTCAAAATGATGTTTCCCAAAAAAATGAAAAATGAAAACGGAATCTTCCGGCGGAAGTATCGTTCGTTTGCGAGATGCCCTTAGAATCGGTACCACGATGGCGTCTGAAGTGCCATTAATATCTTGGTGCGCCCGCTGGCTGGAGTGGTGGCGTGTCTTGCAGCACCTGGTTGCCGGGAAAGTATTCCCTTCTCGAACACGTGACCCTTGGTGGCCAGCTCGGTGGCCACGTCCAAGCTGACCTTCGACACCGCCCCGCCGTCCACCAGCTGCCGCTTGTGCTGCTCTTTTGCTGGATTCTTGCCGCGCACGACGCCCTCCTTGTCCTTCAAGGTGACGTATTGGTAGAATTCCTTCTTCGGATCCTGTTTCTTACGACCCCAAACGGTGAACGGGTCCGGTACCAGGGATGGCCGCGGAACGAACGGTACCTTGTCCCAGGGGAAGTAGTCCTGCTTCTGTAAATTTCATCCAGCGTTCGCGACGCTGTTAGCTCCCGTCCATCCGGCTAGCATCCTCCATCGTACCTCGGGTGGTCTCTCTTTCCCAAGCCCCGACCAGGGAGGGGACTTTGTTCCTTTCGACGTCTTCACTTCCACACCGATCCTCCGCGTTACCGCCACGCGAACATCGATCACCATGCTATCGAATCATGCGGCCCGTCTCGAACGTTACAAAACCAGGGTTCGCTTATGGCTTATGGCTGAACAAGTCTTATAACTTATAACTCGCAGCCGTTTGTCTTGAGGTGCTTTACGTGGCCCGGGAGCCGCGTCGCGTCGGCTTCAATTATTACTTTCCGCCCCATCTTGCGCGGCGTTTAAGAGACTCTAGAAATAGGCCGTTTCGTAGTTGGAATAAGTATCCGCAAAAGATGCGTGGATGCTGTCTCTCTTCTCTCCCCCGCGATCGGTGTTGACGCGACGCGAGCCTGCTTCGTGCCAGTCACGGTACGCGTTTCTTATCCTCGCGCAAAAATAGCCCGAAGCAATGTGAATGGTTCACGGAGGAACGCAACACCCGCGGCCTCATATTCGCCCCCGTGCATTCCGAATCGCTGGTTCGAGATTTCCGCGGCGGGCATGCCTTGCGCGATTCCCAAGATTAGTAATTGTATCGGACGATCCCGTGCTGTGAATCATTCGCGTGAAAATTTCCCTTCCTTCGGCTCCCTCGAATTCTTTTGCGCAACACCGCGAACGGTACACCCTCGGCGCAACGTTTCCGGCATCGCTGAATAATGTTTCTGTAAAATTGCCACGGAATGACAGGGGTGGTCCGATGGTCCTTCGCGTGGGTCGACTCGCGGCAGCAGCCAAACATTCAACGGTATATACGTCGGGATCTAATTATAACCCGAAGAATCGAGAACTCTCTTTCTCCGCTTCGTTGGATGAGCGATATTTTAATAAAGACGATTCGAAGCTTCTCGTTAATCCAGATTATTTCGGACGGAAGTTTACGCCCGTCGACGGGACCCCGGGCGAGCGAAAGGGGATAGGGCGCGCGCCCCCGCGGCACGGGGTTGGTAGCGTAAATATGGCTACCAGAAATCACATATGAATTTCCGTGACGAATTCTAGCAGCCGTGGTGGGAGTCCACGTCGCTGGTACGTCGTGAGTCTAAATTAGGGCAGAGTAACGCAACACCGACGCTCCGATCCCCTCTACCCAAACGGAGAAAGACGAGAAATGTCTTAATAACACCACCAACTACGATCTGGAAGACGCTTCCTCGTGTCCCGATTCGGCCAATCTCTGTCCCTCGAATCGCTCAAGATGCCCGAGGTAGACACTTAGACGGGGATCTTCCTGGCATAGTTAGAATCGCTGAGGTGTTAGGTATTTGGGTCAGCTTTTAGCGGCGCCATTGATCCACGATCGACAATGGGGCGGCGCGATTATCCGAGCTGTCAAAACACACGTCCCCGAGCAAAATCTCGCCGAGAAGTTCTCCCCAATAGCTGGAAGGTGACGAGTCAGTGTTTAAAAACCATCCATCCCTTTCTCTGCTAACCGTGAAAGGACCGCGTCACTTGCTCCGCTCCTTGGAACGATCCGGTACCCCTTCGAACGTCTCCACCGCAATTCGTTCGGCTACACTCTACATTCTCAAATACGGCCTGCTAGATCGCGTGCAGACTCGCCGACCAAATACATTTTCCTGTTCACAGACCCAAGATTCGCCGGGTCGTACGGCTATCTAAGTTTAACACAACGGAGTCCCGGAAAATGGCTGCAATGCTATGAATAGTCTTTCCTCCGACTCCCTTGCTCTCATACCACTATTTATAACAATTTCCAATTTTTCCCTCGTCCACAGGGACGAGCAGCGTGACCTAAAGCGCAACTTCCAACCTTCGGATCGCGATCTCGACGATTTCGAGAATCACAAATAGAGAAATTTATAATCACGACAACTTGCGTCGCATCGCAGCGAACAGTATCATAAGCAAAAGTATGTTTACACCCTTTACTTTATCCCATTCTTTTATCCTTCTCTAAAATAGGTACTGCCCATTCAGAACGCTCAACTTAATGTTTACATAATTAACACAAAAGGGTGAAGAAAGAAATAAAAAAACGTACAGCTGAGAAAACCCCGGGTATTTCAGGGTACTTATGGCGTGTACATACAAAACAGGTTCAAAGACGGACACAGTGAGGGTGTTTGTTGACAGCAAGTCACGAAACCCCTGCCAGGGTGCCTTTTCGTCCGTCTAATTCGACGGATAACTCGCAATAGAGCTTGTTTGGTGCAGGTGCAAATGAATTCCGTAAACTGGAGGTTGGTGACTGTGCGATTACACGCATATATGCAACTAATTAAACGTTCGGCGCATACTCGGCTCGCGCTGTTAATTGCGCACGTTAACCGAAATATAGCCGGCATTGAAATCGCTGATCTGTCGTGTAATTGTATTCGTAGTGAATTTCCGTTTGGCTACCGGGAGACACCGAGTGCACGTTTATCGAGGTCGGGAAAAGTAGTAAACAGTAAGAATAGTGGCGACAGTAGTAGCAACAAGTAATACAGTGGTCGGAATACAGTGTGGAAGTAGAGACTTCGAAATTGCATCGAATTCGATCCGGCGACAGTAACAACGATCCATTCGTTCAAATCGGACGCGTTGTTCTGTTTCCGTGGTCCATGTTGTGGCTGTCGTTGATCGATTTCGTGAACGAACGGGGGTGATGAAGGCGTTTCGTTCTTTCGATCGTCCAGAAATCAACGTTTCGCCGTTTTATCTATGTACACATAGGTAGGTGCCTGCATTTGTATAGAATGGAGCATGTGCTCTACCATTGTCAAATCATAACGCAGCATAGACGCGGCCAGATCGTATGCGATCGGCCGCGGTCGGTCGAAACGTTGATTCCGGATCGGATAAAATCACAAGAGGGGTGGCTCAGTGAAAGTGTTTCCGTGTCACACGGGGCTCTTACTCGACGTTAGTGCCATCCAGCAAAACATTATTAAGACATACTTCATCCCGCTTTCTCGGCAATCCCATGTATACTGACCGTGACGCTGTAGGACGAGACGAGGGGCCGCGTATAGGGCCGTCGGGTCGTGTAGAAGTCGCTCTCGTAAACCATTTTTCGCTCTAACTTGCTTCTTCTTCTCGGCTGAAAGTGTTCGCTCGTTCGTCGGTGCTATTGCTCTCCAGCTATCGTCGGTAATCGACAATACGGGGATCTCTCGTAATGATAACGTGCGCACCAAAGGGTAGGAGATCCGCAACTGCGGCCGCGATGGAGGTTCGTACGGTTCTGCCCGTTCGCCGAAACTCTTCTTCTGCCTCTCACCGCGGTCACTTCACCCCACCTCGCTCTGTCCTTCTCTCTTCGTCGGCATACGGGCGGGAAACCGACACGCCTCGCGCGTGTAGTCCTCTCCCCCGACAACACTCTCAGCAGTCACCACTTTAATTGCGTCACTTTCAGCACACGGCCTGATGCATCGAAAGAAATAGATTCGTGTTAAGGTTGCAATCGGCCACCCTCTTTCGTCGCCCTCCCACGCCCTCGTCCTCGCCCTCGCCCTCGCCTGCGATTCACGGTCCCTTCTTTTTCCTTGTACGCGTACATGTGTTCAACGGAGATTTGCGAATTCGTTGCCCGGCACTTGCCCCCGGTCGATCGTTAAAACTTCAATAAACTAATAAACCGACGCACCCCGATATCCATGGAAAAATATGTATCGGCAGCTGTCGACGGAATATATTCTGCCTTTTCGTTTCATTTTCTTAAGCGGCGCGCCGTAACGCCGTGAGTTTCGTGGAAAAAGAATCGTGTCAAGGTGCTGGAGGAATCCTCGGGCACATTCTTCAGGGGAGAATTATCACGGGCTGCGATTGGTTCTTATTTCTGTTTCCATTGCTCGAGTTATCGTGACGCACAAAGCAATTTGATGCATCGGACAAAAATCTCGACCAAAGTATTGTGCTATCGTTAGTATCGGTGTGCTATCTAATTTAAAACACCCAGCGCTATGTTCGTTCAATTTAACAATAGACGGGATTCCTGATTACACTTTTATTACATCAGATGTCACACTGGCAATTCTCCAGTATTTCACACTACTTAAGTTTTACGATTGGATCCAATTCTAGATCTTTCTTACAAAAGCGTTAACAGTCTGGCGCAAATCGTTAAATTCTTTCTTTATGACAATTACCATGTATCCTTCCATTGGGATTTGAAGTGTTAGGAGAAATTGATCTAATGCCAGCGCGAATACCTCGACGTCTGCGCAATTCCTCCAAGTTTAATTCCGTTTTTAAATAACTGAACATTGGTTGTTGCCGTGAAATTTGAGATTCAATATTCACGTCGCACGCGCGACGCTTGAAAAACATTGTCTTCCTTTTACAAAGCAAGCAGCAATAACTTGAACGGACTTTTTGTACTCTGCCAAATAGAGAGCTATAAATCTCTGGGGAAATGGAGCGCAATCTATTCGCGTCGTTCAAAGTAGTAACGAGGAATGGAGAGCTATTAGAAATACATTTGTTCTGTGATATATTAGCCAATCAATTGATTATCACTGTCACTGTCACCGTGAACTACGAATGCTAGGATTATTCTGAAGAAGGTCTTTGAGACTCATACTTTCTATACGTAACATACTTATGTTAAATCGGAAATTGCAAATATAAATTTTCAACGTACCCACCTTTTTCTAGAAATCGATGTTTTCAGCAATAATATAAACAGCTCGTTTATGTTTGGACAGTAAATCAACGGTAATGTTGCGTGCGACACGGAAACGAAGAATAACATTTGGAATATCAATACTATGGTAAATAACTTTCATTATACATATGCTAACACAGGTGAGGTAAAGGATAGTCCTAACATTTTATGGGAGTTCGTGTCACACGAACTGAAGTATACACTTTATGAAAATTCAATGTAGAGTCTACGATAAACAACTCTGGCAACTATACTCAACTGTATTAATAGAAACATTAATTATTATACTCGGCTTAATTATAATAGAAAAGCCGATAAAGTCAGTAAAAGTGTTTATCCCCTATCGGATTATTCCCAGAATAGTTCGATACTACTCACGCTCTATGCACGTACATTCAGTGTGACCACGTAATTCCTACGCTATTCCTACATTATTGCCACGCAAGGCAACTAGTTCCTAATTTGAGAGCTCTTCGCGAGTGTGAATTGTAAACTCCAAAGTGTACAGTGTGAGGTGTGGATAGTGAAGTATGAATTGTAACCTGTGATATGGGGTTGGCGTGTCGTAAAATGCTACGGGTGTAGAGTTAAAACGGTGTGGGAATAATGTGGGAACTGCGTGAGTGCAGCGTAGGTGTATTATGCGACTATTTTAGGAATAGTAGAAACGTCCTGTCGATTTAACCCGATTTATCTCAGGGCACAATTTCCTGGAGAAAGTAGAGCCCACCCACGTATACATTGAGTCACGATGACTTATTTCAGAGGACCACATACACCCGGAAAATGAGCTGCCTCTTCGTAGAGGTGTTAAAATCAGGAAGAAAGTAAACAGTGCCAATAACTTGTAGCAGTGTGGTTGGAAGACTCCTAGATAGGAGCCACCTCAATCGTGAATATATGGTTGCCTGAAACCACAGACGAGGTATAGGATATCAACCAATGAATTTTTTCTGTCACCGGTTTGGGGTGTCCTAGTACCACAGACGAGGTATAGGATAGACCTATCACCTTATGGAAGTTCGTGTCGCCACCCAAACTGTGTTACCGACCCATAATTTCAGAACTGAATGTAGTGGCACAGACCAGGTATATATACCTGGTCTGTGCCATCAACGAAGTATAGGATAGACCTATCACGCAATGTAATTTTGTGTCACACGCTCGGGGAGCTCGCGAGCCCCCTTACCATTTTCGTGTCACACCCAACGTTATCGATTCAGTCTAAAATAAGATTGTAACGCTAAGCGTGGTAGGAATTAGAAATTAAAAATAGGACATTCGAAACCCGCGATTTACAAATGATTCTCATAAAGTAACAATGTAAAGATCGTTTTACAAACGTATTCCGTGCAACGACAGAGAAAAAAGTGTCACAACAAGAACACATACGCCTTTTAACCTTGCTGTCCTATTCGAGTGTATTTAACGCAAAATAAATTTATTTAACATAAAAATATATATAAACAACAACATTAGTTGTAGAAGACATGCTTTCATGATGTAACGTGGGATACCTCGCAAAGGAATTGTAACTTAGTATAATTCAATAAGGTGCTGAAGCAGAGAGGACTTTAAAAATTTTCATAAAACCCATCAGTTCCAGTATCTCGCTGAATGTTTCTTTAAAAAAGTAAAAAAATTACGTCATGTATATGAAATAAAAAAAATACAAAAAATTGAAAATAATTACAAGGTAAAAAAAGATGTGAAATCAAAATAAGCTGCAAGCACATAAAGGTGCTTTCCTGCAGCGTGCAACGGCGACACTGTGTAACACAATAAAAGACAAGAAAATATGTCCGCGGCCTGGAAGTCAAATACTTGGCGTGGTCAGGCAAAGTATTCTCAGATCATCAATACCCATACCTTCCCCCTCCGCAGGCTTTCAAATAATTAGTCTATTTAAAACACAGCCAATATGAGTATATTTTCATTATATTGCGTTTTAAAATAATTGTAAGATCATTCATCGACACCGATGCCTTTCCTCTCACAAGCTTTCGCATAATTTGTAAATTTAAAACTCTGACAATATGAATACACTTTCATTATTTTGCGTTTTAAAATAATTTCCTGGCCACGCCAAGTTTTGACTTCCAGGCCGCGGACATATTTTCTTGTCTTTTATAGTAACGACATTTCTTATGACTGAACGATGCCAGCTTTGGAAGTCACCTCTGTTCAGACGGTTCGGCCACGAGACGCGATATATACGTCACTCGGCGTGCAATAACCGACCGATATTCCAACACTTCGTAAATACGTACGCGTGTATTCTCTCGCGAGGCCTGCTTGGTCTCCCCCCACCAAAGCCCATATTCGCCGCGGTACATAGGCGGGGCGCGGGGGTCATTCGTTCTGTGGACATCGTTGAGTTAAGACGTTTCAATAGCTGCGTACATAAATGGTACGCCTACATTATCTATCGTCACCTAATTACTTCTATTCATTATTAGTCTTCTTCTTTACTGTCTACCGTCACTTGCTGCTACTATTAATACACTTTCGTCCCGAAATTGATTAAATATCGCGAGAAAACCGTTAGACGTTCGTCGCGTATTCCCTTCCTTGCCTTCGTACCGATTTTTCTGCACATTTAGTGCACACATATCGTGTCTCGTTATTCAATTACATCCCTTTTCGGGCATATTTCAAGTTTATTTGTTGTTTAATTGCCTTACGAATGTTTTAATGCTTTTGTTTCAATCTCTTGTTGCATCGTTCGGTTACAGACGTTGAGGCGGGAATCGAAACCAAAGGGCAGGCTACGCTATGACACTTGGCGGTTAATTTGAACGGTGCTTGGGTGGCGACTGGTCATTCCTTGGAAAAAGAAGATGGCAATACGTGTGGATTACTGGACCATGTGGGGGGTCGCTTAACAAGATTCTACTACAATTCGGTACTGACCCTGCAGCTGCGGGACATTGGCCTGCAGATCGAATAGCTACTTCTGAAGGGGGATGCTTGTCTGCATGGGTAGCACAATGAGACTGTTTGCAACGAACGGTGAGTGATACTTTTTCATTCTTTCAACCTTTCTGCATGCCATCGAACAAAATGATTGCTGTAGCGAGCGCAGACACCACGAACACATACTTAGTACTCGCGAATAGTAACATTAATGGGCCTGTGCTTCCAGATGTTTAATACGCGTAGAAACATACAATAAATAAATTTTAAATTCGCAATTGATGTTTTACTATCGCGTTTCAAACATTCTAAACTACTTTTCTTTAATTTCACAATCTTTAATTTCGTAGTCGATAATTTATCGACTATTCGGCATGTGCCACTCAGGCGCATGCGCGAGTTTTTTTCGACTTTTCGGAAATTTTTTTTTTTTCGAAACTTTTCCATCTTCCGCGGCCTGGGCCCTGCGCGCACGTCCCCCGGCACCGCCCGTGCGCATGCGCGAGTTTTTTTCGACTTTTCTGAAAAAAAATTTTTTTCGACTTTTCTGAAAAAAAAATTTTTTCGAAACTTTTCCATCTTCGGCGGTCTGGGCCCTGCGCGCACGCCCCCGGCGCCGCTGGTGCGCATGCGCGAGTTTTTTTCGACGTTTCTGAAAATTTTTTTTTTTCGAAAGTTTTCCATCTTCCGCGGTCTGGGCCCTGCGCACACGTCCCCCGGGGGCCGCCCAGGCGCATGCGCGAGTATTTTTCGACTTTTCGGAAAATTTTTATTTTCGAAAGTTTTCCATGTTCAAGACTTCTTCTGTTGCCCGGTTGTGGAGCGATCGAGGATCGTTTTGTAACCGTGCATCAGGGGGATTTATGGAAATGAAAATAAAATTTTGCATAAAAGGAGGGTGGATGAGCCGCGGTTAGGGCGGGTCGCCACTCGCAGCGCCTCCACGTGGGGAGACCTGGGCAGTCTGTATTATTTGAAGTATAATTACTAATCGTATCACAAGTAACATTGTAATACAATTATTAATTACGTGACAAGTAATACGAGCCGATTGGCTGCGATCATCTATCTTCGTCAATCTCTATTCCATCCTCAAACACAGGGTAAGTTGCCGAAATTTGAATTGTGACATGATTAAATATCATCAAACTGTTTTTTATTTGTAACTAAACTCAGGATTTTATTTATTTATATATAGATAATCAAAGCGTAAAATGATGCTAAAATCACACGTATACAAGCACGCACACACCTTTTAGCATCTCAACACATTTCAGTGTAGTTGCTGAGCTGGACTCTGTTCATAAGCAGATGCCACTACATTCAGTTCTGAAATTATGGGTCGGTAATACAATTTGGGTGGTGACACGAAGTCCCATAAGGTGATAGGTCTATCCTATACTTCGTCGATATCTGTGCCTATACCTCGTCTGTGGTAACGTTAACCATGTTTGAGATTCAAATTTCGGTACAGATTCGATGGAAAGGGAAGGAAGGATCTAGCCATCTGTGGATAATGTAGATTAAGAGGTAGCTCTAAATGCTTCGGGCTGTCATCGTAGATAGTGTACAAAAATTACGGGTACGGCTGTTGCTTTTCGGTAACAGTTTCACAAACTGTTCACGCGTCGAAGAAAAGTTTTGTCATCGTGAATTCGGACGCCGCAGGGGCGAATCAGTCGCTGTATTTGAGAAAGATCGCTGCGACTTGAGAAGCGTGCATCAATCGAAGAGACGAAAGCCACTGATGCCACGAGTTGGGGCTGTCACTCCCGGGACTGTAAACAGAAAGTGACTTCGTCCTTCGATTGCACGAACCTTTATAATGTCCGTGACTGAGGAAAGAATTCAAGAATTAAATAGATGTTTCCTGGAGTTTATGAGCAAAAGCGAGAATGCAGACTCCGCGACGAAGGAGATTTACGATGATCTCCTTGACGAGGTCTTAATGGGATTTGTGTTCGATGTACACCGAACTACAAAGACTGGCAGCTCAGATGTCGAGGAGGGCATACCCGATGACGAATCATATGCCATCGTAGGTGAGTAGACAGATAATCGTTCTTAAAACATCCTAACAAACTGAATTCCATTACTCAGGTTATGTTTATTTACCATTTCCTCCGCGTAAGGGACAATTTATTGCGTGTATGTGCGGATGCATTCCCCATTCACAGAGTTTACCCCAGTGTAACATCTTTCATAGATTCCCCAGGATTGGATGTCTTCGGTCAGCACCCTGTGAAAAAATCTCAAGAATGCAATTGCCCGAATTGCGACAGAGGAGTGGCAGCGTGTCGCTTCGCTACTCACTTAGAGAAGTGTATGGGCATGGGGAGAAACAGTTCACGAATCGCATCGAGACGCATAGCCAACAATTCGAAGGATCTGAGCAATTTCACTGGGGTCATAAGCGACGACGACGACGATGTTGATTGGAGCTTAAATAACGATAAGCGTAAACGCAGGAAGGACCGCAATGGTATAAAGAGGACAAAGCAACAGAAGAATAGCCAGAGAAACGGGGATAGCATGAACGAACATATTCACAGCAGCAATGAGAACTCCCCGTCGAATTATGAAAACATGTCCTTGGAAGACAAAAGAATTCTGTTGACTCAAATTTGCGGAGTGATATCGGAACATACTAAAAAATTGTGCACAAGGTCCATGCGCTGTCCGCAACACACAGAGGATCAGAGAAAGGAGATGAGAGCAAACTTGGAGTCTGGTGGCAACGCTCAGACCGGTCAAGATAATCTCCACGTAGACGTAGATACCTACGAAGAGGGAGACGGACAGAATTTGAGAGAAGCCTTGGCACGTTGGGACCGCGAAGGCTCGAGTCACTCGAGCCCGGCGGATTCGACATCTACGACATCGACATCTTCGATAAGTAGGAAACGGGAGACGAAAACAAAAGGCAAAGGGAAAGGCTCGAAGCGCGACCGTGGTTCTCCAATTTCGCAGGGCGACTAAGATAGTGTATCTAATTTATTTTCTAGTGATAAAAACTGTTTAACAGGGAAAATTATGTAATAATAATGTTCCTATTCATTGTACAAAGCTTCCAGAATACATTACTCGACACGAAAAGCAGCTGCAACAATTATATATCTTCGAAATTGCTTTTAAACAGCTGCAAAATAAGGGAAATTAATTGTTCATTTTTCTAAAATATGAGAATTTAAATATGTATAAATTATCATATATATATATATATATCCAGCGTAAACTGTTTCATCTTCGTAAGAGGCGCTGCGCTCGAGGGTTCGCTCTACTTCGCAAACGCGTTTAGTTCATGGTTAGAGGGCGCCATTTATTTTCTTTCCTTGTCGGACGTCACTTGCCCGCACTTGACGCAACACCAGGGTATCGTATACGTGTATGTACAATTGTAAGAAAACAGAGTGAAAGGTGTTTGATGCGAAACTCTACGAAAATAAAGATGATAAATATACAAATCAGCACTGCTTCGGGAGCAAAACCAATCCTTACCGTCGACGCGCCGCTTAAAGTTCACGAGTTCCATGATCGAATCGAGGAATTAACTGTAAGTACTTAACTCAGCGGATCTAACCTTAGAACGTTACATTTATTTAAGGTCAATCCAAACGATCTCTCTTGTAGAATATCTGCCAGGAGAACTATTACATCGTGCACAATGGAAAACTCGTGGATGACAATGACACTTTCTACGACGGCTACGTTTCTCTTGTTCCGCGATTACTCGGTGGAAAAGGAGGTTTCGGCTCCATGTTGCGAGCAATCGGTGCGCAGATTGAGAAGACAACAAACCGCGAGGCTTGCAGGGACTTGAGTGGACGTAGGCTTCGCGACATCAACGAGGAGAAAAGGCTAAAGGCATGGATCGAGAGGCAAGGGAAGCGGGAAGAAGAGGCAGCGGAGCGCAAGAAAAAGAAGTTGGAGAGACTGTGCGCCGAACCTCGGCACGAGTTTAAAGATCACACCTATGAACGCGAGAGGTCAACTCTAACGGAGAAAGTTGGAGATGCTGTGGAGGAGGGCTTCAAAGCGGCTGGAATGTCTGGAGTTAAAAGAAAGCACGTGGAAGAAGTTACGGCAAATAGGAAGAAGACGTTGTTAGACCTCGATATTGACTCGGACGAACTGGACAGTTCCGAGGACAGCGAAGAAGATGAAATTAAGCCGAAGAAAAGTAATAAAGACGACGAACAGATATCGCACGATAGTGGACATTCCAGTGATGAAACGGCGAAGGTTAATAAAAGTTGTAATGATACAGAGAGTGAATATTCAGAGGCTAGTTCCGACAAGCATATTAGCAATGAAAATTTAGATTATAAGGACAAGACAAAAGAAGACTGCGTTGTGGCTGATAGTGTAAAATCTACGGATGAATGCATTAAACGTTCAGAATAGAAGAGTTACAACCCATATAATCAGTTTTTATCATTTTACATTTATTATATGATTGGAGTTTGTACATTGCATTTTGCATCAAGTATTAATTTCATAACGTATGTTCAGGTTTTATGTTTTAAAGGTACCGCTGTGCCAGTATTCACCGAATAAAATATTAAATAGTCATTTTCTCATGCGAAATTTGAGAACAATTATAAAATATCAAATGCCATAGTTTATTAAAGAATGTAGTTCGATATGATCACTAAATCGATTTAGGACAATCTAGTTGGTGTCTTAAAACCTTTATGTAATACCTCAATATAATCTCCATGCAACTAACTCGTTAGTAAGTTTAACACCTATTGTAAATAACACTAACGACGTAATAATCGATTTCAAAAAGTCTTTTACAAAGAATTGCTTGTACTTGCATTGATATGCCCATTTATAAAGATGTTCTATGTACTTTGAACTAACTACATGCAGGGGATCAGTTTCTGTGTATTTCTTTTGAACTTGCGTTTGCACCAACTGTGTTAAAGCTCCCAGGCATATGTAATAGCAAGTTTTACGGCATTTTTTACGTGAAACAAGCTGGAAAAGTTATATGTATATGTTTATCGAACTGTATAAAAATATAATCAAAGAGACAATGGAATCTGCATACGAATCTCACATTCTTACAAATTTGGTCCCTTTTAATAGGCGGCGCGGTGGTTAATGCAGTTGCCGATGATGTACAGGTAACGTACTCCACGGCCATTTTTTCTCCGCGGAGTACAAATCGGATACTTAAGTAAAAATTTTAAATTCCTTTTACATGATGACGTTCACGGATTTATGTTTAAACAAAACCAAAGAATATCGAAACTGATATTCTTTTGTTCGATATAATAATTCTCGTATAATATAGGCAAGTGGAAAAAAGGAGACTCAACTCGGCTGCTGATCAGATCGGAATAACTACAATATGTATATATATATATATATATATGTACAGTACCTACTAACAAAGCGCATCTCACCGCTGGTTTGTATCATCGATGGAATCGTGATGCTCATCTTCCCAAGGTTGCGCGCAGAAATTCTATTGCAGGTGGCCATTAATGAAAGTGGACAGTTACGTCGTATGAATTCTTCATACCAAATATCTATTAAAAGCTTATAAAAACCCTGAACAAGTCGAGAGCAATAAAAGCATAAGTCATTGCCGATTTCACATACTGGTTCTTCCATTAACATGCATAGTGTACACTAGTATATAACACGTTACATGTATAAGGAAAACTGGTTCTGTTTCTGGGAATCGTTTCTGTTCCCGCGATGCAATCAGTATGTGATACTCATGGGGAACTTGGGGTGTTCCCACACGATCGTGTAGCACGCAAGCGAAAGAGACCAATGCGCGTAAAAACGTTTGCACTGACCTTCCCTTCATCTTGTTTACATCATTTCGATGGCGTAGAGAGCGCGCGCTCGGACATTTAAATTCAACGGTGCCGAAAAGTCTCGGAGCAGTTCAGGCTTTACGATAGAAGGAACAGCTATTACAAGGGGAAAAAAATTTTTTTTTACGAATAATCGCAAGCTGATTAGTCAATCGAAAGAGAGTTAAATAGTGGGGGAAGCAGTTAGCCCTGACTCCGGTCATTCTATCATCGGCGGTGTCAGTCGACAACCTGATCTTCGACACAGCGGCCGTAGTATCTGCCGGCGCGTCAAATTAATATACGACGCATCCACGTCGATCCGCAGAATTTTAGTGAAAGTCTAGAATTCCTTTCGATTTTCAACGGCAGTTGACAATTTTCGTGTTAAGTGACGCGTCAAGCGCAAGAATGCTTAAATTGTTTATATTGAGTGTCTTTCTTCAGACGTTGAAATTAATTTCCGTCAATGCCCGTAAGTAAAGTTAATTGACCATACTATCCTCATCCTAATGACTACCGTACATATTTCTTTCGGCAAACACGAATATACACATATTCTATATAAAGAAATAGCGTATATCAAAGAGTGCACATTCGAGTAACGAACACAGCTTTATTTGCTAGCTGTATTACGAAACGACGCGACGGGAAGAACCGTCCGTCGTATCAAAGTAATCATCTGAAAGAATACGACGAAGATTACTAGTAAAATATGCGAAGCTGTTGATTTGTGAGAATCTTGTACATTCAAGGCCGCCGCGCCGCACGGGATGCTCAGCCGGACAGCAATTAGCATTATTTTTTCATACGACGGAATATGACTTTTTCTTTTCAGAATACGCATCGAATTGTGTGACACCCAATGGCGCATCTGGCATGTGCATTGGAATACGATCATGTCCACCTTTGTTGAACCTGCTTCAGACTGCGTCCTTCGATCCACAAGCAGTAGATTTTTTGAGAAGATCACAGTGTGGTTTCGAGGGCAGGGACCCGCGAGTCTGTTGCCTGATACAGAATCCTCAACCCAATATCCCACCACGTGATGACCTTTCATTTACAAGCAATCCGAGACCAACTCCAAACATCGAGGAGCCAACCACCCCAGACGACAACGATGCAAACTTACAGTACGATCTGTCCAGTAATACTTTGCTTCCCACCGATTGCGGTAAAGAGTTGACCCAGAGGATCTTCGGTGGCGAGAAAACGGACCTGGACGAGTTCCCTTGGATGGCGCTATTGGAATACGCTAAACGTAAGTGCCCGAAATTGGCCGAGGAGCAAAGTATCCATTAGAAATTGGTGTTTTTCAGCGAACGGAAAGACTACAGCTTGCGGTGGAGTGCTGATCAGTCGCCGTTACGTTGTGACGGCGGCCCATTGTCTCAAGGGCAGCGAGCTGCCGAAAACGTGGCGTCTGGAGAGCGTCCGATTAGGCGAGTACAACACCGCGACCCATCCGGATTGCATCTCGGACGGCGAGAACGGCTCAATCTGCGCGGACGATCCGATCTCGGTCGGGATAGACGAGCAGATCGTCCATGAGAGTTATCGGCCGTCGGCCAAGGACCACAAATACGATGTGGCCGTGCTGAGGCTGTCTCGCGACGTCGCGTTCACAAACTACATCAAGGCTATATGCCTGCCGTCGCACGCCAATATCGGACAAAGTCTGTTCGTCGCCGGCTGGGGAAGGACTGAGAACAGATCCTCGTCCGACGTGAAGCTCAAGCTTTTGTTATCCATCGCCGACAAGGAGCAGTGTCGAACGACTTACCGAAACGCGGGCGTGTCGCTTGGTTATGGGCAAATATGCGCCGGTGGTGAGACGGGTAAAGACTCGTGCAGAGGAGATTCGGGTGGCCCTCTGATGTCTCGCGAGAGGGTTCGCGACGGTACCGGAAGATGGTCCGTCGTCGGTGTCGTTTCCTTCGGCCCGTCACCTTGCGGCATGCCTGGATGGCCTGGTGTTTACACTCGAGTAATCGATTTTGTGCCCTGGATAGTCAGCAAGATGAGACCTTAGGATCTCTGGTTTTTTTACGAGATGTTTCCTGAATAAAAGTGCAGAGCGATGTATAATTCTGCGCTCCCTCTTAACAGCCCGCTTCTCACGAACGCACCAATATAAATAAAAATTTTATCGCATTCGATTACGGAGTAAATAGAATGCTGTTTTTTTGTAACGTCCAAGTTGTTGTATGCAGTTGCTCTATCGCTATCGGCTCCGAAGGTTATCGCTTTCGTAGGTCATAGAGAAAATCATGTGCATTTGTTATGTGCGTCGCGACTAGTAACACGAGATGAATAAAATTCCTCTGATCCTTTGAATAATCCGTAGAAATCGTTTGTCACTATTTACCGCGAAACCTATTGTCCGACGCGACGCGTGACGTAAAACACAGTCGGTGTCGGAATCGGGAATCCCCTTAGTCACTTTAATAGGTCCGGTAATTCGTGGGAAGAAAAATTCTATCGCGGTGGAGCGTCGAAGACCGACGAGTGGGATATAAACGTAAAAGGAAAGCGAAGTAAAACATTCTTCTTGGAACAAACTCGCAATGCTGTATGTAACCGGTTCGCCGAAAAAATCGAATTGATTGGTAGGAGGGCAAGCATCCGCCATGATTTGAGCATCCCACGTTCTGATTAGTTGAAAGAATTTTCCTCATAATCCCTTCTCTTTCTCCACGACTTCCTCTTCTTTTTGTAATTCAAAGACCAACAGATGGCAGCAGTTAGTACGCCGAAGACTATCGCGCGAGTCCGTCCTGGCCTGTCCTCCGCGCAAGCAGCAAATAAACATTTCCGAAACTGGTTTATCCGCTTCGTCGGTGATTTGAAAAATCGCAAGGGTCAAGTGCTGATAGGACCACGGAAAGAAATCGTAATCAACGCTTTAAGATCTTACGAGGGAACATTGGTGACGCACAGTGAAGAAACACGGCTGTACAATAAAATTATTTGAAGAAAATATAGTACCTACAGCGGCGATACGATCTCAGCGCTGATCATGATCATCCGCCACGGCCTCGTGTTTGTGCTTGTAACTCTGTACGGAACCTTAGCGCGTGAGTAGAATTTTGTAAATACGTAACCGAAAAGTAGATACGACGTTCCTTTGTTTGGCTACTTGTCGTCGCTGAATTTGACGGCAAACGTTTCGAACCATTACCTCGTAGTTGAGCAAAACGATTTTCATTTCGCGTGACGAAGTTGGAAAATTAATTAGCATAGCGCGTAAATTTATTAATTATTCGTATCAGATCTCATTCGAATGTAATGGTAAGTTCTTAGTTCTTAATTGTTTTCTATGAGACCATTTTTTACTGATCGTAGCCCGCGCTCCACTTCGAAACATAGTTCCTAAGTATAGTATAATTAATGATTGCACAAAATAGTTTTACCAGTTACGTAATTATAAATTACCAAAAGTTATTTAGTCCATGCTAAACTCGGTCCTCCGGAGTTCGAATTCTTCGGTAGGAAAAAAAATGCTTTGACACTGACTCTAACTCACCTCGATAAGATATGCACGATCCATCCTGAACTTTCCATTCTTGTGCGCTGTCTGAAAGCGTGATTTCCTTTTCGCAGAGGATGGGTGCACCACCCCCCGGGACAGACCCGGTGTTTGTATAATCGTACACAATTGCCAGGCAGTGATGGAGATTCTTCAAAAACAAAAGCCCTTGTCTCTAGAGAATCTGAACTATTTGAATAGCTTGCAGTGCGGCTTCGAGGGAAAAAGTCCGAAAGTGTGCTGCGAGCAACAGGTACGATCTCCACGATTTCCACGACTCACAGTGCCGACGAAAGAATTGTCGGTTTTAGATTACGGAAACGACGTTATCCACTACGGAAGAGCCAGCAACCGCAATTCCCGATCCCCCGGACGTCTCGAAACATCCGAACTTGGGATTAGTGAACGCGGATACGTGCGGGCCGTCAACGGAACAAAAACTCTTTGGTGGCAACAAAACCAACATTTTCGAATTCCCATGGATGGCGCTGATTGCTTACGACACCGGGAAACAGGTCCCAGAATTCCGATGTGGTGGATCGTTGATCAATAAACGATACGTGCTTACCGCTGCGCACTGCGTTACCTCGTTGCCCGGCAGTAAATGAATTCTAAACAACTGATAAAATTAGAGAAAAATTACGGCAGGTTCATGATCGATGTCGTTATCATTCGCAGATCTAAGAGTGACCGGCGTAAGAATCGGAGAGCACGATTTGAGCAGGGAACGTGACTGTAACATAGACAAGGAGGGCGTGGAACTCGCTTGCGCCGAGAGATATCAAGACTTCGGTTTAGAGGGTATACATTTCCATCCAGGGTACTCGACTACTAAACTGCAAAACGACATTGCCCTGGTACGATTAAACGGAGATGCCGATTTTCGGCCGAAAAATGCGCGACCCATTTGCTTGCCGATTGGACCAGCTGCTACCCTGACCCGTAAAAAGGTAAACTCTTTTTGCTTCTGTTAAATATCGCCTACTTTGACGGTCTGTCTGGTCGACAGGTGACAGTGACCGGTTGGGGTGCAACGGAACTTGGAGTGCGCAGTGAGAAGTTGCTGCAAGTTCAATTAGATCTGATTAACACCGAGAACTGCGCACGGGCGTTTAACGGACGCGTACAAATCTGGCATAAGCAGATATGCGCGGGCGGTAAAAGGGGAATAGACGCTTGTGGGGGAGACAGCGGTGGGCCGCTCCAAGCTCCTGCAGTATATAAAAATACCGTAAAATATATTCAGTACGGGCTTGTCAGCTTTGGACTCAAGAACTGCGGGACAGCAGGTGTTCCTGGTGTTTATACCAAAGTTGTGTACTACATGGATTGGATTCTAAACACTATTAGACCATAAAGCACATACACATCACGCATCTTTCTTTTATTCTCCAAGCTAACTTTAACCCAACGGTAATGGTGCATTTCTGGAGCCAAGGGCTTAACGTGGAAATCTTTCAAACTTAAACAAGTAAGCTAAGTGTTACAGTACTTGGTCTAATTCCATACTGCAAGTGATATCGTACTACGATTATTATTATGCGTACATGATCGTATATATGTATGTCATAACTCTACACTTACTCGTTCTGACTTTTTATAACAATATTACAATAAATCGTCATACATCCTAAGCCGAAAGGCAAGGATTACAACAATAAATAAAATAAATAATAAACAATAAATCGTTACAGATATGTTTCCAGTTTAAATATACGTACATCGTGGAACATAAAGTTGGAAAATTAAAAGGTGCTATATGAAATAATGACTGACAAGTAATATTAAAGTAATATTAGACTTACAGAACGAATCACTCATTACAATTAAGAGTACTTAATTTTATATCGACCAGCGTTCATTAAAGTCTATAGTTATATATTCGATGGTTATTTCTCTATTGTATCATGCTTGTCCCTCTGCAACGCATTTTCATCGCGATCCCCGATAGAAAACCATTCGTCGCTAGACAAGTTATCGTTTTCGATTTCATCATTGATCAGATCTGCCCTCTCGATTATACAGGGTGTTCGCCTATACGTGGCAATAAATGTAAGGGGTGATTCTAGACACCATACTAAGACGAAAATCAAGAATAATGATATTGCGTTTGAGGCTTCGTTTGTTAGTTATAAGCGTTTAAAGATATGCCTAAAAGCAGGCAATCCGCGTGCACCGTTGCAAGCGCGGCAGCTTAGGCGAGCGGTCGAGCAGTAGGCGTCTGAACACGGACTACCTCTAACATAATTCGAAGAGGCCGCCGCGCCGGGTGTGCGGGGGGCGCATGAAGCCTGGTACCGAACCGATATGAGTCGGGGTGTTGGCGGGGGTCCCCAAACACCCAACAGGTGCTCTCGAAGCACCCTCCTTCTAGCAATCACAAACACTTTCTGCTTTATATATTAAGATACACGCCGAGCAACGCGGAATGTAAATCCTGGACTGATAAAGGTGGAATCTGACGGGCATGTGAATCGGCGAGTTTTGGGCGCGAATCGCAGAGACCGCGTGCCGTGAGAACGCTCACGGCTCATCGAGTCGCGCCCGCCAAGCCGACTCATCGAACCTGGGCGAACCGAGCAAGTTCGCCGATCCACGCGAGCTATTCCACCTTAAGAGTGAATGTTACCGGAAGATTTGCATTCAATTATGATCCGGGAATTGACTAAGTTAACTTACGAGAAATTAAAATAGGAGCGATGGATAAAATTTGCCATCATCGCTCCGACAGGTGATGCGCAACAACTCATTCTAATGTCAGAAAATCATTATACCAAGAATGTTATCTTTTTCGAAATATTCTGAAGAAATTAAGTTTTTTTTTCAAGATACTTAATTTCCTTAAAAGATATTAATTCTAATAAACATGAATCAGTCACGCTAATATCTCGGGCGAAGCCGAGAGGGGGAGACGCTAGTATGTAATATTTTAGTCTTCCTTTCATTTTATTTAGTTAATAAATATGTGTCCATACGTATATGCTGGAAAAGTAAAACCTGTTGGAACGTGCAGTATATACCTACCTGTACAGCTTCCATAATGCAAGAATTCACACAATTTCCATACGGCTGAGAAAGAAACGCGTGCTCTAAAATCTCTTAACTTATGGTGAAGTCCTTTGCTTCGTGAGTGCACAAATGAAAGAAAAAAAACAATATTCATACATTGTTCCTCATGTATGCAACTGCCTTGAGCAGCAAAATTTGGCAATTTACGCAAAATTTTGAAATCTATTTATCTCCAGGTTTCTAGACAAATGCCCCACTGTGCGGTGCTGAAAAGTCTCGGAACAGTTCGGGCTTTACGATAGAAAGAACAGCTATTACTGTGGTTTGCAGAAAAGAAGGCGCCCCGACGCTAGACGCGGCAAGGGGGCTACTTTGCTCGCATTGGCCAACGCGAAAATATCGACCAATACACAGTAAGCGAACGGGACACAGGCGGTGGGAGCCAATGCGAGCAAAGTAGCCCCCTTGCCCCGCTCAGCATCCGGATGCCAACTTTTTTGCAAACCACAGTACATGGGGGAAAATAAATTTTTTACTAATGATCACAAACTAGCTGATCAATCAAAAGAGAGATAAATAGTGGGGGAGGCAGTTAACCCTGACTTCGATCATTCTATCATCGGCGGTGTCAGTCGACAATCTGATCTTCGACACAGCGACCGTAGTATCTGCCGCCGCATCAAATTAATATACGCCGCATCCACGTCGGTCTGCAGACATTAGTGAGAGTCAAGAATTCCTTTCGATTTTCAACGACAGTTGACCCTTTTCGTATTAATTGATGCGTCAAGCGCAAGAATGCTTAAATTTTTTATATTGAGTGTCTTTCTTCAGACATTGAAATTAATTTCCGTCAATGCCCGTAAGTAATGTTAATTTACTATATTATTCCTCATCCTAATGACTGGCGTACATATTTCCTTCGGCGAACACGAATATACACACATTCTATATAAAGAAATAGCGTGTATCAAAGAGTGCACATTCTAGTAATGAACACAGCTTTATTTGCTAGCTGTATTACGAAACGATGCGACGGGAAGAACCGTCCGCTGTATCAAAGTAATCATCTGAAAGAATACGACGAAGATTACTAGTAAAATATGCGAAGCTGCTGATTTGTGAGAATCTTGTACATTCAATTAGCATTATTTTTTCATACGGCGGAATATGACTTTTTCTTTTCAGAATACACATCGAATTGTGTGACACCCAACCGCGCACCTGGCGCGTGCATTGAAATACGAGCATGTCGACCTTTGCTGAACCTGCTTCAGGCTACACCTCTCGATCCAGCAGCAGTAGATGTTTTGAGGAGATCACTGTGCGGTTACCAGGGCAGGGAGCCGCAAGTCTGTTGCCCGATACAGATTCCTCAACCCAATATCCCATTACGCATCACATTTCCACTTACAAGCAATCCGAGTCTTGAAAGCCTCGAGGAGCCAACCACCATTCAGCTCAGTAATCCTTTGCTTCCCACCGATTGCGGTAACGATTTGACCCAGAGGATCATCGGCGGAGAGATAACGAGCCTGGACGAGTTCCCTTGGATGGTGCTATTGGAATACGCTAAACGTAAGTGCCCGGAATTGGCCGAGGAGCTAAGTATCCATTAGAAATTGGTGTTTTTCAGCGGGCGGAAAGGCTACAGTTTGCGGAGGAGCGCTGATCAGTCGCCGTTACGTTCTGACGGCGGCCCACTGTCTGATGAACACGTATTTGCGGCTGGAGAGCGTCCGATTAGGCGAGTACAACACCGCGACCAATCCGGATTGCATCCCGGACAGCGGTGAACGACGTAGTCTGCGCGGACGAACTGGTCTCGGTCGGGGTAGACGAGCAGATCGTCCATGAGAGTTATCGGCCGTCGGCCAAGGACCACAAGTACGATGTGGCCGTGCTGAGGCTGTCTCGCGACGTCACGTTCACAAACTACATCAAGCCTATATGCCTGCCAACGCGCGCCGATATCGGACAAAGTGTATTCGTAGCCGGCTGGGGAAAGACTGAGAACGGATCCTCGTCCGACGTGAAGCTCAAGCTTTCGTTATCGATGGCCGACATGGAGCAGTGTCGAACGACTTACACAGGGGCGTATCGCTTGGTTATGGGCAAATGTGCGCCGGTGGAGTGGCGGGCAAAGACTCGTGCACGGGAGATTCGGGTGGCCCTCTGATGTCTCGCGAGAGGATTCACGACGGTACCGCAAGATGGTCCGTCGTCGGTGTCGTTTCCTTCGGCTGGGGATGTGGCAAGCCTGGATGGCCTGGTGTTTACACTCGGGTAATCGATTTCGTGCCGTGGATAGTCAGCAAGATGAGACCTTAAGATCTCTGGTTTTGTTACGAGACGTTTCCTGATGAAAAGTGCAGAGCGATGTATACTTCTATGCTCCCTCTTAACAGCCCGCTTATCACGAACGCACCAATATATATAAAAAATGTATCGCATTCGATTGCGGAGTAAGTAGAATGCTGTTTTTTTGTAACGACCAAGTTGTTGTATGCAGTTGCTCTATCGCTATCGGCTCCGAAGGTTATCGCTTTTGTAGGTCATAGAGACCTACAAAATCATGTGCATTTGTTATGTGCGTCGCGACTAGTAACACGAGATGAATAAAATTCCTCGGATCCTTAGAATAATCCGTAGAAATCGTTTGCTACTATTTACCGCGAAACCTATTGTCCGACGCGACGCGTGACGTAAAACACAATCGGTGTCGGAATCGGAAATCCCCCGAGTCCCTTTAATAGATCCGGTAATTCGTGGGAAGAAAAATTCTATCGCGGTGGAGCGTTGAAGACCGACGAGTGAGATATAAACGTAGAAGGAAAGCGGAGTAAAACATTCTTCTTGGAACAAACTCGCAATGCTGTATGTAACCGGTTCGCCGAAAAAATCGAATTGATTGGTAGGAGGGCAAGCATCCGCCATGAATTGACCATCCCGCGTTCTGATTAGTTGAAAGAATTTTCCTCATAATCCCTTCTCTTTCTCCACGACTTCCTCTTCGTTTTTGCAATTCAAAGACCAACAGATGGCAGCAGGTAGTACGCCGAAGACTATCGTGCGAGTCTGTTCTGGCCTGTCCTCCGCGCAAGCAGCAAATAAACATTTCTGAAACTGGTTTATCCGCTTCGTCGGTGATTTGAAACATGTCAAGGGTCAAGTACTGATAGGACCACGGAAAGAAATCGTAATCAACCCTTTAAGATCTTAAGAGGGGCCATCGCCGACGCACAGTGAAGAAACACGGCTGCACAATAAAATTATTTGAAGAGAAAAGAATCCCTTGAGTTAACTCATCAATATTTTCATGTTCTTTCCGCCATATACCTTTTAATTCGTCCTGCGCAACTAATTCATGCGGAGTTGCGCCATCGCTTGAAAGTAGTTATAGAAATTAATGTAATCGATATATAAAAAAGTTGGAGCGAGATTTGAAAGCGGACATTTGCACATCTCTTGCAAATGTACCTATGCTTCTCAAGGACACGCGATGCGAGTAGCATGCGTGAGGAAGATTGTTGGCAGAGCTCGAAAGTAGAATGAGAAAACCAACTAGCAGAATTCGAGAAGAATTCAGAAATTTAGTTTACGTCACGATTTTCTTAAGATGTCCCTGACCCAAACCTTTGTTAGCTGTTACGTGTGCCATCCGAAGATAGAGGGAAAGATGGACGTCAATTCGTGAGGGCGGAAGAAAACCCGATGGGCAACCTACCGCTTGGATCAGATACAGCCTCCATTCTGATTGGATTATGGGAGGACCAAGAGAATCTTGCCGTCGACTTCATCGACGAGCTCGGAACTGGCTTTGCATCGCTAGTCGTATTGTGTCTTTAATCGCTTACGGCTTACCTTTGACTTTTCTTTATTTGAAAAACCCGCACTCCAACGAGCAGAGCGATTCAGCGCACCACGAGCACCAACCCGCGTCCGTATTCCCAAAATCCCCGCTAAAATACGTAACAAACTTTGGTATATAACAGCGGTGGAAGAATATTGCGCGAGTCTACCCAGGTCTATCCTCTGCGAAAGCAGCAGATAAAGAATCTTCGAAACTGGTTTATCCGCTTCTTCGGTGATTTTAAATATCGCAAGAATCAAGTCCGCACAGTGGCTCGCCTGGCATCGCTGGTATCAAGCGGATTGAGGGAGAAAAACGAAATCTACACTTAAACATCACACAGTGAGGAAACATCGCCGACCCACAGTGAGGAAACCCGGCAGCGCAATAAAATTATTTGAAGAGAAAAGAATACCTACAGCGGCGATACGATCACGGCATTAATCATGATCATTAGTCACGGTTTCGTGTTTCTGCTTGTGACTCTGTACGGAACCTTAGCGCGTGAGTAGAATTTTTTAAATACGTACCCAAAAAGTAGATACGACGCTCCTCTGTTTGGCTATTTGTCGTCGCTGAATGTGGCGGCAAACTTTTTGAATCATTAACGCGTAGTTGAGCAAACCGAATTTCATTTTGCGTAACGAACGAAGCTGGAAAATTAATTAGCAAGTACAAAAAAAAACACTTTTCATTTCCATCCGTATCAGAACTCATTCGAATGTAATGGTAAGTTCTTACTTGTTTTCTATGACAATGTTCTTCAACCGGTGATGCGCGGAACGGTGCCGATCCGTGGAAATTTCCTGCCGGTCCGCGAAAAATTTTGCTTGAATCATATACCTGCTACATTAAACAAAAAATAATTAAATTATATTGAATTGTGATTTATATATCTAACATTAGATTTAATACGTAAAATAGGTACTATCTACAGTGGTTTTTATTTGTCTTAGCCATCAGCCGGTCCGCGAAATATTTATCCTATTTTCGTCGGTCTACATGTCAAAGGGTTGAAGAACTCTGTTCTATGAGACCATTTTTGGTAAATGCTTAATTTAGGGGAGGCATCTCCGATGACCTTGAACTTGACATATATTGTCAAGGTCATCATTCTGAACAACATTTCCCTCTAAACTTTTTGTTGGTCGGCCTTAGCTTCGGAGATATTAATAAAAAACTTTCTGCATAATATAGGTAGGTAATAAAATCTTATATATTTAAACGAAACAATAATCAGTGTACTTTTAATGTGGGAATCTCCTTCGAATGTGGGAAGTTTCATGCCTTTAGCGGTAAAAATATGAACTGCAAAAAGCTTTATTGTCTTGGCGATTGGATGGTTGACGACTGATGAGTCGATTTGAATTAATTTAGTACTATAGGTGTCACTTGGAAATAGTGTATACCAACACTAATACGAAGTTTTTTATGTTCAAATTTTGAATACGCGATTAATAAAATTCGAATGAATTTTTCGTGAAATTATAATTGCTTTTACATTTAGGTTAGTAAGTATTTTTCAAGTGGCCGACTATTGGCATTCAAAATATAAAGAAAACCAATAGTCAGCCGCCCCGGCTGGCTACTGGATATTGTTAAGAAATCGTCAATTTGACCAGTGGTCGGCCATCTAAAACACAAAATGGCTGACGACTGGACGATTCGTCTAGTAGTCGACCGTTATAATTTAAATAATTAGAATTTTCAGAAAAAATAAATTTTTAAATTTTGTGTACACATATCATGAATTTTGAACCACTTAACATTCTGACGATTAACAATGAGTACATATACTATAGGGTGGCTGATACATATATAACCTGATAGAAGAACCTGGCTGACTACTGGCACATGAAAGGCTGGAGTTAGGATTTTACTCACTGATTATTGGTAAAAATGACGTTTCTGGGTATTTTAGATATTTTAAATAAAAATTGTTATACTATTAAAAAAATCATCCACCCATTTGAAAAATAGATACTTTAAAGAATTTAACTGTCAATAACGCATTTAAAAAATAGTATATTAATAATAACAACGCGTAACATGAATTTCCGTTTTCCCTTAAATTGCCGACTACTGGCACAGTTATCCTACCTATTGAATTCTGTTTCACAACCGACAGTGTTAGTATTGGTTGGGGCTAATCAGGGCGGGGGGCGCGCACCTGCTTGCGGGCGCGTAAACCATGGTAGCGAACCGAAGTATTTGTTAAACTCGGTAGTTCCAGTGTTAACTAAAGATTTTTGCGACTATCTCGTAAACTAAAGCCGACCGTCAAAAAGTTTAAAGGGAAATGTTGTTCAGAATAATGATCTTAACAACATGTGTCAAGGTCATTGAAATCGGAGGTGCCTCTCCTAAAGTAAGCATTTACCCCGTTTTTGACTAATCGCTGCGCGTAGCCCGCGCTTCACTCCGAAACATACATAGTTCCTATAGAAATATTTTCGCCAGTATATATAATTATAAAATACAATGCTGAACTCCACTAAACGCCGTCTTCCGAAATTTGAATTCTTCGATAGGACAAATATTGCTTTGTGTCAGAAAGCGTGTTTTTTTTTTCGCAGAGGATAGATGCACCAGCCCTCGGAACAGACCCGGCGTTTGCATAAACATATACAATTGCGGCGCAGTGTTAGGCATCCTTCAAAAAGAAACGCCCGTGTCTACGGCGACTCGGAACTATTTGAATAGCTTGAAGTGCGGCTTCGAGGGTTCAAATCCGAAGGTGTGCTGCGAGCAACAGGTACAATCTTCCGTGTAATTCATATCGCCGATTTCGTTAACGATCTTCACGATTCAGAGACTTCGAACGGTGTGTAATCAACAAAAGAATTCTCGGTTTTAGATTACTTCAACGCCGTTATCCACTAAGGACCAACCAGCAACCGGAATTCCCATCCCCCCGGACGTCTCGAATCATCCGAACTTACGATTAGTGAATTCAGATACGTGCGGGCCGTCAGCGGAAGACAAAATCATTGGTGGCAACCAAACCAACATTTTCGAATTTCCATGGATGGCGTTGATTGATTACGACACAGGAGAAAGGATCCCAGACTTCCGATGTGGTGGATCGTTGATCAATAAACGATACGTGCTTACTGCTGCGCACTGCGTTACCTTGTTGCGGGGCGGTAAAGTCATTCTAACCAGCTGCTAAAATTAAAGAAACCTTACGGCAGCTTTATGAACGATGTCGTTATCATTCGTAGGTATAAGAGTGAAGGGCATACGAATCGGAGAGCACGATTTGAGCAGGGAACGTGACTGTAACATAGGCAGGGACGGCGTGGAACTCGCTTGCGCCGAGAGATATCAAGACATCGGTTTAGAGAGTATACATTTTCATCCAGGGTTCTCGAATACTAAAAGGCAAGACGACATCGCCCTGATACGATTAAACGCAGATGCCGATCTTAGGCGGAATAACGTACGACCCGTTTGCTTGCCGATTGGGCCAGTTGCTACCCTGACCCGTAAAAAGGTAAACACGATTGTCAGGCATAAATATTTTCTTCCTGTGTTGTCTACTTATTTTTGTTTCTGTTGAATATCGCCCACTTTGACGATCTGTCCGGTCGATAGGTGACAGTGACGGGTTGGGGTACAACGGAAGGTGGAATGCGCAGTGAGAAGTTGCTGAAAGTTCAATTAGATCTAATTAACACCGAGGACTGTACACGGGCTTATAACGGACGCGTACAAATCTGGCATAAGCAGATGTGCGCTGGCGGTAGAAGGGGAATAGACGCTTGTGGGGGAGACAGCGGTGGGCCGCTCCAAGCTCCAGCGGTATATAACAAGAAGGTCAGGTTTATTCAGTACGGGCTTGTCAGCTTCGGACTCGAAAACTGTGGCACAGTAGGTGTTCCTGGTGTTTATACCAATGTTGTGTACTACATGGATTGGATTCTAAACACTATTAGACCATAAAGCACATATACATCACTCATCTTTATTTTATTCTCGAAGCTATCATTAAACAAACGTGTGCATTTCTTGAGCCAAGGACTTGGCGTGGAAACCTTTCAAACTTTTACAGCAAAGTAATGTAACATCAGCATTCTTCGCGTTAAAGCAGTTGGTCTAATTTCTTACTGCAAGTGATTATCGTACTACGGTTATACATGATCGTATATATACTGCTTATGTCATATAACGCTGTACTTTCCCGTTCACACTTTTTATAACAATATTAGAATAAATTGTCATAGATAAGTTTCTAGTTTAAATATATGTATATCGTGGAACATAAAGTTCGAAAATTTAACGGTACTATATGTATGGAGCATTGAAAGCAACAACGGACTAACCCACATTTTTTCGAAATTGAGTTAGTAGCATGAAAAATATTAAAAATTGACGCTGTTACTGCCATTTTTGCAAATCTCTGCTCTCCGCGTGTGTCTAAATAGACGATGCCCATCCTACGCCACGTAAAAATCATTGAAAATACTGAATTGAAACGTTTTTGTAAAATTTATATTGTAGGTTTTGGGACCCGAGGCCCCTAAATCCCTACGTTTCATTACAAATTGATTGACTCTGTCCTTATTAAATATTGAATGGATTTAAAAATTATAAAAACCATCTACGATGTAAGTACACGAGCATAGGTATCGCTTACGTTACGCTTACTGGGCACACATATCAGTTCCGTGTCAGTTCACGTAGAATTCAAGTACCTCAATTAATTTCCTCAATTACATTACTCAAAGTACTTTCCATTACAGCCATTAAGAATAATCCGAATTATATCATGTTTGGTGCCATTTTCATCAGAAAAGCACTAGTAATCCATTAGTGATACTTATATGATAGAAATTGCCATACTCATTACTGAATGGCCTATTGCTGACTTTGTCCTTATGCTATTAGTCTAGCGTTTATGACCCCCGAGCCGCGCCTTCGGATAAAGGCCCTCGCCGAAATTATTCGAGCTTCGAATAACCGTTCGAATAAAGTTACAAATAAAAATGGAACGTAGTTTACTTGAAATTTGCCACCAATGTTCATAAAAATATCCGGATAAATTATTGTTCAAACATGCGCTCCATACACATCGTTGAGCGCGTTTTGAAATACATAACAAAAATATACAAAAGTTCCATTTAAAAAAATTATGTTGATAATAATGAAATCTCTGTAAATAATAGCTTAAACGCAAATCTGAATATTCTATTATAAGCCGTGCGACGCGACGGCCGTACGAGATACAATGTATGTATCCCTAATGTGTGGGCCTCGCGCCGAGTGACCTTCGGCGAAGGCATTGTTGGACGTGGCCGAAACCGAACGTTGAGCCCGTCGACATCGACAAAAGAACGAGACGATCGGCGGCCGACGAAGGCAGTCTCCTGCAGAGTTGGGCAAAATGTAATCTAATTACAAATTGCAAATTACGATTAAACTGTAACTGTGTAATTGATTACACATTATCTTCTGTAATCGTTCATTTAGATAGTTAACAAAACCAAATGGCTTCCTGACAAGCTTCCCAAATTAACAATTACAGAAAATAATGTGTAATCAATTACACAATTACAGTTTAATCGTAATTTGCAATTTGTAATTAGATTACATTTTGCCCAACTCTGCCGCCCAGGCTAGGGAAAATGCACAGGCTGGATGCGCGTGATTATTATATGGTTGACGCCTCAAAGTGACAGAAAATATAACCTATGTATATGCTATATGACAATAAATGTTTATTGGCTATTTCGTTCTTTAACGCTACATTTGTGAACATTTTATCATCCTTCCAAAACATTATTATTACGCCGCAACAGTATCTTTAGGAAATCAGGTATAGCATTGTTACGTATGTGGAATCTTCCCATACACCACTCTCAACCACTTTCGAGCTCGCTTCTGAGAAGGGAAAACGCCCTAAAATCCTTTTGCTTATCATACACCACTAAGGGGGGTCATGATCTCGACCATCTGGATCACGACCATGGGAACGGGAATGACACGACGACGACCCCGAAGAATTTCCTTATATGGAAACTCCTAATGAATCCCCACTCATTTTTGGGACTATATAAACCCTTTGGTTTCTACCCTCGTTGGTTAAAAGCTATAGAGTCACGCGTAGAGTCACGTCGTGTCACGCTCGTACAGAGTTGGTTAAAGATCAAGCTAAAGTCTCCGTCAGGATCATAGTTAACCTCATAGAATCCGCGAGTTCGGTTTATATTCTATTTGGCACTTTTGAAATAGCCACTCGTACGTCCCCGCATCGCCAGTGCGTCAACACCGTGCAACTAGTGGTAATTAACTACACTATTTATTATTTCATCGCGACACTTACATTTGTATCATACTTGATTATTCAATATATGAATGGTGTTCACGTATAAATCGAGTAGATTCGTTAAACCCATCTTTCACCCAGCGATCCTTATAATATTAGTAGCACTCACCCACTGATACAGCTTTACCGCTCGAGTTGTATCAAACATAAATTAATAGTTACGAGGCATTATTAACATTTCCCGCGACTCCCTGATCAAGCATCAGGTTCGTTCGCAACCCTTCAACCAAAACAAAGCATCTTCTCCAACCCAGTGACTACCCGATTTCGCATCGGGTTCGTCCACGAAACCTTACCCTCCTACGGCTCCCTGATTTCGCATCAGGTTCGTCCGTATCCTACAGCTCCCTGATTTCGCATCAGGTTCGTCTGTAAATCTACCAACTTCCGAACAGCTCCCTGGTTTCGCACCAGGTTCGTCTGTGAATAATCCAACCTCCTAACAGCTCCCTGGTTTCGCACCAGGTTCGTCTGTGAACTCTATCCTAGTGACTCCCCGATTTCGCATCGGGTTCGTTCACGACGTTTCACCCTCCTGCGGCTCCCTGATTTCGCATCAGGTTCGTCCGCGTGTGACTCCATTCCTAGAGGCTCCCTGATTTCGCATCAGGTTCGTCCTCGCCGTCAACAATCCTAGCGGCTCCCTGATTTCGCATCAGGTTCGTCCGCGCACCTAACTAACAAACTCATAAACCGTATTCCTTGGGAAATACCCTTCTCGCCGGCCTCTCGCGTTGCCGCAGCCCCGGCTCGTAACAGCATATAGGTTATATTTTCTGTCACTTCGAACAATCTACATGACAATAAATGTTTATTAGCTACTTCGTTATTTTACGTTACATTTGAGAACTTTTTATGACTTAACATCCTTTCAAAATATTATTGTTACGCCGTAACGGTATTTTTATGAAATCGAGAAATGTAATTATGCGTGGTTAGGAAATCAAAATTTCCATTCGCACGAGAATAGGAATGGCGCTACATGTCAATTGTATCTAGTGATCCTCCAGGGAGTGATCGGTATAACCGCAGCCATTTTTCAAGATTTGGAGCAAAAACGGAAATAAATATAACCTAACCGTTCACTCTATCTCTTTCTATCCGTATTTCAGTCTCTTTCTATCAGTTTTTCTGTCTCTTTTTATCAGTTTTTCTGCCTCTTTCTATCAGTATTTCTGTCTCTTTCTTTTTTACAGTTTCTTTCTCTGTCTACTTCCGCTTTTGCTCCAAATCGCAGCAACCAATCAGCGACGATATACGTTGTTCCGATCACTCTCTAAATAGAGGATCACTAATTGTATCGATATTTCGTACCGATATTTATTTATCTCTTATGCGTGAAACGGAACAGTACCCGGGATAAGAATAAAATGCTGTGTATTTTGCAAATAAATATAATATTGAATAAGTTTGCTTTAAAGTAGTAAGAACTATCGAGTGTATTTAGTGTTCAATTAGCAATTATATTGAGGACTGGTTAATTAATTCGGAGCTTTCGTCTGTCATAGGTAAGCAATTCTTTCCTTTGGAAGCGTCGGTTCGTGTCAACTGGTCTAACGAAAACGCACTGGACGAGTACAGCATTTACAATACCTATATGGTTTTTAAGTGGAAGTTACACTTAAGTAATTAGACAATGGAATTATTATAAGCACTCCTGTACGAAGTATCACTGTACATTATTCAAAGTATTTTAATAAACCACATTTAGAGAAAAACCGCATCTTTCAATTTAGAACAGCAACCTATAACTTCCATTTCCTAATTAAATCCCAAATTTGACAATCACAAGTAAAGTCTGCCTCTGCGTTGATTAGTTCTCCGCCTTAGATTCTCTCTACGAAGACGCTAACTTTGTGCCACCTCTTTCGACATCATGTTCTCCTGTTAGAAGATCAATTTTGTAGCGTTCAGAAAATTTTGGCCAGATTGCAGCAAATGTATCAGGAGAACATGATGCGAAAGGAGGTATCCCCTGAAATTCATCGTCGAAGGCCTTTCGTCAACTCTGCGCCTCTACGTCAAATAGTTCTCCGCTTTAGATTCTCTTTCCGAAGACGCTAACTTTGTGCCACCTCTTTCGACATCATGTTCTCCTGTTACAATCTCAATTTTGGAGCGTTCAGAAAATTTTGGCCAGATTTTAGCAAATGTATCAGGAGAACATGAAGCGAAAGGAGGTACGCCCTGAATTTCATCGTCGAAGGCCTTTCGAAGACGCTGCGCCTCTACGTCGAATAGTTCTCCGCCATGGATTCTCTCTCCGAAGACGCTAACATAGTGCCACCTCTTTCGACATCATGTTCTCCTGTTACAATCTCAATTTTGGAGCGTTCAGAAAATTTTGGCCAGATTTTAGCAAATGTATCAGGAGAACATGAAGCGAAAGGAGGTACGCCCTGAATTTCATCGTCGAAGCCTTTCGAAGACGCTGCGCCTCTACGTCGAATAGTTCTCCGCCTTAGATTCTCTTTCCGAAGACGCTAACTTAGTGCCACCTCTTGCGACATAATGTTCTCCTGTTACAATCTCAATTTTGGAGCGTTTAGAAAATTTTGGCCAGATTTTAGCAAATGTATCAGGAGAACATGAAGCGAAAGGAGGTATGCTCTGAATTTCATCGTCGAAGGCCTTTCGAAGACGCTGCGCCTCTACGTCGAATAGTTCTCCGCCATGGATTCTCTCTCCGAAGACTCTAACATAGTGCCACCTCTTTCGACATCATGTTCTCCTGTTACAATCTCAATTTTGGAGCGTTCAGAAAATTTTGGCCAGATTTTAGCAAATGTATCAGGAGAACATGAAGCGAAAGGAGGTACGCCCTGAATTTCATCGTCGAAGCCTTTCGAAGACGCTGCGCCTCTACGTCGAATAGTTCTCCGCCTTAGATTCTCTTTCCGAAGACGCTAACTTAGTGCCACCTCTTGCGACATCATGTTCTCCTGTTACAATCTCAATTTTGGAGCGTTTAGAAAATTTTGGCCAGATTTTAGCAAATGTAACAGGAGAACATGAAGCGAAAGGAGGTATGCTCTGAATTTCATCGTCGAAGGCCTTTCGAAGACGCTGCGCCTCTACGTCGAATAGTTCTCCGCCATGGATTCTCTCTCCGAAGACTCTAATATAGTGCCACCTCTTTCGACATCATGTTCTCCTGTTACAATATCAATTTTGGAGCGTTCAGAAAATTTTGGCCAGATTTTAGCAAATGTATCAGGAGAACATGAAGCGAAAGGAGGTACGCCCTGAATTTCATCGTCGAAGCCTTTCGAAGACGCTGCGCCTCTACGTCGAATAGTTCTCCGCCTTAGATTCTCTTTCCGAAGACGCTAACTTAGTGCCACCTCTTCCGACATCATGTTCTCCTGTTACAATCTCAATTTTGGAGCGTCCAGAAAATTTTGGCCAGATTTTGGAGCGATGTATCAGGAGAACATGAAGCGAAAGGAGGTATCGCCTGAATTTCATCGTCGAAGGCCTTTCGAAAACTCTGCCCCTCTCCGATTTTCCTCGATTGTTACCGATTTCTCAGTCACCCTGTATAGTAGGGTATTTTTCACCCCTTAGGAAAGTACTCGGGACGTGAAACCGCGTCCAAAGAGTACAATGAAAGTACCCTTTGATCGCCGATTTTCCGCGATCGTTGCCGATTTTTCAGTCACCCTGTATAGTAGGGTATTTTTCACCCCTTAGGAAAGTACTTGGGACGTGAAACCGCGTGCAAAGAGTACAATGAAAGTACCCTTTGATTGCCGATTTTCCTCGATTGTTGCCGATTTCTGAGTCACCCTGTATAGTAGGGTATTTTCCACCCCTTAGAAAAGTACTCGGGACGTGAAACCGCGTCCAAAGAGTACAATTAAAGTACCCTTCGATCGCCGATTTTCCGCGATCGTTGCCGATTTCTCTATCACCCTGTATAGTAGGGAATTTTTCACCCCTTATGAAAGTACTCGGGACGTGAAACCGCGTCCAAAGAGTACAATGAAAGTACCCTTTGATTGCCGATTTTCCTCGATTGTTGCCGATTTCTGAGTCACCCTGTATAGTAGGGTATTTTTCACCCCTTAGGAAAGTACTCGGGACGTGAAACCGCGTCCAAAGAGTACAATGAAAGTACCCTTTGATTGCCGATTTTAGTTCTCCGCCTTAGATTCTCTTTCCGAAGACGCTAACTTAGTGCCACCTCTTTCGACATCATGTTCTCCTGTTACAATCTCAATTTTGGAGCGTTCAGAAAATTTTGGCCAGATTTTAGCAAATGTATCAGGAGAACATGAAGCGAAAGGAGGTACGCCCTGAATTTCATCGTCGAAGCCTTTCGAAGACGCTGCGCCTCTACGTCGAATAGTTCTCCGCCTTAGATTCTCTTTCCGAAGACGCTAACTTAGTGCCACCTCTTGCGACATAATGTTCTCCTGTTACAATCTCAATTTTGGAGCGTTTAGAAAATTTTGGCCAGATTTTAGCAAATGTATCAGGAGAACATGAAGCGAAAGGAGGTATGCTCTGAATTTCATCGTCGAAGGCCTTTCGAAGACGCTGCGCCTCTACGTCGAATAGTTCTCCGCCATGGATTCTCTCTCCGAAGACTCTAACATAGTGCCACCTCTTTCGACATCATGTTCTCCTGTTACAATCTCAATTTTGGAGCGTTCAGAAAATTTTGGCCAGATTTTAGCAAATGTATCAGGAGAACATGAAGCGAAAGGAGGTACGCCCTGAATTTCATCGTCGAAGCCTTTCGAAGACGCTGCGCCTCTACGTCGAATAGTTCTCCGCCTTAGATTCTCTTTCCGAAGACGCTAACTTAGTGCCACCTCTTGCGACATCATGTTCTCCTGTTACAATCTCAATTTTGGAGCGTTTAGAAAATTTTGGCCAGATTTTAGCAAATGTAACAGGAGAACATGAAGCGAAAGGAGGTATGCTCTGAATTTCATCGTCGAAGGCCTTTCGAAGACGCTGCGCCTCTACGTCGAATAGTTCTCCGCCATGGATTCTCTCTCCGAAGACTCTAATATAGTGCCACCTCTTTCGACATCATGTTCTCCTGTTACAATATCAATTTTGGAGCGTTCAGAAAATTTTGGCCAGATTTTAGCAAATGTATCAGGAGAACATGAAGCGAAAGGAGGTACGCCCTGAATTTCATCGTCGAAGCCTTTCGAAGACGCTGCGCCTCTACGTCGAATAGTTCTCCGCCTTAGATTCTCTTTCCGAAGACGCTAACTTAGTGCCACCTCTTCCGACATCATGTTCTCCTGTTACAATCTCAATTTTGGAGCGTCCAGAAAATTTTGGCCAGATTTTGGAGCGATGTATCAGGAGAACATGAAGCGAAAGGAGGTATCGCCTGAATTTCATCGTCGAAGGCCTTTCGAAAACTCTGCCCCTCTCCGATTTTCCTCGATTGTTACCGATTTCTCAGTCACCCTGTATAGTAGGGTATTTTTCACCCCTTAGGAAAGTACTCGGGACGTGAAACCGCGTCCAAAGAGTACAATGAAAGTACCCTTTGATCGCCGATTTTCCGCGATCGTTGCCGATTTTTCAGTCACCCTGTATAGTAGGGTATTTTTCACCCCTTAGGAAAGTACTTGGGACGTGAAACCGCGTGCAAAGAGTACAATGAAAGTACCCTTTGATTGCCGATTTTCCTCGATTGTTGCCGATTTCTGAGTCACCCTGTATAGTAGGGTATTTTCCACCCCTTAGAAAAGTACTCGGGACGTGAAACCGCGTCCAAAGAGTACAATTAAAGTACCCTTCGATCGCCGATTTTCCGCGATCGTTGCCGATTTCTCTATCACCCTGTATAGTAGGGAATTTTTCACCCCTTATGAAAGTACTCGGGACGTGAAACCGCGTCCAAAGAGTACAATGAAAGTACCCTTTGATTGCCGATTTTCCTCGATTGTTGCCGATTTCTGAGTCACCCTGTATAGTAGGGTATTTTTCACCCCTTAGGAAAGTACTCGGGACGTGAAACCGCGTCCAAAGAGTACAATGAAAGTACCCTTTGATTGCCGATTTTAGTTCTCCGCCTTAGATTCTCTTTCCGAAGACGCTAACTTAGTGCCACCTCTTTCGACATCATGTTCTCCTGTTACAATCTCAATTTTGGAGCGTTCAGAAAATTTTGGCCAGATTTTAGCAAATGTATCAGGAGAACATGAAGCGAAAGGAGGTATGCTCTGAATTTCATCGTCGAAGGCCTTTCGAAGACGCTGCGCCTCTACGTCGAATAGTTCTCCGCCATGGATTCTCTCTCCGAAGACTCTAATATAGTGCCACCTCTTTCGACATCATGTTCTCCTGTTACAATATCAATTTTGGAGCGTTCAGAAAATTTTGGCCAGATTTTAGCAAATGTATCAGGAGAACATGAAGCGAAAGGAGGTACGCCCTGAATTTCATCGTCGAAGCCTTTCGAAGACGCTGCGCCTCTACGTCGAATAGTTCTCCGCCTTAGATTCTCTTTCCGAAGACGCTAACTTAGTGCCACCTCTTCCGACATCATGTTCTCCTGTTACAATCTCAATTTTGGAGCGTCCAGAAAATTTTGGCCAGATTTTGGAGCGATGTATCAGGAGAACATGAAGCGAAAGGAGGTATCGCCTGAATTTCATCGTCGAAGGCCTTTCGAAAACTCTGCCCCTCTCCGATTTTCCTCGATTGTTACCGATTTCTCAGTCACCCTGTATAGTAGGGTATTTTTCACCCCTTAGGAAAGTACTCGGGACGTGAAACCGCGTCCAAAGAGTACAATGAAAGTACCCTTTGATCGCCGATTTTCCGCGATCGTTGCCGATTTTTCAGTCACCCTGTATAGTAGGGTATTTTTCACCCCTTAGGAAAGTACTTGGGACGTGAAACCGCGTGCAAAGAGTACAATGAAAGTACCCTTTGATTGCCGATTTTCCTCGATTGTTGCCGATTTCTGAGTCACCCTGTATAGTAGGGTATTTTTCACCCCTTAGAAAAGTACTCGGGACGTGAAACCGCGTCCAAAGAGTACAATAAAAGTACCCTTCGATCGCCGATTTTCCGCGATCGTTGCCGATTTCTCTATCACCCTGTATAGTAGGGAATTTGTCACCCCTTATGAAAGTACTTGGGACGTGAAACCGCGTGCAAAGAGTACAATGAAAGTACCCTTTGATTGCCGATTTTCCTCGATTGTTGCCGATTTCTGAGTCACCCTGTATAGTAGGGTATTTTTCACTCCTTAGAAAAGTACTCGGGACGTGAAACCGCGTCCAAAGAGTACAATAAAAGTACCCTTCGATCGCCGATTTTCCGCGATCGTTGCCGATTTCTCTATCACCCTGTATAGTAGGGAATTTTTCACCCCTTATGAAAGTACTTGGGACGTGAAACCGCGTGCAAGGAGTACATTGAAAGTACCCTTTGATTGCCGATTTTCCTCGATTGTTGCCGATTTCTGAGTCACCCTGTATAGTAGGGTGTTTTTCACCCCTTAGAAAAGTACTCGGGACGTGAAACCGCGTCCAAAGAGTACAATAAAAGTACCCTTCGATCGCCGATTTTCCGCGATCGTTGCCGATTTCTCTATCACCCTGTACAGTAGGGAATTTGTCACCCCTTATGAAAGTACTTGGGACGTGAAACCGCGTGCAAAGAGTACAATGAAAGTACCCTTTGATTGCCGATTTTCCTCGATTGTTGCCGATTTCTGAGTCACCCTGTATAGTAGGGTATTTTTCACCCCTTAGGAAAGTACTCGGGACGTGAAACCGCGTCCAAAGAGTACAATGAAAGTACCCTTTGATTGCCGATTTTAGTTCTCCGCCTTAGATTCTCTTTCCGAAGACGCTAACTTAGTGCCACCTCTTTCGACATCATGTTCTCCTGTTACAATCTCAATTTTGGAGCGTTCAGAAAATTTTGGCCAGATTTTAGCAAATGTATCAGGAGAACATGAAGCGAAAGGAGGTACGCCCTGAATTTCATCGTCGAAGCCTTTCGAAGACGCTGCGCCTCTACGTCGAATAGTTCTCCGCCTTAGATTCTCTTTCCGAAGACGCTAACTTAGTGCCACCTCTTCCGACATCATGTTCTCCTGTTACAATCTCAATTTTGGAGCGTCCAGAAAATTTTGGCCAGATTTTGGAGCGATGTATCAGGAGAACATGAAGCGAAAGGAGGTATCGCCTGAATTTCATCGTCGAAGGCCTTTCGAAAACTCTGCCCCTCTCCGATTTTCCTCGATTGTTACCGATTTCTCAGTCACCCTGTATAGTAGGGTATTTTTCACCCCTTAGGAAAGTACTCGGGACGTGAAACCGCGTCCAAAGAGTACAATGAAAGTACCCTTTGATCGCCGATTTTCCGCGATCGTTGCCGATTTTTCAGTCACCCTGTATAGTAGGGTATTTTTCACCCCTTAGGAAAGTACTTGGGACGTGAAACCGCGTGCAAAGAGTACAATGAAAGTACCCTTTGATTGCCGATTTTCCTCGATTGTTGCCGATTTCTGAGTCACCCTGTATAGTAGGGTATTTTTCACCCCTTAGAAAAGTACTCGGGACGTGAAACCGCGTCCAAAGAGTACAATAAAAGTACCCTTCGATCGCCGATTTTCCGCGATCGTTGCCGATTTCTCTATCACCCTGTATAGTAGGGAATTTGTCACCCCTTATGAAAGTACTTGGGACGTGAAACCGCGTGCAAAGAGTACAATGAAAGTACCCTTTGATTGCCGATTTTCCTCGATTGTTGCCGATTTCTGAGTCACCCTGTATAGTAGGGTATTTTTCACTCCTTAGAAAAGTACTCGGGACGTGAAACCGCGTCCAAAGAGTACAATAAAAGTACCCTTCGATCGCCGATTTTCCGCGATCGTTGCCGATTTCTCTATCACCCTGTATAGTAGGGAATTTTTCACCCCTTATGAAAGTACTTGGGACGTGAAACCGCGTGCAAGGAGTACATTGAAAGTACCCTTTGATTGCCGATTTTCCTCGATTGTTGCCGATTTCTGAGTCACCCTGTATAGTAGGGTGTTTTTCACCCCTTAGAAAAGTACTCGGGACGTGAAACCGCGTCCAAAGAGTACAATAAAAGTACCCTTCGATCGCCGATTTTCCGCGATCGTTGCCGATTTCTCTATCACCCTGTACAGTAGGGAATTTGTCACCCCTTATGAAAGTACTTGGGACGTGAAACCGCGTGCAAAGAGTACAATGAAAGTACCCTTTGATTGCCGATTTTCCTCGATTGTTGCCGATTTCTGAGTCACCCTGTATAGTAGGGTATTTTTCACCCCTTAGGAAAGTACTCGGGACGTGAAACCGCGTCCAAAGAGTACAATGAAAGTACCCTTTGATTGCCGATTTTAGTTCTCCGCCTTAGATTCTCTTTCCGAAGACGCTAACTTAGTGCCACCTCTTTCGACATCATGTTCTCCTGTTACAATCTCAATTTTGGAGCGTTCAGAAAATTTTGGCCAGATTTTAGCAAATGTATCAGGAGAACATGAAGCGAAAGGAGGTACGCCCTGAATTTCATCGTCGAAGCCTTTCGAAGACGCTGCGCCTCTACGTCGAATAGTTCTCCGCCTTAGATTCTCTTTCCGAAGACGCTAACTTAGTGCCACCTCTTCCGACATCATGTTCTCCTGTTACAATCTCAATTTTGGAGCGTCCAAAAAATTTTGGGCAGATTTTGGAGCGATGTATCAGGAGAACATGAAGCGAAAGGAGGTACCGCCTGAATTTCATCGTCGAAGGCCTTTCGAAAACTCTGCCCCTCTCCGATTTTCCTCGATTGTTACCGATTTCTCAGTCACCCTGTATAGTAGGGAATTTTTCACCCCTTATGAAAGTACTTGGGACGTGAAACCGCGTGCAAGGAGTACATTGAAAGTACCCTTTGATTGCCGATTTTCCTCGATTGTTGCCGATTTCTGAGTCACCCTGTATAGTAGGGTATTTTTCACCCCTTAGAAAAGTACTCGGGACGTGAAACCGCGTCCAAAGAGTACAATAAAAGTACCCTTCGATCGCCGATTTTCCGCGATCGTTGCCGATTTCTCTATCACCCTGTATAGTAGGGAATTTGTCACCCCTTATGAAAGTACTTGGGACGTGAAACCGCGTGCAAAGAGTACAATGAAAGTACCCTTTGATTGCCGATTTTCCTCGATTGTTGCCGATTTCTGAGTCACCCTGTATAGTAGGGTATTTTTCACTCCTTAGAAAAGTACTCGGGACGTGAAACCGCGTCCAAAGAGTACAATAAAAGTACCCTTCGATCGCCGATTTTCCGCGATCGTTGCCGATTTCTCTATCACCCTGTATAGTAGGGAATTTTTCACCCCTTATGAAAGTACTTGGGACGTGAAACCGCGTGCAAGGAGTACATTGAAAGTACCCTTTGATTGCCGATTTTCCTCGATTGTTGCCGATTTCTGAGTCACCCTGTATAGTAGGGTATTTTTCACCCCTTAGAAAAGTACTCGGGACGTGAAACCGCGTCCAAAGAGTACAATAAAAGTACCCTTCGATCGCCGATTTTCCGCGATCGTTGCCGATTTCTCTATCACCCTGTATAGTAGGGAATTTGTCACCCCTTATGAAAGTACTTGGGACGTGAAACCGCGTGCAAAGAGTACAATGAAAGTACCCTTTGATTGCCGATTTTCCTCGATTGTTGCCGATTTCTGAGTCACCCTGTATAGTAGGGTATTTTTCACCCCTTAGAAAAGTACTCGGGACGTGAAACCGCGTCCAAAGAGTACAATTAAAGTACCCTTCGATCGCCGATTTTCCGCGATCGTTGCCGATTTCTCTATCACCCTGTATAGTAGGGAATTTTTCACCCCTTATGAAAGTACTCGGGACGTGAAACCGCGTCCAAAGAGTACAATGAAAGTACCCTTTGATCGCCGATTTTCCGCGATCGTTGCCGATTTTTCAGTCACCCTGTATAGTAGGGTATTTTTCACCCCTTAGGAAAGTACTTGGGACGTGAAACCGCGTGCAAAGAGTACAATGAAAGTACCCTTTGATTGCCGATTTTCCTCGATTGTTGCCGATTTCTGAGTCACCCTGTATAGTAGGGTATTTTTCACCCCTTAGAAAAGTACTCGGGACGTGAAACCGCGTCCAAAGAGTACAATTAAAGTACCCTTCGATCGCCGATTTTCCGCGATCGTTGCCGATTTCTCTATCACCCTGTATAGTAGGGAATTTTTCACCCCTTATGAAAGTACTCGGGACGTGAAACCGCGTCCAAAGAGTACAATGAAAGTACCCTTTGATTGCCGATTTTAGTTCTCCGCCTTAGATTCTCTTTCCGAAGACGCTAACTTAGTGCCACCTCTTTCGACATCATGTTCTCCTGTTACAATCTCAATTTTGGAGCGTTCAGAAAATTTTGGCCAGATTTTAGCAAATGTATCAGGAGAACATGAAGCGAAAGGAGGTACGCCCTGAATTTCATCGTCGAAGGCCTTTCGAAGACGCTGCGCCTCTACGTCGAATAGTTTTCCGCCATGGATTCTCTCTCCGAAGACGCTAACTTAGTGCTACCTCTTTCCACATCATGCTCTCCTGTTATAATCTCAATTTTGGAGCGTTCAGAAAATTTTGGTCAGATTTTAGCAAATGTATCAGGAGAACATGAAGCGAAAGGAGGTACGCCCTGAATTTCATCGTCGAAGCCTTTCGAAGACGCTGCGCCTCTACGTCGAATAGTTCTCCGCCTTAGATTCTCTTTCCGAAGACGCTAACTTAGTGCCACCTCTTCCGACATCATGTTCTCCTGTTACAATCTCAATTTTGGAGCGTTCAGAAAATTTTGGCCAGATTTTAGCAAATGTATCAGGAGAACATGAAGCGAAAGGAGGTACGCCCTGAATTTCATCGTCGAAGCCTTTCGAAGACGCTGCGCCTCTACGTCGAATAGTTCTCCGCCTTAGATTCTCTTTCCGAAGACGCTAACTTAGTGCCACCTCTTCCGACATCATGTTCTCCTGTTACAATCTCAATTTTGGAGCGTTTAGAAAATTTTGGCCAGATTTTGGAGCAATGTATCAGGAGAACATGAAGCGAAAGGAGGTATCTTGTAATTTCACCATTGAAGGCGTTGCCTTGAAGTAGCGAACAAGAGCTGCGCCTTCTAAAGGCCTTTTACCATGGAAATCATAGGTTTGGAATTTGGATAGGAATTTGTAAAAGGTATTTGTAAATAATAATACAGTTCTTTCCCAATTTTTTTCCACTTTATTTGCATGAAAGGCTTTTTTTACAGTGTTACAATATTGTATAATTTCATTTTATTTTTTGTATAAAATCACTATCTTCTTCATGTTCACTGTTGAGGCTGACAGCTTTCCATCGTTTGTCTCATTTAAAGTTCCTGGGCTCGGAGGAATGTTTCCAAGATTTATCTGCAAGAAGAAGAAAAATATTTTCATTAACTTGATTTGTCTATTATGTATAGAAAATACGACAAATATTACAATATAATTTCATGTAAAACGTATAAAGAATTTAATTATCTTCCCAATTTAACCTTTATTTCATGTAGAATACATTTAAACGCAGTCCAATCCATCTACGATGTAAGTACACGAGCATAGGTATCGCTTACGTTACGCTTACTGGGCACACATATCAGTTCCGTGTCAGTTCACGTAGAATTCAAGTACTCTCCATTAATTTCCTCAATTACATTACTCAAAGTACTTTCCATTACAGCCATTAAAAATAATCCGAATTATATCATGTTTGGTGCCATTTTCATCAGAAAAGCACTAGTAATCCATTAGTGATACTTATATGATAGAAATTGCCATACTCATTACTGAATGGCCTATTGCTGACTTTGTCCTTATGCTATTAGTCTAGCGTTTATGACCCCCGAGCCGCGCCTTCGGATAAAGGCCCTCGCCGAAATTATTCGAGCTTCGAATAACCGTTCGAATAAAGTTACAAATAAAAATGGAACGTAGTTTACTTGAAATTTGCCACCAATGTTCATAAAAATATCCGGACGTGGCCGAAACCGAACGTCGAGCCCGTCGACATCGACAAAAGAACGAGACGATCGGCGGCCGACGAAGGCAATCTCCTGCAGAGTTGGGCAAAATGTAATCTAATTACAAATTGCAAATTACGATTAAACTGTAACTGTGTAATTGATTACACATTATCTTCTGTAATCGTTCATTTAGATAGTTGACAAAACCAAATGGTCAAGCTTCCCAAATTAACAATTACAGAAAATCTGCTTCCCCAGTGATTTGAAAAATCAGGAGAGTGAAGTCCAGACAGTGGCTTGTCGTGGCATCGCTGGTATCAAGCGACTCGAGGGAGAAAAACGAAATCTACACTTAAACATCACACAGTGAGAAAACATCGCCGACCCACAGTGAGGAAACACGGCAGCGCTAGAAAATTAGTTGAAGAAATAAGAATACTTACAGCGGCGATACGATCACGGCATTGATCATGATCATTAGTCACGGTTTCGTGTTTCTGCTTGTGACTCTGTACGGAACCTTAGTGCGTGAGTAGAATTTTGTAAATACGTACCCAAAAAGTAGATACCTCCTCTGTTTGGCTATTTGTCGTCGCTGAATTTGGCGGCAAACTTTTTGAATCATTAACCCGTAGTTGAGCAAAACAAATTTCATTTTGCGTAACAAACGAAGCTGGAAAATTAATTAGCACGTAAGAAATACACTTTTTATTTCCATCCGTATCAGAACTCATTCGACTGTAATGGTAAGTTCTTACTTGTTTTCTATGACAATGTTCTTCAACCGGTGATGCGCGGAACGGTGCCGATCCGCGAAAATTTTTGCTCAAATCATGTAGCTGCTACATTAAATAAAAAATAATTAAATTAAATTGAATTGTGATTTTATATTTTTATAAAATTAGATTTAATAAATAAAATACTATTTACATTAGTTTTTATTTCTGTCTTAGCCGTCAGCAGGTCCGCGAAATATTTCTCCTATTTTCACCGATCCGCAGGTGTAAAAAGGTTGACGAACGCTGTTCTATGAGACCATTTTTGACTAATCGCTGCGCGTAGCCCGCGTCCCACTCCAAAACATAGTTCCTAAAGATAGTTCAATTAATGATTGCAAAAAATATTTTCACCAGTTAAATAATTATAAATTACAATGCTGAACTCTACTAAACGCTGTCTTCCAAAATATGAATTCTTCGGTAGGACAAATAATGCTTTGAGTCAGAAAGCGTGTTTTTTTCCGCAGAGAGTACAAATCCGAAGGTGTGCTGCGAGCAACAGGTACAATCTTACGTGTAATTCATACCGCCGATTTCGTCACCGATTTTCACGATTCCCACGATTCAGAAACTTCGCACGATATGTAATTGACAAAAGAATTGTCGGTTTTAGATTACGGCAACGCCGTTATCCACTACGGAAGAGCCAGCAACCGCAATTCCCGACCCCCGGACGTCTCGAATCATCCGAACTTAGAATTAGTGAATTCAGATACGTGCGGGCTGTCAACGGATGAAAATCTCTTTGGTGGCAACCAAACCAACGTTTTCCAATTTCCATGGATGGCGTTGATTGCTTTCGACACCGGATTCCTGCTCCCAAAATTCATATGTACTGGATCGTTGATCAATAAACGATACGTCCTTACTGTTGGGCACTGCGTTACCCCGTTGCCATACGGTAAATTCATTCTAACCAGCTGACAAAAATTAAAGAAAAATTATGGCAGGTTGATGATCGATGTCGTTATCATTCGTAGGCATAACAGTGACCGTTGTACGAATCGGAGACCACGATTTGAGCAAGGAACGTGACTGTAACATAGACAAGGACGGCGTGGAACTCGCTTGCGCCGAGAGATATCAAGAAATCGGTTTAGAGAGTATACATTTCCATCCAGAGTTCTCAGATGCTAAAATGCAAGGCGACATTGCCCTGATACGCTTGAACGCAGATGCCGATATTAGGCCGAATAACGTACGACCCATTTGCTTGCCGATCGGATCAGCTGCTACTATGCCCCGTAAAACGGTAAACACGAATATCGGTAATAAATATTTTACTCTTACTATTTTCTCTCTTGTGTGTCTACTTCTTTTTGTTTCTGGTAAATATCGCCCATTTCCACGATCTGTCCGACCGACAGGTGACAATGACGGGTTGGGGTTTAATGGACCATATAATGCGCAGTGAGAAGTTGCTGCAAGTTCAATTAGATCTGATTAACATCGAGGACTGTGCACGAGCGTATAACGGAACCGTACAAATCTGGCATAAGCAGATATGCGCGGGCGGTAAAACTGGCATAGACGCTTGTGGGGGAGACAGCGGTGGACCGCTCCAAGCTCCAGCAATATATAACAATAAGGTCAGGTTTATTCAGTACGGGATTGCCAGCTACGGAGTCAAGAACTGCGGCACAGCAGGTGTTCCTGGTGTTTATACCAATGTTGTGTACTACATGGATTGGATTCTAAACACTATTAGACCATAAAGCACATACACATCACGCAGCTTTCTTTTATTCTCGAAGCTAACTTTAAACGAACGGTAAGTAATATGTGCATTTCTAGAGCCAAGGACTTGACGTGGAAATCTTTCAAACTTTTACAACAAAGTAATCTAACCGTAGCATTCTTCGCGTTAAAGCACTTGGTCTAATTTCTTACTGCAAGTGATATCGTACTACGATTATACATGATCGTATATATATACTGCTTATGTCATATAATCCTGCACTTCCCCGTTCACACTTTTTATAACAATATTACAATAAATCGTCATAGATAAGTTTCTAGTTTAAATATACGTACATATATCGTGGAACATATAGTTCGATAATTAAAAGGTGCTATATGAAATAATGACTGACAAGTAATATTAAAGTAATATTAGACTTACAGAACGACTAACTCATTACAGTTAATTAATTTTATATCGACCAGCGTTCATTAAATTGTGTACTTATATATTCGATGGTTATCTATTTGTTGTATCATGCTTGTCCCTCTGCAACGCACTTTCATCGTGATCGCCGATAGAAAACCGTTCGTTACTAGACAGCCTATTATTTTCGATTTCGTCATTGATCAGTTCCGCCGTCTCGTTTATAGAAACTTTTAATTGGCCACGGTCTCCCTTCTTCTTGGAGAACAAGCTTTGAGATTTGCCTACCGATTTGTCGGAAGCATGCGATGTAGACGCTTCCGATGACTTTGTCGATTGGCTTACGGACAGTACGGTTCCAGAAGAACTAGTCACCGATCCAGAATCTGGCCTAGGGACGTTCTTGTAATCAATGTATGAATCTATGCTACTCGACTTTTGCCTATGTTGCATCTTTTTCTTTTTCCGCTGCAACGTCTTTGTCCTGTCTTTCTCTTGTGTATTTATCAACGAATGGTAAGTCTGGAGAAAACATTTCGATAAATGGCCCGCTTCTCGGTGACTCAACCTGGAGAAAGCGATTTATTGTATGTCCTCACCTGAGAATGACGTTCGAAAAGGGTTGGTATTTGCGTGACACGGTCCAACATCATTTCCATATGGAGCCGATGACGCTCCGCCTGTTCGCGTGCTTCGTCGCGGCGAAGCGATGTTCGCAAACTAAGATCTCTCTTGTGTTCGTGCCTTACGTTAAACATTCGTACGTGTACTGGTTACAGGGTTGAAAGTTACATTCATCCATTGTTACTATGGTTTACACTAAGCCGTACCTTGTTGCGGATCTCAAAGCTCGCCACACTGGATTACGTCCGACGAACGATTCCCTTATCTTTATTCCTTGCTCTCGTCGCTTCTCTTCCATTCTTTCTCTTATTTCGCGTTCCAATTTTTCTCTACAGCAAAAACATAAGAATGCTGGTCTCCCTCCAGTAAAATATCAACGAATCGTACGAGTAGTTTTGTAGTACCGTGAAATTTGGCATCTTAAAATCGCTGCCAAGTTATTTCCCCGCAACGGCAGAAGCGACGCTGACTTACACCTTTCTAATGGCATTGGTATACTATCCGACAGTTGGGAGGAGTTTCGACTCTCGTTACAACTCCTAACCGCATCCTGTAGATCTGTACACACAGATTTCACGCGCTCCCGCCTCGCCATTGACGGAGGGAGGGAAGAGGACTTCATTAATTCCGCTGCTCTCACCCTTTTCTGTAATTGTCTGGAAATTGCAGCCCGTTCTAGTACAATTCTATCCTACATCCAGCCAATTTCTAAGTAATCCTATATATTATATTGACCTGTAATATTCGTCTTCAAGCATGCGGTCATATATATCAGTACTGAAAAGATTTTTAGGCACGGGTTTAGCCTTGAATTTCGCGCACGCACTAACGCTTTTGCTACGAATTTCTGGACTAGACCTTGCTAAAGATCTCCAAGCTCGGCGGTCGCACTCGAGTCTAAAAGGACGCACCTGAGACATTAAATTTAAGGCACTTTCTTCGCGGATCATACGACTTCTAGAAAATAAACGCATATGATAACTATATTTATACCATTAAACAATTCTTAAGAAAAATAGGTGAACGTGTACGACGTAAATAAGAACAAACCGTTCTTCCTTCTCTGCTAGTAACTTGTTATAAAGTGGAATTTTAGATGTTAGTGGAACTGGTCTTATACGTCGTTTCTTATACGGACTCTTCTTATTGCTTCTTAAATTTTCATGATCTACTTCTTCTGTTTCAATGTGTGCCATGTACTTTTCAGCTTCCTCCCTGAAACATGTGTCGCTGTTACCAGACTATCGTAATGATATTTTTGAATTAGCCTTTGCTTTGTTACCGCAGGGTAAAGCTGAATGGCTTAGGAACAGTAGGATGCCATTCCTTTGAACTACTCGCTGGTAAACTTCTTGTCTCTATACTGTCTGTATCGCTTTCTATGTTATCGTCATTCTTCAATTTATACCATGTCCTCCAACTGTTACTAGCTAAGTGTATTTTCTCATTGCACTCTGTTTTTGCTTCTTTATCTCTTTGTTTGCACCTGAAAGGGGGACGACAGAATTACAATCCAAAACTGGTAAATTACATACACCTGTAGTTCATTCCAAATACCTATTCGTCAACAGATCTTGATCCTCCACGAGTCCAGCAAATTTTCCAGAAGGGAAAAGCATAGGACTATTCATTCTGGACTCTTCCAAATAACACTTTTTGCCATTTAATTTTAAGTCGTTAATATCGTTCTTAGCTTCAGGCTTTGACCTCTGACTACACTTTGACGATGAAATTGTAGATACATTTGTACCCTTGCGACTAACAAGTGAACTTTGTAAATTCTGTAATAGTAATCTTTGTTTCCTCTTCAAGTAATCTACTTTCTGCTTGAACTGTTCGTTAGATAAATGATGGACTTGATCGTAATCTGGTATACTTTCAAAGAATTCTATGAAGTTGTTCACGATCTCTCTGGGGCTGGATGTCTCCGAGTCATTAACAAATTGATCATCAGTTGCAAAATTTATTTTACGTTTTTTGTCGATATCGTCGTCGTTGCTACTGTTTATAAAACCAGGACGCTCGTAAGAAGGTGTTGGTTGCCTACTGTAAGGGTCCACTGGGACTTTCACGCAAGAATTGTAAAACGATGTGCCCCTGTGCTCTGTCATTGCCTATTTGGCATTTAACTGTATTGTTGTGAATCTTCTTAACGAGTGCTTAATTGAAAGAATATTCCGAATCTGTAACAATTCAAAATGCGTTAGAAACCCCGCGCATCCATGTTTGTTGTCTGAACGATTGGATCAATACCCTACCTTTCATACAGCAATTTCGCAAAAACTTGATAGGCTTCAAATGTTTTGTTAAACAAATAAATATTGCTATCGCTTACCTACGTTCTAAGCACGAAACTTGCATTGCCCGTTTCGTATTTACTGATGTACTATTGGCGGAAAGATTTAAAATTCATTTTCAGGCAAACAATAGAATAATTTCATTACACGTATCACTAGTTTATGGCTACCGTACGATGTAATTATCAATTTCCCCGCAAAGTTTGTCTTATACGATCTCTGTTTTACGAAGCCCCGATCACTATGCGAAAGCAACTCCTAGAATAGATCAATGTAACCTCATCGTCGTATTCGTCACCATGGTGAAGAAGGGGCGTGAATAGCAAAGAAATTTCCATCATAAACAGCGAGAAAGCAACGATACTAACAGGACAGTATCGCAATTCAAGTCTTCCCACGCTAATAAAGACTATTAACTTTCCAAAGAATAACTCATTATTCGTAACAATAAATCAGGTATAATCAACTTTATGAATGAATGAGCAGTGTCTAAGATAAACAATCAACGTTATTACGATTATTACTGTTAAATGAGATATCATTTGAAGCCGAATCGTCAAGAATTCATTCATAAAAGTTCCACTCTTCAAAAGATAATGATTTGTTTATTTATTTATTACTGTTAATCCGATGCAAGCTCATGAAAAATAGTTGCAAGCAAACGTTCAAGAATTTGTTTTCTCCTTTACGGTTTTTGGCCTCCTATAGCGAGACTGCGGCTCAATATGAAATCGTTTTCAATATTCAAAACTGTTTATTTATTGCTTTAAAAGGGTTTTAAATATTTGTTTAGTTTATGGACACAGAATTCGGCGCGTAGCGGTGAAAGCTACGAACTAAAATAAGCGCCAAGAGTCCCAATCTGGAATTAACATGTTTTCACGTCCATTTTTTCTGCGCGATAAATAAATAAACAAATATTTCATATTCTAGCGTATAACAATTACATACCACTGTCGATGAATTCGACTATTGCGAAGCATAATTAATTATCGATTTTCCAAGCGTAATTTGTTTACTTTTCAAATCGCATCTCAAAATATATACCTACATAAGTACTTACGACATTCCGATTTTTTAGCGGCAGTCAGCGTCAGTCAAAGAATTAACATAAAACAAGAAATGGCGTCGTTTATGAAAGCGGTGACATGTCGCGGCATTTTAATGCCAATTTCCAAGAAATACAAATACGCTGTTCCCAGTGCAGCAACGGTCGTAACAAGACATTGTCACGCGACTAAACAAAACGATGAAAGTTACGATGTTATTATAACCGGCGGTGGGATGATTGGAACCACGCTTGCTTGTGCAATAGGTTAGCTATATGTATTATTTACTTGGGATGTCATTGAAAAACTTCGTGACTAACATAACTATTTCCAAACGTCTTCCAAAGCGAATAACCGAAGACTCGAATGCAAAAGCATCCTTTTATTGGAAGGTGGGAAAAAGCTTGAATACAAACCAGAACAGTATTCCAATCGCGTGGTAGCATTAAATCCGCAAACGCGTATGCTACTTTCAAGTATAGGAGCATGGCAGCATATAGAAGCAGCACGATATTGTGCTGTACGAAAGATGCAGGTACCAAAAGAACTTCAAACAAACTCTGGTCCGAAAGCTTCTAATAATGTTACAAATGTTGCAATTAAATATGAAATCATTAGTAGGTATGGGACGCTTCTTCCGATGCCATGATCGAATTCAACGAAGGTAACTTGGCAAATGAAATTGCTTATATAGTCGAGAATGATTTGTTATTACACGCCGTGAACAAGCAATTGGAAGAGAAAGAGAATGTAAATGTGATTTATGCATCGAAAGTTGAAAACATTAAATTACCAAAAGTACAAGGAGACGATGCAGAGGTTCGATTGCAAAATGGCAATAAGTATAAAACCAAACTATTGGTAAGTAGATGCATGTAAAATTTTGAATTTTAAAGTATTAAGAATATTAATAAATATAATTAGGTTTTAATATTAATATTTTAAAATAATATTTGAAAATTACTATTCTGTTTATTAATATATATAAAAAAAAGCTGAATTTATATATTCAGAGTATGAGCCTGAAAGCTTAATTAGCTTATTTATATATATTTAAATAATTAAATTGATTTAATAGTAATAGTAAAAAATTACATAAGTATTTCATCAAAATATTTATAATAATAATCAATTTGGTTCGACATGTACATTGCTCAATTACCGTAGTCTCTAGCGATGCTATCAACTTTGTTAGTTAAATTATCCAAGCTTTTACTAATATTATATAAGCATTTCCTTAATTCAGCACCTAATTCATTTAGCTGTTGATTGTCGCTCGTGGAGGTCATACTATAAAGTCGGCTTAATCTGGAATTACTCGCTTCCGTGGTATTCGTATTGTGCCTGACTCCATTTTGTGCAGACGTACTACGGTGCTTTCTTTCACTTACCAAGCGATACACAGCTTTTATCAAATCTCGCGGCAAACGTTTCTCGCGGGGATCGTTAGGACGAATATGAATCGCGCAATGATGAGGTGGCTGTAAGAGAAGCGCACCTTTTCTGCATGCCTTCATTATTTTATTCGGTGCGTAATCTAGCAGCTTGGAAAATAACATACTTTCCAAGTGCGCTACTAATTCCGCTCTGCGTACTAGTCTGTCTAATCCAGCACATCTTCGCAATTCTTGTATATCTGATACTGCGAGCCCCATCATTAAATTCGTTAATATTACTGTTACTAAAATAACAAAGCTTAAGAGCATTAAGTGTGCTGTACCGGAATATAATATCGATGCGTCCTCATCGAAAAATACATCCTCAAATTCTAATTCCCCGGACATCATTATAATAGTTTTCAACAGTCCGACCAGGGGATTATTAAACGACTTGTAATTCTTATGTAATACACAGAAACCTAAAGAAAACCCTATTATAAGGCACATGTAAGCACCAAGGAATTTAAAGAAATTAATCGACACTTGAGTAAACATTTGTATGTAAAGACCAAACATTGGAAATCTTCCAACCACCATCATTAATTCTATCCAAATCAGCAGAATGCCTAGAGCCGCTGCATGATGCTGCCAGTTTTGAACTGGCGTAATTAGCACTATACTCGACACTAAAACAACGCTCCACTGAAGCCAATTTTCCCATCCCTTGACGTAGCTTGACATACCGTGAGCCATTTGAAAGAATTCCTTACTTGCCAGAGTTACGGTAAACATCAATACTGGCCAAAAGATTACCTTCCTGAGTTTCTCAATGTTCCAAAAATACGTTACAACGATGTACGCTGTAAAAAATGCAACGAAGATGAAATGAAATATTAAACTGCACAAGAAAAATTTACGAATTCTCAGCCATTTTAAGTACAGAAAGCTTTCGCACAAAGGGTGCTTCAGTAGGTGCCTTTGCCCGACCTCTACGAGGCATAGCATTAAATCTGCTTCCCCTCTACCGCCTGGCACCAGTGGTCTAAAGTCTAATCTTATTTCGCAATCGACGTCGCCCAATTCGTGATCGTGTAAAGAAACGGCTTGGTCCAGACGCGAAATAAATCGCGGCAGTACATCCGGTGTCCTGCGCACGATAAAACTTAATGCAGAAACACCGCCCTTTGTTCTGGCAGTAACATCTGCCCCCTTTGATAGTAATATTATCACCGTCGATGAGCTTTCGTTTAACGCCGCAATATGCAAGGGTGTATATCCAAATTTGTCCGCTCTGTTTATTAAACCACCAGCCTTTTAGAACAGAAGGAAAACGAAAGTATATATTGTTAACTTGTTATACGTTCTCAGGGTAATCGTTTTAATCAGTGAATGAACCTGTATCAAAATCTTCACCAGCTCTATTCCTCTGGTAGCCTTTGCAACAGCAGCGTGTAATGGAGTGCGACCGTCGTTGTCTTCTACGTTGATCTTAGCACCAGTACTTATAAGTATATCCATAGTTTCTGCTGCTTGGGACAATGTCGCCAAGTGTATTGGCGTTTGGCCTCTTGAGTTTTTTGCTTCGCACATCGCACCAGCATCTATCAATAATCTTGTGCATTCCGCGCTACCTTCTTCGGCTGCTAAATGTAACGGTGTCGATCTCATAGAGCCAGATTGAACCCTCACGTCTGCTCCGTACCGTAATAATAATTTTGTGCAAGTAACTGAACCCAAGCTAGCCGCAACGTGCAATGGTGTTTCTGTATAAACCTACGCAGCCATTGTTTATTCGATGCAAATGAAAGATTGGATCGTGAATAATAGTTGTAATACCTGTGGATTGTTAGGGCTAGCGCCTGCTTGTAATAAAGCTTCGACACAATCTTCGGCGTTGCTTAGAACAGCATAGTAAAGAGGACTTTTCCCAGACAGTCCGGCATTTACGTCTGCTCGTGATTTTATTAAGCATTTAACGGAAGCAATGTCCCCAGTAGCGGCAGCACAATGTAATGGTGTGCATGTCTTGTTGAAGTCCCACTCGCACGGATTCGCGCCATACTTCAATAATTCTTCTATAATTTTTACCGAAGCAGCACAAGCAGCTAAATGCAACGGCGTCCTGAAAGATCAGTAGATCAGTGTGTCAGAAGCCGATCGTTTCGATAGTTAATTTTATACCTGCCGTCGCTATCTCTAGCCGAAACACTCGCATTTTTGCTCAATAAAGCTTTCACTACTTCTACTTGGCCCAAGAAGCATGATATTAGAAGACAAGTGCTTGGCCATCTCATAAAAAGTTGTGGGACACTTACATTCGTAGTTAATAATGTATGTTGAACACACCTATTAAACAGGAATCGAATTACACTGAGTATAATTGTTACGATTACAAATTTATAGATCATTGTACCCATTTGCAAACGACTGCGTAGCTTTCCGAACGTCACGCGTCACTTCATTACAATCGGCACTTAAAAATTCATCTAAAGCTTTACGCAGCACTTCACCCTGAAGAGTAGAAATCACACCAAGCGCATGTTCTCCTGCTGGAAGATTGGACAGGGCAAAATCAATTTCCTCTTTATTCCACGGTTGTTGATTCGTTATTTGCTTTTCTCTTATATGAAAGGCAACAGATTCATCATTGCTGTCTTCAGAAGTCACACTAATATTTTCTTCTATATCATTCATCCAGATATGCTCATTGTTTCCCTGAAATTACATATCGCGAACAAATAACACACATACAAAACCTTCTTCCCGTAGGTACTTACTGTATCATGAATAACAATAGAGGGTGTTGCTACTGTATCTTCCGTCTTCGGTTCTTCCTGTGAAATGCGACTCCTTAGGAATCTTCTTAAAAGAGGCTTTTTCCTTAGTAACGACATATCTCTTTATATTTCTTCTTTTCCAATCAATATTTAATGATCTAAGAAGTTGCGTTATATACAGCTGTGGTTTTTCTATTTTGAAATACATAAAAATCTGTAACTCTATAATACCTGCATGTTGTGTCCAATATCTAGCTTCACTCTCGAGTGTTTAAAAACTATTTAAGTTGCCTGCATGGTTCAGAAGAGGACCACACATGTTCCTTGGTGTTTATAAAACAGAACTGGCATATATTTAGCACCCACTACTTCCTGGCCTAAGTGTGTAACAAGAGGGAATCCTTCTGCTACAATCTTTCCTTCTCAGAATATTCCTGCTGCTATTAACACTAGAGAACAGTGGAGAATATTCTACGTGCACTTTGCACAATTTCACTTTTAAAACATACTCCTTCGTGTAACTGATAACAACATCCTTTGAGGAAATAAATGTATCTGTGTGTTATTTTTCTTTCTTGATATCATTAATATGTGCACACGGTATAGTTTAAAACCTAAGGAGTCAAATTACTACATATTTTAAATAGTTTTTGCACAAGTTCTTGGACTACAGGTGTATTCACAAGTTACATTCTTTTAATAGAACATATAGTTACTGTGTATACGAAATCGCAAAGCTGAAATGTTAATAATGAACAATTAAATGTATAAGAAAAGATACTATATATATGTAAAACGTAATAAGTTCTGGCAAGGTCAAGTCTAAAGCAGTTTAAAAGACCATTCACTACTTCCACTGAAATGTGGCACAAAACTGAAGTTATTTCCAGACATATCTGCTGGCCTCTTAGGTCTTCCCCTTCCTACAGCATGATACTGGAATCTCTACCTAAAATTGCTCTATTAATCCTCTATTACATTGTTGTTCGCTATCAGGATAGAATAAACTTGGTTGCAATCAATTATTCATATCTTATGGAATATTTATTACAGATTGGAGCAGATGGTGTAAATTCATTGGTACGACAAGCCATGAATACACAATACGTGAAATGGAATTACAATCAATTAGGCGTAGTTGCTACTCTCAAACTATCAGAGGTAATAATTGTATTATTTATTATAAAATTATTGTTCAACTCCTTTTGAAAACGTACTAATTACATTTTTGTTTCAGCCCACAGAAAATACCGTCGCGTGGCAAAGATTTCTACCAACGGGTCCAATAGCTTTGCTTCCAGTAATTTCCGTACTTTTATAAATCAAAGAGAATTCATTAAAGCCCTGTGTTGATGCTTCTGTTTTCATTACAGTTAACAGATTCTCTCAGTTCGCTGGTGTGGTCGTTACCAGTGGAAGAAGCCAGAAGACTTCTAAAAGTCTCAGAAGAAGAGTTTGTCGACAGGATAAACGATGCTTTGTGGAAAGTGTATCCAAAAACTGGTATAGTTGAAACTGGTATGAGGGGACTTCAACAGGTGCTTGAAAGTTTGTCGTTACAAACGGGCGTGATGAGGCAATTACAACCGTCGGTGTCAGCTATCGTAGAAGGATCCCGCGCAGCCTTTCCTTTACAATTTGGTCATTCGGTGTCTTATGTTCGAACAGGAACTGTTTTGATAGGGTAACTAAAGAATTAATAACTAGTGGAAATATATATTATACTGTAATATTTTGTTAACGTGGAATTTATCTTGTACAATACTGCAGATAATGATTTTCATGTGACGTTTTCAGGGATGCAGCACACAGAGTCCATCCATTAGCTGGCCAAGGTGTAAACTTAGGTTTTGGAGATATAACGATATTAGTCCAACTTCTTGCAGAAGCTGTTATAAATGGCGCCTTTCTTGGTGATACGATGTATTTAAAGAAATATGAAACATTAAGGCAACGATACAATGTTCCAACGATGCTCGCTATCGATGCGTTACATCGGTTGTACCAAGGAACAGCCACTCCTGTTGTCCTAGCTAGAAGCTTAGGATTACAATTAACAAATGCGCTTCCAATGATAAAGGTACACCATGGAACAAGAGCTAATACTAACAAGGGAAGATCTCGAACCCGGAAATTCTAAAAATCCTGAAACTTTGTGAATCTGTAGGGGATTTCCTACTAATTACAACACAATTTTTGTTTGATGCCCAAATTTACCCGAAAGGGTTGAAATTAACCCCCGAAAATTCGGCTATTTTCCGATTTTGTGTTATAACTTGAGAACTGTAAGAGATAGAAAAAAAGTTTCAAGACAAAAGTTACTTCTTTTAATTAAATCTATCATTAGGTAAAAAAATTAATAATTTTACAGTTCACGCGTTATAAGACAAATTCGGAAAATAACCGAATTTTCAGGGGTGAATTACACCCTCTTAGCGTGAATTTGGGCAGCAAACAAAAATTGCGTTGTAATCAGGAGGAAATTCCCTACATATTCACAAAGATTCAGAATTTTTTGAATCTCCGGGTTCGGGATCTTCCCTTGTAAAATTAAGTAATATACTCCATTGCATATTAATTGAAGTGGTACAATTTATTTCAGAAAGCGCTGATAGAACATGCGTCTGGTCGAGCAATGCATCAATAATCTTCGTACAGTTGAAAGAAACCTCTACTATTGTGATATACTCTAATTTATAATACACAATTAAGCGCTGTAAATGTAAATATTACTGTATGGTATTGTGATAACATAGGTGTACACTGAAAAAAATTAATATAAAATAAATATTATGTACAATTAATTTCAATTAGTACTGTTATATTTGTAAATCTACAGAATTACAACCATTACAACAAATAAATTTTCTACTTCATGGAAATTACATGTCACAAAAATGTTCTGTAATAGTTTGACAAAAGGCAATAAATTTAATGATTCTCATAGAACGTTCAAGTTCCTTGGCGTGCGCCTTATGCAATGATAATATGAAAAGGTGTCAGAATGTAACGGGAAATCGTAATTTCATGCAAATTTTCCGTCATTCCACGTGGGTAAAGGTTAATAGTGTATGCATGAATACAGGTTAGGTCTGTACAAATATATTTACATCATGTCACTTTTCCCGAGAAACCAAACACTTAGAGGAACATTCGATACAATTAGCTGGATGTTTTTGAAGAAAATGTTCGGAAATTAAAATAATTCTTGACGAATGTAACCTTGGGATAGAGAATTTCGATTATACTTTTGTTATGTACATAGTCAACTGATCTAATAGGTTACTCTCTAGATTTCGAAATTTATGAACAATTTCTGAATCAGAAGGCGCGATTACGTTATATAACATCTGTTTCGCATCTCTATTTGCATATTGTAAAAGATTACCAACCCAGGAAGCATTACAGTTCCGCTCAAAGGTAATTTTGTATTAAGTGACGATTATGCCATAATTGAGGTATTCTTGTAACTAATTCTTAATTTCAGGATTACTGTGCAAAATTGGACAAGAATATCAGCTTTCGATCATAAAGCGATCGACAATGTTTGTGTCTAGAAGATTATTAAAAGCAGCTGCACTTGGAGCAATCGGATTAGGCACCTTGGCATCTTGGAGAGCCAATGAATACGATTTAGGATCTATAGGTATCGTACGGCTGGGACGTGCTGCGGTTACTGTTTTTATAATAGGTAAACATTATAAGAATGAATTGTACGGGAGTGGATTAAATCCAGGTACTCCGGAGTATCTGGATTTAACATCAAAAGTGCACAAATATGGAGCAGACAGGCTGTTAGAGCTCTGCTGCTTCAACAAAGGCGTTTACATAAAAGTAGGTCAACATATCGGTGCACTAGATTATTTATTACCACTGGAATATGTTAGTACTATGAGAGTATTGCATAGTTCTGCGCCTCAATCATCTTTCCAAGATGTCCTCACTGTTCTTAAAGAAGACCTTAAGAAGGATCCGTATGAAATATTTGAATCCATCGATCCGGCGCCTTTAGGTACCGCCAGTTTAGCCCAAGTTCATAAAGCTGTATTGAAGAATGGCAATGTTGTTGCTGTTAAGATTCAACATCGATCTGTCAAAACTAATTCTTATGTGGATATAAAGACTATGTCGGCTTTGGTAAAATTAACGTCGCTAGTGTTTCCCGACTTTAAATTCCAGTGGCTCGTCGATGAAACTAAAAAGAATATTCCTCGAGAATTAGACTTCACGCAGGAAGGGAAAAATGCTGAAAAGATTAGAAAGTTGTTTTCGCACTATCATTGGCTAAAAATACCAAATATATATTGGGAGTTCTCGACGCCGCGTGTTCTGACAATGGAATTCGCGGAAGGAGGTCAAGTTAATGATTTGAAATACATTCAAAACAATCATTTAAATCCATATGAAGTTAGCAGTAAATTAGGCAGGCTTTACAGTCGCATGATATTTGTCGTTGGCTTCGTACACTCCGATCCACACCCTGGTAACGTTTTAGTCAGAAAAAAAGATAACGAAGCTGAGATCGTACTTCTAGATCATGGGTTGTACGCAAATCTTTCCAACGAATTCCGGTGGGAATATTCAAAGCTTTGGTTAGCGATACTAGATGGTGATAAAGCTGCGATGCAGACGCATTGCGCTAAATTAGGCGTCGCAGACTTGTATGGGTTACTGGCTTGTATGATATCGGGTAGATCTTGGAATACAATTATGGCTGGTATACGAAAAACGAAATATAACGTAGAAGAAAAGAAAGAATTTCAAAAGGAAATACCTCATTTATTAACAGAAATTAGTCATGTATTAGATAGGGTGAATAGGCAAATGTTACTAATTCTGAAAACAAATGATCTTGTGCGCTGCATCGAATGTTCTCTGAATACGGAAGCTAGAATGTCAGGAATGATGGAAATGTCAAAATGTTGTATATATTCTGTATATGGAGAGAAACTGAAATCTTGTACGAGTCCATGGTCAAAATGGAAGTTTTCTATAGCTAAACAATGGGCACTTTTCAAGTTGTCTGTATATTACATATATCTAGGAGCATTAAATTTTGATATAAAAGATTCCTTAGACTCTCTTCTAAACGATGAGTTTTATGCTTTTTAACAGAAAGTTTTTTAGGAGAAATATATTTATATTTAAATTTAATATGTTACCAAATTCAATGATGTAATTAAATGTTATTTTGAAAAACAAAATGCATCATAAATTATTTTTGTGGAATAAAATAATTTCAAGGAAAATTGTACGAAATATTGTTGTATAAAATATGCAAATAAATATGTCTGATTTAAGTTTTGCATGCCAACTGACCAAAGTACGAAACGATTGTTTGTATGTTAAGAGGCCTTTATACATAATACGTGGTGTATGCTTTTCTTATCAATTATACAAATGTGTTGTGCAATGACAATACTCAAAGAATGCCATGAAATATTGCATGTACATACAGTGGATTTTGTTGTTTATTTATTACTTAATATGTACAAGAAAGATGCGTATTCTTTGAATACAGACCAAATAGGAACAAAGTATACTTGATTGTTTATTCTATTTAATAAGAAAGAAATATGTATATATAATAAACATGTTACACAAAATTATATTTTCGTTCAACACTTTTTCAACCATTTTATTTTACCAAAAACATTCGAATTGTTAATATTAATTGTTCAACCTCGTAAAAATTCTAGCAAATTATGAATAAATTACGACCTAAATTATAGAACTACAATGAAACACACGAGAGTGTCTATAAAGAAATTCAACAGACTTCGGAACGTATTCGACGTATTAACTGCGTCATTCGTTAGTCATAGAGCGCGTTTTAATACCTCATTGCATCATGATAAAAATAAAGATACCACGTCATACGCGCGTGTTTCCACGTAGGCTATGATGTGGATTAATAAACTATAGATTCAAGGGCAAACATGAATTTCTGTTCAAAATTGTAATAAACTGTATTTATATAAATACAATTTTACACATCGCTACTCCCCGACGTTGCTTCGATCCCTTTATGTTCAAATAATGTATGAGAAATTGTTTTCTTTAAATTACATTGTAATCATTCAATTTTGACGTATTCAATAACAGGTTTTTGCTTTTGAAATAATACAATACGCCGAAAGGAAAGCGTCCTTTCCTTACTGTTGGGTGTATGTATACAACAGTTACTCTGGCCAGCGTTGCCACGTTTCGTGATTTCTACTGCATCATGTATTTTTGCTTCTGTATAATTACATACATATATCTACAATTATGTTACTAATAACCATTTTTCTTCAATACCTGTATTCATAAAAAAAAGCTACACGCTTTAGATATCATTGAAATATACCCACATGAATATTAAACTTAATTCGATGTCATTCTCTGCGCCCTTGGAACTTTTCTAGAATTTACATTTATTTTCATTCTACGGTCATATTAAATGCGTTGTTTTGTAAGTCGTTTATTCTACCGAGAACTTATTCCGACCTGTACTTTAAAATTACTGAAACAACGTTTGCTAAACGTTGCGAAAGTTACAGTAGAAACCTTTAATACACAAAGTTTAAATGCATTAATAATAGATTTACCGCTCACTCTTGAAAATGTGTTAACGTATGTAATACGTTACGTTCAGAAGCAATTGGGAAATTGGGTAGTTTGTTAAAAATAATGAAAGCTATAATATTGATCGAAACGACGCGAAGAAACTTGGCAACGTTGGTATTATCCGCAACGGAAGAACACAGCGTCGCACGAGAAGGCACGCGATTGGTGGGGAGAGTTGACCGCATAGCACCTTCCTACGCTGCAAACTATTTTATAAAATTACCGAATTTTAACGGGATTCGTAAATAAATACAAAATTCATTGCTTAAACTGAAGCCGTTACCTTTGACAGTTGATTAGATAAACGTATTTTTCAAAAGCTTCGCGAAAATCATGTTAATGAACGTTTTTCACGGGGACTATTTTCTATTGATCGCGCGTAAGGATACCACATAGTGGTGAGCGTCGGGGTATATAAAGGCTCCCCAAATGGCGCAGCCCTGGCATTTCCTGAGTCATCTTCGAACGGTGGAGGCTGTATCTTGCTCGACGGTCCGAAGTCTTTTTTCCGTTGTTACCGCGGGGTTTTCTTCCGTCGTTCGACAAGGAACACGAGCCAGATACAGGTTGGTTGGTGTCCCCTTACTTATTCAATACTTAGGTGGAAAAGTTTTAAAAAAAAGCTGTAAGAGAGCGTGTGACTACTATCAAGTTGGTATTAGCCTATTGTTTTCCAAGAAAATCGAAGTCTCAACAGTTCGTGCCATATCTACGTTGAAAAGAATCATCCTAAAGAGACTGAAAGTTAAATTATGGTGGCTACTACGAGGCCTCGAGAGATTGACATCGATAAACCAAGCCACACCGAGCAATTAACAAATTGGATCAGTAGAGTCCGCTGCAAGAAGATCATGTGCCGTCGAAGTCGCAAACGCGATCTGCGCGTCGAGGCAGTGCTCGCTTATTCGCTGTTTAAGGCCGAGCACGAGCTGCGCAGCAAACAATTGTCCAGAATCTCAAAGTGGCAGCAGTTCAAGAAGCAATTTTTGAAGGACGCAGATTATTCGAATTGCGACTTTTATCACGACGCGGACATGAAACACTCGAAATCTTATCAGCACAACAATCCATGGCAAGGGCCTCTGTGCCCGGAGTTGAGCAGTCTAGACAATTTTATGTCAAAGTTGAGCGCGATCAAAGCGCCATTACATCGATGAAGAGCCAAAAACCAAGATGGACGACCAGGTCTGAAAAACCTGGGATTGTGTCTGAGATGATCCACTTTTGAAGAAGATATCGTCAGCAGCTTTGTCATTGAGGATTCTTCGGCGTCAACTTTAACAACAGCTAAATGGAATCCTGCCTCATCCGTGATGCAGTACCTACTGTACCGTGTCGGTACTGCGGGACCTAGAAGTCGCATCACTATCCTGGTGTATATCTGGGTATTTTTTACTTGCAGTCTCACCGTTTGAGATGGCAATGGGACGGGCGGAGGGAGTTGCTGTTCGCAGTGATGCTGGGCGTACCACAGGGGGACGGGGATCCCATGTTCTAGTCTCTACGCCTTCCATCAGTTTGGTTTGTAAACTGTATCGAAACCGATGTATTTCTCTTTGCAATATTTTTGTGAAGTTACCAGTATTCGAAGTACAAAGTCCGTTTAAAGAGAATGTTTAAGGAGCGTTTGATCGGATATTTTTCTACTTTTTCAGAAGTACTACAGTTTCATTGAAACTTAAATGCGCAATTTGTATATAGCGTATGATTCTAAACAAGTTTGTATAGAATATTTTACATAGCTGATAAATTTAATGAAAGTGGTGATTGATTATGTTTGTTATTCAAAGGATCGAGGAACTTCGTTTGTAGATTTTGTACCTTTATGCAAGGCGTTGATTTTTTTTGTAAATAATTGTGATATACAGCAGAAGAGGAGCAGAACAGAAAGAATAAATGTTGAAAAGAAAAATTGGCAATTTCTATCTTGTGATCATTTAATTCACCGTTATTAATGCCGAAAATCCTTTTCAGTCTAGCGTACACCTTACAAAATTCTATCGCACGCAAGAGAACTGCACACTCGTCGTCCAGGCTCTGTTGGTCGCGTCAACGGCGACGTCATTGGCCTGTCCATATAACCATAAGATTGAGATGAGAGGGAGGAGTGGTTGGTGAGAGAGGATAATTAGTATGGGATGGAAAAAGGGGGCAAAGTCTTTGTTTCTAGAAGTTCACGCATCAAGCGTTGCGGCTGAGTTGCACGGCGATCAAGTCACACACAAACACCTTACATTCGCACTATTGTATCTCAACCAAGCATCGGCTAGTCCCAAAGTCATCTGGCGCGTGTGATACGCAGGTCACTGCGACAAGCGACAGCAAACAGCAAAAATCAAGCCCTGTTTGGTGAGCTAATCCCTTATGTCCGTTACCACCTGTGCAAACGTGTTTTCTCAGGTCCAGAAAGGTTTCCCCCGATGCCTTGGGCCATCAAGTAAATGGTATGGGTCGTTCTGCTCATTGACGTACAACGTGAAGTCATCTATGTTGGCCGTCTAGAGCTCTGCCGTATTATCCCGTTTGAATTAGGATAAGAGCGCCCCCGGGAAGGTGTGAAGAGAGTAATGCGTTGCGTTGTCTGTCGAATTGAGACTACCAAGAACAGCCAGAGTTACTCATCGCAAGTAGCACAACTAATTATTATACGAGCATGCGAATATATGAAGGCTCAAATCGAATAGGAAATCGCAACAATTTTATACAAACATTTTACAAGTTGCACTGGGTATATTTCTCGGTATTCTGCCGTCGGATAATTATTTCCACAGATATCAGATCGTTCCTGAATTATTCTCCGCTCCTAGAACAAGAGGATTTCTGTAATATGCTCTACATGAAAGACTAGAATAAGCGCTTAACAAAAGGTATGCAGAAGGTTGTGCGAGCAAAGGATAGAGAGAGGTATCAGTTCACGTTACGGGTTAACCTGACGCAACAAAACGATCAGCACATATTCTTGTCAAGGATCGGTGGGAGGGCCGGGGCGGGGTGGGCATTTTGAGAAAATTTTTTTCTCTGCAGAAAGACATTTGTACAAATGGCTGCGTGGAGAGTTGGCTATCACTTTCAACATCGATAGGAAAGCAGTGGCAACTGGCAGATACTGGCAGCTACGCTTAGACTTCTAAAGTATAACACCTAAATATCTCCAACAATACCATGGAGCAGAATGATGCAATGTTACTTTGAATTGCAAGGAAGTATATACATATATATATATATATATATATTCAACAACGAAAACCCGACATCTTCGAACACAAGCGAAAGTTCTTAATTTCATAATATTATCAGTGACTAAGCTGGGATGCCGTAGAAATTCTGTTCTCACATGCTAAAAAGAGTGGTATCAAGTATTACGAATTTATGAATTTTTTTTAAAATGTTTTCTTGGGGAGATTCTGTTCGGTGTGTCTGTTTTATACCGCAGGAGTACCAGAAACATTCGTTATCTGATGCACGCGCTTAAGCGACAACAGGCAGTCATTTCGGTTGCTGGAGCGTGTCGTGTTCGTGTTACAGAAGGTACATGGTATGCTTAAGGTAGTAGAAAGACGAGAGAGAAAGAGTGGTGGCGTGGGATAGAAGGGGCGGCGGTAAAGATTATGTTTCAGCTAGACTGGCTATAGAGTTGCGGGTAAATCAACTGCGTGCACTTCACTATGTTAAACTATGCACTTTAGAGTTGTAACCGGACCCTGGTGTGTATTCGTGCTGAAAACTTTCATAATGAAAAAAATCGCATTCTGAAAGAGGTAGAAGAAGCATTACGGAGGACAGAGGTAATAGCTTAATACGGATGACCAATTGACGTTATAAGTATCAGACGTGTTTGGGGGGGGGGGGGGATGGGTACGCAATTTTGTTGTGAGCTACAGGACTGATGCTGCATCCTACCAATCGTCACATTGGACGACGCGATCTATATTCGGAGGGGAGGATCGATCCATTCATTTCATACTTAGTAGCAGACAATGTGCTACGGTTTCGGTAACCTGAAGCAAGCATAAAGTGCATTTGTAACTGGCAAGCCCATGGTATCGATGTAAGTCTTTCGAGCCTCATCAAATCGGTTCTATAGATATTCGGGACGACTTGGAGGTATGCTCGTTTGTCAACAAAAGGAATGGAGATAAGAGCATGTTATATATACATATATACATGTACATATACATATATTAACTAAATTGAATTCCTGCTGTAACGGCATTTATCTTCGATAAGGTATTTTAGATTAACCAGGTGATGCATTCTGATATGCTTTCTTAATGTATACTTAAAAGTAGTTCGGATTCGTTTGTTATATTTTCGTATAGTTGCTCGTGATCGATGTCGGAGATGTATATGAAGGGTTCGGGGTGGGGGTGTAAAACAATCTTGGCTTTTTTCCACAGAGGGAGATTCGCTGATGGCCAGTTGCGTGAAGTTGTTTTTTATTGAAAGCCAACCAAAGTACGGTAGCGTTACACTTCCAAATATACGTTTGTAGTATGAAATGACCAGGGCTAGGAGCGTTTGAGTCTTTAACAGTAACGAATGGTCTTTTGGTGTTACCTGTTGGATGGATTTGTGATATTTGCTTCAGAAAATGCAAGATAATTTTCCTGCTGAAGTATGCGTTCTGTAATCAGCAGCCGTTGCTCTACAGGGAAGGCTGTGCTGTGCAATACCTCTGTTATACATGTATGTATTGCTTCAATGAACACTACTTTTATCACACTGTTAGGAAAGCGAAATTGTAGCTAGCAAATCCTTGAAAAGTACTGATAACAAAATACGAATACGCTCGTGTGGATGAGTTCATTTGAAATGAGTATATAACAAATTGCTAAAAAAAAAAAGTTAGTGCCTACTTTAAATGAAAAGTAACAATGTATCGAGAGAGAAAAGCAGGAAAACCGAGATCGCCGGGCTTGTATCAGGTAATAGTTACTGTTATTTTCATCCAGATTTATCATTTAACATAAAGATTTGGTTTTCATAAATCTAATGTGATTGGAAATGTTCGACAAATTGTAAGTGTGAGGTATAATTTTTGCAGATTGTTATCGAGGTTGATTTTTCATTTGGCCAATACAAGTATCTTTGAAAAGAAAGTTTGTGATAAGTGCTAATGTGACAAGATAATTTTTTTTTTTTTAAAGGAACATACGTGACTTATAAAATCTATTGGAAGCAAATTATATAATTACGCTGTATAAGAACATGGACCAAATGACTTCGAATCTTTATGTTCATCAACCGCAGAATTCTTTTTGAAAAACTATAGTTACGTGAGAAAGTTCATCGCTTCGAGTTGAATCTATATGGTGTTGAGTGTATAACAAGTTTTGAGATCCTATCGCAGTGTATTTCCACTCTCCGCGAATGCGCTTCTATGTTAAGTTTGTGATTATGAATGGACAACACGTTGATCGAGAATGCCCAGCAGCTCTAGCTTTGACAGAGTATAAAGTGATGAAATGACGCTTTGGCTTAAGAATCTACAAATAATTGATATGATCTAGGAGTACATTAGAGAAACGGCTTTTAATTGTAGTAAGACTTTGGTGAGTGAGCAAGCGTCCAACGCACATTTTCCTAAAACACTTCTTTAAAACCAGTGATTAGATTTATACATGCCATTAGTTTGTGATTCATGGTAATGCTCGTTGAGTGCTGTGTATTACGCTTTGATGGCTTCTATTGATCTAAATATTTCACATGTGTTCCGTAATTTCTGCTTGTGCAGTTCCATTGTATGCCTATAGAATTGTGTGTAATTTCAAATAAATGCGATACATAGGCGGGTTGGGGAAGGTGGCGGGGCAGGGTCACGAAAATTTCATTTAAATCAGGCACATTCCAAAAAGCATTCAGCGGCGTTAAGCAAGAAAGAACCGAATTTGCAACTGAAGGGAAAAATATGTGGAAATAGTAATGTACTTACCTCTGAGAGAGGCGAAGTTTAAGTCCGAAACAAATACTCCTTGCGTTTCATACGAATACTTTTAAACAAGTAACGGAGAAAAGGAAGGTAAAATGGCAGCTAATAGCGCTGGGAGCTGAATTCGAGTATCCACCAAAGGTACATGGAGTTTTAAAAAATTAGTCTATTTCTAGATATTTCAAATTCTATGATCACCCCTATCTGTTCTACTTAGTCATTCATTGACGCGAGTTGCTTTCGTTTTCCGTGTTTCCCCTTCGGAAAAAGCTAATCAAGTGTTTTAGAAACTGGTTCCCGGTCATGAGTTCGTGCAGATGACGAAGGCGGCGATATGTACACCTTTGGAAGGTCGAGCCGGTCCATAATTCTCTGAAATCCAAAATACATCAATGGCGTGTTTCCGTTTCCAAGAATCTGCTTTATATTGGCGTTCGGTGGTTTGCTGGTGGCTTCTTCGTGGTTTTATCGATCGTTGGATGTCCGGAAAAATATTGTCGGCGGAACGTTGAAGTGCACGGCTTTCCCCCTCCCCCCCTCTCTTCCGTTGGCGAGGAAAAGGCAACTCCTTACCCTGTTCGAAATGGAGGAAGGACTTCGAAGATGATTTCATTCTGTAACTCATGGGAATTTGAGTCGGATATATTTGGATCGTTATTGCGCCCCTTGACGGGATCACAAATCGTCGACGCTTGTTGAACAAAAATCGCTTGAACGACTGCGGGTTTTGCTCTTGGGGTTTTCGACAGGCTTCCACGCGACGAGGTCATCGATTGCAGAGTTCCAGCAAAACAGCCTTATTTACTTACTTAAAAAAGTAAGTTATTCATAACGAAGTACTTACGTATTTTCATTATTCGCGCAGGGAAACTAATAATAAGTTTCTTGTAATTTTCAGATTTTATTGCTAGATTCTGTAATTTTCTAGTATATTTTCTCAAATGCCAGCTGCCCAGTATATTTTTAATACGTTCTTAGTTTGATTGGAAATCGTAAAATGGAATGTCGATACTTTAAATATACATAAATGCGTTACAAAGTATAAAAGGAAATAGGAACGCGGAGAATAATGGAACATCACGAGATTATACAAAAAGATTGGGAGGACTATGAATACTGTAGCAGAGAAATGTATAAAAAAAGAACTAGTGATTCGAGATTTACATTAGGGGGGGAATTGGCGCGAAATCATGGATGAAAGAGAAGGGAGAGTGAGTGAGGATCGTCAGAATATCTGTTATCATGAAAATGGGAGACGTCGTGGAAAGGGATCATCGCAGAAGAGGACTTTACCACTGTTTAGGAGTATGAAGTATTCTAATAGACATCTTTCACATACATACGAGACTCTGTGAAGTAATGCATTTCTTGTGCAGAACTTCATAGGATACAGAGTACACAGTATGTCAGCGCGGGACTTCGTGGGATTCGGAATAGCAGGCTGTCGGCGGGACTTCGCGGGATGCAGAAGAAGAGGATATCGACGCGGGACTTCCGTGGTTGCAGAAGAAGAGGATATCGACGTGGGACTTCCGCGGTTGCAGAAGAAGACATCAACGTGGGACTTTCGCGGTTGCAGAAGAAGATATCGACGCGGGACTTCGCGGATGCAGAAGAAGAGGATATCGACGCTGCTGGACTTCGTAGAATTCCAACGAAATTATTTATTTATTAACAGGGATATAATTTTTTTGCATATAATGTTAGATGAAGTTTTCTGTCATGTGCTTAAAAACGGTTGAGTTGAAATATCGATACCATGCAAATATTACTTACAAGACGTAATATCGGTATGAATTTTCATTTGCAGCCGTTCAAATTTTGTGCAATTTGCAACATTAGATCTTATTTTGTTCATTATGATCAGTCGTTATTTAAAAAAAATTGTTATAAGTTGGGTTTCTGTAAAAAATACACATTGGATAACATGGAGGGACATTGGGCCTAAAAGGAGTCATGGGAGAATATTCAGACACCAAAAGGCGACTTCGCGGGACATCAGGATCAAAAGGCGACATCGCGGGACATCAGGACCAAGAGACGACTTCGCGGGACATCAGGACCAAGAGAAGACGACGGGGGACATCAGGACCAAGAGAAGACGACGGGGGACATCAGGACCAAGAGAAGACGACGGGGGACATCAGGACCAAGAGAAGACGGCGCGGGACATCGGGATCAAAAGACGACATCGGGCGACATCAGGACCAAGAGACGACTTCGCGGGACATCGGGACTAAAAGACGATATCGAAGGACATTCGAATCAAGAGGCCACATCGAGGGGCATCAGAGCATCGGGACCAAGAGGCGACTTTGAGGAACATGGGGACCAAGAGACGACTTTGAGGAACATCGGGACCAAGAGGCGACTTTGAGGAACATCGGGACCAAGAGGCGACTTTTGAGGAACATCGGGACCAAGAGGCGACTTCAAGGGACATCGGGAATAAGAGGCGACATCGAGGGACATCGGGCAAAAGGTGATTTCAAGGGACATCAGGAACAAGACGGCGACATCGAGGGACTTCACTGCAGGGCCAGGAGGCGACTTCGAGGGACATCAGGACCAAGAGGCGACATCGGGGGACAATCAGGACCAAGAGGCGATATCGAGGAACAATCAGGACCAATAAGCGACATCGAGGGACATCAGGACCAGGAGGCGACATCGAGGGACATCAAGGGCCAAGAAGCAACTTCGAGGGACATCAAGGCCAAGAGGCGACCGCGAGGGACACCAGAATTAGGCAGGAAATGACTCCAGGTTTATCCAATAAGATGAACTAATAACATTTCTCATATAGGACATTTTCAACGATATAAAAAAAATTTAATTTCAGTATCCCTTTAATCACGTAGGTAATACATCACTATTATTGAAAAATATTTCCAAGAATACATATTGCACATAAATATTATGAAACTCGACTGTGATCATGAAAATATAATGTATAAATTATGAACACTGTTTAATAAATTTGTATTTTTTTAAAACTCAAGATTTCTAGTCAAACTGTATTTGAAATACATTACAAATAAAAAATACTATGTTATTACACTTGTGTTCTTTTCATGTGTATTTACAAACGTCAGTTGTAATATGAGAAAATACAATAAACGAAATTCTGAATGAATGCTAAATAAAATGTAATATAAAAGTCATTGCCCATCACCTTCGACGCCCACGCGCACGATTGTTAAAAGTTTATAACAAATGATTAGAAATGCGTTAACGCAGAGACCTGAAACGTTTTTATGCTAAGATTGGACTTTATTTAAATTATACACATTAAAAATAAAAAGTAATTCAATAAATATTTATTAGAGCTTTAATCTTTTTATATCTTCTGGGCGGAAATCAATTCTCAAGGAAGCAACGCGTCGGACTTCAGCAGGTGTCAGCCTCCATGCTATTGCATCTGCACCACAATAATCTGCCAATTCTTCTACTTTTTCTACACTCAATATCGTTGCTATCTGCGTCAAGCGTGCAAATGTATCACGCACAGACCACGAAGTAGCGGCAGCTAAGTAACTTGCCAATGATCTTACTTCTTTATCGAGTATAAGACCTCCTGCCTACGTAATTGAAATGAAACGCTACAATAAAATACGATTAAGCGAATGAAAATTATACATACCCTATTAAAAGTGGATTTTAATACAACTTTCTCTAAACGAGCTGTAATTTCGGCAGTGAGAAGACCAATTAAAGCATCATAATTAGACGTCGTTAAACTTCCTTTAAAACTTTGAAGCAAACCTTCTAAATTCATTACCAAAGTTTGTACAAAAGGTTCTTCCGTTTCGTATCGTAATAGATCATCCTGAAATATCCACGGTGTCATTGCGATTGTATTTTGCCTATGCAGACATTATTTCTTGGTTTACCTCATTAACGTGATGATCCACGGATAAAAATGCATCGACCCAAGGAGTAACTCTTGGTTTAACAGCACTTACACGCAACTGTTCTAAGCCATAATCTGTGACAGCTCGTAAAATCGACATAACACTTTTTAAACCGGATAAACAACTGTCGATTTTACCCCGCTCCTTGTTTTGCATGCTGGGAAATGTCCCGTCTATTTCAGCGCCGAGACTCTTACAGAGCGTTTCCACATACTCGATACTTACGTCGGTATTATTTAAATATGCCTATTAAAATTAATAAAAGGGACGATAGATCAATATATCACATCGATTAAATACCGAATAGCTTCGAAATCATCATTTTTACCAAAAACATTAGACGTGCTAGTTCTGTATCTGAAGTCTGTAAACGACCATGTTGTATGCTCGTTTGGAGAGCGCTATAAGCTTGAGCCAAATCCAAATATCCAGCTGGATAGCCTTGTCTCAATCGATTTCGCAATCTATTTGCGAACTCTCCTTCTAATATACCACAAGCCATATTGACCACCGCGCAGACACCGTCTATGCTCCAACTTGACATAGAACGCCTGTGCGAATATAATTTTCACAAAATTAACACGAGGGGAGTAATATACTTTTGTCATTAGCAATGTCCAACAGATATCTTTCGAATACCTTACACATTTCTGCACTATAAAGAAAACATCATCGACCATACTAGACGTTTGTTGATCTTGATCCAAGGTATCCATTCCCAATGCTTTGTTCACGCTTTCCTCAAGGAAGTACCTTTCCAATGCAAGATAAGCGCTTAGAAGCTCTTGCATTCCACGCGCTAAATCGGAATTATTGATTGCATCTTCAAATTCGTGCATTAACTCTTTAAACTGTGCATCGTCTGTTGCGCTAATTTCTATATCATTCTATAATGAAAGTAGAAGTTGAACAATCAGTTCGTAAGGTAAGCCGAAAATCGAAATTACAAAAGGGGAATCTTCCTTACTTTAACTCTTCTTCTCAAGAAGCGAATATATAATTCTGCTCGCGAATGCATTATAGTGATTTCTCCTAATAGCAAATCGAATTCTTTAGGATCTGCCCTTTCGGAACTCACTCTCCGGAGGTGATCATTCACTATTTGCACTTTTTTGGATATACATCTATGCTTCACGAACTCTGCGATAATCTTTTTAACTTGCCTGTTTAGGGAACAAGTCAACAAACCAATAATTTTTTATATCATTTCCAAGTACACGTATTAATAGTTTACCTATCGCATTCCTTTTGTAAAATGGAAATTGTCATTAATAGTCTTCCAGGCCCATAGTACGTTTCGATTATCGGTTGATGTATTTCTACGATCCGAGCGATGCCTTCGAATAATAATGTCATAGTGTCGGCAAAAATCACGGATGTTCTTTTATCATTGCTTTTAATGTCCAGAGCTGCTTTTAGATTCTTTTGCGCTGTTTCGTGTAACTATTGTTGGAAATGTACAGTTACATGAAATTTGTAATATTCAACTGAGACAGTACAATGAGGAACATACGATTACCTTTGTGCATAGGTAGCTACAGAATTTTTTAAGTCCTTCAGAATGCATCCCCAATAAGGGGAATATTTTGAAAAATCTTTCAACAGACGCCAGATCTTCAGACTTTACTGCTTCGTCGAACTTGTGCGTAACCACAGTTCTGAGTTGCAAAGCTGCTTGTTGCAAAGTAATTAGGGAACTGCTAATGCTGGTATGATCCACCGAGATGTCTTCGGCTGTTCTTTCTAATAACTTTTGATCCATCGCCAAATAACGGTGGACATGTGCAGCACCTTGTTCGTAATCTTCATTACGCAGCGCCATGGCTACACCTTCGCTGCATAATTGCAGATCAAGAATGTCATTGACGCGTCTTTGGCATTCGCACACTCTGCTCTGTAAAATAAAATAAGAAAGACGGTGATTGAATGACAACTAGCATATGGTATTTAATAACCAGATATAGCGATTTAACGTACCCTTGCTAAATCTAGTTGTCTTACTTTGGCACTTACGTCCTCCGCTAACTCATTAGTGCGCGCAATCATATTACAAAATTTCTCACCTTCCGTTCGTATCACTACGACATTTGGTAATACTTTGCTTATATTTTGCAGCTTTGCTTCTACATGACATTGTCGTGAAAGTATATTCTCCAGAGTCTTTTCTATCTTAGTCTGCAATTAAACAGATGCAAGAAACACTTGTAAATATGAAAGTGACCGAGAAAAACAGTAGCATTGATTTTAAAAATTCAAAAATACGGAACCTCATCTTCCGATAACTTATCGAGTATTTGTTTCAAATTTTCTTGATTTACAGGCAAATCCATAATATGCATCGTATAAGTAGGCGCAGGATTGACAGGAAAAGTTTGTTATGGTTTGTTCGGGTTTGTTAGATATCGCATTATGGTGTTATCCCAGACGAGATATAGGCATAGGCGTCGACAAACTATAGTGGGATAGACCCACTGATATATATAAGTACTATCAATGATGTGAAGCCACGAGTCAAAAGTGAAGCAAAGATAACCGTTTGGTTATCTTTATAACGGGCAAAAGTGACGTCACTTGTGGGCAAAAGATAATTCATAAAAAATTAAACAAAAAAAAAATTAAAACCGACTTCAAAAAAATAAAATTGCACTAAAAAGTAAAAAATAATTTTTTCCCTTATTTAATCTACGACTCTCATATTTTTTAAGTCGGTGCCAGATTTACACAGTGCAAATGATGAGGCACCGACTTAAAAAATGTGAGAGTCGTAGATTAAATAAGGGAAAAAATCATTTTTTACTTTTTAGTGCAATTTTATTTTTTTGAAGTCGGTTTTAAATTTTTTATTTTTAACTTTTTAGTTTTATATATATTGACACAACATTCTGAGGAGATATGCGCGTACGTACATAAAATAATAATAATTAGGTGACAATAGTCTTTAGTATTAACCAGAACTGGCAAAATATTGGGCCAGTGTTGATGCAGTGTAGGATGGGACCACCGGGGCATCGCCCTCTTTCGAATAAAAAAAGATCATTAAAATCGGTCCACATGCTGAGGAGTTATGCGGGGACAAACATAAAAAAAAATATACACGGGTCGAATCTATAACCTCCTCCTGTTTGAAGTCGGTTAAAAATGGTCTAACGACCATATATACAAGTGAGGTTATATCTTTTTCTGTGAATAATTTTGGAATAATTATTAATAATGGTGCAAACATTTTGTATAAAGAATTACAAAAGCAATGATTAAATCGCATTTACGTAAATATTTATACATTGCTGGAACTTCCATCACTACTTTGCCCACATGTGACGTCACCTAAATGATTTTATCTTTGCGTCAAGGCAGTTATCTGGAGTACTAAGATACACTAACATAGACCTGCGTCAGTCAATGCAGGCGGGCAGTCCACCAACGCTCTCTATAGGCAATCATGAAATTCAGAAACGGCGGATCATTTAAGTTTAGCAATTTAATGGAGATATAAATAAAGAAAAATGAAATATTTCCAATACATGTTTGTTACTTTAACCCTTTCTGGTTACGCACACGCAAATCCTTACCCACTCGTGTTCTAATAATGATTAAGACTGAATTAAGAGAAGAATTTCTTATGTACCCAGAAATCATATTTAAAACGTTGCTACGCGGACGTTGATAAACTATTCTCGCCCTTTTCCATCGTTTAATTTGTATGCTCGTTATAAAATGAATCGGAACGAAAGAAGTAAAAGTTTCGATCAGTAATGTTGATGAACGTCGGTATAAGTGAGAATTCACCAATGACAACGCCTCTAAAGCGTTCCACACATGCATCGCATGATCGCAACGGCCCACGCATCGCGCGTGGTTTCTATAGGAAGTGGAGTTCTTTTCGCGCATCTTACGCGTTTTCCTGAAGGAAAATGGCTACCAGCTGTCATTTAATTGGGAAGTGTGGCTTCTAAAGTGACACAGGATCCTGTAAAAACTCGGTTGGACGCGTTGCAAGACTGTCTGGCGCGATGCAATTACATAACGTTGAAATCGTTTGGTAGTTCGACGCCACTTCTCATCTCGATGCGGAACCCGTGAAACCTTCCACAGTGCCATGAAATTCTATTCCGCTCTACTGTTTACAGTTTTTATTTTTCGGGAAACGCATCAGGACTAACGCGTCAACGCTAGCTTTCACGGTCTTCTGATAATTCAACCGTCGAGACGCGACGGTTCCACTAGACAATCGCCGCCGACAATTTTAACCGTGCTACGTATTAAGGGCCAGAAACTTTTTTCACTTCACTCGCGTTATTACTCCGGGAGCGCATTAATTGCAAACACGGTAAAATATCGTTCAACAGCATTAGTTATTTCTCTCTATTTAGTTCATGTAAACATTACTCTTAGTTGTCAAATATTTCTGCGCGTCGGGCTTGTGCGCGTACTTTCCTTAGCATTTCAACGTAAGTTCCTGTATTATTTCAGAGGAGCAGTATGGGTTCCAGTCAACAGTTCTCTCTTAGATGGAATAATTATTTAAAGCACATTACCTGCGCCTTCGACACATTAAGGACAGAAGAAGATCTGGTTGACGTGACGTTGAGTTGCGAAGGGAAGAGAATAAGAGCGCACAAAATGCTCTTATCCGCCTGTAGTACATACTTCAGAGATTTATTTAAGGTAAATTCATGAAGGCGCAGCGACAAACTTATCGCCACTCGTTTTTATCGCAATTAATCACAATTTATCACATACTATAAACCTTTTTGTCCTTTAAATCATCGTAGGAGAATCCATGTCAGCATCCCGTCATAATATTCCGTAACGTAAAGTTCGATGACTTGGCTGCGTTAGTCGACTTCATGTACCAAGGCGAAGTGAATGTTGTTCAAGAGCAACTGGCCAGTTTCCTAACAACTGCCGAGCTGTTGGCAGTTCAGGGTCTCACCGATGGTACTGGAAAGGACAACGACAGCCTAGTCGAGGTATGTTATCTAAGATTGTTATAAGTTACCCGTAATTCGACAAATAATCTGTTTTAAGTACCCTTCGAACTGTGTTTCAGGATGACATAGATATCCCCAATGAACCTGAAATTCAACTTCAGAATACATCTAGTAAAACAACAGCAGAAAATAAGAGAAACAAATCACCTTCGTCACCGATGCCTTACCATGCCAGCGACTTGCAACCCGACGCTCCGCCAAGCAAACGACGAAAATGTAGAGAGAATGCACACACGAACGCGGATAAGGCTGTAAGTAATGCCTTATCCGCAAAAGACTCCGACAACAAAACATCAGAAAATCAGACGACGTCTGGCTCGGATCCCGTCGAAATAATCCCTCTGATGCCGAATTTGAAACTGGAAATGCCTGAATATTTAGTACAAGACGGAAGTAGCTGTAGTTACGAGGAGCAAAGTTTAGGGGACAGTTCGCTAAATAAAATTGGTATAGAAGACACGTCATCTAACACTCCCGACCATGACCAAAAGCCAGATATTAGTCAAACGTTTTATTCGAGTAGTCAGTCCGCTACAGATAATTTGGATCTTAAACATCAGGCGGCGGATGTTGGTAAGAGTTAACGATATCATACCGACATGTTCCTATTCATAGATATGTATAAACAGTTAGATATATCGGATGATTTTCTGTTTTAATTAGGACACTTGCTTTCGAAACCTAGCACATCTGGGGAAAGGTTAACACAAGAAGCAGTCCAGGGTAAGTGTTTCTTTTCTAACATTTACCTTACGTTTGTATAATACAAGACTCTGTGCATTGCCATATCTTTTAAAGTGCAAAAGAATACTGTTGCTAAACAGAGCTGTAAAGAAGGATATAATTATTGCAACGAAACGCGCGAAGAATAAGAAATTTTTTTATGAAAAATCTAACATTTCTCTCGATCAAGGCAAAAGACATGGCATCGCGGACAGCTTTGTAGTTTTGTACTCATGTGTCACGCACACCAGGTGTGCTCTTTATTGATTCGGAAAATATCACGCGAATCGTTGCTGAGCGATACAATTTACTCGCGTTTCTTCTCGTTGTAAAATCGCCGGAGATATCAACACGCGGTCTTTGAAATACGTTCTCTTAACGTGGGTACAAAACACTTTTTATACATATTTTTATATATATCTTTAATTAACGGTCAGATTAATTCTGTCGAGGTTTCATGACAATATTACGCAGAGTAGGAGGGTAATTGATTTCTTTATTTGCTTCGAGGGGATAGTTGCGTAAATTTCTAATACTACAAATTACATGAGAATTCAAAAGTAGCATGTACAGCTCTGTACGGTTTTCACACACACAAAATTCTTTAGCGAAACGTTGACAAAGTTAAAGGGTCGACACTGTCGTTTCGTAATGAGCAAGCTCAAAAGGAGTAAACAGGATTCACTTACAGTTTCTAAACTCGATCGATAGAGAAGAGAAAATAGAGAACTTTGCAAAGAAATCCATTCGTTCGAAAGTCTTAGGTTCTACTGAATACCAGGCTTGATTGGACCTTAGGTCCAAGCTATAAAATTCGTCTGTTTCATTTTGGTATTTGGTTTTTTCAATACTTGTGGAAACGTCACGATCGTTTTATTAATACGATCGCGTGGCGAAACACAGACGCAAATGTTTTACGAGTCTTTCGGAGAAATGCATTTCCTCCTGTTATAGAAAATTACTACAATATATTTCTATTAATCGTTTAACTGTACTATAGCATACAGAGTGCATGTTGTTTTTTTTTTTTTTTGGATATAAATGTATGGTATAGGCACTCGGGTGTAGGTTGAACTGTAGTTACTATGTAGTAAGCATTGCCAAGTGCTGTATGTGTGCCGACAATCATCAACATTCCTTTAATAACTCGAACAAAGTCACCACTATATTCCTTATTTATGCGCACTAACTGTAAGCATACCTTTTTGTGTATACACTAAAATACCTTTCAACGCTGGTATGAGGTAACTTCTTTATATCGTAGGACTGTACAGGACGTTGACGCGCGTGTGTGTAGCAAGTATCATACATGCCAATTTACTTGCATGCAAAGTTAATCTTAAACTCGCTGAGCATTCCGTTGCCCTCTGCGCCGATGCTGTCATTAACTGAATTCTCGCCGGTCGCGGGGTCGGCAATTATATTTCGGAACGGTCGCCGGTCAATTGGAAAAGCTATTACACCCGTGACGCGTCTGACAATAATTGGCAGTTAAGATTAACTTGCAAACTAGTAATCAGGTTGTTGTAAAGAATACTTCGTAGCCTTGTGAAACAACTAATTTGAAGTAGTAACGGGTGATGGTGCTGGTGATAGTGGCATGTAAAGGATCTTTTTCCACACTTTAATATCTCACTACTTTTATCTTTTCTTTCCGTTATACATCGTAAAGTTGATGAGTCAACATGGGTGCGTGGGATTCCGATGTTTAGGTCGAATCGATATGCCTTTAGAACTCGAGAGAAATCGAGGCAACGCTTTCTTCTGTACGTTTACGGTATATTTCCCTTGAACAAACTTGCAATTGTCTACGCACGGGCATAGATGTTACTTCGCCGTGACGTAACGTTCGCCGTATCATTGCGCGATAATCTTAAAACGCGACCCGATCCGAAATACGTTTGGTGCCTCTAGTGTGCAATCTCAACAGGTAGGTAAGCAAGCAAGAATATCTTTACGTTCACCGTTTCACCGTTTAAGCAGGAGCATGAATATACGATAATACGTGACACTTGCTGCGAGCGCGAGTCTATCGAGAAGTGATAGAGCACCGATAGCTACACCATTCCGCGCAATGATCAAGATACCGAAACAAGGGCTCTCGAACACATCTCTGTTTAATTCCCTCCGACTTACATGCGAGAATAACAAAGACTGTACGCCGAAATACTCACGACTGTACGCTATTGAACGCGATTGAAAGGACTGCTCGACAATTGCGAGTGTTGTGCGCGCACCTGCGCGCGCGCGCGTGTGTGTGTGTGTGCGGAGCGTGGAATTAGTCTCCTTTGCTCGCTGTACGCGCGGGAACGTAACCCACCGTGAGACCACGTGAATTGTAATCGCAAGTCGATGCATCGGCCTCCAGCAGGTTGACGGTAACGTGCCGAATCGAGGGATGCTTCTGCCATAGACGCTGGAAATCAGTAGCCGAAGCAGGCACGATCGTTCCTCGGGCCGTTTAAAGCTTTAAAGTTGATTTGCACACCGAGACGACAAGGCACGCTTCGGTTCGACATCCGTGGAGATGTTGGCGGCAAGTGTTGTCTAGCGTTCACGTAAAGAGCAGAGTTGCAACGCAACACACGTGCCCGGAGAGGACGTAGGAAGAAACTGTAACTTCCGAGATGATCCAGCAGAGACATCGCGTCGAAGCGAGAGGAGCGATGGGTTTACCGATGGCCGAAGAGACGGAGAACTGTAATTCATCGATGTGACGAGGATTCGGTTTTAATCGGATGGAGAAAGATTCGCGATCTAATGCACGATAAGTGTCGACTTGTTGCCAGGCTGCGTCGCAAAAAAAAAAAAAAGAGTAAAGCGGGAATGGGGGTGGGAGGGGCGAGCGGGTGAGAAGGAAAGCGAAAAGGCCGGAGGATTAAACGATTAAACGATTTTCGTGATTTCGAGGCGGAGCAAAGTGTTCGATCCGTGAAACCGAAGAGAAACGGAATGAGAGGAAAGAGAAAGGATGAATTCGGCTAGCACCTGGCAATGCTATATTTCCATCTAAACACACGCATATACGTACGAAAAGATATATCGTGGGTATATTGGTGTCGCTGAAATACTTTAGACTGGCTTTCACCTTTCACGGCTACGGGATTGGTTGGTGCTGGGATTGGTCGTTAAAAAAAAAAAAAAAAAACAAACATTTGTTTACTAATGGTTGCCTGCATGTGGACATATACTTAAGAATTGACTAACCGAAAGTGTTTGGCCAATGTGTTTTCTCCAGGAGGGATTACGTACGTATCTGGTCAGCCGCATAGCCTCAGCAAAGCAAACGGCCACGGAAAAGTATGTGTACACTGCAAGCAGCGCGGAATGGTCACATCACGTGGAAAGCTCAGGCAGACGCGCTTCAAATGTTGGCCCTGCAATGCCTGTTTGTGCCGCTGGCCATGTTTCGTCGATTTTCACAAAATGCGCGCCATCCCGCACATCCCGCCCCCATAGCACCAACTCGCCCCCTCCGGCCGCCCCGAGTTAATATCGCTACTCAACTAATAACGCCCCTGTGCTTCTCGATCTTTCGTGTTTCACGTCTACGACCACAGACAGAAACAAAGAGCAACGCGAACCGAAACACTGAGGATACAGCGAGAGAGAAAGTGAGGGGAATAGAGAAAGAATTGGAGGAGTCAACGAGTCAACGAGTGAGGGAGAAGGTTGGGGAGGAAACCGTTTCATGCTCTGGTATCACCTGTAACTCATACGGGAAACCACGATTATCTACTATCCTTTTCTTTCGTTTTTCTTTCCTTTTCTTACATCTTTTCTTTTCTTCTCCTTGCGCGATCGTTGGTAATTTTGTAATTCTGCCTTCGTTCTCCTTCCAATGGCAATCTTTCTCACGTGCATCGTCATCGGTGGATCGCACACTGGGTTATCGTGCGCAACCTATCTTTAGGTTTGTGAAGCTGGAACTTCCAAGTGCGAATTTTTTATAAAATAGAAACACTCTTCGTTTGTCAACATTTGTCCAAACATAATTTTCGTTTGTCCACCTTTCAAGAAAAAGTTATGACGAAATTAAAAAGTGAGTCAAAAGTTACAGGGCCATCCCGAAGTTTTTCCCCATCCAAATCATTCAAGTATGTAAATAGTTTGAAGGAAATGCGGCGAAGTTTCTTCGTAAAGATTATTGCTCATTTGTTTTAGTTTCTTTATAACTCTCCGTTGCAGGGTGGACAAACGTGGAGAAATCGTGGACAATGAAATCCCACTTAAAACTCAATGAGAAATCTTCACGGGGTTGATGATAACAAATTTCTTAATTCGGTCATAATTTTTTTTTTCTTTTTTTTTGAAGGGTGGACAAACGAAACTTTGTTTGGACAAATGCGGACAAACGAGGATTGCTTCTATTTTATAAAAATTTGCACTTGGGAGTGCAAATTTTTCCCGCCTTCTCCTTTAGGGAAACACGATCGGATGTGACGCGTATTATTATTCCTGTTTAAACTAGAGAGGTTTAGGCGCTGGTTCGTAGAGAAAGCAAGGGCCGGAGTCCCGTTCAAAGCGTATCGTACTTTTATAATTTAACGTTAGTTGCAAATTTAGCGTTTATTTATACCCCGCGTTAATTGTAAATTGTCGGTTAGATTAGATATTAGATGACGCAGAAATTACGGCGAATCGCCCGGTAAGGGACATTCACTCGGGCCACGTTTCTGTACTTTTGTACTTTTTATGTCTGGAGCATTTGTCGCTTTCGATAGTCTTATCGCACGCACGCGCTAGGATAATGCCGAAAGATCGTTATTTAACTTAAATCTCGACTCTATACGTAAGACTGCGACGAGGTAAACTCGTTACCCAATTAAATCATTTTACTCTAATATTTTACGCCCCATCGCCAGGAATACTTATAATCTTACAAATACTCGGTACCTTTCCCTGTACAGTGATATGTGTTTCGCCCTCCTTTTACAACGCGCGCGTTTCACGCATTCGTTCACACTGATTTCTCGATCGCTCCTTTATCATCGTTCTTCATTTCGATTTGTATATCGGTACCTATATATTTCACAGAATACTGACACCATTAATCACTCGTCGCGTGATACTTTACACGTTTTTTGCCTTCATTATACCACGCGAAGTATGAATCGACTACCGAACGAAAAGTATTCCCATGGTCACGCGTAACCACGCGGCCGCGAAACTCGCCTTATAAAAATCATGCGTTCTTCATCGTTGTTGTTGTCGTTTAGCGCTCCGAAGATCTCGTAGAATTAAGTTCGCTAATGTTATATCGAGTCGAACGAACGCTTCTTGTACTTGTATGTATCCCATGGACCCTTCGCCGTAGGACGAAGGACGGTGCGTATCGTGCTTCCGATACGAACACTCATAGACTGACACCCATGACTGCAAATAATATTTTAAAAGTCGACTGAAGCTTTCCGATAGCGTAGTTCTTCTATTTTATTTTATTTTTTTTAAATCCAGCTACTCGCTTTTACGGTTCGTTGCGATCCACGAAGACCGAAAATTCGATGGGATTAAACGCCGTCCAGTCTGTTCTCTTCCTAATATTCGCGACAGGTCGGACATCGGGTCGGTGGCGACTGCAGCGTGAAACGTTGTAAGAAACTCGACTCGACGATCGGCTTCGCAAAGCAACTTGTTAAATAAATACGAAGCTTCTAATAAAACGAACCGCACCGATTGTAATTGACGAGAGACCTTACCTTTCTTGACAGCCATGTTGCGAGAGCGATCCTTCAGAAAGCACATACTAACGAGCAAGCGGATAGAGGTGGGAATAGTATCGCGAGTCTCGACCACCGAAACGTACGGCCGCGTTGGCACCCTCGATTGTATTTCAACAGCCTGGGAACTTAGCGAGCTTGAACCTCCTTTCAGTGGTGTCGTATGCCCTCTGTCTCTCTGTTTGGTCTGATCGGACTTATTCTACTAAGCTTGCGCTTTTTACGCACGACACGCAAACGACTACACCAAGAGCCGCGAGAGAAACCATACGATCCACTGCACTCGTATCGTTCAACAGTGAAAACCGCTTGTCGATCGTCTCGATCTGTGAAAATTCCGCGAGCAACGTTACCAAAATTTTCCGATCGCGTGGGAGAAATTCAAGATCCCTGACACGATAGAAAGCGGATGGAGCGTGGCCAGTCGCGCTATCGCCTGAAGAATCGCCTGCTAGAGACATAGAGATTCTACGGAAAGACCCGCGAGAGGCTGGAGGCGGTGGAGAATTTGGCGAACGCGAGAGACAAGCGCAAGCTATTGAACGGTATCGTGCGATACGGTAGGAAGGCCCGAAAACAATATCCATGCTTGGCCGTGGACACGTAGTGTTGTGTGGTTAATATAGAGGTGATCTTGTGTGTTTGTGTTTATTTGTAGAGCGAGCAGGAGATACCGCTGGGGGCGGGGGTGGCAGCGGCGGTGCTGCGATCGCGGACCTCGTCTCGGACGATGACTGCGGTCAGTCCACGGACACAGAATTGTTGTTTCGCTGTAGAATTTGTTGGAAGGGTTTCAAGCATCCGATGTCGTTGACACTGCACAAGGACTTGCACACAGGGCAAACCAGGTGTCCGATTTGTCAGCGCATCTTCAGTCGAAGTTACGACATGAAGGCGCATTTGCTGCGCATCCACAAGTGCACGTTCAGTGTCGACGCTAAGTTGAACTTTCAAAAGTAATCGAGCGTAGCACAGCAATCGCGAGAACGTTGTACGGAATTCTATCCGCGACCACGCGTCTACAGACTCCGATCTCTTCGTTTTCTATCCCTATGCGTACTATCTTTTACTTATTAATTAGTAGCATTTACGTTTTACCTATCTAAACCCGTGAATGGTTCCGCGAGGCGTTCACGCTAAACGACTAAGATACTCGCCTGGGCGCGTTGTTACTCGATAGGATCGAAGTCAGCATCGTCCCTATACTCGTTCAATAGACTGATGTCAGAAGACTCGAACAAGGTGCCATCGACGAAAGATGACGCGATAAAACGTAAAGTTCCTCAGAAAGAAACGTATATAGAAATTAAGCGACTCAAAGAATCGAGACGTCTTTGCCGTGCCCTTATGAGATAAGGTTACGCATCGAGCGTTGTTAGTTTTCGTTTTTCTGCGTATCTTGCATCGAAACGATTATTAGTTCCCCCGAGAATCATGTACATATAAGCGAGGTCAGCGTCGCGTGTAGATCGTGGTAAAGATATAGCGAAGCCGTAAATTCAGTCGTAGATTCGGCCAGAAATACTTTCCCGCTACTTCTACCCCGTTCCATTCCCATTACCGAAAACAGAACGAAATGTGAGACGATCCCAAACGAGCCTCTGCTTCTCACGTTGCAACGTTCTTTTCAATGTCCCCGCCCCGGTGTCTGGAAACCAGTTTACTTCAACGCCTGAACGATTCGGCCCGCTTCCCTATTTCTCTTCCACTGGCTCTGCATGCGTGGCCAGCGAAATAGGGAAGTGGGTCAGCCCAGTGAACCGTTCAAGCGTGCACCGTCGAGTGCCGGGAGAAGGACACTGACAAAAACGTGGGGAAAATAAACACGAGCTTCGGTAGAGTCTTAAGGAGCGTGTATCTCACCTTTCGTTCACTTCCCTCTCCTCTCGATCCCATTGACTAATGCACGGAACTCCGTCTGCCGAATTTATCAGTTCAAGAGGCCTGCCCTTGCGCTTGAAATACATTTACTACGTTGACACCTGGCTGACTTTACGACTTCTCTGCACGCCTACCTACCGAGTATACGCGGTTGACGGAATCGCGGCTATTGTCGGTGCCCTGAATTTGTTCACTTTTACGTTTACACGTTGATACGTCGTATCTATTTATAATTAACGTTTTACATTATTACAGGATGTTTGTATACGATTCGCTAGGCAGAGACCACAGAGTCTCGAAGGATATGTTTGATATTCGAACTATTGTTAGGAGATTCTAATAAAACTGTCCGAAAAAATGCATTCTTTTTTTGTTTCACTCGCAATACGCGAAAGGTGTTTTAAACACGGGCGTCGGTTGATTGATCGGATCGGCACCCCGCGTAGGTCTTGAGTATCCGCGAGCTTCTCGTGGTCCCCGGTGTCCCGCGAGGAAACTCTTCTCTTTTTTCCTTTGGCTGAAGGCTTCATTGAACGTGCTTGTGGGGATTTCGCTCGCAGCGGTTACACCGTACACGACGACAGCAGAGCATACACACACCCGAACACAAATCACGTTCTGCGGAGGTGGCGAGCACGCGCGGAAAGGTGATTCTTCGCGTATAGTCGCGGGCTTTAAGCGAAGAATCGCCTTGCCTCCTCGCATCCTGTGATACCATCCCCCGGTCCCTTGATCTGCACCGAGAGACATTCAAGTTTCACGCGTTTCCAAGGCGAAGGCCAAGACGTGCCACGGCCGTTTAAATTCTACCGAGGCCGGTTGCAACTTCTCTCTCGATGCTACACGGTTCGAAATCGGCTAAAATCCAACACTGAAAGACAGTGGCCAAGCAACCAGCAAAGGCATAGAAACTAGAATCTCTCGCTCGAGATTCCAGGCATACGGCAAACGACGAAACTGTATCACATAAGTATGAAGCTGTCCGTGTGTGTATGGGAACACTTTGGATTGTGTGCGCAGAACCAAAGTACGACCCTACGCCTATTGGGAATCAACAACCTCTTCACGAGCATCAGGAGCAACATGTTCAGCAGCAACAACCGCAACAACCGCAACAACACCAACAACAGCAACTGCTGCAAATGGTGACCTTCGGCCACGAAAAGCCGAGGCGCAGGACTAAGCAGGGCGGGAACGGTCGCTGGGTTTGCGATGTCTGTGGCCGAACGTACAATCGCGGAGACTCCTTAGCTCATCACCGTAGCATACACAGGGGTGACACCGTTTGTCCCATCTGTCATTCTGTTTTCACCCGAAAGTACACGATGCGTTGCCACATGCTGAACGTACACGGCGCTGTCGCGAGGTACCGCGGGTCGAGGTTGTCCGCGAGAATCTCGCCCCGCGCCCAGAATTTCCGCCGGCAAAGTGGTCCGCCGAGCTCGGACGATTCGGGCGAGGATGTCGAGACAGTGGACCCGGGGGCGGATTTGGAGGCTTGGCGGCCCTAGGCTGACAAGCGTCTGCCGCCCTTTCTGTCAAATACATAACGAGTAGGTATAGCATGACATAGAAATTCCGCGCACTTTTCGGTCGTACTTTTGTAATTTTGTAATTTTATCATTATATCATTTTGTAGCGAGGTTCCTTCATTCACGGACTGAATTTTTTACGTCCTTATGGTTTGCTTTGGGAAACGAAAGAGGCGGGGGTGGACGATCCGTAATCGGGAACAGTTATTGCCAAGTGGAATAGGAGTTAAATAATACTGCAGACGGACGACATATCAAACAGATCATTATTTTTACTAAAGTTCATTCCATTTTTACTCTGTGATGTACGCAGATGTTTGAGAGGGGAAAGAGCCGAGAACGACGTTAGATTAATGCCTTTCATGCTCCTGAATTCGGTTAATCGAAATATCGGGTGCAAGCTCCTCCCGCGCTACCGATACTTTTCACTTCGAAAGCCGAGCTCCGCCAAATTATAGCGTAAGAATAACGACGAGAAGGAGTTTTCTCGCGGAGTATAAGGATTACGTAATTTGTTAACACAAAGGATACACCTATATATTTTGTCCCATAACCGACGAATCGCCGCTTTTGCTCTTGTACTTACATCAACTGAAAATAAAGACAACGTAGAAGATGTTTTGTGTTTTTCGTCCAAGGACGCTAGGCGTTACTCGCAACGATTCGCGGTTGCCGCTGAATCATTTCAACTCCGCATGGCACACCCACGCTCGCATATGAAAGTTATACGCGTCCGACCAGGCGTGGACTGGTGAAAAGGAATACATGATTGTCGGTTCACTGCACACGACAGGCGTTTCGACAAAGTGTTTTTGCGATTCACAGAGAGCACAGTTTCTCGTGTACCGCGCGTAAAGGTAAACGCAACGGTAAACGGTCACGTAGCCGCGTACGTGATCGCCGTAATTAGAAGATGCTTGCTTTGTGACTTTAAATTGCATCTCTAACTGCAACCGATCGACACCATCAAAGCTAGGACCTCTGATTACTCTTGTGCATGAATGTTGAACAGTTTTGTTGTACGTACATACGTTGTTTTGTTGTCGTTCAAACGTTGTCTCCACAGTACACAGTAGCATGATTGCTCCAGCAGTTTACGACTTGCGTGTTCATCACCCTCGTGGTTGCTCTTCTCTGTACAAACTCATCGTGTGTGCTGCCTTTTATTGCCGCTCGTCTCCTCGTATCGCTGATAGTTAGACGGAGACGCAGTAGTGAGCGATTGTGTGCAAAAGTAGATAGCGCGCGTGAGAGAGGGAGAGAAAGCTAGGAAGAATGGGAGGAAGGGAGAGAGAGAGAGAGAGAGAGAGAGAGGGAGAGAGCATTGAACGAATTAACGAGGAAACGTTGAGAAAAATTGCGTGCGGTTTTGTTGTAACGTCTGTCGATGGACATAGTTTTCGTTCTCTAACGATCGTTCGATGAAAGATAGAGAGGGAGAGAGAGAAAGAGAGAGAGAGAGAGTACAACGTGTATATAATAGTTGAATACGTAGATACCTACCTACGTCGCGTTTCGACGGCGATACGCGGTAAAAGGATGACGATCAGAGAGTAAGATGAGCAAGGTAGAGAGAATGAGAGACACACGATACCGATCGATCGGGATCGATATCGGGAACGGGCGCACGCACTACCATGAACGTGTTTATATCTGATTTAGATTCTCGTACGGTGGTCATCGAACAGCCGTCGCATTCGTGCAAAATCTGCGGTAAAACGTTTTGGAATCGGGACTCGATGTACAAACACATGAACATGCACAAAGGAACGACACAGTGTCCGGTGTGCCATAAAGTGCTGAGCCGTACTACCCACATGAAGCGACACTTAAAAAATCGGCACGGCTGGCTGGGCGTCGGGACGACCGCCGCCGCAGCAGCAGCCGCAGTCGCGAACGCCACAGCCGCAGCTGCAGCCGCCGTCGCAACTGCAACCGCAACCGCCACCGCGGCGACCACAACCGTCGTCACCGGCGTCACCGGTGCCACCGGCCCCACCGCCGTGGCCGCGGCCGATGCCTCCGCCTCCGCCACAACCTCCGCCCCGACGCCAATATCCGTCTCCTCCACCGCGATCGCACGGCAAAACGCCGACAGTCCCACCAACGTCCTCGAACCCGCCACCACTTATACCACTATACGTATCAGGGAGAGCAGCGTCGAACGAATCACCTCTAGTCCTATTCCTTAGTGCGAGCATATCTTGTCCAACGTAGAACACCCGTCGACGTAAGAGGGGATAGACCGGATAACCGATCACCGATACCGAAATCATCCCACCTCCACCACCCACGCACGCGAACCCCTTACGCTTTTACTTTCCACAACACGGTGCCCCTCCCTCGTCTTACTATTCGTCAGGCCAATCAATTTCAAGCTCGCCGCGCGGGACTAATCATTATCGATTGCTTTCTCCCCCTTTCAATTGTATATAATACTTGTATTTATTCATCGCTCCCGGGAGTTAGAGAGCGTTCTCCGAACATTGTACCTACGACGATCCGTGCTACGGTGCTTTATGGTAATGGACCTCGTGTCTGTTTTCCTTCCAGTCCCAGCGACTGGAATCGCAAAGTCGTTTTTTCCAAGCAACGAATCGTAGCCGCGCGTGTAGCCCTCAGACGGGACGAATATCGTAGGGGAGATGTCGAGTCATTGGGAATGTGCGAAACCAAAGAACCCTATACGTCTCAGACGTACCTATAATTTGTTACGATACGGATTGTACGGGCGGCATTTATCGTGAGATCTATTCCACTCTAGTCGTCGACGGGAAACTTATAATTTAAAGATGCCTGTCTTACACTTTACATCCTAGTCATTTGTACACACGCGTGTATGTGTACGTACATTTATGTATATGTGTATATGCATATAAGAAAGGAGCAAGATGAAGAAGATGGGAGAGAAAGGAAGAGAAAGAGAGAGAGCGAGTGAGCGGAGAGAAAGAGAGAGAGAGAGAAAAATGAGAGAGAAAGAAGAGGATGAAGAGGAAATCGCGTGCGTAACCACGCGGAACATCTACGTAAACGTTTTTCTAACCAAAGACATACAGAGGAAAAGAAAGAAAAGCTAATTATTTTATCTAGTCAAATGAGTTCGGTACTTAATAGCGTTAAGGAGGAATGTGCATCTTTCTTCGTGCGATCGATCACGACCAACACCGTGAACGATAGGTCGAAGGTGAGATTGGATGGAAACGTTCAAACCGTTTTCGAGGCTTCCGATGTTCTTTTTTTTTTTTTTTTTTTTTAGTTAAATGAATGTTGACAGATTCGATGATTTCTAGCCAATTGTACGCCTCGTCGAAAGCTTCGAGATCGGGCCAGTGTCCTCTGGCTCGTGTTTTCAGTCTTAAACGGCCACGACGTTTCTTTCTCAAGGAATAACGAGAATAAAGAAAAAGGAATGAATCGAGGCATCGGACGTAACGCGTCAGCGTGAATCGCTGCGTGCTAAAACGATTTCTTTCCTGCTTCTCACGTTTCACGTTTCAAATCACGCGAATCTTTGGCATCCTTGTCAATCGCTTCGATGTACTTTTCAACGGCGCGACACAGCGAACGACGCTTTCTTTCTATCGAACGTACAGACTCGTACTAATACCTACGTGCCATTTTCTTTTTTCTGGTCTTTTAAGCGTGAGCTCGCCGAAATGCTGCCACGCGCTTTAAGGGCCCCGGCAGGCCTCTTTCGGCAGGGCGATTGGCATTTTAAGTTGCTCATTTGTGCGTCTCGGGGATTCGTGTCGCTCTCGGATTAAAATTCGGTCATAGGGTATACGTTTACGATATTAACCATACTCATGTATTTTAGTTAGAAGCTTGGGGACTTGCCAAACTTGTGTACGTGTACACGCGTGCACATATTCAATATAACTTATAATACATAGAACTCTATTTTCATCTGTAGATCTATCCCGGCACGGATGCGACAGAGTTAACGCCCCCGTTCTATTATATTATTACCTTTATGTTTACGTTACCACACATTTTGTTCATTTTGTTGTGCCTATTGTTCATTTGTTTCTTTGATTTTTAGTTGGAACCTAATTTAGGTACACCTTCGCGCGTTATAGGCTAATCTTTAATCCAAAGAACACTCTAGTCGGGACAAGCTTCGGTTTCATTCCGCGGGCTATCCCGGTTTAAGTCTATCATTTATTTCTTCTCGTGCAATTACAAAAGAGGCTATTCTTTGACTGCAAGACAAACGATCCACCCACGATGATGTGATCTCTTGTTCGGCTTTCCCAAGGAAATCCACGCTGTATGCCAAAGCCTTAGGAACGTTGTAAATCAAGTTCAGCGACGGTAAAACTAAAGTATATTACACGAAACTTGATTGTGACGTGACGAAGTACAAATTGAAGCTAGTTTACAGACGCCATGGAGGGAAGAACTTTTCAGCGCGTCTTTCGCAAATTAAATTGCCCCGTCTCGCTACGCCGCTGATTTCCGACAGGCTTTGCGCGATTCCGCTTCTTATGCAGAACGATGCCAGGTAAAGCAGTACGCGAGCACCGAGATTCGATCGAGTTCGGGAGTAAATCAGCGTGGTAGTGGTAGACGGGCGTGTACACGGTTTATTAACATTGTTTACTGTGCGCCAGGGCAAACCTTCCGTTGGCAGATTAACAATGCTTGCGTTAAAATTTGCGATCGCATGCGAGATGTTTCGTGCTTGTTACACTTTACGTCGCACAACTTGCACGTTTACCTTTTATTATGTAATTTCGACGACTTTTATCGAAATTAGCAAAACATTTTATTAGAGGCACGAATCATTGTTTAGTGCGGTACATATATAGTATATATACATACATATTCCTTTGTACGTTAATTTAATCATATTATTTTTTTTTATTATTTATGTTACCTTACGTTACGATGTACGTTAAGTTCTGTAAGGAACGCGGAATTATATAGATATTTACACAGGTTCATTTATACTTGTGTATAGTAGACGTATATTTAATTTAAAGGAAACGAATGTGCACATTCCTCAGAAGCCACAATACAAATAAGTACAAGATTGCCAATTATTACTTTAGAAGAATTGATATTTCTTTCTTTGATTATTTATGAAAATAAGAAGCATCTATATATAAAAATATATAAATATATATATATATATATATACATAAAGATATTATAATATATCAATTACATAATCCTATGTTTGGCTTATGCGAGTTAACGATGTAAGTAAAAACGAAAAAAAAAAAATATGTGTGAATAAAGTTTCAAAATGTGAATTGAACCGAGTCCTTTACTTAAATACGAGCGAGAGGCGTCTTGTCAAAATTTTGCTCTCGTTGTTCTCGAGTTAAATTTGTTTCGTAAATTAAAGCTTGATCACGATAAGTAAGTATATGCATAACTAGTGAAAGACGATGACTGCAGTACTTCTCCTCGTTATCGAGCAATCCCACGCTGGCATTTACGAGACCAGCATTATCGGAGGAATGGGCCCGAAACCACCACGTACGATGTTGTGGATGCTTGCGAACTCTGCGCGGTGTCTAATCGATCCTTCTAATCTATTTACAAATACCTACCTCTACCTATAAAGACGAATCGATTAATTGCAAGTAATTGGGCTACTTTCAGCGGGTCTCGTTGCAACGTGTTAATCAAATTACGCTTCAACATTTCTCACGCTTCTCACTGTCACGTTTCTCTTTTCTGTTCGATTATTGTCACACTAATAATAGCATCAGCGTGCACCACCGCGCGAGACCGATCGACGCGAGCTGCGACGGCGCGGCGGTAGAGTGAACGAACAGAAAGACTTTTCTCGAGACGGAGGTTAGCGTTCTAAAGGGATCGTCGGTTGATGTTGCGACTGGCGCGCGACTGGCGGCTTCCTTGCCTTGAAGGAATCGTCGGAGCCGCGATACGTAGCTGGGCTTCGCGAGAAGCCGGAGCCGCGAATCAACCGAGGATTCCAGGAGGCGATTGGCCGTTAGGAGTTAGATGGCGGGCGTTAACATCCAGCACAGGTAGAGCAAGGATGGTCCAGTCCTGTGTTACGTGTTACCGTGCCCCTATCTGATTGAATGTAATTGACTAGAAACCAATGAACGAGGAATCGGCGGGTGACGTGGCTGTTAATGTGTTGCAGGGGGGGTGGGACGCAATCGGAAGCATGTTGGCGATACAACTGGTCAAGTGGTGATGCAGGGTCCAGGGCGTTTTTCGTGCAGACTCTGCGGAAGCGTTTACAAGCACCTTGCTTCGCTGACCCAGCACCTTGAAGTGCATCGCAACCAGACAACCTGCATCCTATGTCACACCACTCTCAGTCGTAGAACCGACCTGCGACGCCACATGCGTCTGAAACATAACATGCAATGGCAAAAAACGATCCAGAAGCAGCGCAGCTCGAAAAACGAATTGGACTCGTAGATTTCATTTTGACGCGCCGAGAAACATTGCTTCTCGTTCCGCCCTGGTCCCCTACGTTCTTATCTCATCTTATTTCATCTAATTTCATCTTATTTCATCTTATTTCATCTTATTTCATCTTATTTCATCTTATTTCATCTTATTTCACCCGAGTCTCTACATACATTCGCGTCCAATTCTTTTCTCCTTCCTTTCCGCGTTCTCTTCATTTCTTCTTCTTCTATTAGCTACTCGTCGATGCGAAAAGACTTTCTCGCCCGACAAGTCCGCTCCCACGTACCCCACCATCGTGCACACTGTGGCGAGCCGAGCTAAACGCGTATGTCCTTGCGTACAGTATTAAAAGTCGAGCTAAGGATCTAAGAATCTTGCATCGTCTGTGTATAGTTTTTTTGTAATACTTCGACGCTCTCGGGAATTTCTTACAATTAGCGTTAACCGACGTTAAACGTGAAGAAGAAGCCAACAACTTCGAGGACAGTAACATGGGACTTATAAAAAGTTATTTATCGTTTTCCCGATCTCACTTTCGTAACGTGACTACGTCCGACATCAGTGTCTACTGCTATTCTTATCGTTCACTCGCTAACACTTAACACTCGGAACGTACAATATTCGTTATCAGAGCGAGCCGATCACTTATTTCCCCCCCCCCCGGCCCCCGCCCCCCTTTTCTTTCCCCGTTCAGAAGCGGAGGCAACGTCCACTTCTCTTCTGATTCCGCGATCCGGTATGCTTGTCTTCGTTATACGCTTTAGGTGTTGTGTGGTGGTAAGGAATCCAATTTAATTAAGAGACACGCGCTTCATTATTAATGTGTAACGCGCTTAACCTATAAAACGTCCTCACACTGTAAGGATTCTAGTCATTATTATACAGTGCTTTTTTAGGCTATCATTGATACGTTTATTGCTCTTGTCGTTTCTTGAGTCGGTGACCGGCTGGAAAAATCGATACTCCCAGGATCTCTGTTACGCGTCTAATTATTATCGTTAAGATTACCACGATCGCAGTTCTGTTCTGATAATAATACAATTGCAGCGAGCAGACTTGTATCTGTATTATTAATTGGAGAGATAATGGCATTCGAGAGATACAAGGTATTCGTCATATCAATAGTAAAGGATTTACAGCGTTCCAATGCGAGTCGCAGCGATTCGGTGAAATGGAATCGTACATAACTACTATACGTCGCGTCGGCGCGCAAGCTATAGCGTTTACCGAGATTTCTGGGGGCAGGCAGACAGAGCAAGAGATTGGACCGTATCGCCGGCGCCTAAAGTTACTGGGTAATCGCTATAGTTGCGCAACGACGTCTGCGCGAGGCTCATTCTGGACGAAACTCGCGACACGTGTCGCAAAATCGTCCCTGAGAAACCTTCGGACATTACACTGACTCTGTTTACACGCCCGTTGTTCGCGTGCTCGATTTTCCTTTGCGACCAACACGGACTTAGCTGCTTCGAAGGAGCGCATAGACAGTGCCTTACACACGACTATCTAGTTTTACATATTTTACATATTAACTTTCCAGATGTTTACCACAGTTGACCGCGTATAAGAGACTATAAGAGAACCAGAAGTTTTATTCCTTTCGCCGGTGGCTTCGTGTAAACATTGTCTCTGTAGGGAATTTAAACGAACCACGGATGTTCGTTAATCCACTAGTTCATGCGACCAGAATATGTACACGATTTTCGATCGATTGATACGGTATCGGGAACTTTGACTACGCAACAAGCTATTCGTCGATCTTTCATTAAACAGGAATCACCTCCGTCGAGGTGCCGAGGTGTCGAGACCCAACACTTTTCTTTTATCGAATCGGAGTGCCACTTGTATTCGCTGATAATCTTCTGTTCCGCGTTTAGTAGAGCCGAGATGTACCACGCTAGATCTCGAATATATGTTATTATCGCTAAGTAATTTACCATGCCCGAGGATAATGAGTAAATCTTGAAACGGAAACTCGTGTGAACAAGAACGATCGATTGATCCTTATATTAAGATGCAATGTATCAGGATTCTTTGAATGTACGTTTGGTGTATTAATTCCAGTAAATGAGTAACATTTAAGAAACGTTTAACGAATAAATTACGATTAAGTGCGAGGCAACGCAATTGCAGCCTGATGGATTTTTCAAGCATAATACGGAACACGAACATTTGCGAGGTTCGGTTCTCTGGATTTACGTGCGTGTGCGAGTTTGTAGGTGAAAAAATATAAAAGGTACCTATCTACCGTTTATTTCAGTTGAAGTTAGTTCTCCACCTTCTCGCGAGAAATCCGCAAAGTTACGAATAGCAAGCTGCGCGTAACGAAATTTCGGTTTTCGATTAACAATAAGGGAACGCGTTTCCGTGCACAATGAAGCACTTAGCTGTAGGATTACGTAGCGTTAAATGTAGATGTTCGCCGTTGAGGATCGCACGAAGCTTCGAAGAGGAGGGAGGGAGAAAAATTTTCCGAGGTACTTTGTAAGCAATCGATCAGACTAAACGCGTCTCACCGGATATTGAACGAAGCATGTACTTGATTGTTTGCGAGGCGTTTTCTTCTCTTAGTCCGTAAGCGTAAGACATGTTAGGGCGACGGTGTGTATTTGTACGACGTCTCACACACGGTAGTTAAAACGTGTTAAGGATAGTTTATTAAGTCGATTTAATGAGCGGCTGCCGTCTCGTCGTCGTACCGATTAAACGATATTTTAATCTATCGTGTCTAAAGAGCAGTGCATTTACGAGAATGATCAGTTTTGCAATAAACAATTGAATCCCACACAGGCCAGTAGGTTTCACGAAGGAACGAATCCGCGTAGGTATATCCCATATCTCGATGATATTTTTCTTTACCATTACAAATACACGGTTTACGGTTGATCGTACGAGACTGTGAAACGCATCGCGTATGTACCTAGCCACCCAGAGACACAGGGTGACTGTAGATATACATAGATCGTGTTAAATATCGCCGATAGTCGCAAACTTCTTTCGTTTCGATTCGAAAAACGTGTTACGTGTATGTACTAATTGTGAGCTTGTAAGTGATTTAAAAGCGATATAAAACCATGCTTTAAAATGTTATTACAGCAATGTAAATAAATCGATTTACAATGGAAGTTCTGGTGTTAATGTCTTTACTGAAACGACGCGACGGAGTTACTTGCGCCTCGCCGTTAAACGCTCGTTTTTCTCAAGCACAGCTCGCTCGTTCGCGCGACTTTTGTCAGGACCTCGTCACAATATAAGCTTCAAGCGTCTTAACGGCTAAACTCCTCGTTACTTCGTACCGCCAGCTTGCGTGCCAGCAATAGGGCCCGACGATCTGTTTGCAGTTTGCTTCGCTCTTCGTTATGCGCTCGGCGAAAGGACGTACAGTAGAATCGTTTATGGTAGCATTTTAATGTTTGTCTGTTTTGCGGGTAGAGTACAGTTTTGCATTGATGAATGGTAATGACGCATTTGGGATTACTGGTGCTTTCACGTTCACGACAACGAGTCAGAGAACGAGTCTCGATCAAATATATTTCACGCGTCACGATGCCTTTACGGTTGTGTGTTACAAGAGGAAATGAATTTATAGAGCCGCTCGCAAGGATACCACCATGGGGTTTGCATTCACCAGGATCGTTCTGCGATAAATGCGGTGTAACGTTCACCACCCAGCACGCTCTTCTCCGGCACATTACATCGAAACACGAGGAGCCGCGGAGTTCTACCGCGTACTGCAATATTTGCCAGCGATTTTTCAAAACCAAGTGGAGTCTGGCCACTCATAACAGTAAATACCACAGGAACTGAGATTCCCCGTCAAATTCTCGTTGACTTTATATTCGGATCGGGTCTCGCCACGACAGATACTTCTTTGAGAATTTAATGAAATGAATGTTCGATTGAGCAGACACTGGGGCTCTACCACTAAATTATTTTATTAAATATTTATTTCAATTCTAAATGTAACCGTTCAATCACATTGAGATACACAGACGATTGTGAGTTCTTACAAGCACAGCGGCGCATGTAACATTGGAAAGCGTTCCATAACATTCACACCCACATTCCAAACCAGGGAATGTCATTATTATAAGCCTCCCCTTAATGCGAGTACCAAATGCAACACCGATCCACCTTGGACTTTATAATCTTGCGCCGTTTTCTCATCGTTCCTAAAAACCAACAAAACTTTCTGTACTCTTACATTTCAAAGCACTGTTTCAAGTGAAATTCAGGAGTCCAACTTAAGAATGCGACCGTACCCCTTACTTTAACCAATATATCGTAAAGATAAGCAAACAAAAGTAACGTTTAAACGTCGTAATTAATGGAACAGGGATGAAGAGAGAGAGGCAGCTATACGAGTCGAACTTGCAAAGGACTATAGAAAGTCATTTTCCTGAACATATTCCATCGACGCCGAAGAAGATGAACGCTACGAGAAGATGTAAGGTTTGCGCGTCCAAAGGGCTGAGAAGAGAATCTCGATACTACTGCTCTTATTGTAATGTAGGATTATGCGTTACGCCTTGCTTTAAACAATTTCATGTTCAACCCAATGCCGAATAAAATGTTGAAAACATTATTACTTTTCCATGCGGATCAATTTCTTTTATGATTTCAAATTATTTCTATTTCAAACTATACCTACATTTGCTTCCCGGAGAATATTAAGCGCTGCTGTTGCGGTGGTATACCCTCCTTTTCCTCCACTCTTTCCTTGATCCTTTCTACCTTATCTGTTGGTTCTATATCTATTTCGATCTATGAGAACAATGACATTCGTGATAACCATAAATCTTGCATGCGCGCCTATTTACCATGTAACGAAACGTTCTCGTAACGTAACGAAAAACAATGCTAAATACGAAAGAATACAAGGACTCGTGGCGTTTCGTTACACGGAACGGACCGGAACTTCTAACATTAAGTTATTTAACGTTACATCAAACGTCATGTTTTGCATTGTTAGATGGCAACGCGATCTACTTTTACAGACTCGCGTCTTTGTCAGACATAGATCGGTAAATAGGATTCGTCGCGTTGCATCTCAGGGTGGAAAAATTTATAGCATTACAGTTTGGTTACTTGCCTCCTTTCCTGTGAGAGTCTGAAACAAGGTTAGAATACATGCTGAAAACCTGATTACAACCGCCGTGATTCCAATTTCGCCGGTCGTTGCTCTTACCTTCACTTTGATCAACATTTTTTACAAGTTAAAAAGTAATTTAAATAATTACTGTACGCTTAAAAATTAATAACTACCGACACACACGGATGCAACTTTGCGGCTCTTTGAACTCTGTGGAAAAATTGTTGTCGAACTGCCGTGCGGTTAAAAGTCACCGTGCTTCCATCTAACGGTGACGAGCTTATCGGCTTACGATATCGACGCCTCTCAACTCCAACAATACATGTCCGTAATTTCTAAGTTATTTAGCTAACTTTGAATAAAGCAGTTATTCATGTTTTGCTTAATAGGAGACATTGTAAATTTCGGAGGTTCGATTGCCTACTCGACGCACAGTGTCGCGGCACGTGTTCAAAAAGCAAAAATTTGAGTTTTGAAATTTTGTATTTCATTTCATGGAGTTGATAGTAAACAGTGCTCCGATTTAAGAATATCATAACTTAGTAGCATAAATAATGGATTTAAGGTTCGAGTATTCAAAGTCGAATAACCAAACGCAAGCTGCCACAGACTACATATAGGAAATATTTACTCACAGTATTTTTGTTGTATTTATAAGTTCTTTTCCTTTTTTTTTTTTAAATAAGCAAAATATATCCTTTTTCATTTTATTAATTAAAAATTCTTGCATTTCAGTGGTTCAAATTATTGCTTTTTTCGTCGCATCTTCTAAATTCTGGAGAGAATTAAAAAAAACGAAACATATCGGTTCTTTCATTTTTCGACTATAATTAGTTCTTTTTATGTCCTTTAATTTGGTATAAATTTTATCTGCTCCCAAGTGCTCCCTCATAAGAAAAAATACACTTAATAAAACGAAAAATCTAGCCAAACCTGTGCTCGAATATTTATTTTTAAAAGACACTGAGCTTTGAATTCCTTCATATTCAACTGATAGTGATGAAGATGTATAATAAGAACGAATAATTTAAAATTTATTATCAATAAGAATTATTTAAAAAATTAATTTTATATTTTTTATAATTGTTTCATATGTTTGTTATTAATTTGTGTTTAAATGTATTTAAAAAAATATATTTTTATTTGTTTTACTTTTATTATGTTCAAAAATATATTTTAATGAATTATTTTATGTTAAAAATGAATTTTTTTTGGTATAAATATGATGGACATATCAATTACGTGTAAATCACTGTATCTTAATGGAAAATTAATTTCTTTCCTATATACTCGTTACACTGTGCAACGCATCGTAATTTAACCAGAAGCAGGTATATTTAAAATTAAGAAGTGCGAATACTCGTGTCTACCTATGTAAATATAATTTATTTGTAACAATAAATGTAGCAGCTAATGTTATTCATATTATTATTGTATATACAGTGATACAAGGAGTATTACAAAATGATACGCTGATATTTGTACACAGTCCTTAATAGATACTTTCTTTTATGAAATGGAAGCTTACAGATGGAATCTTTTAGTATGTTACATTTTTAATTTCTCTTCCTGAGCGATGAGCTGGTTCTTTATCTTCTGCAGCAGCTCCTTCTTAACCGAATCCGGCACGAGCGTTCTAGCTCTAGTCGTAACCATAGAGAGCAACTTGTCATAAGTAATATCATGGCCGTGCTCTTTTATTAAATCCTTACAGATTAATTTTACTTGATCCCTCCATCCACACTCAACCAATCGACGACGTAGCAATTCTTTCAGTCTAAAAGAATGCAAGTTAAGTCAGAAATCATAACTTTCATTTCTTTCATTCCCTACTGAAATGTGATCGTTTTAAAAGGTCTCTTGTAACGAGGAGCACAACGCGCAAATGTTCGCTAGCTGATAGTTCGAGATTAGTATTCGCACACTCGAAATCCCGATTAAATGTTAATAAATATTCATAAATAGGAATGTAAGCAAAGTTGCTTGCCCGTCGCGATCGCCGACCATCACCAGCCTTTGATGTGGAGCAGTCTTCATTTAGAATGCTAATTATCTTCGCTTAGATGTTAGTAGAATTTGTATTCCCCTTTGTAATCTCGTCGGAGGAAATCTCACTGGCCGATGCAACGCCGTGACATACAAGAAAGGTTATGTTGTGTTTTGTCTTCGCAGCTTCCTAACCTAACTCACTTATCGTTCCGCCGCTTATGCTAGGATCACAGAATAACTGAACGCGATCAAGGATTATGAAAGAGCCGTTTAAATCGAGCTTTCTTTGAAGTGCAATCAACGGCCCTCGCTTGCAAGCGTTACACTTTTGTACAAGTAAAGTACTTCTCACTCGTAAGTAAATGCGCAAGATTGTCACCGTAACAGGCGGTTAATTCTGTGAAGGTATTTTGAGATTATGCCAGCGCAGCTCGTACGACTGTGTTTCCAATGATTTCGAATTCGTTATTGTAATTACCTTATGACGCGCGACACACGTTCAAAATCGTTTGTACGGTAGTAATCGATATGTTTATGTACTTTTCAATATGGTTAATTGTTTTGTATCGAACTTATCAATAAAGTTTATGCGAGACTTGTCTGTAGATATTTCGAAGTCACTATTTGCCTATTGCGTCTCTTTTATTTGAATAAAGAATTTTCGTCTGTATCAGCTGTAATAACTCTCTAGGGAATGGCTTCTACAAGGGTAGTCAACTACCTTCCTTACAGAAGATTCGCGGCTGTGTCTAGTTTAACAAACGCGCGAATTTTCGCTCCCTTCGATGCAATATATAGCGGCCAGCAGAGTCTGTCGTATTGCACGAAGAAGGCGGTTGCTAAAGCTGACTCTGTCGAGTCTCAGAACAAAGTGCAGATTGGATTTGCGGAAGTAGGTAAATTTCATATGTCTTTGCTAAGATATTAGCGGTAAGAAGTCTATATCCATTTAAATGTCGATTTTATTTCAGTTAAAGAGAACACAAAATCTGCCGGATACTTGAGCATAATAATTGGTGGTATAGGAATCACTGGTTTCATGTTTTATGTAATTTTCAATGAATTGTTTTCTAGTAAAAGTCCGAACGGCGTTTACGGTAAAGCGCTAGATAAGTGTATCAAAGATCCGAAAGTAATAGACGCTCTCGGACAGCCCATAAAAGCTTACGGAGAGGAGAATCGGCGTGGGCGCAGGAATCATGTGAGGTAAGGTCAAGTTGATGCCGTAAGGTCAACATCGATTCTCGTCTACGTTCTCTACATAACAATATCATCTTATGTAATCCTGTAGTCACGTGACATTTGAAAAGGATGGAGTGCGACATATGAGAATGAAGTTTTATATCCAAGGAATAAGAAGACGTGGGACCGTGAACTTAGAAGTGCAAGAAGTAAGCGATTCTCAATGTTAAGGACGTTATTCAGCCTTTAGGCTTAATTAACGACTCCAATTTCATTGCAGGACAAATCCGGTTACTACATATTCAGATACTTATACGTACTTGTAGACGATTTAATGAGAACTGTTATAAAGATAGAAGATATTAGGAACGAGAGTACGAGTTACAGTAACGAGACAGAATTTGATTTAATCTAATATTTTAAACCCTCTTAAGTAGTATATTTGATATATTGTATACAAATGTGCTTGTAATTGGTTATTTGCAACATTTATTTTGAATAAACTTTTGTAGAGTTTGCGTGGAATAAAATGCTGGTACTTAAAAGGAAAGACAAGACTATCGACAAATACATATTTCTGCGCGTCGCGTAATGTTTTTTCCGGGAACTATATGAGTAACGGTATTTCTGTTTAACGACAGTACGATTTTTAAACAGCGATCGCGTACGACAATTACGCGGAAGAAAAATTTATTCGCAGAGTTTCGTTTTGCCGGTAGTAAGTGTCCGAGTTCAAGCGAAATAAATAAATCTTCTTGCCGATGGTTTAGAAACAGTGACACGCCTGTTCGCGGATGGACTTATCGTCTGTGCGTTGTATAATCGCGATGCTTACGTTCGCGTACTTATAAAACATGGAAATCGTGAATTATTAATGAAGCAGAGACACGCTGCTTTGAGCTCGCATTCCGAAAGCTGAGAAGACAGCAATATACCTACGTGAAATGGCAGGCATATCGTTACTGTTAGCAATCGCCTAAAAATTCACCGAAGGCTGCACGGAGATCCTGTCGTTTGCATCATTCTCTGCCAGCTGATCGTCTCTGACAGTCGCTCATCTACTTGCGAGCAGATCGTCACAACGCGTTGCCTCTATCAGATCGCGCTGCTGCTCAAAACGTGACGTGATATCATTCGTGTGCTGCCTGTAGAAATTCCTCTACGGGCTGTTAGAATTCGAACAAAACTAATCGAACTAAAATAATCGCTCATTCAGACGTCCACCCGACAAGTAGATCCAGTTCACTGAAAATTCTCGGCGGTCTAGTTCTTCGAACACACGAAATACCCCTAGGCGAGTTATCGCGACTTAAGAACATTTAACCAGTCTACATTGAATCGTACGTGCTCGCGCGAAGGATAGGATTACTTTTTGTGTCGGTGGATCGTTGGTTTAACTACACCAGCTGCCCTTGATCGAATAATTACTACCGCGAGCTTCCGATTTTCCTGCGGCTACTCGAAGGAACGCTTTCTTGCGTAGAACTGCGTTCCGTGAAACGAATCAAAGCATCAATTAAACCTACCTCGTCCTCGAAAGAAGCATCAACTCGGCGCGGACTATTCTGCGGAAAAAACGTGCGAGAAATGGATCGACACTAAAGATCGCGCGACACGTGTCGGTGACAGACGCAGGCTGCCCGAACTCGAGCCGTTCACGCCACGAGGCATACTTAGAAGAACTTTTATTGTGACCGCCGCACTATGGGTTTGATGAAAATGGGTAAGTGCTGCTCGTGCTGCTCGTGCTTCTCGCGATTCCGGGCAGTGTTCAAACCCGAAACCGTAACGGACAGCCCTCTGAAGCCGGTGTGCACCAAGCCCGAGTGCCTTCCACGTCCACCCACTACGCCTAAACCAGGTAAGTCGCAGTCTGATGAATTCCACCCCCGTTGGAATTCCACGTTACATACCTACATTCCGCCGAGTCGTTGATCCTAAAACTATGCTTCATTTACATTCGGCGCTACCAATTACATCGGGACGCGTAACGCGCAACGCCAGTCACATTCTTATACTCGTAAATCACCGGGGATGCAGGCTTTTTATCTTGCCCTCCTAGAAGTTAATTTCTTCGCCCGTCTCTAGCGCGCTTGACCCGTGGCTGAACGGGGTTAATTGGCTATTTGTTAGGTAAATGATATCGGAAACGGCCTGCGCGTTGGCACGTGTCAGAAAGAAATTACGCGAAGCGGACCTTAGGGTCAACGATACCATTACGGAGATAATATTATCGAGGTGGATGCTGGTGCTCTCGCGGCCGTAACTCTTCACAGTTCCGCTCAACAAATTTCCAAGACCAGATCACCCCTGTGACTCAACGAGTAGACCCGAAATCTCACGAATACCGAGGCACTCGGTGCGATACAAACGCTAAGTTTTATCGCGCTTCTATTAATACGCCTACGCGGCTGCGATATTGAAAACTCGTGGTAGGAACACGCCAAGTAATTTTCAAAATCTCCAGCCATCGGCAAAACATTGTTGTTCTTCCTTGCTGCGCGAGCGAACATTACATCTATTTTAAGAGAGCACGCGCTGGCAAGTGCACACAGTGTCCTTCGATACCCGATATGCTCCGAACGTGTTTTTCTGATCGCCGGTTTTCGAGGCGATAGGTATGAAGCGCACCGAATTGTCGACGATGCGTCCTTCTCGGCGATGATGTCACTATTACCGCGCAAATACACCGTCCCATTGACTCGCTCGCACATTATCAGTTCCCATCCCCGATGCACGTCTTTGGTAAATAAAAGTTTTGCGACATTCTCGCGCAAATAGTATGTTAGTTAGGAAGATAGAGGTGGCACGCGGCATTCCCGTCGCGAGTATCTACGATCCGGTACAGTTTCAAGGTCGGACTGGTTCAAAGATTTACGGGAATAATTTTGGAGAGGATATCCCCCCATAGTTTGGCCGTTTAACCAACGGGCTCCCCTGGAACTAGCAAGCAAACGGAAATCGCGGGAGTAACGCGCGCCTTGCCCGATAGTACTTCACCGAAGAAAATAAACTCGGGCTCTCGGCCAGATGGAAAGTCTCAGCTTCCGACTGTTTCGCGAGCGGCGCACAGTGGGGAGATTTTGCGATTTTATGGCCAAAACCACAATAATGAAATTTTTTAATTTTACAAGGTTAATGCAAATGTCAATTGAAGAAGTACAGTGGCGGACGAAAGAAAGTTTAACACTTTTAAAATCGCATAATTTTCTTAGAATTGGTCCAAACGATATAAGTTTTTTTAGAAGATAGAAGGATTAATTTGCTGAGTGACGTGTTTCGTCGTTTTGAAAAAAATTGCAATTGGTCGGAATACCAAAAAAAATTAGTAAAGGTCGTTTTTAAATTTTTTTTTGTGAGCCTGTAATGAAAATTAAAAAAAAAAACGTTTGTAGATTGAAGTAAGTTATATATATGCCCAAAATTTCATTAAAATCGGTTAATGTTGCTCTGAGCTACAAACGCTTAAAGATCGCAGAATAAAGTCGAAAATCGCTGATTTCGGGATTTTGCGATTTTCGACCTTATTCTGCGATCTTTAAGCGTTTGTAGCTCAGAGCAACGTTAACCGATTTTAATGAATTTTTGGGCATATATATATAACTTACTTCAATCTACAAACTTGTTTTTTAATTTTCATTACAGGCTCACAAAAGAAAGTTTAAAAACGACCTTGCTATTCCGACCAATTGCAATTTTTTTCAAAACGACGAAACACGTCACTCAGCAAATTAATCCCTCTAGCTGCTAAAAAAAAAACTCATATCGTTTGGACCAATTCTAAGAAAGTTATGTGATTTTAAAAGTTGTAAACATGAGAAACTATAAATTACCGAAAAAACAGCGCTTACAAAAATTACGAACGATAAAGATTTTTTTATTATTTACATTTATACACTTAAACCTATGAAATTGTATGCCCTTAAAACTAGCCCTTGAACCAGTCTCGGTCACAGTTATGTCGTATGTTATACCAGACACACTGGATCGTTTTTAAAAAGGCATATAATTACAAAATTAGCAACTATTAGCAATTAATAATTGTATTTATAGAATCAAAATAGTTCAACGTAAAATAGGAATGAAAATCATTGCAGAATATTATGGGATTTATAAGTATTTTATGTATTGAAAATTGATTCGTATATGAAAAGGCGATTTCTAAAACACTACTTTAAAAATGGTATAAATTACGTATTAAAAACCGAAGTATAATTACTTTGAGGACAAAAAGATATCTTACGCACCACCGGGAATTGAATCCATGCCTTCAAATTATTTTCGGAACTTTGGATAACACAATATAAATGTTTGAAGCACCTTAAAAATCTGGATTCATTTTTTGCGATCGGTCTAATCTCACATGAACATAAACATTTGCGAGTCTATACGGGCTTTGTATTAAAACATTTAACAGTAAAATTGGAGGGATTTGATGCTCATATTAGTTCTTCAATTGACAATTGCATTTATTCTGTCGAATTCAAATATTTATTTTCGTGGTTTTGGCCATAAAATCGCAAAATTTCCCCACTGTGCGGCGCAAGCACTCATCTCGAATGACTCGCACCGGACTCTCTGCCGCCAACGCTACCAATAGACGGCTAACGATCTTCCGCGTGACATAGAAAGTTCGAATTAACGCGACGCTGCAGCGTGCGCTTGCGGCCTCGAGGTGCGAACATTACCATGAATGAAAGCCAACTTACGCAATCGGCGCGACGCGGCGCCCCGACCGTACAAACATCGCGTCACTTTTAATTACGGAAAGCCGTGTCATTATCCGCGTCTTTCCCCTAAATACCCGCAAAATTCCATAGCGAGTTTTTTTTTACCATTCATGAATCATCAGTCGCCCGCGGAAGTGAGTGCGAGTTTCCTGCGAGATTAGGCGCGTGATTAAGTTCGACGAATTTCGTGAGCGACCAAATGACTTCATCGCAGATACACGCGAAGCAGCATTCACCCCCTTCACCCAGTTTCATCCCGACCAGCGCCCCGATGACCATCGATCGTCCAGGGCGCAATGCTAGCTACGTAGGAAATAAACGGAAAGCGTCGCGTCCGGATTACGACGCGGACCGCGTCGCGGCGGGGCGCGATAGCGCCGGGAAGAGGCAAGGCGCGATTAACGCGCGAAGAGCGTGATTTATTACAAGATAAGCATCTTCGAAGTTCCGTGTTTCTTTAAAACGCCCGCCTCTCCATCGTTTCGCGCTTGATACTCCTACAATGGCACGCACCGGCAGGAATGCTAATTTCATGCGACTATTGCCGCACGCGCGGCGCGAAAATACTGCAGCAGAAAAGATACTCGGTATTTATTGCCGCGGCTGCGGGCACTTTGTAAAAGTCCCCGCGCAGGCCTTCGACCAATTGTTTACATTACAAGTGTTCCTGCCACGGGCGCGTGTTCCCTCCGCGGCCCCTCCGACAAGCGGATTTCACCGTCGCATTGAAAGTCGACTATTTTTACGTATGACCGTTCGCGCAATTTTACCGCAGCCACTGTTCTCGATAGAGCGCCGAGCAGGTCTGTCTTCGATCCAAGTGCTCTTGGACTTGACAACGCAATCGTCTAAACGCCATATGGAATATAAATTGCACATGTCTCGGGCGTTGCGTTGCGTTAAAAGTAACATCGCGCGTCATCGCGCCGGGCTGTTACGGATAATCTGGATTCTAGAACACTTGTGTGTATCTGTATATATAGCCGGCTGGTGAGCACCGTTATTTTTAATCGAAAACAATGGCTATAGGCAGGCGATTCGCGGTATGAGTTCAGGTCGGCTGACTGACTCACCGAAATAGCATCGGTTTCGTGCGAAACCGGTTGAAGTAATCGAATGACGGCCGTCACTGTGCCCAGGTACCTACTTACTTTGTTACGCGACTGTTTGACACGATATTTATTATATAACTGGCCGGCCATCCCGTCGGTTACTACGCCGATCGATCGGTATTTACTGCTAATTGATCCAACGGGGATATTATAATCGCGTTAATGGATTATTATATCGGAGATTGGAGACCGAGACGGGGAATGTTCGATTAACAAACTTGCCGAGCGTAAAGGCTCCCGGGGACTAAACGGCACACCGATAAATCTCCTTCCCTCCGTCTCGCTTTTCCAATGCATCGGGAGGAGGATTTACGATGGTATCTTCACCTCGCTCGTCGCTTATCTATCCGACGATCCGCCGTTAACACGTGTTCGCGGAAACAGCTTCCGCGGTTTCGCCTTCGTTGTTCTCCGCTCGAATGCATCGCGTGCATTTCCACGCGAACTTCAATCGCCGAATTCGCCGATGCACACGGCCTTGTCGCGATGCTGGTCAATTTGACTTTGCTCGGGCGTCTTCTTTCTCAGCGATAGGTAGCTACGAAAATGGTCGATCGAAGGCAGAAGAATCGGTCCAGCTGCAGCCAGCTGGAAACGGGTGACGGTCAATGCGAGCGCGGCCCCGTTTCTCCGCCGAGAACTTGATCGCGGGGATCGCCGCGTTTCCATCGTAAATGGAAGCTGCTCGGCCTCCGGATAATAGTCACTCTCCCGCGAATTAAGTCACGACCAAATGTCCGACAAATCGATCGCGGTCAATTACGCCGCTCGATTCCCGCAATCGTACAATGTATATGGAAATGAAGCGAAGCAGGCAACTAATTACCTACCGTTCCCAAAGCCGGCGAATCTAATGACTCTTTCAGCGAACCGATCGATAGCTTTTCGTCGACCTCGTTAACCGTCTCTGGATGATTTCACTGTCACACCGCGATTTTGTTCCGGCTGGCAGCCGATCGGGTCGGCCTTTTACGAGCTTTCGCGGAATTCCTGCGGACAATCGAGTCCACGATTGCGAATAAATAACGCGAAGTAATTGACGGGATGAAAAGTAGGTGACTCCTACTGGCAATGGTAGTCATCGATGACACCATGTATGGCTGCGCTCGCCGATGCAGAAAAGTCCTTGAGAGCTCTCCTAGAACGCAGCAACCCACCCGACGCACCGTGACGAGACGCTCGGCGCCGCGCGTCGCGCTAGAGCTTCCTTCCTCGCCGTCGACGACGAACGGCGATCCAGTGATTTCTCGGAACTCCTAGAAAGCGAAAGAGACTTCGACGCGGCTGCCGCACGATGGATTCAGTCTTCCGTTCGTTTCCGAGGGACGAGTCCTCAGTCCCGAGTCCTCGAAGGATGTTTTATAGATTTTACGACCGCTACCGGCCGTTCAATGATCGCCGATTCAGAACGTTCCCCTTTCGATTCTACTGTGAGTAGTTCGCGGCGCTCGCTGTCGCTTTCGATTCAATCGGATCCAAGGTTTCATTGAAAAAAAAGGCAAGAGTTCTCGCTGGAAGAACGAGGGAATTAATTTTTAATTATTCCGCGTAGAATAAATTCACCGTCGACGGGGCCCCGATCGTAGCTGGCAATCTGCCACGCGCACAGATTTAGTAACGTATTTCAGGATGCCCGTTGTTCCACGGAAGCTATCGTTACGCAACGTGTCCGGCATCCTTCGACATCTATTTCAGGCGTAACGAAAAGTCTGTGTTCTCCATTCGCAGGGGAGGATTTCGATGTCCCCGTCCTTACCATTTCGGACGTGGACCCGTGCATCGCGGAGAACGGGGACAACCACAGGACGTCGAGATACGAGCTGATGGCACGGGAGGATGAGAAGAGGAGGCTGATCGTCAGACGGGGCCAGGCGTTTTACTTGCACCTCATGATGTCCAGAGATTACGACCCGAACATCGATGGCATGTCGCTGGTGTTCACGGTGGACGGGATCGAGAAGCCGCAATACGGGCGCGGGACCCTCGTCGCGGCGCCGGTTCTTTACCCAGGAGAAGTCTCCGAGGGATCCTGGCAAGTCACCGTCGACGCGGTTCAACCAAATTTTCTGCGATTAAAGGCAAGCCACCCTGCTACGCTTTACGTTCATACCGGTAACGCCCTAACACGGTGTTTCGTCGTTGCGCTCTGCAGATCGTTCCGGCCCCCGACGCGCTGATAGGCAAGTGGAAAATGGACATCGACACCAAGAACAGGAATTTGGAGGGTGCGGTGAGCTACACGATGAAGCGGCCCTTCTACCTCATCTTCAATCCGTGGTGCGAAGGTATCGTTTTCGGCGACGGATCCGATTGCCCGCGGATGAGAGGCAGGAGTCGCATGTTTCTCGTGATCTTTCAGAGGACGTGGTGTACCTGGAGGACGAGAGTCAGCGGCAGGAATACGTGCTGGCGGAGGACGGGTTGATATGGCGCGGAAGTTACAATCGGCTGAGGCCAACGGTCTGGAAATATTCGCAGTTCGCGCGAGACATATTGGACTGCGCCCTGCATCTGATGCTGCAAGTTGGCAAAGTTCGAGTCGCCGGCAGGAACGATCCCGTCGTCATATCCCGGATTTTGTCGGCAGCCGTGCGTAGTCCCTAAGTTTTATCGAGGATCTCTGCCTTGGATCCGAGGTTACAGGGGTTCTCTCGCTTCAGGTGAACTCTCCGAACGACAACGGGGCGGTGATGGGCAACTGGTCCGACGACTTCGAGGGTGGCACGCCGCCGACGAAATGGCTTGGCTCTCAGAAGATTCTGCAGCAGTATTACAAGAGCAAGAAGCCGGTGAAGTACGGGCAGTGCTGGGTGTTTTCAGGCGTGCTGGCCACCGTCTGCCGTACCCTGGGACTCCCCTGCCGCGTGGTGACCAACTACTCCAGCGCGCACGACACCCAGAGCAGCTTGACGGTCGACTACTTCGTGGACGCCGAGGGCAAAGTCATGGAAGAGCTGAACAGCGACTCGGTATGGTAAGTAGGCTGGACGGAGTGCCAGTCAAGCCGGGCTTTACGCGGAGATTCTATCGCAGGAACTTTCACGTGTGGAACGAGGTCTGGATGAAGCGGCTGGACTTGTCGCCGGATTGCTCCGGCTGGCAAGCGATCGATGCTACTCCTCAGGAATTGAGCGAGGACGCGTACCGCTGCGGCCCAGCTTCCGTGTCCGCGGTGAAGAAGGGCGAGGTCCTCCGCCCTTACGACAACGCCTTCCTCTTTGCCGAGGTGAACGCGGACAAGGTGTTCTGGCGGTACAATGGGCCGACTCAGCCTTTGAAGCTGATACGAAAGGACGTGTACGGGTGAGTTGCTCAAAGCCGTCCATCGGGGATCCCCCGATCCGGCGCAACGGAATCTTACGAGGAAGAGTCTTTCAGGATTGGCCAATTCATCAGCACTAAAGCGGTCGGTAGATGGGCGAGGGAAGACATCACTCATACATACAAGTATCCGGAAAGTAAGCGGCCCATCTAATCGCGTAAAAGCTCGTCTCTCTAATTCATTCCCAATACGTTCTTGTTACTTTCTCCCGACAGAATCGGACGAGGAGCGGGCTGCCATGCTGAAGGCACTGCGTCAAAGTCAGTCGTTGTTCAGTCGGTACTACCTCAACGAGGAGTTCAACGATATTATGTTCAACTTCGAGCTTCGCGACGACATCGTAATCGGGCAACCGTTCAGGTCTCCCCCTCTTTACATTTGAATAATAATAATAAATGATCATCTAGACTGTTCGCGTGGACGTTGACGAGGCGTTTCTTCTTGCAGCGTCGTTTTGCTGATTAAGAACAGGACCAGCTTCAACGAGTATCGGGTTTCCGTGATATTGAGAGTGGAAACGGTGCTGTACACGGGCCCCGTCGGCGACCCGGTGAAAAGGCTGCACATCGATCGGGTGGTAAGACCGGGAGTCCTCGAGGAGGTGCGTATGGAAGTTTCCTGGCTGGAGTATGGGCCCCGATTGTTGAACCAGTGCGCGTTCAATATCGTCTGCTTGGCCACCGTCAAAGACACCAATTTCGAGTACATCGCGCAGGATGACTTCCGCGTGAGGAAGCCCGACATCAAGATCACGGTAAGTACCTCGTCGCGTTGATCTTGTCAGGGTAAACCTCTCCGAGCTGAAAGGTGACTTCTGTTGCTCTGCTAGCTGGAGAACGACGCGGTAGTCGGGGAGAAGCTAAACGCAAGCGCCAAGTTTAGGAACCCATTGCCCATCCCGTTGAAGAAGTGTAGATTCCTGATCGAGGGGCCCGGCATGGACGAGCAGCTGAAGCTGAAGATGTCGGACTCGGTGGAAGTGGACGCCGACGCGGAGTGCTCGTTCTCCATGGTACCAAAGTTCGAGGGCCGCGCTACCATCGCCGCGAAATTCTACTCCAAGGAGCTCGAGGACGTCGATGGTTTCATCAACTTCATGGTGAAACCGGCGAAAGCAATCGCGAACGGCGAGTGACCGACACCGACCCCACCAGGCCCACTTGGCCAACCTCCGCGGGACACTTTTCTATCTTAACTTCGCGTGACAACGGGGCGAATAATCGTTCGGCCGCATACGTGTCCGTAGGCCGTCCACGAAGCTTTTAACATTTATCCTTGTATTTTGTACGCAATAAACACTGTTCGATGTATGCGCGGCTACGGTATACCCACGCGTTTTGCTTGGAGCGAAAGGAGTAGAAGGAATAGGACTAATGGAATATCGGCTGGAATCAGGCTTGTGCATTAGGCGCAATAAAAAATTCAATCGACAGGGAACTACCTGAGCGGCGCGGCGCGGATGGCCGAGACTACCGGCTACGCGCGACAGGCAATATTAACGAGCAGCGATCGAGGGAGTCGCTCCGTCGAGTGCGTGATTATTCGGCAGAGGAGAAGGCTGGTTAAAGAGCGGATCGAACGAAAGAGGCGAAAAAGTAAAAGCACACGGTGGATGACGAGTGCCCGTGAGCGTACGCACGACACTGACGCGAGCCATGTATCACCATCTAGGATATTAATGTTGAAATATAGCGGACGATGAATGAGAACGATAGCTCGGCAGCTCGGCGAGGATCGTGGGCTTTGTCCGCGCCACCGAGACGGGAGCCATCGAATCGGCCCGAAGAAACGTATCGACGAATTTCGTTGGACGGAGTCTACATCGATTAAGACCGATCGACGAAAGGTTAATTTAGGGATCTCCCGAGGCCCCCTGCCCCCCCTCGTTACCGGCCCGCTCGTTTATTCCGCTGCTGCGGGGACGAGGAATGCACGAGCCGTCGGCGTCGCCGGGCATCGGTCAGGGGCAAGGTAATATTTTTGTAGCGGATTCTCGTCCCGATTAAAGGAATAAAGGAGAAGAGAGAACGGAACGATAAGCTGGTAGCAAGTGAAGACGAATACGAGAATGCTGGAACGGAGAAGAAATATGGTAAAGGAAAGGTCAGAGCCGGGCGGACGGGGAGGGAGGGAGAGAGAGAGGGAGAGGGAGCGAGGAGAAGCGAGGAAGAGCGATACGAAGGATAGCGATGAGATATGTCTAAATACATAACCGTGACACGTGATGGACGTGTTGCGGCCCCTGTCTACAGGGGTCTCGAAGAAGCCTACGGGGCCCGGTACCGATCTCCATTTCGATCCACGGGATTCTGGAGTCGGCACCCTGCTACGCGCTATGCATCAACACCCAAGATCCATCCCATTATACCTCATCAAAATAACAAACACGCCTTCCATGCTAAACCAACATTCTTTTGTTCCCATCGAATCCCAGGATCCATCAGAATCACCGCGAACAGTACGTCAGTGACGTATATGTTTTCGTGTAGCCGGCGACCGTAGGGGGTCCCGCAGGCTCGGAACCGCTCGCAACAATCCGAGATGATACGCACCGTGAAATATTGCTCGGTGTCAAGGGGTCGAGAGTGTGACCGAGATTCCCATTCCTTCAACGATTCACGCCAAAGTTTTCCTCTGTTAAAATCCAAACACCCGAACGCGTGCAAGTGGATGGAGTGTACGGGGTATACAAGAGAGCCTTTTCATCCCCTAAACGGCCCTCTCGCTTTAGAGGCACGTTTCTAGATGGCAGCACGATCCTCGAATCTTCGGAACATTCGTTCGGCTACGTAAACTTGAGACTGCTTTCAGCGGAGAGCCTCCCTCCACGCCGCTTTCATTCTTCGCTGGATCATAGATGACTCGATAGAGCTTATCTCGAATGGAAGTGGAGATCTAAATCGTGGCGTACGGATAACGAGCGCGGTTGCTGGATTAGTAGACACCACCACCAGCGATCTCGCGGTGGGTAGTTTATTGGCAACCGTATACAATCATAATCGAGATGGTATTGGAAGGGAGCGAGCTCGATAACGCGCAACACCCGAATCGTTGCATCGGTTAGTGTATCTACGTACCTATAGGCACAGTTGTTACCGGCACTCATCGATTCGATCCCAGGCGGAAAGTAGGTATCCTCCGTCTGAGCTGCGACCTGCCATCGCGTCGTTCGGGATCACCATCTAGGAATTAGAATTCTTGTCGACGAGAGCCGTAAATTTGAGCCGGGAAAGATATTCGTGCAATTTGCCGAGGAGGCTCTGTCGGCCGAAGAGGACTTGGTCTTCTGATTCGACAAACCGCTTCCGTCCGTTTACGTGGAACGGTTGAACGGTTGAACGCCGACCACGGCGTTGGACTTAATTTCGCGATTCGAAGCGAGGCCCGGAAGCGCCGCGCTCGCGCATCCAGCCGCATGCACGTGTAAGTAATGCTTCCTGTCATCAGGAAAACTCTCTGCAGTAAAAGTCTCGGAACGGTTACGAGCTTCCCTTTTACGTCCCCGGCCCTTTATTTCTCACGATTCATCCGCGTAGCGGAGCCCTGTCTCTAATTCTTGAAATTTATTTTCCAGCCGAACAGAACGAACGACAAGCCGTCGGGACGGTAATTAGGAAACGGCGCGCGGCGAGGTGCGCCCTCAGGGTCCTTTTCCACCGAGCCAAGGTTCGATCGATCCTCGAACTTGCCGTGGACCTATCGAGTCGCGCCTCGGCCCACTCGTCACGTCCCTTGACAGCTTGACGTTTGCCCTTCTCTGTTTGCCCGAGGATTCCCCGCGCGGTCACCGTTTCGTCCAAACAAGGCCTGAGCGACCGCGTAACGACGAGAAGAAAGCTAACTCGTCGGATCGGCGCGTCCAGCTCCGGTCATCTGTTTCCCTCGACACAATGATCCCGCAGCTAGAATGGAGCAAAACTCCACCGACCGTCTTTTGTCACCGCACGTCGCTTCCGAACGTTTCGGAGCGAGGAATCGCGAGGAGCTCGCCGCTCCGGCCGTGGCAGAACAGGAGCGAAAGCTGGGGTAGGGGCGCGACACACGCTCCTCCACGCCACGCGGTACATCGCCCTATCGAATTCGAATGTAATTTGCATCGCGACCGAAAGGTTGTTTACCCACGCGCGAGCCGAACAGTTGCGAGCTGCCGGCTTATTTGCGGGAGGATTTCGTGGACGCCGGTGGAAAGGAGCGGCCGCACAGGCCACTCCGCCCTCCTCTGTATCGTCGAACGAAGGGTGGTGTATCGAGGGATCGTAGGAGGGATCCCGAAGACGATGCGAGCCAGGGAGGGTCGCGAAAAAAGGGAGCGGGAAATGGCGCGTCTACCTTATTACGCATGCACCCCGTCCAGCAAAAAGGACTCGCTCCCTGCCTGCCTGCCTCCCTGACTGACGCGCGTACCTCTTCGCCATCGCACAATCAACCTCGCGAGCTAATGCAACACACAAACGTGCGCGGAGACCAGCGTCTGCTCGTCGACCTACCGCTACACCGTGGAACTTACACGGCGACGGTCGCAACTCAACGCGTCAGAAATATTCCAGGCAAGCCATCATCGGAAGGGATAATGGAAACGGATAATCGGTCGAGGCGAGAGCGTCCGAGTTCTGTCTCGGAAAGAGGAGAAAGAAACGGAGGCTGTCGGTGTAAGGGGAAAATGATACTTGTTAGCGATTTTAGCAGCTCGGGCGAGCGAGGAATTAGAAGGGAGTCTGGGATTGGACCGGTTCACGAAATTGACGGAGTTCAAAGGATATATTTATCTCGGGAGAGAGCGGAGGACAAAGGACCGGGGCCGATTGAAGGGAAGCGAATTGTGTCTAATGTAACCGCGCGACAGACACGCCCGAGGAATCGCGTGTCAGCGATTAGCGTTTAGCGGAAGGAAGGATGATCGTTTAAGCCGGCTAAGCGTTTGAAAAGGCGAAACGGCGCGGCGCGTCGCGGCGGCGCCCGCGGTCATCCCGCGGCCATTGTGACGGCCATCTTTGATCAGCAACTATTACGTCGAAATGACGGGTTGCAGGGAACATTTGGCCGACGTGGACACGGGTGTCTTTGGGGCACAATGGGAAGACCGGTAGCCGGGTGAACGACGGAACCGCAGCGCTATTGGATTCGTCGGAGGGACCAAACCGATCGCCGCGAACCAGTGACGCTGCGCCGCTTCGTCGGAGTAGGTATCGCGTGCCCCTTGTAATCGCTTGTCACCCAAATTGGCCCAATTCCGCAACAACGTTATACGATTACCCTCGCCACATAATTCCCCTGAAATGGCAGACATCTACTTAGGAAGTAATTTTCTTTTCTAAAAGTCCGCGCTGCACGACATCCTTTGTTGCGCCAACTATCTCGGCAACAACTCCACCCGTTCCAGGATCGTGCCCGACTCGCAACGGCCGCTAAAATTATCGGTGGTTCACGGTGTCCACGTTTGTCACGCTCGCCTGCCCCTTTCACACATGCGATTTGACAACTGTAAACCGCGCGCAGTGTCGCTGGGAGCAGCCTGGTCCACGAGCAGTTTCAATGGTAGCTGCCTTACAGAGTCCAGCGTTGAGGTTTCCGACAAAAGGTAAACTATCCATGGCGGAGGATCGAGCAGGCGCTTATGGGCCTTATTAGCCTTTAAGGAGTAATGCCTAGTTGGCACGCGAAAAAAAAACGTGATTTTTTTGTGGATAATCTGATGTATATTTTTCACAACTAGGGTGAAAGCACTAGTAGTCGACCACTTTTATTGTTTAGCTCAAAGAAATAAGTACTGAACTAAAGCATTTATTAAATGACAATTTTATATTATATTTTGAATTTCTAAGTTTAAAATACGACAAAAAGCGCTCTTCATAGGTAAACAAAAATAAATGCTTTTAAAGTGATTTGTAAACTAATTTTGATTCTACATGTGTCATTGCTGTTTTCCAACGCGATAAGCATAAATGCGCTTTGAATAGAAACGACAAATGTAATTCAGTTCTATACATTTTTTACTGGAAAATGATGCTATTTCATTGAAAAAGCATCAACAATTTTATATGCGCTTCAAAAATTAAAAAAAATGGGATAATTTATTTATTTATGGGAGGTCGGTAACTGGACCATCATTCCCTTTCCCTTCACTGTCTGATTTCAGATGATCCGGCTCGGAGAAATCGTGCTCACCGCTAAAAAAAAAATAGCTTCCGGGATAGTGGCTGTTATTCGTTCATTTTTTAATATTTTCCTATAACAAAATTACTGAGAGTTGCTGAATATATGTACTTCTAAAATAAGCAAATAGTTGTAAGAAACATACGTCACATTATTCACAAAAAATTCCCGGAAGTGACGTTCTTTTTCGTCTGCCAACTAGCCATGACCCCTTAATCTCGGGGAGGAATGGCGCGTTAATTGCTGATGTGACTACTTACTTACCTACTTCGGTGCGCGCGGAGAGTTTTTTACTGGCGCACCGTGGACAGCGATCGGGAAAAGGCGGTGTACCTATTCTGTGGGAAGGCGGAACGCCTGTCCCCGGGGAGAGATCGCGCTCGCCGGGTTTATATAGCCAGTTGACATCGAAATCCAGTGACGTATCTAATTGGGAGCAGTTTAACGGCGAGGGCGGATCAGCGGGATAAGCCGTAAGCCGGCGAAGCCGCTGCACGAGATCACCCTAGGCTTATAACTGCCGGGGAATCTTCTCTTCGGACCTCTCTTTTCTAACTACCCTCGTACACCGGTTATATACAATATACCGTAGCTATATACCAAGAGTATTCCGGCCTTTGGCCATGATACGACGCAACCCTCTTCCCGCCTGCCCCCAGCTGCTACCCTCGCCTATCTAACAGAGAATCCGGCGTAAATAATGCCGATTATCCCCCCGGCAATTGTTTTATCGACCGAGCTGTCCCGCTCCGAGAGCAATCTCGAAAGAGGGTGGCTCCGTTCCGCGCCTCACCTCCGACCTTTCCCCGTATCCCACTCCACTGACCTTACACAGATTTACGAGTCGCTTCGCAGAGGGTGAAGATTCGCAAAGTAAATTTCTTCCGTCTTCTTCCGAGGAGTACCGGGGATTTACGGAAAATGGAGCTGCGCGGTTTCGTCGAGGCGACTAAACTCTGTCACTGACACGGGACAGATGCGAAATCAACTGGTACGGAGAAGAGTCTTGCTGCCCCGATATCGCGTCGCTTTCGAGCTTCACTCTCGCGAGCCGTCGCCTTTCCAGTCACCTAAGTAGTAATGAAATCGATAAAAAAAATTTCGCGTCGTAACTGATCTCCCCCGTCGGAGGCGAGACCTTTGGCCGCGATTTTATAGCTCGCGGATAACGAGCGCGTTTATAATTTTCCAGGGGTTCCGATCGGGCCAACCGGATCCGCTTCCTCCGTTCCTTAATGGAGCAAGTAACTGCTCGTTTTTTCTCCTCCCCCGCTAATTATGAAATTACCCAGAAACAGTGCCACTCTCTCTTTCTCCTCCTCTGGCCTCTTGGAGGGATATTTGAGCGCGAATTATGCCGGTGCTCTCTTCATCCTCCTCATTATCTCCTCCTCCTCCTCCTCCTCCTCAGGAAGAAACCCTACCGAGCCGGAGCTCCCTCCTTTCGCCCGCTGCCATTCACCATCGCAGTTTCCCTCCGAGGCGACTTCGCTGCTGCTACCGTTCAGAGAAACTTTATTCGGTTAATGGAGCCCGCCTATCCCGACTTAGTACTTACCAGCGTTCGCGACGTTCTCGGTTTATTTCGAGCTCTATCCGCCAGCTCGATTAATATTCCTCCAACGATGCGCCAAGGTTCTGCTGGAATCTCGGGGGAATTACCCCGCCCTCCCTTAGCCGCGCCACTTGAAACTTGAAACGGAGCTTTCGTTACGTTCGGGTCAATACGTATCCGCGCCCCTCCGCTTCTAATTACGACGATTCCTCGCGGAAGTAAACTAGGTCGCCGGGAACGAGCGAGAGGAAGACCGAAACGATTACTCGTCGGTGCCGTGTTCCCGCCCCAACATTCCCATCGCCCTTGCTCGTCCCTCCTCCCCCTCCCCTCTTTTTTCCTCCGCGATCCTAATGGCTAAATAAGTCTGCCCAATTAAAAAACTAATTTCGATTAGGGTCCCCGAGCGACCATTCTGTATCGTGTAAGCACAGCCCGCGGGGCGTCGCGTCGAGGGGTGACAAACTGGGGAAAAACGGACGCCGGTCCCAACTTTCTTCCCCGCCTTTCCAAACGCCGAAGAAAAAGAGCGAGGAGAAGCCGAGTAATTTCTGGCACTTCTCGCGCCGGAATCTTTACGATCGCCCTTTACCGCGAGGAGCTGCGACGCCCGAGGAGATATCGTCTCATCGATTAATCCGACTTTACTTTCCCCGTTCTCCACTTTTCCCCCAGCGGGGAGCGGGCGGTGGTGGCCGTCGCTAGAATTCGTGATCGCCAACGAACCCTTGGCAGACCACTCTTTTGTAAAATACGCTCAGCCTCCGCGAGGGTTTGTCGACCGGGAGATCCGCAGAATTTTCCCCGATTCCCCACGGGCCCGCCGAGCAAATCGCTCCGAAGATACGTATATATATTTATTTATGCGCGTATTAGTATTTATGTAGGTGCGTAGCTACGGGCCCGTGGCACCCCGCGGCTCTTAGGCGTGGATGCTTCAACCGGTATTTGTTATTCTAATGTTGCATTATATATTTGTTTGGGAGTGGGGTGGAAGCGTGGGCGGGCAACCCGAAGTGTGAAACACGTTGTAACGCGTAGCTGCTCCTCCTGGAATTCCATCCTGCCCGGTTCCGGCCTGACAACGCCGTACCGTCGCGCGCCCACCATCCTGACCCCCGTGAAAACCTTTCCGTCGATCCGGCGAGATTTCTCGATCGACCGGGGCCCGTGCTGGAGGGCACAAAAGATCCTCGTGAACGGTTGAAACGCGGCCGGAGTGGCTCTCTCGCGGCGCTAGCAATTTATTCCTCTTACAATCCGTCTCTGATCTGTCCGTGTAAAAGGAACGCGAGCCATCGCTTCTCGTTAAACGACCTTTCGTAAAGCCACGAAAATACCGTGAAAATGGACCAGTATCTCCGAGACGGGAGATTTCTATCTTCGGGGGCCAGCGCGCTATCGTGCCCCGTCCACGGCAATTTACAACTCCGATGTTTCCTAGACACCCGGTGTTATTTCCAGGAAAGAAACTTACTACCGGTAGCGGCAATAAAATGCTGACTTCATTATGTCCGTCCGTACGTCCGCCCGCCTGCCTGCCGGAGTGCCGCAGGTCACAATTAATAGTCGTCTCGATATTAATTCCCGGCCGTCCCGGAATCCCGGCAGACTCGTCTCGCGACTCGCGTTTTATTATCTCGTAGAGGCGAGCGCGTATTTTACGAGGCATCCCCCGTTGACCGGAGCCGGTCCCGCGCGTGGCAAATAAAATTATAATTAACAAATTGCCCGCAACACGGGCCCGCGACGCTGGAATTCGAGAATTAATGCCCGCGCCCGTGGAAACTGGTTCCTACGCTACTCCGCGTAACCGCGCTTCGACGCGGCTCCCCGTATCGACGAGACCGCGGGTAGCGGGTAGGGTGAACTCGGGTAAGTTCGTGGTACAGGTTACTCCGCGATACTTTTTCATTTATCTGTAAGGATAGTTTTATATTAGTGCCGCGATAAACGATCAGAGGGACGGTTAGAGCGTAATATTTACGTACGATTAGCGTCGAAGTACATTATATTGTTTTATAATGGAAGTGTTTATATTGGAGCAACGAGCAGATCCACGTTTTCTAAGAGATGACCAACGATAAAAGCGTCCGATCGACGCTCTTATAGTTTCTTTCCTAGGGTAGGTGGCAGTAATTGGGTCCTTTACTCTATCAGGGGCTAGGGAAAACTATCACGGAGTTATCAGAGTACTATCACGGAGTAACCAGAGTATGTCATGACAACTTAATTTTGTATATTTCCAATTAACTATACTTAGTAAATTTCTGTTAACCTATTATTTGTTTCTCTGATGTCGGACCTATCATCACAGGTATCCTAGACTCACTTTCAGAATATGTAAATATTAGCAGTAAATAGACAAATTGTAAAACTATTACGGAGTTACCCGAGTTTACCTTACACGGGTTCACGCACACGCGAGCATCCCCTTGCTGCCGCGAGGCTGGGTCGCCACGTAGACGCGCCTCTGTCAGCCAAGATAAGCATCCTGTATCTAAACTTTAATAGCATGCCGTGTCTAACGCTCGCGGACGATCTCGAGAGGACAGAACCTGCTCTCGATAAGTCCGAGATGTCCAGGCGAAGGAGGAAGCCTCGCGTACGCGACGGGGAAAGGAGGAGCAGCAGCAGCAGCTCGGCGGGGGTTGTTCCGCGGGCGGAGAACAAAGTGGCGAATAATAAAGAGTTTAGTACATCGTTAAATTATACAGGGCTGACCGGCATCGGTTTCCGTCGGGAGGCGGGAGATTTATCCTAGCCGGCCGCGGCACGATTCGTGAGATCACGGGGAAGAAGGATAAACAAACACGCGCTGAAACGGATGCAACCGCGTTTCCTCGAGAGCTCGATCTTCCCTCCGCCCTGAAATCTCCGCCCCCTTTCGATTACGGATGCGCATACATTTCCACGCTTTCCATATATTTGCTCGGGCCGAGCGTGAAACGAGCGTCGACGTGCTCGCGTGTCGATAGCTTTCTCGCGATCGTTATCGTGGCGGGGCTTCTCCTTCCTCGGCTTTCCGCGTTTACCCGCGTTAAAACGAAACGTCCGTCTCCCGTGCCGGGGGGGGGGGGGGGGGGAGCTGGCGGAGCGAACGGACAGTCGGTTAAAAGCTTAACGATCGGGGACCGATCGAATTCGTACGGGACGAGCTCCTGGGTATTTCTGGGGCCGTTGCGTTGCCATCAGCGAAATTACTGGCACGGTACGATGGTTCGCGGGTTCGTTACAGACTGTCGCTCGCAGCGCTCGCGATGCAAATTCGTTCACCGACAGACGTTCGATAATTGCCTCCGATCTGTCATTGGATAATTCCTGCTCGCGCATCGGGAACGGGGCGGGCGGGGGGGCGGTGGGGGGGGGGGCGGGGGAATGGTAACGGTAATGGTAACGGGGCGAACGGTGAAGAGAGTCGATTTCGGAAGGGCCACCGACGGAATCGCGGCCCGATCGTCCGAATTGAAACGCTCCGAGAATTGCCATCGCTTCGAGCCTCGAGCTACCAACAGAGCACACCCGCGAGAGCGAGCATGCTTCTCACCGACATGGGTTATTCATGGAGTAGGTACACAGTTCTCGGCTCTGCCCCTTTACACGTGTTCTAACGCCACGCACGCACACTCGCCTCCTTCTGCTCCGCGATCCTCCGAATATCTCTTTCCACGTCTACCTTTTCTCTCTTCCTCCCCGATCCTTTTCCCTCGCCTCGCCACTTTCCAGCCCACGCATTGTAATCTGGCTGATGCGCGCTGCGGAGAGAATGAGAAGAGAGAGAAAAATAAAACGAGGAACGCGGAGGAGGAATGTGTCGCGCGCGGCATGTGGCCGCATTATGTACGCTTTGCGTGGCCGCGATCGGAACTTGTGAAGCGCGCCAGCGAGAGCTCCTCTTCCTATACGGCCACCGAGGCTTTTCGGCGATTCGTATCTGCTTTAATTTGAATAATCGTCGCCGAGTCCCGTCGCCCCGCTCTCTTTCGGCTCGTAACGTTATCTCGCGGCTTTATCCTCGCAGATGCTTGCCGGAGTGCGCGTCGCGCTGCTCGGCCCTCGAGGGAAACGGGCTATAGAGACGGGGAAAATGTCTGCGCAAGCTTGCGCGCTCGCGGCTACGCAGACAGTTTACGTCTCGCACGGCGAGAGATTCGATTCCCTCCTCGAGAGGACGGAAGCTGGCGCCGCGACGCTCTTGACGGCCTGCCGGGCCCTCGACTGCCTCTCGAGTAGCTACAAAGCCGATGTCCTTTTACAAAGATGCGGCCAACTCCACCTCTTCACTTTTCGCTCTCTGTGTTTACTACTCGTCTGGTCTTCCCTCGACATCGTCTCCTCGTTATCGCTGCCGCGAACGGCAATTTCGTTGTTATTATTAGGAACACCCGGGGAGGGGGGGGGGGGGGTGGTGGTGAGGGGGAGGGCAAGCAACCGTGTGTTTACCCTCTCCAGAAGCCACTCGAGAAGCCGAGAAGCTCGTGCCACGAGAGATTTTCGTTTATAGTCCGCCCACGGTAGGTACCTACTGCTCTGCCCTGCACGCAAGCCCCCGCCACCTCGGCGAGACTGCCTTTCTTCTGCTCCGTTTCTGTTGCCAGGCTCGGTAGATGAGAAAAACAATTTGCAAATGGCCCCCGGTTCAACTACCGCCGGCGTTACGAAACTCTTGGCTCCGTGGATGCGCGATAAACGAGCGGGCCGCAATGATATCCGCCCCCCCCCCCCCCCCCCCGCGATTGACAAGGATCGATCGATACCCACGCAGCGTACTCCGAGGACAAGATGTATTCGGTGCAGTCATCGAAGAGCGAACCTCGCCACCGAATTCGAGCGGACGGCCGCGGCGCGGCGTGGGTGGCCTGCCACCTCTACTGTCTACCTTCTCTCCAGCACCGGTAACCACTACCGGCTGGCCATGCAGCTCCGCTGGCCACAGGCCTCTCTTCTCTTCCGATGATGAATGACTTTCGTGTACCTCTCCGTAGCACCGTGCCATGCACGGTCGCGGCTCTACCGTCTCTCCGCACCCATCTCGTTCGTCCAGCCCCGTCTTCCCTTTCCATCGCCACCAATTCTCCTCCCCGTTCACCCTACGCTCGTCCGGCTCCTCTTCCTTTTTCCTTCCTTCCTGCCCGTGTCATCCCTAGCCCTCTACCTTGTCCCTTCCTCCTAGGTACTCCGTATCGCCATCGCGGGAATCTTCTTCCCCGGTGCCCGCCGCCAATTTCCTCGTTCCCGCACTCTGCCCGGATGAAGACGCGTCGCGTACAGAGTGGCGAAGGGGGGACGGAGGGGAGCCGTCCGCGTCGCCGTCGGTCCACTGTTGCGACGCTCGCCCCGCCGCAGGTAGGGACGCCGAGAGGCGACGCGTTATACGCGAGAAAGCCAGTTAAGTGGATACAGTCGTAGCCCGTTAAATGGCGAGTCTCGCCACGGGTGACGAATTTGAAAGGCGACGGTGACACCTCGGAGCATCCGCAACCGCCTTAAAAACATTCGAATGCCAAAGGAAACGGGGGGTCCGGGACAGTTCGTTGCTGCGGTTCCAAAGGCTCCTCGAGCATGGGGCCACGTCTTTTCAGCTACCTGAAGCAGAGGAAGAGGAGAGCGAGAGAAGAAGGATGGAGCGGAGGAGAGAGAGGACACGGGTCTTCATATTTTATACGGGATGGGATCTTTTATGCGGTCGACTACGGGGGCACCCAGCGTGTCGAATAGAATTCAGGAGGCCGGTACACGATAGGTATTTTGACATGCCCGAGAAATTAGTATAATAAAGGGGGGCTAGGCAGACCGGCTAAGTGCCTAAACACACGCCGTAAATCTCACCCTCGGTGCTCTCGACGATCCAACCAATGCGGTAAAACGCACTCTCCGCGATGGCAGGAGCACCTCGTGCTGATGCTTTACGAGTCCACGGCCCTGATCTTGTCACGTTTGATCGATCGAATTCCGTCTCCTGCATGCCTCTATATTCTACACTTAGGGTAAATCCGGGAGACGCGGTCGGGCCGGAGTGTTGCTCGAAACAGTTGATTCCAAGAGAATTAATTCTTCTGAACCTTAACACAGTTTTGCGTATACACAAATGTAGAGTTTGAATATAGCGACTCGACCAAGTCTCCGGCCCGACCGCATCTCCCGGATTTACCCTAAGGTAAGTGCGGGTAATAAGGCCCACCTAAAGATGTATAATTTAAAAAAAATAACTTGTATATATTCTTGAAAACTTTTTTTTTTATAGAAATCTGTGGACAACCGACAAATGTTATATTAAACGCGCGGAAACTCTTCGAACGACATTTTCGTATATAATAAAAGCAATAACTGACACTACCAGTATTGTAGATTGACCAACCAAGGATAAATGAGAGGTGGGCCTTATTACCTGCCGGGCCTTCTCCTGCTTTATTTAATTATCCGCTTCTACTTTCCCTCCGTATGCCCGTGGTATTTCATAGCCCTGAACAACAATCAAGTGATGAAGAGCAGGAAGAGCACCACCACGTCAGCATTTACGAGAATATTTAAGAAACCGATGGATTTGTTCGGTCCCCTGTAGGTACAAGTGCCCGAAAGAGTGTTGCGTGTCGACGGACTTGTATTAAAGAAATTCTGAACGCGAGCAATCGCGATGCGAAGTTCCACCTGGAAAGTCGACCCAGCACGGAATACGCCTCTATTAGCAGCCGGTGTGGATACGTATATCGCGACTCCTGGGCTGGCGGCAATGGCGTAATCGCGACCCAAGGACTCCCCTCGTCTCGACTGCGGATGCTGCACGCGAACGTGTATTAAATCGCAAGCACCTCCAAGGACGTCAGGATTGTCTTTTCATTCGTAAATTGTTGCTCTAGCAGAGACGATGCAACCCTTTGCGGAAACATTGAGGAACGCTGGGTAATTATGAAGCTTTCGCGACGGCTGAACTCGTCTTGCCAATGTGGAAGACGCTTTCGACTGAGTTTATCCAGTTTAATAGAGTGTATTTGGAGAAACGATGGTGACGAAGCTCGCTTCGAATAGCGAGAAATGTTGGTGATGCTGGTTTCGGAGGTGGCGGAAAGGCGGTCCTACGCCAATGCGGTTACAGTCGCGGTACATACGTAGATACGTAGGAACACCGGGCATCCGGTGCGCGAGGGGTCGATCGATCTCTCTTTCGTCGTTGCGCGCGGCCACGCCGCCGCCGCCGCTTCGAGATACCTCCGTTATCGGTGCTGAATACGGCGCGGCGGCGTGGAGGTGGCGGCGGAGGTGGTGGTGATGGTGATGGTCGTGTCGGTGGTTAAACGAAGGCGTGGCCTGGAGGAGAATCGGCTCCGGTGCGCGCCGCCCTTGTCGCTTGTCCCCGCGTATCGTGGTTTCCCGTGTTTCTGCAGCTCTGCAGGGTCACGTGACCGTGTCCCGAACCCTCTATCTAGCCGGCACGACCGCCTCGGCGAGTCAGGGCGAGCGAGGAAGGTTCCGCCCAGGAGGGGCGCCGCACGCCGCGCGCACTTTTCCGTCTCTGTCGGGTGCGCGGCCCTCGGGTCGGTTCGGGCGTTGCGTCGCCGTCGCGTCGTGTCGCGGCTCGGCTGGTTATCGGGGTTCGGTGAGCGGTCAGGCCCCGAGCGCCGTTGCCGTCGCCCGTGTTGGTGGGGCGAGCGGTGCGCGTGGGAGGAGGAGCGGCGGCCCAGTGGAGTCCGGGAAGTCGAGCAGCGCAGACGCGTTCGTCCTGCGCCGAGCCGCGCCGATCCGATTCTCCGCCGATACGCTCTCGACCAGCATCATCTTGCAGCGACGCGACGCACGTCCGTCCATTCCCCGAACGGTCGTTCGATTCTCGCGGCATAGGTTCCGGGTCGCGCGCGACCAACCGTGGTCTCGTCACAAAACACGTACCGTCTGTCGCTGGAAATTCGCGGTTCCACGTTCCCCGAGCGAACAGTCGATGGGAATCGGAGCTGCTTTCCGTCGTGTCTTCCCGTTACGCCGTAGACGGCACGGAGGTGCCGCTGGACAAACTACACGAACCGAATCGGCAGACTGACGAACGGAAGCGAGTTACGACGCGTCTCGTCGCGAGTGACGGTGGTGATACTTGTAACCTATATCCTGGGCGGAGGGATCCAAGTGATAAGGGACGTTGAAGGACGTGCGAATCGAAGGGGGCACGAACAGCGCGAAGAAAGAGGAAGGAACGGAAAAATAGGGATCAAAGTGTCGTGTGGCGCGAGAAGGGATGCCTACGAAGGGGGAAAGGGGAAAAGCTACGGACTTCAGCATCGCGGCCATCATGGCGCCCAGGGGTCCGTCCTTCGGGCATTACCACCTGCAGGGCATCGGCAACACCGCCGCTACCGCTAACACCAACTTGGAATGTCCAACTGCCAGAGGATTCGTCGTCAACTCTGCTCTCGATCACCGTGAGTTTCTTTTTTCGTATTTCCACCATCCTTCGGAACATATGCGCGAACGGGATTCACGCTCTATCGGCCGTCTGCCTTTTAGCAAAACTTCCTCCGCCAACCGTCGTCCTTTAAATCAGCTGATCGTTTATTTATTCTCGAAGCATTCACTACGCTACATCTTAACACTTAAGATCGCGACGTTTCGATACGCAACGTTTACGACAGCGACGCATATGGGGCGAGGTTAGATCCCTAACTCTGCAATACTTTGCATGCGATAGTACAGTGGATCGAAGCTTCGAACTTGAGCATAACGAAGATGGTCGATAAAGCGTTAATACTGTCCCAGGTTCGTATCTACGATCTCCCAAAACGTACAAGTTCGATCAGTATCGTGTTTCGCGTGTTCCGGACATGCCTTCTTCTTTCTCCTGCCCGGCGGGTTACGAGTCGATACAATTTCTGCACCTGTATACGTAATCCAAAACCTGAAATAACGCTCAACCTGATCGCTGTGTCAGATTAATATTGCGACCGGTAGGAATTCCAAGCGTAGGCAAGAAGAGTTACGCGAGTATCGAGCGTAGTAATTACACAATGCGCGAAAAAAGTCTGCGGGCAGCCCTCTGCCCGGGAGTTTGTATTCGTAACCAAACACGAGCGTCTGTCGGTCGTGCCTCTTCATTCGCGAGAGCCTCGCGACGCGGGGGCCCGTGGTGTTTCGTTCCGTCGGCACGTCACGCGTCGAAATCCCGCGAGAGCTGTTTACACGCTGTTTCTCAGTAGGACAGCGTTCTCGGAAATCCTCGATCCCTAGAACTTCTGCCCAATACCTTAGCGCGTCGTAACACTTTCTGCCCGACGCCGACGGGGTGAGACTCGGGCCCCGCTAGACCGCGATTCTCTCGCGAGATTATCCTCAAACGCGGATGATTTGCACCGTAACCGAGATCCTTTGCTTCTAGCAACGAATGGTAGAATCACGGTACTCTTTATAGCCTCCCCCATCGTTTTAGAAAGAAACGACCTGCCTCTATCGTTAATAATTTGTTCTCGCGCGCAACAGCCAAGACGCAGAGTGCGCGTCTGAAATACAGGTTCTCGCTGACAAGGATCCCTATCGTCGACTCGACGATCTCTTCTACAAGATTCGTCTAGCCCTGGGTACTAAAACTTTCATTCGCGATCGCCTTAAATTTAGTCGGTCAAAGTGTCTGCCGAGATCCATTAGATCAGGCGATGACTGGCTCGCGCCCGTTTAATTAGAAATTCGCGATGTATCAGACGCGTGAAAATAGAATCCCGACAGTCGGGACGAAAAAGACGCACTCCCAGCGGGGGGTCGGATGATAATTAGCCTCGGGAATGGGAGCACTGCCGAGCAGAAAATAAAGCGACTAATTGTTGCCAACGGATCGCGCGTAAATTTTACCTGTTCGCACCGAAATTAACGATCCGGCTATCTTTGAGCTTACGGCGTATATTACAACAGAGTGGGTACCTAACCGCGCGTTGGCCGAAGTGGGAACGGCTGGCGGGCCGGGCGATGCGCGAATCGAGCGCGTTGGGTCCAAGACGGAAACGAAAAGGAAATCTCGCGTATCGGGGACAAGAGGATTTTCCTCGGAGGAAATCGTAAATTGCTCCCGTTTTTGTTCCCCGGGGTATCTATCCGCCCGTCCGGCGCTTTCAGCCGGTAATCACATTAGCGCACTTAACGACGCCATTACAGCTCCCGTGGCTGTAATCTAGAGATTCTTAATCGTTGCCAAGAACAAGTTTTGCCGCTTAGAGGGAAAGAAAGGGAAGGGAGTAGGCGGGGAGGTGGAAAACATTAAATACCAGCCGCAATTAGATTCGTAGGATCTCCCTGTTGCCGCCGCTTGTAATCATTGCCGGTGAGTAGGTACGTTGTATCTCGCAATGCTACCGGATAATGGAGGAAGGGTGAGCGGCGAGGTGTGGAGAGGGGAGAAATTTGCATTAATATCGGGGCGCGAGGGAAAGCGCGCGTTGCGAGGCGGTAACTCGAAATCAATTGAAGCTCACGGGAGTGCGGTGGCGTGCAGCGGCGCATGGGCGCACAGGAGCGCGTCGCGTTAATAACGACTTAATAACAATAATGAAATTGGCCGGGCGATAACCGTTGAAACGGGTGCGCGCCGCGGTGGTCGAATCCCTGTCGAAGGCCGTTGGATTCGATGCTGGGAGTTGTCTCGTAGCGGCGGATAATCTTGCCTGTATTTGCTCGGTTTATCCGTGCGCCCGGCCAACAGTCGAGAAAGAAGCGCGCGCTAAGTCGGCCGGTGTAACGCGATCGTTATTTGGCTCGTTCCCGTCGATCCTTTTGAGCAACGTCCTTCGAACGGCCGGGTGGTGACAGGATTCTGGGTGGTCGGCTGTCGGTCGTGGCAAAAGGAAGCTGACGTCAGTAGCTCGGTCATATTTCTTCTTGCCTTAAGATCATGGAGCATGGGACACGGGGACCACCTCTTGGTGCCGAACCACGGACAGAGCTTTAACTCCTTCTGTCGCCAGGAAAGCTTCCGGTAAGGCATTCGTTTTTCGTCCTACCACTCGCCCGGGCCCCGTCACCGTTTTGTTCAGCGTCTGGACGAGGGTAGTTAGCTATTCCTCCGTGATAGAGTACATTCTCACAGACTCTTTCGATTCTCTCTGCGCCCCGGATAGCTGGAACTTTTGCTACCTCATCTCTCTCCCGAGGTTTGCCAATACCTAGCGCCTCTTGGTTCGAGCACTTAGAATATTGGCGACTCATCTTGTGACGCGCGTACAGGGGAGGTAACGATAGGGCGTATCGAGTGGAAGGCAGTCGCGTGTTGTTATACAACGTTCTTAGCGCACACACGACATACATCGTACGTGCAGCAGGTAGTTATTCCGTCCGTGTTTGGTCGCCTATAGTGGCAATTACGATGGTGATATTGGAGGGCTTCGGAAAGTCCTTCGGCCGGCCCGAAGATTCGTCGCGCGTTAATGACATCCCTATCGACGATCCCCGAGGCGTTTGGCGGATCGAAGTTGCGGCTAGGGGGTGAGGGGCAGCAGGAATTCGAGATGAAAACCGCGAATATGCGTGATGTTCGTGAAAGAACGCTGCGCCGCGGTCGGGGCGCACGCAACGTGCAACGGTTGAGGTGTTAATTTTAACACCAGGCTTTCCCCGATGGTCGCCGTTGTCGAGCCACCGTTTCACGGAACCAGGCTCACTCTCTATGGCTCAATAAGGAAATTGCGTTGTTGAATTTCGTGCTGCGCCCTCAAACGCCAGCACTCGCGGGGCCAATTGTACTGTACGTAGGGCACTCCCGCCACCGCCTTTGTAAACGGCGGCTATTGTTATTTTTAGGCGAGACACAGACTACGAAGGTAAAGCTGGCATCGAAGGGCTCGAGGGACGGGAAGAAGAGGGTACGTGCGTGTGCGTCAAGTGCCGCGGAGTGCGTGTACGTGCACGCAGATGCACGCGAGTGCACGCAACGAGCGGCAGACGCACGCGATGCGCCGCTGAACTTGCCTTCGTTTTTAACGCCGCATTCGCTCTTCCCCCTGCCCGCTGTTTCCCAAAATTCCCTCCCCCCCCCCCTTTTTTTGCCCGCGCGCTCTGCTCGATTCCCGAACGACGACCCGGCGCGGGGCAATTTCAGTTTTTGCGCACCGAGTCTTCCCCTACGCACACTTGTGTTTCTTCTCCGGTTTCGATCGCGAAAAGTCCCACCCGCCGGTAGTTTAACACGTAGTTGCGGGGCAAACCTGGTCGCACCGATGGGAACGTTAAAAGACACGAAATATTGGCACCGATAGCTAGAGACTCCCGCGAGTTTACAGGCAGAACGTTAGAGGGAAAGGGTGAAAGTAATTGGTGGACGGGCATCGCTGTCAAATACGTCGCCGGAAATTTGACAAAAAGAAACCGGTTTGTCCACGCGCGTCCCGTACAAGGTTCGCGCGTAACAGCTTGAAAGGTTTCTGAAATGGCTCGAGCGATGCCAAACGCCTTTAAAACGGTAACTGACTTTGAATCGGTGGCTTCTCCGCCCGATTACTGGTTCTCTCTCTCTCTCTCTCTCTCTCTCTCTCTCTCTCTCTCTCTCTCTCTCTCTCGGGGCAGAACCGTTCCTCTTCACCGTCCACGTTCCCCGCAACTGCAGTTTCTAGCTCGAGCGATCCTTCAGTTGCATTTCCGCGTTAGTCTTGTAATTGGTGCCTGCGCGAACGAGCAAGGGAGAGGAAGGAAGCTTCCTACAGCGTTTGGTGATGAAACTCATTCTCCATTTGTTCCCCAACACTTTTGCCTATATCGTAAAATCATTGATTGATTTTTTAACACGTTGCTTTCGAGCGAGGCGACGCACAGTGGGACAAACTGCTCCTTTTTGTGTCAAAATCGTAGAACTTTTGATAGGAATAAGATAGAGGGATGAATCTTTTTCGAGGTTAAAGCTAAGATGTTGCAGAATTAGGGAAAAATGTTAAGAATGTATAATTTCTTCTAATTGGAATAAGGGGAAAATGTTAAGAATGTATGACAAACAAGTTTTGACCTTGGAAATCTACGTCAAAGTTGACATTTTCGAAGAAAATTTCGGTCTTTCCGGTATAACGTGTGATTGAAATTCTTCCTTGACTTGTTATACATAATTTCCTATAGATTTTGAAGCGCTGAATTCAAATCTCTTCGCAGAATTTCTCTAGCCCTTCAGGAGTCGAAGAAAAATGCGATTTAAGGGTTTACGCTCGCAAGGGAACGTTCGGGAAGCCGCAAATTTAGAAAATTATGAAACTCGATGTGCAAGTAAAGTAGTTCATCCATAACGCAAACCTATTTTTTGTTGGTGCAATAATGCAGATTTTGGGGATTAAATCACTCCTTGAAAAAATGCAGAATTTTCTTTTCTGTGGAATATCTCGAGAACGGTGAGAGATGTCGAAAAGAAGTTTAAACAGAAGTTACGTCGTTTTCCTATATCTACAAAACCGCGTAAAAATAATTTTCGATAAATCCATATTTTTCAAGATACGCCCGCCACCAACCCTTAAAATTAGGGTTTTCATATTTTGTAAATATACGCTGAAATACCTCTGGATAATATATTTTCATACATATACATATATAGTTTATGTGTTACATTTTTTTGCAAACAAATAAAACCTCTATTACCGAATTTGAAGTCCATTTTAGCACTGTCCATTAATAAAATGGTTTCTTAAAGCCATATTTAAATGATTATTTATATAAAGTTTGGACAGCTTTCAATTATTTAAGCAAGACTCATCTCTTTTTGTATACGCTGTATTGTTGGATTATACATTGGAAGAGTTATACTAATAGAAAACGATAGATACTTTGAAAATTACGGTTTGTAATTGGTACAATAATGATATTCATAGAAATGATTAAAACAAAAATACTTGCCACACCATGCACATCGCATAAAAGCCGGCTCCCCACAAATACTACATTTGGGTATAAACTTTTAATTCCTGAAGTAACAGAAATCTACAGGATTTTGAAATTCGCTGGGATGCGTTTTTAGATGCATCTCTTGCTCAAATAATTGAAAGGTGTCTAAACTTTATATAAATAATCATTTAAATATGGCTTTAATAAACCATTTTATTAATGGAAACTGCTAAAATGGACTTCAAATTCGGTAATAGAAGTTTTATTTGTTTGCAAAAAAAAATGTAACACAAATTATTTATATGTATGAAAAGAGATTATCTAGAGGTATTTCAGCATATATTTACAAAATATGAAAAATTAATTTTAAGGGTTGGTGACGGGGGTATCTTGAAAAATATGGATTTATCGAAAATTATTTTTACGCGGTTTTGTAGATATAGGAAAACGATGTAACTTCTGTTTAAACTTCTTTTCGACATCTCTCACCGTTCTCGAGATATTCCATGGAAAAGAAAATTCTGCATTTTTTCCAAGGAGTGATTTAACGCCCAAAATCTGTTTTACTGCACCAACAAAAAATAGGGTTGCGTTATGGATGAATTACTCTACTTGCACATGGAGTTTCATAATTTTCTGAATTTCCGGCTCGCCGATCGCCCCTTGTGAGCGTAACCCCTTAAATCGCATTCTCCTTCGACTCCTGAAGGGCTAGAGAAATTCTGCGAAGAGATTTGAATTCAGCGCTTCAAAATCTATAGGAAATGATGTATAACAAGTCAAAGGAAGAATTTCAACTACACGTTATACCGGAAAAACCGAAATTTTCTTCGAAAATGTCAACTTTGACGTAGACTTTCAAGGTCAAAACTTGTTTGTTATACATTCTTAACATTTTTCCCTTATTCTGCAACATCTTAGCTTTAACCTCGAAAAAGATTCATCCCTCTATCTTATTCCTATCGAAAGTTCTACGATTTCAACCCAAACAGGAGCAGTTTGACCCACTGTGCGACGGTTCGAGGTACCTATATCTTGTATAGGTACTTACCTACTTACCCGCCCTGCCGTACAGGCGTGTTCGGCCAAAATACTTTCTCGGGAGGAGCAATTCTTTGCCGATCCGCGACACCGGTGTACGTGTATGCACGCGTAAATGCACGGGTATCACTCGCGGATCCAATTTGAGATACGGCGCAGGAAGACGCATTGTTCGCGTGGAATAGTACAAATTAACAGATCGGTATCGTGACCGGTGCAATTAACATTGTGTACACTGGCCCGGTGGATTGGCTTTCTTGAAATCTGACGGTTTAATTAGGCGCCACCTTCGTGGCAGATGCGCGCCCGGTTCGATTAATTACCCTAGCCCCCCAGTTCTCGGGCTCCGCGTATCGTTTCGGTACATCTCGCTCATTTAAATCGACACGCCTAATGGTAGTCGCGCCGATGAAAAACTCGGTTCCGGGCCGATTTCGTTTTGCTTCCAGCGGGCATATTTGTCACCTTCGAAGGGGCTCGCGAACCTTTCCTCGGTGCCCCATATCCAGTCGATCGACTGCACTTTTTCATTTTAATCGGTCGGTGCACGCGCGTGCCGGCGTCGTAAATATGTAAATAATACTTGAGTGTCGTATCGGCCGCGCTGATTAAGAAATGAACAACCAAAGACGATGCAGTGGGGGATGTTTCAGGGTCGAGGACATCTCCAGTGAACATAGTGGCGACCGCGACCGTTGTCACGGACGAGGCTCTTCTGGCGGACGACGAGGTGGAGAATTGCGAGGGCGAGAGCGAGGCCACGGAGAAGTCTGGCAACGAGGAGGACGAGGAAGTGGACGTGGACGTGGAGGAGTGCAGCAGCGTGGACGACGGCCCGGTTCACGGGGCGCCGGACGATCTGAGCAGGACATCGTCCACGAGGAAGGGCCAAGACGGTTACACCGAGCACGACCGGAAGCATCGGCTCAGGACCAGTTGCAACTCCGATGAACTTCGGGACGTCGAGTGCCACCTCGAGACCAAGGAGCTGTGGGACAAGTTCAACGACCTTGGCACCGAGATGATCATCACGAAAACTGGCAGGTAAGCGCACCGCTTAAGTGTTCTACTTAGGTAGAAACCGCCCGAACCGTACACGTATCGGGTTCGTCGATGTTTGACGCCCGACGAGGAGAGGAGAGGAGAGGAGAGGAGAGGAGAGGAGAGGAGAGGAGAGGAGAGGAGAGTCGCGTGGCGCGCGCGCAGGTGCAACGGAAGATGGCCGAGCCGCTGGAGATAGCTAGCGAGCAAAGAGACATTTGTCTCGCTTCGAAGTTAACCGATTTCGGGGGAATCGCGAGGGGACCGCAGGCCGGAAGCCTCTGCCAGAGAAGGAGCGGAGAGACGGCCAGGCGGTAGGGGGAAAGCTCGCTTGTCCTCGGAGCCCGAGCAAACGACTTTCCGTTTGTCCGAGTTACGACTCCGTTAATTGACTGAATTTAGTATGTGCGAACAAAACTGGACGAAAAACCCAGGCTCGCCTGGTAACAGGAAAAATGGTATTATTTTCGGGGCGTAATTAGACGCCGTTGCGCCAGCACGATTACGTTCACGGCCATTAATTATTGCGCTCGCGACAAAGGCAGCGTCTCGCTCTGGGCCGCGTAACCCTCCGACGGCCAGCGGGCCCGGGCACGGCGCGGCGAGCCACGGGAAATTACAACTCAAACACAACTTGCAACGACGTACTCGAACTAATGGATTTCATTGACTGACGTTTTACGAGATATTTAAGGGAGTTTCGGGTGTAATTTATCGCGGCAATTTATGCCCCTTTGTGGACACACCGCTCCCGCTCGCACGTTCATTTTTATAGGTATGCTAATAAAGACGAGGCCGCAGCTGCGCGCTCTAAGGATGCGTGACCGCCAAGTCCAAGTTACGAGATATTTGTGCAAGGGTGACCCGTCTAGCGCTGGCCCCTGCAGAACGAGGTCTCTCGCAACCTTCGAATCGGCCCGCCGCATTTCGCTTATTTTTATCAGTCGCCGTAGTCCTCGGTCCCATCGAGCATTTCTCTGCTGCGCCAACGCTCGATTTTGTCGCCCATCGGTCGGGGCATTAACGGCGGCGGTCACCGAAACGTTTCTTCGATTCCGGGCTGAACAGACGGACGGGCAAGCTGACGCGTTATCATCGAAAGTCGAGCACACGCGATCCGATCGTACGCGAATGTGTGTACACGTATATATATAGATGTGTACATACGCGAGCGGCGTAGAAAGTAGATGGGAATCGAAAGCCGTTCGAGAAATGCCTCTCCGATAAGGCTGGACGCGTAATTATAAATATAAATTACCCGGGAAGAGTCTCGATCCGAATGACCGATTCGCGTGCGTTTCGACAACGTGCAACCTTGAAACTTATTCGCGAACCTGCACGGAAATTTATGCGACGCGGAAATCGACGAGTCCGTATGCGCGTGGCTGGTGGTTGCCCGCAGAAAACGATCCCATCGGAATTATGTATGCGGCTGGTAAAAGTTGGAAGCCCGGTCGAGCCTCTGGAATCTCTGCGGAAAAATCGAATGTTTAAAAGATTTGAGAACGATTCCGGGGCGTGTCGGTGGCCTGACGTTCTCTTCCTGGGCACGATCGATATATCAAGAACGCCGGCGATGCACGAATAGCGTCGTTAGCACGAGAAACGTTGCCACGAAATCCCCAGCTGAACGAAAACGTCACTCTCTCGAGTGACAATACGAATTCGGACCAATCAGGTGGAATTGTCTGGCCCTACGGGGTGCCAGGACCATACGCTCCTCTGATTCTTCCTCGAGGACTAGCTCACGGGTCTCCTTTTCCCACGTTGGCACCCGCCACTTTTCACTCTCTCCCTCTCTGCCCCCCCCCCCTCTCTCTCTCTCTTCCTCGACTTCGCCGTCTTCTTCGCCTTCGCGTGCCCGTCCTCCTCGCGACGACCTCGATTCCGATGTCGTGAACAAAGCCAATTTCGTGCGTGCAAACTCCAACTCCGCGTCATTCCCGGCCGAAAGGAACAAGCGCGGGGTACTACTCTTTTGTTAACGCGATTGACTCGTTCAAGGAAAGCCCCCCCTCCCTTGCCCCGAGTCCCTCGCCCCCTTTTCCGTAATTGACCAACTCTCGTCGATACACTCCGATCCACCTGACTCGATAACGAATCCCCTGCTACTACGCTCGTTCGCGGCGAGGACGATACCGTGGCCTCGACGGATTCCAAGGCTGCCCAAGCACGGCAGAAGGACGCTCTTCCATGCGCTTTTCCAACGGTTCGCTACGTAACGCCGAAAGTCCGTACGAGTTGCCCGGGTTCGAGCTCGCGACGAGCGACGAGCGTGTGTATTTTTCAAAGTTTAAGTGGGCGAACGTGGTAGAGTGCGAAGCACCGGGCAGAATAGGAGGTGTGGACGAGCAGGTCAACGGAGAGAGAGACAGGATACCGGCGGATAGAGGGTACTCGTCACGCGAACCCTTCATCAAGGTGCCAGCAACCTACATTATACACTCACACGTGCCTCCACGACCGGCGGGGTGAACGTGCACGTTACGCGAGAAGCGAGAACGTGCACGGATCGCGAAACACGCCGCGCGGAGAACAACCGACCAACCGACGGGACGGCGACCGCGACGGTGCAATGGAAAGACGACAGAGTAACCGGGACAAGAGCGGACACCGAGGATGGAACGAGACGGGGCTGGGTAAACGTCTATTTATCCCTGTTACCCTGTCTTCTCGGCCATAACGAAACCCCGAGCGAAATAAGTCGTCCAAGAATCGCCAACGTCCTCTGATCTACGACGAAATTCTTGACGCGAGCTAGCGCTCGATATAAACGACCGGGCAGAAGGTGGAAGGTTTCGTCGCGTAATTGTCGAATAATTTACCGGCCCCGAGTAACCGGCACCGTCCTCCGAAATGGTCGAAAATCTATCTACGGCGAGGAAAGAGCCACGGCATAATAATTATAACGACGACGGCACCTGCTGCCGCTACTGCTACTGGCTGCTGGCTGCTGCTACTGCTACGGGGTGATGCTCAGTCATTAGCTCGGCAAAACGTTTTAGTAACTCGGATGACCGTGTTCGGATCGCTATAATATCCACCGCTTCCGTAATCCATTTGTTCAAGCCCTTCCGCTGGCTGCTCCCTCGGGGCTGATGCCCTCTCCGACTCTACTGCCACCCCAAAACGTCCTACAGGCTGATTCAGCTAGCGCGACCGTTTTAAATAACTCGCAAATCGTTTGCCCCACCAAGTATCTATATTTCTGGAAATAGAAGATGGAATAGTGTGGCGGGTAATTGATTGATTCGTTATAATTTCGATCGAACAGTTTCCTCCACGTGCAACGACCAATCTACTCGCAATTTAAAATTGTCGCGCTGGGTGAATCATCCGGTACGCCATGCTCGTGGCCCAGGAAAACAGATGTACCAATACGCGCGCATTTGTACGCGCAGTGCAGCGTGGTTCGAGGCTGTTTAGGGTGGTTTGGGGTCGAGGTGTTCCTGCGATTATGGGCTCGTTAGCCACGGCCCATGGAGGGCTTGTTTGTTTCTGCCTAATTTGACGGGGAGACGCGATGCGCAACGTTCGCGCGCAACCCAGAGAGGGACGGGGCTGAATGGGAAAACGGTTTTTCCTCGACGCTCGACGATCGCCTCCCGTATCCTCGTGATCCATCGAGTCGTTCCGTTTTACCGCGTCGGGTCGCGCCTCGTTTCCCTATAACTTTCGTTTAATTCGCGGGCAAGATTTGTCGTGGATAGCGGCTTGCAGGCGCGCGCAGTTACATAAAAACGCGCGATCGTTCTGTTTGCAAATTTGCCCGCGGGCCCGCACGCTTCGAAGAATGTAGGGCTCCGGACAAATTGACTCGTCGCGTCGTGACTTTCGATAAAGATAAGGGTGCTTGTACGCGCAGGATACGCGGGGGTTAGAAGCGTAACGTGGCTGGGGAGGACGTAGCTTCGGGGGGAATACCCGATTGACTTGCTATCGATACTTAATAGTTGTTCGAATGTATTCCCACTTATCCTGGATACAGGGGTGGCCACCCTCCACGGCGGGTAATTTTCTCGATGATATATCGCTCCACGTTCCCCGCTTACAACAGACTCTTATCGACAGAAAAACGTGGGACGATTTTACAGAAACATTGAACACGTATTCCCCGTTTACTTTACTCGCGAGGCAAACTGGAAATTCATCGACGGAGGAGCGTCGCGTCGTGCCGTCTTCTCGGAAATTTAGTTCGTTCGTCTCGCCGTTTTGCTCGGCGGGTGTTCGCCGTCGAAGACGAGTTCGAGCTGCTCAGAGACCAATCGAACGACTGCAGTGACCGAAAACAATGTCTAACGAGATTCCTGTTCCGAGCGGACGAAATGATATGGGTTTCGTGGAGCGCTTCTTCGTGCGGTTATCGTCGGCGTCGTTCCACCCGTTACTGGAGGTAGAAGTCGATGGCTCGTTCATCCGTGAATCGATCCTTGCGGTCGGTGACTTTGAAGCGATTGTGGGATCTGCGGTCTGGATGCTCCCGACCCGATTGGCCGTCTTTCAATGAGCGGGCACGATTTGTTGGGTTCGTGTGGCTTTCAACGTGATCGTTGTTAACTCTGAACAGCAGCTCGTCGCGTTCTCGGTGCCCGTATAATTATCCCGTCGTTGGTCTCCTTGCACTTTTTGGCGCGTCACAGATTCCGTGTGCCTCCGTTCACCGCGAGAAACGGATACGCGAGCTCCGGGTGCCGTAGACCAAGAGGAAGGGATCGTTACAATGGGATGTTGCCGGAGATCCTCCAGCACAGGATAGCAATAATTCCGCAGAGTTGACTGGACAGGAATAGTTGGAAGCCTTGGTTCGGCCACGCGAACACTGCCAGGAGCAGCAGAACGCTGGTGTAAATGATCACGTTGATAATGCGGCACGAGCATCCCGATGTTCGCATTGCTCCGAGCATACGCGCTGCCCGCACCATACCACCTTTGATCACGACGGATGCGCTTCTAGCGTAGACATTGATACTAGCCATGTCCAACGAACGCGACTGCGCTCTTCTACTTCTACATCTCTTCTCTGTCTGGCATGTTTTGTCTTCGCACGAGCCAGCCGTCTCGAATTCCTCAATTCCCTCTTTCTCGACTTCCTTAATTCCCTCTTTCTCGACTTCCTCAATTCCCTCTTTCTCGACTTCCTCAATTCCCTCTGTCTCGACTTCTTTAATTCCCTCTTTCTCTCCTTCCGCGTCTTTCTTCTGCTTTCGCAGCAGAGCTTCTCCAGAGACCCGGAACGTCTCCGCGCTCAAGTCCTCCGAGGTGGTCGCCTCATCCTGCAAATTTGAAACAGTCGGGTCGCGGGGAGGTTTGCCCAAAACCGAGAGCAGGTCCTCCTGGCAGAGCCTCATCCGAATGCACGGCGGAAGTTCCTTCAGAATCGACACCATATTCTTCATGCAGCTCGGTCGACATGTTCTGTTCCGCGGGTTGCACGGGCCCTGGCATTCCATGGATCGATCGATGCACGGCCGTCGAGGCGGATTCATCTTTCTCTCGAGAGGATCCCCTTCGATCGCGCACGGGGAGGCAGAAATTTAGAGAGGCGCCTGGTCCAAGGTTTATCGTCGTTCTGGCAGTATCTCAAAGGGAACGCGGTGGTCGTTTTCGGAGGATTGGCCGGCGAGGGGGAGAGCGTGTGGTTCTCGAGGCCGTAGAGGAGTCGTCGCCGTCGGTGTGCTCGGGCGCATCGGCGTCAACGAAGACGCGCATCTGCTGGCGCGTGCGCCTCGACGCTCGAGGTGTTGAAAAGTTGACTGCATATAACGAGGTTCAAGGGTGACTCGCTCGTAACGAAGCTTGAAAGGCCTGCGGGCGCTCCTTTCAATCAAACTGACTAGTTAGACGCGCCTCTACATTGGATTCTAACTGGAGAACTCACCACAGATCCAACGAATCGGTCATTCCAGGGACCCTCTGCCTCGTCACCGATCTGCCCGCACTTCTGCCACTCTAAACCGCGCGTTCGCTACTCTCTTGCATCGCAGCGTCGATTTCTCCTTTTAATCCAGGTTAAACGTCAAATTTTCCAGCAGCTCGGCAAAGACGCTAACCGCGGACAACTTCGGTGCTCTCGTCGCGAAAGCTTTACATATATACATATGCCTCTGTCTACGCACGCGTAAAGGTAGCCTCTCAATACGCCTCGCCTCGGCTCAGTTTATTCTTCCTATGCTTTTCTTATGTATTTTGACAATTTTATTCACACTGCGCTTAGTCCCGCCTCGCCTCGGCGCGACTCCGAGTCGCGGATTCTTCATCGAGAATATTTTGAGGAAGATAGGCCAGGCGAGCCGAGGCGAGGCGAAAAGCCGGGAATCCACCGGGAAGCTTAGTTAAGTTAAGCTAAGCTATGCTATGATATTCTACGCTGTGCCATGCTACGTTTTAAAACATTAGCTTCGATACGTATGGTTTCCACCAAAAGCTAAGCTAAAACATAGCATAGCTTAGCTTAGCTTCCCGGTGGATCCCCGGGTGTAGTGTGAGTGGATGCAATGCCACCGCTTTCGGTGACCGCTAAAAGAGGAAGGAAGAGGTTCTCTGAGCAACTGACCAAACAGATGAACCGAGGCAAGCTCAGATAACTTCAGGTAGGGTAAACTCGGGTAAGTCCGTGATAGTTTTAGAATTTCTCTATTTACTGCTAATATTTACATATTCTGAAAGTGAGTCTAGGATACCTATGATGATAGGTCCGACATCAGAGAAACAAATAATAGGTTAACAGAAATTTACTAAGTATATTTAATTGAAAATATATAAAATTAAGTTGTCATGACATACTCTGGTTACTCCGTGATAGTGTTCTGGTAACTCCGTGATAGTACTCTGGTAACTCCGTGATAGTTTTCGCTAGCCCCTGATAGGGTAAAGAACCCAATTACTGCCACCTACCCGATTATTGTCACCCTCAGCTGTTTTACGTAAAATAACAAATAAATTTTGTCAAATGATGCATAAAAAAAAAATTTAGGATACAGTTGAAACTGTTATTTATACGACACGAAAAACAGCACTTAATTTTTTCTTCGACAATTTGGATAAAACGATCAAAAATTTTAAGCGGATATTAGGAGAGTGAAAACGATGACTTCCTTAAAGCAAATGCTGTAATTATAATATTTAAGCTATTAATATAACAAAATCTAATGTTTTAAATAATATAAGCATCATAGAAAGTAATCCAGTGAAATACATTTGAAGGGTGTCAGTAATAGATCCCGAAATATATTTTTGAAATTGATGAATTTATACATAAAAATCGAAGTTTTAAGATCCACCAAATTTTTTTTTCTCGAAGTAAACATATTAAACAATAATAAATAACAAGAATAACATATAATTTAATCTATAAGTACAAAACTACAAGCTAATGTCAAGTGTCAGTAATTGGGTCCCTTACCCTATGGCCATCAGCTACTTTTTTAAATATTATTTTATATTACTTTACAATAGTTCACATTAGTTTAAATTACTTTACATTATTTTATATTATTTTATATTATTGTTATTTTATGTATAACCAATCGTTTCATGATCGTTAGATGTCTGAAATGTAAGGAAACATGGTATCTGGTATTTGCCACCAGAATTTCTCGAACAGCACAATCAGAAACGCAGGCTCGGGCGCACGGAAAATAAGAATTTAGTCACTTTTCATAAGCAAAAATAGCACTGATGCCTTATTGTATGCTAATTTCAAGAGTAAGACTTGTTAAAGTGTCATTTCACCATCACTTACCTGCAGTTTGAACTTTCTATTTATCTTCTAAAGCACATATAATACATAATCAAGCGATCGTCCACAACTAGCAAGAAAAATTGCACGAATAATGCGCTGCTGGAACAAAATGCTCTCTGACTCTATCACACTAATTTCAATGGACTGATTATTTTACCACAACATAAACTAGAAGATCAACGCTGTCTGTTAGTTTTTGTTCCATCTAGGTAAACTGAGTCAGACAATTTCGAGTTACAGATAAATGAAAAAGTATCACGGAGTAACCTGTACCACGAACTTACCCGAGTTTTCCCTACGGAAAAATCGAGGCGACGCGAACCTACTTAGGTAGATGTGCGTGCGAAAAGAAGTTGCGCCGAGGCGAGGCGTAGTGAGAGCCTACCTTAAGGGGTTAGGACACAGTAACGGGCCAAGAAAGCAGACGATTTTTAGACGACGATAATAAGAAAAGTAAACAATCGATTAATATAAGGTTTTGTGTTTTAGTTCACTATATTATGAACTAGCATATATAAGAAAAGCATATAATATTATAGCATAGATTTTTATAGCATTTTTTTTCCGGATGGCCAACTGGTGGGCTGGATTCCGGCAAATCGGATGACCTGTAACAAAAACCCCAAAAATGTCATAAACTATAATATATTTCCTAGGCATTGACTATCCAGCATTTAAAATTGTTGAATTATTGTACAAAATATAAACAAAAAGATCACACACTTTTGTTGAAATTTGATCATTATTTTTCAAACATCGGCCATTTTGTCAATTTTCGCAAGAATTGAAATGTTGGATCATCAATGCCTAGGAAATATATTATAGTTTATGACATTTTTGGGGGTTTTGTTACAGATCATCCGATTTGCCGGAATGAAAACACATTAATCGATTGTTTACGTTTCAAATTATCGTTGTCTAAAAATCGTCTGCTTTCATGGCCCGTTACTGTGTCCTAACCCCTTAACACGACGACGTTGCTTTGAAACGTTCCGCAGAGGATGTCCGAGTGAAAAAAAACGGGATTTACTGTTCGCAGGCGGATGTTCCCGACGTGCCGGGTATCGTTCAGCGGATTAAAGTCCGAGGGCAGGTACGCGGTGCTGATGGACATCGTTCCGGTGGACAACAAGCGATACCGATACGCGTACCACAGAAGCTGCTGGCTGGTCGCGGGCAAAGCGGATCCTCCGGCGCCGGCGCGCCTCTACGTGCACCCGGACTCGCCGTTCACCGGGGACCAGCTACGAAAGCAGGTGGTCTCGTTCGAGAAGGTCAAGCTGACGAACAACGACATGGACAAGCACGGCCAGGTAAGAAACACCTCGGTGACACGTTGTACCTACCGCCTAATCGGTCGCCCGTGCGCCCTCGCGAACGGGGCATGTGGGTCAAATATCGATCATTTCCGAGCAATCTCCATCCCCGCTCCCACCGAACCGACGTGTTCGTATTTTTACGGCTGCGAGACGGCGAAAGAAAGCTCGGTCGAGGACCCGGCCAAAGCCTCACGGATCCTCGGTGACGCGATACGAATGCCACGCGGTTCGGTTACGTCCACGCAGACACGGCTCGAGCGTTGCTTTACAAGCCGAGCCAAGAGTAATGAATAATAACGAAGTGGATCCCGACTCGTGCCTTTTCCGTTCGACGCGTGGACTCCCAAAATGTTTGCACCACGGCCGAGTCCTTACGGGACGCGTTGCATCGCTGCTAAATCGCGGCAGACTCGGGTCGTTTGGAAAAAAATTGCCGCGCAAACGACGAAGCTCAAGGAGGTCCGCACGCGAGAGACTCCGGAGGTGCTGGGGAGATACGACGTATCCTTGGTATTTATTGGTAAATTCACACATCCGCGCGTTTCCCCGTCTCGGCCGGTGATTTGGCGACGGCGCGGGCCGCGTAAGTTGCTCGAAAATAAGGCGGACGATTTAACGAACGAGCGGTGCCAACGACGTCGACAATGCTCACGGATTACAGTGTCGTTTCTCACCGACAGCATCGCGTCGTTTCGCTCTCCTTCGAGGCATCGGAGACGACGTCGTTGACGAGATTTCGGACGTTCGCGCGCACCGAAAATGGCCTCGTAAAACGGATACGCGGCGATACAGGGAACACGTAGGCGTGGTTATCATCAACAGCCGCTCGTTAATCGTGGGCGTCGAAGCTGCCAAGCCCGTGAAACGTAATATTCCGTCGTCGTGTCGGCCGATCGATGACAAACCAATCTTTCCGCACGCGCGCTAAACCCTCTCGCACCTTCTCCCCCTCTTCCTTTTCACTTTTCGCAATTTCACTTTTCTGCTTTACCGCTTAATTACATACGCTCGCGTGCGGATTCGTTAACGGTGTCGCGGCCGCTCCGACTCGCTGCTCCTCTGGCCGCGGCCGTTCCCGCATTTCCCTCTCCTCCCTTCACTCATTCGCGCACGCGAATTCTACGAGCGTCGCGGGATCGCGATAGCCAACCGCACCTGGAAAGCCTTCGAGACTCGGCTAAAAGCTCGCACGCGTGGAATCCTTGGAAGCTAACGAATTGCGAAGTAAAGGCGAGAGAATCGCGAGCCCGTTTCTTTCTTGGCCGGGTGAAATATCTCGCCCAGCGGTTGGACCTTGGCACCATAAAAACTGTAACTCTATGGCGAAAAGAGAGTAACGCGGGAAAAAGGGCGTAGCGGCGACGAGGCGAGAGGCGAACAAGGGTCGCGCGAATCGTCCACCCGCGGACTGGCCATAATGTTGGCAGCATTATAGGCGGTTGGTGGTGGTGCCGTAGGTGGGTGTGCGTTGCCCGTGGTGTTTGTGTGCCGCGTATAGTAGGCACGACGGCGTGCCTATAAGCTAATAAATTGAATGGATGTTTGCCCGGAGCTTTTGTCATGATGATCACGAGTAGCCCACGCTTGGCCCGTTGAGCACCTTTTGAATCTCTCTCCACAGCCAGTTTCCCGTCTCTCGCGCGCCCTCTCCGCCTCGGGATCTCCCCGCGGCTCTCCACGGCTTCGCGCTGCTCCGTGCGAACGCGTACACTCGCTTATTCACCTTTCGTTTCGTTTCGTTTCGTTTCGTTTCGTTTCCTCTAGTTTCCACTGGTTTCCTCCCGTCTCGCTTGGCTCTATTCGTACGCGATACCGGCGCACATTGGCGTTTACAAGCTCGACGCGAGCCGAGCCAGAAAGCTGCACGGCTATGCGTTTCCTTCTCGCGCCCAGGGAATGGGGCCCGTTGCACACCGGACGAACGCGCACGGTTCGACCCGCGAGCGTAATTGGACGCTCATTAGCGCCAGCTTACGATCCTAACGGCGATGCTACGATTCTATCGCGAGGCAGCAATATATAATACATCGTGTCCATCGCCAGGAGAAATCCCCCTTGTACCGTTCCCCCGGCGAAGCTGCTCAGTGATTTACAGGCCGCGTACATGTATAATAAGATCTGCCGGACTACATAGTTGGGCTCGTCCCGTGACAATAGGTGGATCGTTAAACGGGCTAGGCGCCCGTTTTTAGCAGGAGCTGAAGATTTTAGACGGCCTACGTCGCGGATAGGTGTGCGGGATTATACATACGTGTAAAGAACGGGCGAAAGGAAACGCGAGGAGAAGAGGGATAGTGGTTTGAAGGAAAGGAGGGAAGAAAGAGAAGGAGAAAAATGCTAGGCAGGCGAGTGCCGAGGAGAACAGACACACCGGTTAAAAGCAGTCGCGGCGAGCTGGGAGAGCCGGGAGAGCCAGGAGAACCACGCAACGCCAGTCAACTCAACTCGACGACTCAAGTGGTAGGGAACATTCCTTCGCTACGGCCACTATTTCATCGTTTCGTATGACGCGATATTATAAGACCCCCGCCTGCGTGCCGGCTACTACACGGTGGTCCAAAAGCAACCATCCACCTGCGACCAGCGACGCGACGCAGCCGAGTCCTCCTTCTGCGGGATACCTGCCGGGAGAGGAGCGCGTCGCGCTCGCGTCTTCGTCCTCTCGCTCCGCTCTCACCGGATGCTCGCGCCAGCAATCTCCGATCCACCATTATTCTCTCCCGTTTATATCCAAATTACATTCAAACGTTGTGCACCGCGACGAGAAATCAACGCGCGCCGTGAGACCCAGATTAATTCCACGAGATTCGACTCTGGCCTCGATTCCCTTTCTTTTTCCTCGTCCACCGAGGTCCGTCGAGTCGAGGCAGAAATAAAAAATATATAAAAAGAAAGTTTATGTTATACGATTTTATTAAAAATGCACTGAAAACTAAAAAATAATTCTTTTCTTGTACTGCAATTTAGAGGTGTTTTTCTCTTTAAATAAAATCGTGGAGCAGGATTTTTCATCACAGAATATGAATCAATTTAATACAGCATCAAGCGTCGAAATGAATTTGTTGTGAGATACCCTGCTCCACGATTTTATTTAAAGTGAAAAAAAAAACATCGAAATTGCAATACAAGAAAAGAATTATTTTTTAGTTTTTAGTGCATTTTTAATAAAATCGTTTGACATAAATTTTTTTTTATATATTTTTTATTTTCTAGGTTTTAGTGTTTATGGATTTACATTTCGCAGCTCAGACTTCTTTAGAAATATCTCTTATTTAATTTCAAATCGCGATGCGTCTAGCCAGCCTAAAACGCAGCGGCTTTTTGTCGTTTTCGGAAAGGCTTGTGGCTGATTTCAAGTCGTTTGGATTTATTGATGACTGGGTAATTTTTTCACCCGTCGAGGTTAATTTTATTTTGTAAATATTGTATCGTCATCCAAACTACGCACGCCTGCAAAGTTTCAAAACAATTGGATAGTTGGCAGATTTGAACCATACATACAAACATACATAAATACAAACAAACAAACAAACAGAGGATCGAAGCTGAATGTATAAAAAAAAACATCATTTAAAAATCGTTTAAAAACTGAACGTGGCCACGATAAAATTCGTTCGCTTCTCGCCGCTAGGCTCGCTCCCTCGCGTATTTTACACCTATACCCATTCCTTCCAACCATGGGACGGGGAAAAGCATTCTTTTCTTTGCCCGTGGATTGTAACCGTAATCGGTGTTACGGACAATGTAGCGTGACTGACTCATCGCGGCGAGGAAAAAAACGTTGGCCGGTGGCTGTAGGTATACTGTATAAGCGGCCGCGCGAGGAGGAAATGTTGGAATCAAGGGGTATTAATAATTTCTTAACGCGACGCACTTGTAGCGCCGGAGATGCCAGCAGGCTTTGCTCAGCCATAATATTGAGATTAAAAATGATTTACGAGCCATCCCACCGGTGAGATAGCGAGCATTCAATTGGGATTTACGGTGTAATTGACTAAACGGCAGACGCGAAGGAAGGCGCGACGAATACGGATCGATTCGACGAAACGCAAGCCGCATTATTATCGATATCGCCCCTTTATCGCGAACAGATTGCTCGACTCGGCTGCGCCGCTGAATTGGCGCGCTTTAAACCGTCCCCGGGGAACCACCGGCCGTGTATTTAAGCGGTTACGTTCAACCTTTTCGAACGTTTCACCAATTCTCTAGCTTTTACTTTTAGTCTCCGACTCGTTAACGGACGGAGGCGTCGCGATCGGCGAAAGATAGGCCTCGCGGACAAGAAATACTCAGCGGCGTCTCCATAAATCACTTTTAATCTTCTATCGACGTAGCCGACGTTTCGAAGCGCGCGTGACGCGCGCAATTGTGTCATGCAAATTCGCGGCGAAACCCGTGGACTGGAATAAAAAGTCAGCGGGATCGTAGCCAGTCGGACGAATCGATCCCCCGGATCCGGGACGGGGCTGGAAAATGGTGGTTCTCACGATCTCGCGCGGAATGTCCTGCAGCCTGACGGCGAGTATTAAGTTACGTGTCTCGGCTTCCTGCAGACATACCTGGGCGAGCCGGGGACCGAGCGACAGCAAGGGTTGATAAATTAAACGAAAAGTTATGCAGATGCGCTATTTTATCTGGCCGTCGCTGCCACGCATTCGTACTCGGGCGGTGCATTACATCACGCGAGTTAGCCCCGCACGCCCGAAACGAGTTCGTGACGGCGTGTCAGCCCTCGTACACGGGGTGTGTCCGCGGCTCTTAACATCGGCGCAAATGCCGAGCTGGTGGGTAAAGAGGGTAGATAAAAAGCGGGGCTAATCGTGAGCGTAGATCGAGGAATTTCAAGACAGCCTTCGCCGCCTGATATTCCGAGTAGTAGCTGGAAACGGGACACCTGGAAATAACGATTCAAAATATTCGGAATAGAAAGCATTGGAGAGGCTGTGGTGCTTCCACTAGCGCACGCTTATGGGCGGATCCGTGTGTTACCTTGTGCGTGTGGGTTTCATGGCGTTCACACAAACGAGCCGAACAGAGTAGAGCAAATTGGAGTTCTGACAGGTTGCAGTGGGGGGTGTCCCACCATCCAACGGTGCAGAGGAAACGGATAGGGGCACCCCGGGAACCCAGACACCTATAATCGTGCGGGCATAAAGTTGCCCGCTTGGAAACCCACGTTCACGGGGCCATGGGACCAACAGGACCACGGAACCACGGGACCGCGTACTCGTTATCCAGACTCGAATTAAATTCCAGACCCTTTTTCTTTTTCTCCATCATCGAGGGGAGAATCTTGCAGCCGGACGACAGAACACCGGTGCGGTGCAACGGTCAAGATATAATTTCCTCCGCTCCAGGCTCGTCCCCCGCACTAACGTGCCACGCTGCGGCTTAAATAATTTACCAAGCGTTACGCAACGGGAATCACACGGCCCGCGGACACAAAGCCTCGCAGTCGTTTCCGTAAAGCTCGTGGAAACTTTTACGACCGAGAGGGCATGGATTTCGGTGCCACGCGTTCACCTTGAACAACCACCACGTGGCGAGGAATGCGGTTGATTTTGGAGCAGGCTGTAGACTTCGCGGGAAGCCACCAATTAATAGCCGGTTTAATCGATCAAGTGGCCCCGGTACACTTGTAACGCGGAGTCCGATCACGCCTCGGACCGATCAACTACTGTCCCTACATTTTTTATGATCTTTACGCTTCTCGTCCACGTTCTGGATAGCCTCAACGCGGGAGCCAGAGTATCGCCTTTTCTCCGGTCAGCCGAAATCCTTTCAAGCAGTTGCTCGACGGTGTTGCAAAAATTGGACGAGAGCCGCGTGTGAGCTTATAGATCGGAACCGCGCAGAGACACCGCGGGCGATCGTAATTCGGGCCGTGAGAATATATCGATAACAGTAACAGTAAATATTCACGTAAACGAGCGCCACCGAGGAAGAGGACACGGGTGCCGCACGGCATCGGATATTAATTTCACGGTATAATCTCGTGTTATAAAAATAAATTACGACGGACGATCGAGCTAGCCAGGCCAAGCGGTCGGTGCTGCCCGATTAAGTAACAAAACGTTCCCGGGGACATTTCCATCGGGACCAGCCGTGGCCGGGACCGTTCGATCCAGAGCTATCGGTCGTTCACTGGGATCGCGGCCCTGCGAGCCGATGCCGATGCTACGAGAAAAACGACTATAAATCGCGCGTGTAATACTGCTATCAACGTGTATTACATAGACGCCCGCGTTGTTTGATAAATCGCTGGATGCAAATTGCGTGCGTCCGACGCCGACGCGACGATGTGAGAGAGATAGTGAGTGGGTACTGGCTTCGATTTCTTCACTGCGCAGGCGGTTCAACCGCCGTTTACCGCGATAATTTCGATTTACGGGAACACCGCAAGCCCGAGTGTAGGTAGGTACTATATAACGCATTACCGAGAATCTTGGAAACGTCCGAACGCCAGATCCCCCCTAGAATCGATGGAAGATCGTCAGCGGTCGCGCGAATGATATCAATGCGGTATTATCGCATCCCGATACAACAATGCCACGAGTTAAGTCAACTTAACAACGCTGAATCGCCGAGTCACGCGGTACACAAGCGCGCGTATATAGGTACGTATACGGTTCGTTTAACGTGGCTGGCGCTGCCTCGGCCAGTGCTCGGCGGTCGAAAAAAAAAAAAAATTGAGACGTTTAGTTAATTATCGAACGACGCGATAACGGCGCGTTTCACCTCGCCCTCCCTTTCCCCTCGCCGCTCCCTCGTAATATTCGGACAGGTCGTACGCAGAATTTTCCTTCTTTTTATTTTTGCAACGGCGCGGTAGTATATTCGTGTCGGAGAGTGTCTTGCTGCGTGTTAACGCGCGATCCCGGCCGCAGATATCGGAGATATATTTCCAGCGATAATCTTGTCGCTAATAAAAATCGCATTTAATAACGCTTTACCAAGGATGTACGCACGGTGCACCGTAAGTTTCGCAACCGATCCTCGGCCTTAATAACACCGCTAAAAGACCGATAACGCCTGCATTTCGATACAACCGTGACCGATAAAAATATGATGTCTCTTTTATCGGTTATTCCGTCCCGCCGCGTCGCTACGACCGCTGCGTTTTCAGACGGGTCTGCACGAATTCTAGGCTTCCTCTTTCGTATGAATTTAAACCGAGGCCGCGCTAGGGGACAGTGAGCGCACCTGAAAATTTAATTTTAAGGGGGTCCGAAACAGACGACGCGAGACTCTTGATACCTTGTCTCGCTCTGTCTTTCAGGCGCTTGATACAACTCCGTTCGTTCCTTTTCCCTTGTTTCTGTTTTCGTTTGGGGGACGGCGGGGGGGGGGGGGGGGGGAGACAGGGCCCCGACCCCCTGCGTGCGCCACTGCTAGGGGATTAGTCTTCGACGAATGTTTTCCAAGCGTATCGTGGCGAAGAATATCGTAGGTTTCCACGTTTGCAGGTTACGGGGCAACGAAATAAGTTATCCGATTGGATACGTTCACGACAGGTTTATCAGGTGGGCATCGGGCTTGATTGTGAGCGTGCCCGTAGGTGCGGAGCAGGCGGTCTCACGCGTGTGCCGGGTTCCCGTTCTCGGGTTGCCGAAGCCACGATGGATCCGAGCCGAACGAGACCTCAACGCTCGCTTTCAACTCGGTCCTCACGATCGAGCCTACCGAATTGCTCACCAACACTCGGCACACTCGTCCCTTGCCACCTGTGCTCGTCGCAGCGGTCTCCTCGACGGCTCTCGCGCGTCGCCACGATTTTTCCTGCCTCGTAAATACTTGAGAAGTCTGCGGCGCGATAACGTTCCACCGATTCCACGAGAAATACGGGAAAATAAGGAGCGGCGGCAGAGGAAAAGCGTGCGTGCGTAGGTACGACAGCTGCTCGGGTTTCGGTTCACGACCGCGAAACTATCGATTAGGCGAGCGAGATGTAGGGAAAGACGACGTGGGTGTACGCGCGTCCAGGTAGCTATACGTATTGCACGTTCGTCAAGCTTAAGAAGTTGACGCGCGGGAGCACCGTGTGCACGTGGAAAACTCGCGGGTGGTTCGTGCGAAATTCGCAATTGTGTCGAGAAATGCCAGCAAGGCGCGCGTAATATTCCGATATTTACATCGAGTGCATTACACGTGCGCGTTATGCGATACCTACGCGAGAAACTTGTTTCATCGTAGTACACTGCTTTAGACAGGAAATCGATACCGCGACTTCTCCTTTCGTTATATCGACTACTTATAGGTATATGTGTGTATATATATATATATATATATATATATATATCCATGCATGGCTGATACGACGTTAAACTTTGCTACGTGGAAATCATAGAATCGTCGTTTAAACTTTAAATTATAACGTAGGTGTACACCTATGGAAATTTGGCCGCGTTACTCGCTGGGACGCGAAACTCCCGTCGATTAACGTAGCCTCGGTTGATTTATTCCCTCGGAACACCTCGGAATCATCCATGTACCTGTTGCAAAACTGACGAAAACGATTGGAAAATGAAACTGGCGTTCCCAGGACGCGATACAAATCGCGGTATTATTTTCGTTCCGTTATCGATTGCTAGATAAGTATCTAATGATAACCGGCGAACGTCGCGTTCACGTTCACGTTCACGCCCGCGAACGAGTGACCGAACGCTCGTGAAACTTATTGCCCGTCGTCGCCTGTTAACGTTCGAAACGCGGAACAGGATTTATAGGACGCTGGCAGTTATTTTCGAGACCTTAATCAAGACTTTATAAATCATCCGGCTCTCGGTATCTGGCTCCAAGCGTTCCCGTTTTCTATTTTCAGATCGTGCTGAACTCGATGCACCGATATCAGCCGAGGATACACTTGGTCCGTTGTCGACAGTCGGACGACAACAATCTCCACATAACCGATCTCCAGAAGGAAGAGCACAAAACGTTCATATTCCCCGAGGCTATTTTCACCGCGGTCACCGCTTATCAGAATCAGTTGGTGAGTGAAATCGTGTTTGCAATTTGCTCGGGGAACTCGACTAATTCCGTAATAGGGGGGGGGGGGGGGGGTTCTCGATAGCGACAGGCCGCGCCGCGAGCCCAGCCGATACGTCTTATCGAGCGAAATTAGTCCAGTTGCCGGCTTACAAATGTACTTACAAACCACGACGCAATTACCTAGACGTTTGCCGATAATATTTGCAGATAACCAAGCTGAAGATCGACAGCAACCCGTTCGCCAAAGGTTTCCGAGACTCGTCCAGGCTCACGGATTTCGATCGGTAGGTAGAAACTTTGCACGTCCATACGCACTTCTGCTACGTACATACAGGCGCGACAGGACACGGAGCCAACACGTTCGACGCTCGGTGCTTTCTCGCTGGCAATCCACCACGGTAGATCGATTTGTTGCGCGCATATTTCGAGCCGCCGCTGAGGAGCTTTCGAGCGGCAAGCCGGCGCGGCTCGGCGGGCAGTGTAGTGCGCCGAGTGAAGCGATCATTACGCGCCATTATAACGTCGGCACCTTAATCATAGCGCCGGCCGAATTATCGCGCGATCTTTTAGATCTCGTTAAAAGTGGAAATTTATACAACGCTAAATGTCGAAGGAGAGGCACATTTGATCCTGAATAAGCGTGCGCACAGCCGGGCGATTCCAGAGTTATCCGCGATCATCTATCTACATGAATGACGATGCACCTGCTGGCTCGCTCGCTCGCGTACGCTCCTCTGCGTTTATGACTGGGGCGGATACATGCGTGACAGAAAGAATTTTTTTTTTCACCCTTCACTGTGCACGCTCGCGCGCGCGCGCGCGCGCCCGCTCGCTGGCCACAGCGCGTGAGCGCAACCGCACACCTCGTCAAAGGATTATCGTCAGCAGCGACAGAGTAACGTTCCAATAAGTAGCGTTTCCATTAATCTTGGCAGATGGGCGCTACCTCATTATCAGTCAGTATATTCGCAAGAGAAATAATCGGTCTCGATTAATTACAATTTCTCTGGCGGTGTCTGCCTTCCCAGGCCCGGCGTGTACCTATCGCGCCTCGCATCGATCCTTCCTTCCTCGTCGCGCTTCATTCTCCGTACACACTTGCTCGGTCAGCGATGCCGAAAAATATTCTGTACCGTTTCGGCGTGGAGCAACAGTTGCGTCGAGGCGGTTTGTAATCGATACCTACGCGGGCCGATCGCGCGAAGCTACGATTACGCGGCGAACAAAATTCTCGCGAAACGATTATTCAGCCGTTTCAGTTCAATTAACCAGTGCGAACGGTGGCTACTTTCGGTGCAAATACGCCCACTAAATCGCTAGCGCCCGATCCGGCCGTTCTTCCGATCGCGACTCAAGGTTTTATGCAAATGCATCGGCGCGAATGGCGCGGCATAGGTGCCCGCGTGTGTCGGTGCATCGACACGACCGCTCAACGCAGTCGTCTTCCGTTGGATCGCGTACTGCTCTGACAAGGAAACATCCCGAACTCGGAAATTCAAAAAATTCTGAGGCTTTGTGAATACGTAGGGAATTTCCTCTTGATTATAACGAAATTTTTTTTTGCTGCCCAAATTCACGCGATGGGGAGTGTATTGAGCCTTGAAAATCCGGTTATTTTCCGATTTTGCGTTATAACCCGTGAACTGTGTTAAATAAAATTTTTACCGAATGATAGATATAATTAGAAGAAGTAACTTTTGTCTTGAAACTTTTTTCTATTTCTTATAGTTCGCGAGTTAGATGGGAGAGTTGCGCAGTACCGACCGCTCTAAGTTTTTTTGTTATATCTTGGGGTAGAGTCGATCAAAATTAGAAATTCAAAAACGTGTTTGTAGTATAGATGGAACTTAGTAAGAGGAGGGAAATTATTTTTGTGAAATTTAATAATAAGAATTGATAATTCGCAAAAGTAAAAAAGTTGTAATTTCTAGGAAACGAAAAATTGTCGTCCAGTACCGACCAACTATTAAATTAGTAGATTTGTAGGTTTAAATGATTAACAATGTTAATGAAAAGACATTTAATTAGTACAAGATTTTTTTCAAATTTTATTTGTTCAAACTCGCAAATAAAATAATTAATATTCTTCTGATCTGTGCATTCGACGTGTGCCCAACCGTCACAGTCGGTACACTGCACCCAATCTTTCTCAAATGATTCCTTGCAAACAGAGATGGGCAAAATTTTTATTTAAATCAAATTTCGAATAACGAATAAAAAAAATAAGGGGGGGCGCCTATCTAGAGCGGTCGAAACAATGCGCTTCTTCGGGATTTTTTTCTGGAAAAACCGTTACACTTTTATTAATAACTATTCGTCTATTGTTAAGAGTACATCTAAAAGACAGTTCAGTATTTTTTGCGTTAAAGAATATTAAAAGATTTGAAAGTTATAAGCGATGACCGGGATGTACTTTCTTTTTGCGGTGACCATCGTAGCTCGTAGCAGAGTCACCCGAAATGAAAAATTCGAAAGGCTTTTGATAGAGTATGTAATTATCTAGGCGCTATCGGAGGGATTTCTTTTTTATCTTCTTAGTTTTTTTTTACAGGCCAAGAAAGGAACTACTTTTTTGTTGAAAATCGATGGTTCAACTTTGCAGCGCCGCCATTTTGTCTCATAATAATTTTTCCAAAATCGGGTCAGTATTGTAAGCTGGTCGGTACTGCACAACTCTCCCCTAACACAAAATCGGAAATTAGCCGAATTTTCAGGGATTAATTTCACCCCCCTCGAGTGAATTTGGGCAGCAAACAAAAATTGCGTTGTAATCAGGAGTAAATCCCCTACAATGCCCTACATGCTCGCACAGTTTCAAAATTTTTTGAATTTCCGTGTTCGGGATCTTCCCTTGTAAAGGTGGGATTCCACTGAGGCAACGCAAGGCAACGTGTCGCATGCAATGAGTGCGACAGTGATTGCATTTGTTGCACGTGAAAAAAAGATGCGGCGATGTTGTCGGTTGCCAATGAGTTGCCTCAGTGGAATCCCAGCTTAAGAAGCGCGGTCGAATCGCCAAACCGATGTTCGATACATACATCCGACTGTCGAACGCATTCAGGTACGCAGGCGTGTACCTGCGTATGTTTATATTTTCCCTGGCGTCTCGTCGCGCCTCGCCGAGGAATCCCGCGCCGTCTGCGCAACACCTGCTTCGGGGATCGTGCAAACGAGGCGATTAAATACCTAATTTGTTCGCCCGTAATCGAGCAATAATTCAAAGATTTTAGTGCCGTCAATGCCGCACGCGGTCTAATTTGAAAACTCGTTAGTTATCTACTCCAGATTTTCAATGTCTCTTTCGTCGCGAAGAGGAGTTTGCGGAAGCGTGAAAGGTGTTCGAGAGGGACCGCGAACCGTTCGAAAGCGGAAAGCAAAGTTAGACGCTCGTCTCGCGTGCTGTCCGAACCGGGAGATATAGGTACCTGACGGACGATCTTTTTGGCTCACTCGGGACGAGTGTGTTCGGTCCAGCGCGGCGGTAATCACGCGCGAATCAGAGGCGTGTCTGGAAGGAGGCTCAACCGGGAAGTCCCTTCGTCGACTAATGCGTTCGACGCGATCTCGAATACATTTCCGAGAATCGGAGGACGGGCTGAAGTTTTCAGCGTTCCTCGTAAAACGTCAAGCCCGAAGTAGCCCAGCGAAGGACGTGAGACGCGTTGACGCGTTGACGCGTCCCGGTGGAGAACGCTAGAGATCGGCCACGGAGAAGGCTGGTTTCTCGGTGGACAGCGGCCGATAGCGACGAATGGAAGGGAAGGTCGTGACCGTTGTTTGCCGAGTGTAAATTCGACTCTTAAGAGACGGACACGACGTTACGGTCGTCGATCGACCACTTTAATGACACGGCAGTTTGTAGAAGACGATCATCCCGAAATCACTGCCCTGGCCTACCGCGACCCTCCTCAAATCAGCACCTGCCTAACCGAGATCACGAAAAATCTTGCTGCATCATTCCGTCGGTCGGGGCCCGTTCACTATCGTTAAAACTTGAGCCTCGAGGACAACCAGGACGCGAGCTCTCGCGACGCTCCGGCGAAGCGAAAGCATAATTTTGACGTTTCAAGTTGGAGTTGGTCTAGTAGGATAACTGGGCGCAGACGGTTCGCAGCGATCGACTGAGTGACGAATTACCGCGAATGTCCTCGTTGGTGTATCGGAAGGAAGAGGAAGGAATGAAAGGGAGCGAAGGCAAAGGCGAAAGCGAAGGCGCGATGCGGTGCGGCGCGGCGCGGCACGGCGGTTACAGCAGTCGTCGTATTCGGCTGCACGGATGCGGCTCTGTCGGCGTCCAGAGTTAATGAGAGAGCGGCCGTACGGGGCAATACGGCGCATGCTCCCGCCCACTTCACGCCGCCGCTGATAGATAGATGCCCCTCCGGCCCTTTTGCCCCTCTCTCCTTCTCTCACCCTCACCCCCTAGCCCTTTCTCTATCTCTCGAACGATCCTCGCGTCCCCCCCCCCCCCCCTTTCCGCTTATCCTCTCTACTATCCTCCTCTCTCCCTCTCGCCCTTTCTCCGTCACCGACCATCATCACGTCCGCGTTCGCATACGTGCCCGCAAAAAGCCCCGAAATCGTTGTTATAAAGATATTACGGTAACTGCGAAAATTTAAGAACCGTTTATAAAAACGTGGCTGCGCTCCGTCTCGTTCTCGTCTGGTCTCGTCTCATCTCATCTCGGCTTGCCCCCGCCACGCCTCGCCTCCTCTCGCTTCGTCTCACCTCGCGCCGGTCCAAATTTATGGCCAGCTGCCGCGAGAAACTCGAAATTGCCTCAACGCCGCCGATCGTATAGACGTCCCCGAGAAACGTTCAAGTACCAGCATTGTCGATCGCAAAGGGGGAGGGGGGACACGCGTTTCGCGACATTGATCGGGCACGGCACCTATGCGCCTCCGGGTGCATAGGAATTGCTCGCGATCACGGCTGAGCCGTCTGTTTCTGGAGAGGACAGCCGCGGTGGACTTATGGTTTCTGGGGATCGATGGCGATTCGTGGAAGAGGTACGTTGCTCGGTGACCGTTGCAGGGCGGCCGTCGTTGCTATCGCTGCCGCGATCTCGACGCCTCGTGGATGCTTGAAAATCGACGAAACGTTTGGTCGTCGATCGCCGAAAGTCATAAGGGCGAGGGATTACGGTGAAGAGGTACGAGGGGGAGAGATGAAGAGGGAAAAGAGTGGGATTCCAGGTTGCTCTGGTGCGCCGGTTCCGGAGGGCAAGGAGGGCAGGGCATTCATCTATATTAGCTTCGAGAGCGGACGGCCTGTCATTACCGCTGCCGCTCTGGCCTTCTTTATCCTCCTTCAACCTCCTTCATCCTCCTTCATCCTCTTCCTCCCCTCGCAAACTCTTTGCCCTCCTCTCCTCTCTCTCGTTCGTTTCTCGAGGATCCTCGAGCGAGGAAGCGTTCCTCCGTTTCGCGTCCATCGGCAGAACTAGCAGCATCCAAAGCCCGGGCAACTGCTCGGACAGCTCTAACCGATACCCAAAGTCCTCCTTCGCTCTGGCCCATTAGCCGACCGCATTACCAAACCACCGCGCCACGTCAGACGGACCGACCAACACAGAGAGATTGCTGGGGACTCTTCCCCCGAAGAGAGACGGTCGACGGGACGGAAGAGGGGGGAGAAAGGGCGAGCGGAGGTTCGGTGGCCAAAGAACGCTACGGAGCTAATAACCGCCGTTTAAAACGCAAAAACAAAGGTCCCGCCGTGCATCATCGGGACTTTAGATGCGATGCGGCATGGAGAATGCGCGAGGCAGCGGGAGAATCGAAGGGAGGGACCGGCGGAGAATAAAGGGTGGTGAAGAAACGTTGGTCGCGTACTATCTTGCCTGGCGCTCGTACGTAGCTACACTTACGTACCTATATATCGGCCGGCTATCTCGAACGCGTCAGGGTCATTACCGGATCATTACCTTCCATACCTACCGTGCGACGACGATGATGGGCCACGGCTTGCCAGCTCCGTCCGAGCCCCAGCCTCAACCTCAGGCCTCAGCCCCGCTCGTTCGCGCGCGAGCGTACCCGCTGCGAAGCGGGCGGCAGATCGCGCACACTCGCGCACACTCGCGAGCTACTCGCCCTACGCGGCTTCCACGTAATAGAGGGCCGATGCGCGTGTGTGCCCCTCTGGCATGTACACAGACGCGCGGAGAGCCGGCTCGATCGCGCGTCGGACTGCTCGGCGGCAGCCGGGTAAATTACAGGCTCGACCGTATTTTGCGTTGTTTTGTTGTTTTTCAACGCGCCGAAAGGAAATGAGCGAGCAAACGCGTCACGCCACCCCGAACCTGCTAATTTCTATTCATATTTTATGGCTATTAATTTCTTCACTGTTACACTCGCTCTTTCTCTCCTCCTCTCTCCTTCCCTCCCTCCCTTTCTTTCTTTCTTTCGTTCATTCTTTACCCCGTCCTTCATTCGCACTGCCGTGTGCTTCTTTCTTTCGAATCTTCTTACCCGTATTTCAGTGCGATCGCTCGCTCGTTTCTAATTTGCGATTCTTCCCTTTTCTTCCTGTCTGTTCTTCTCCCTGTTCCCCCCCCCCCCCCCCTTTCGTCGAATTCTCTTTCACTCTCCCGTAGTTCCTTCGATCCTCTCCTCGACTTGGATATAAAAGATTTCATTGCTTCTAGCAGCGAAAGAGGTTTTAGAATAGGAAAACGTTGGGTGTTTACAAATTCTCTCGGTCGAACTTGTCGTTGGCGGATCGCCGGCAGTGTCGGTCGATAAGACACGATCGATCTTTCTCGCAGCCCCGTCTGTCCGATCGTTTTCGTTCGCAGGATGCGTGCGAGCGAAACCGACGAGAGTCGAGCGAAGCCGCATCGCTCGATGAACTACCATCGGCCATCAGTGGGGTGTAACCTATTATTATCTACCACTTACCTAATGCCCTGTGTCAGCCTCGGGGTAGGCGGAGAATAACAGGCTCCCCGTTCGATGGAATCCCCTCCGCGCTAATATCGCGACCTCCGCCACGTCGATGCCTCTTACGTGGCTCCGAAACCACGCTCTCCCCCTGGAAAAACTCTTCCCCGCGGGCCCGAGGAAGCTCTCGGGAGGCGGCGGGAATTATCGCGTGCTCCGATTTGAATGGGACGACGACGAGTGCGTTGCGCGAACAAGCCTCGCGTGAGAAACAACGGCACCGACTGTTTCGAGATCCGTGCTCATAGCGGACGAGTCGTTCCGCTGGTTCGCCAAGTCGGAACGCGAGACCACGCAAAGACATCGTTCCCGGCCGTATCGAGCTTCTTCAGCATCTCGAGGAACGAGGGGAATTACGTAAGAAAAACTGCAGACACGCGAGCGAAATCGCCGCTGAGAAGGACTCGGCTGCGTATCTACTTTGCACGAGAGTGCACCACGTACGTGCGCGTAGGTAGGGTAAACTCGGATAAGTCCGTGATAGTTTTAGGATTTGTCTGGTAACTGCTAATATTTACATATTCTGAAAGTGAGTCTAGGATATAAATATAGGTCAGACATCAGAGAAACAAATAATAGGTTGACAGAAATTTACGAAGTATATTTAATTGAAAATATACAAAATTAAGTTGTCATGACATACTCTGGTAACTCCGTGATAGTACTCTGGTAACTCCGTGATAGTTTTCGCTAGCCCCTGATAGAGTAAAGGACCCAATTACTGCCACCTACCCGATTATTGTCACCCTCAGCTGTTTAATTTTTTTATTTTTTTTATTTTTATATATATCAACGGGTAAAAACCCTTTATTACATAGTTGTGACGGAACATAAATATGTTAGAAAATAGTTGAGAAATACAGAAAAAGTAAAATAACGAATAAATTTTGTCAAATGATGCATATAAAAAATTTAGGATTCAATTGTTAATAACTGTTATTTATACGATACAAAAAACAGCACTTAATTTTTTCTTCGATAATTTGGATAAAACGATCAAAAATTTTAAGCGGAAATTAGGAGAGTGAAAACGATGACTTCCTTAAAGCAAATGCTGTAATTGTAATATTTAAGCTATTAATATAACAAAATCTAATGTTTTAAATAATATAAGCATCATAGAAAGTAATCCAGTCAAATACATTTGAAGGGTGTCATTAATAGATCCCGAAATATATTTTTGAAATTGATGAATTTATATATAAAAATCGAAGTTTTAAGATCCACCAAATTTTTTTCATGAAGTAAACATATTAAACAATAATAAATAACAAGAATAACATATACTTTTAATCTATAAGTACAAAACTACAAAATAATGTCAGCATCAACGCTTAAAGTGTCAGTAATTGGGTCCTTTACCCTATGGCCATCAGCTACTTTTTTAATACTATTTTATATTACTTTACAATAGTTTACATTAGTTTAAATTACTTTACATTATTTTATATTATTTTATATTATTGTTATTTTGTGTATAATCAATCGTTTCATGATCGTTAGAGATCTGAGACGTAAGGAAACATGGTATCTGGTATTTGCCACCAGAATTTCTCGAACAGCACAATCAGAAACGCATTTTCGGGCGCACGAAAAATAAGAATTTAGTCACTTTTCATAAGCAAAAATAACACTGGTGCCTTATTGTATGCTAATTTCAAGAGTAAGACTTGTTAAACTGTGATTTTACCATCACGTACCTGCAGTTTGAACTTTCTATTTATCTTCTAAAGCACATATAATACATAATCAAGCGATCGTCCACAACTAGCACGAAAAATTTCACGAATAATGCGCTGCTGGAACAAAATGCTCTCTGACTCTATCACACTAATTTCAATGGACTGATTATTTTACCACAACATAAACTAGAAGATAAACGCTGTCTGTTAGTGTTTGTTCCATCTAAATTGAGTCAGACAATTTCGAGTTACAGATAAATGAAAAAGTATCACGGAGTAACCAGTACCACGAATTTACCCAAGTTTACCCTACTCTGTGTCTGTGGCAGGGGCGTCCGCGTTTTTTTTTCCAGGGAGGGGGGCAATTTTGGGATGATGGTAAAGGAAAATATACCCCTCTTGCTTTTTTAACCCATTTCATAGTGCCAATTTAATTAAAAAATTAAAACCGAAATTTAAAAGTATTCCCTCTTTTAGTATTAAACTTAATAAAGATCAGTTTTGAAAAATTAGCGATTTTTTCTCAAAAGTCAGAGGGGGACAACTGCCCCTTTTGCCCTTTTGATGGAAAGAAAGGCGGAACCGGGAGGAGAGCGATATCGGAATGTTCGGTGGTCATTTGGCCGTGAACGTCGCGGACGTCGTGAACGTCGTGGAACGTCGTGAACGGTTGGACGAGTAACGGCGGTTGCCTCTAATTAGAACGTTCGGAGCGTAACCGCGCCATTACTGGGAAAACGCGCAGACTCGACTCGTCGGATCGACAAGGAATATTTATTGGCCGGTGTAACGATCACGGGAGGGCCAGGATAGCGCGAATAGTAATAGGCGCGCGGCTGCCTCGGGCCGGCTATGGCTGCGGCTCTCCCGTCCCGTCCAGCCACTGTAATTAGGGCTTTTATTGTCTGTACATAAGGAAGCTTTATGAAAACATTAAGGATATAATTCAAGGCCGGCAGGCCACGGCGCGTCGTGAATTGCAGCCAGGGTTAATGCATAGAGTCTCCGGCGTGCTGCGTCATTTCCGTTTTGCGTATAGCTACAGGTGCAGCGCGTGGAGCGCGCGCCTCCGTCCGCTTTGTTCCTCGCCTTCTCGCTTACCTCGCGCTCCGCCTCCGAATCGCGTAACTCCGTTCCTTCGATTCATTCTCGCACCGCGATTGAGCAATTTTCACGCGAGCTCGTCTTCTCTTTCCATTTCGTCGAGGACCCGCTTGTCCTTTGGTCGTAACAACGGCCAGGTGCTTCCGACGATGGAAAGATCCACGGATAGGTGTATGCTCCGGATCGATCCATCTAAATCTAAATCGACACGGGTACACGGAGCGTGTCTACTAATAGAGTTCGAGCGTTCGGACAGCGATATTTCAGAAGCGCGAAAAGAGGAATGGCCGTAGACGCGGCGCGGCGGTGTGTGGTCCGGCACGTTGGAGCGGACGGCGATTAGCCCCAGGCCTCCCTGCCCCCCCCCCCCTCCCTCCTCCCGTCTCCCTAATCCCTCGGCTCTTTGAGCCAGGGCTCGTTTCTTCGGTCCCTTCGCTCTCGAGCTCTTCCTGCCTCCCTTTCCTCTCGCTCTTCGGTTTTTCCTCCGCTTCTACCTTACCGAGCATGCCGCGAAAGTGAGCCGCACTCGTCGCGTCCGGTAGAAATCGTGTAATTGATATTTTCGATTGGAACTCGTACCAATACCCAGCCGACGTCCACCAATTAACCCACACACCGGCTGGACATTTATCTCTTCGGGCACCCTTCGCGCTTCCCCTCCCGCCCCCTCCCACCGCTCCTTCGCTCCTCCGTCGCGGAGGTCCAGAATTCACGCTTCTGCTGGGTCGCATAAACGCGCGCCTCTTCTAGTTTCTCTACACGCTCTACGGTTTACGTCCTTTGGTGTCGCGTTACGCGCTAAGCGGCGTACGGCCGGCTGGTAACCGAGACGCGCGAACTGCACACCGGACCCATTGTTCCTCTTTCACTTTTTACTCCCCAACGCCTTCTTCTCTTTCGCCCCTTTTTTTTTTTTTTCTTTCATTCACTTGTCCTTTTTCGCCGTTCCTTTGCCCTCCCCTTCGCCACCCCGCCCTACCGATCTCGCGCGCCCCTTCCCATTGTTTTCTCGAATCGCGCTGCTTAAGCCCGTCGGTCTCGATTTCCATAGGCACGGTCTCGTCTCGCGTTCGTGCAGCCAACGACTTTACGACTCGCGACCCCTCGAACGAGTGGCGGGCCGTTCTCGCCAGCGAAAGGTCAGCTTTCTAGCGGCGGTCCTGTCGGGTTTAGCGGGTCGGTTAAATGCCTGTAGGAAAAGTTTCGAGTGGGGAATCGTCTCGCGGCGCCTCCGTTGGAGACGACTGCCGCGAAGCGAACGGCGACCGTGAAAGAGAATCTCTCTGCGTACGCTGGTTCGGGGGTTTCTCGGGCTTTCGAGGAACCGGATGATCAATAGGAGGTATCATGGTCGGCCAGACCGCGGTGAAATTATCCGAGGAGCCGCTGGTGTCAGGTTTTCTTTCGACCACTTCACTTGCCAGAGACTACCGAACTGCGTGTCGAGCGTGGGGATCGTCTTCTCCATGAAGAGGGGTTGGGAGGGGGGGGGGGGGGAGGGGGGAGGGCGACGCCGGTGGGATCCGGTCTCGGCGTCGCGACCAACAGAGAAGCTCCTATTTCGAAAACTCTCGTTCCCTCGCTGACGTTCCAACAGCAGCCGAGCTCGCTCGACCTTAGAATCGAAGGGGTTCGAGTAGCGCGGCTGGGGGAACGTCCCCGGCCCGTCATCGTTCGCGGTCATAATGAAGTCTTAATGATCGAGATAGTCCCGGCGATAATCGCAGCGTGTTTGCGTACCACTCCCGCGCGTAATCACGAAAGTAGGAAATGACGGTGCAAGGTGCGCGCTCCACCGCCGCCGCTTCTCAGTGATACCGACCAATAATTATCGCGAGAATATCTTGCGAACGGCACGAAGCGGATGCGCCGTGCCGCGCCGCCACGCGTTTTCATCCACCACCGTCCAATAATTCGCTCGTTAACGTCCCTTGCCAATGTCAGCGAGCGATCCTCTCTCCGGCGCACAATCGTTCGTAATTAACGCTAATTAAACGCGCGTCTAATGCACCAAATCATCCATCGCGTTATTCCGGGACCGACTACTACGCGGACCACGAGGAGAGAAAACGTCGTCTTAATTAACCGCGGACGCGCTGGGTCCCTTCTCTCGTACGCCCTTTCTCTCTCGCTTTATCCGCGCCGAATCTCTCCCATTCATTCCCCCTTAAATGCCACTTAATGCCGATACCGTGGATCGATTAATCACCGGGACGAGTATGTCTCCGCAGAGGTCGGTCTCATCTTTACCTCCCGGTGCTAGCCAGTTAACGTGTTTATTCGCGAGCTAGTATTTCCCCGTCGATCGATGGATTAACTCGCTTTTCTCACGGATAATGCGATCTCGAGCGTACCTACTTATTATCGAGTTAAGAGTCCGCTTTTCCGCGATACCTGCTTTCCTGTCGCAACTCTGTCGCTACTCAGCCAGGTAGCTCCAGCCGGGCTCGTTAGAAACCAGTTCTAAACGCCAATTAATCTGCATCAGAATGCAAGCTAGGTGAAATTAGCGATACATGCTTACAAATAAGATTCATGTAAACTGTCTACAGTGTCTGCCTAGCTGGCGCGGCTAAAGAGACCGTCTTTCGTTCGCTTGTTGCAGAGATCCGATGGAGCTGATGGAGCAGCAGCTGGTGAGGTGCGGCGTGGCGCCGGTCAGGCTGTACGAGCACCTCGCGATGTCGTCGCCAGCGGCGGCGGCCGCCGCCGCAGCCGCCGCAGCCGCCGCGGCGGCCGCGCTCGGTGCTCAGCAGCAGCAGTCGCAGCAGCAGTCGCAGCACGAGAATTCGCCGCACGCTCTGCCCCCGTGGATCACGCCGTCGACTGCTCTGTTGTACGGAGCTGTCGGGCAGACGCACCCCGGTGCCAGATCCGCCACGGGCTCCACGTCCCCGTACCCAGCGATCGCGGCCACCGCACCTTTCCCCTATCCCTCCGCTCTGCCCTGGCCCTGGCAGCCGACACCCGTCGCGATGATCTCTCGAAGATCCTCGCCCCCCACAGCCACCGCTCACTCCCTCAGGTACACCCCGTATCCTCCCCCGGCGAGCACACCACCTCCGCTCAGGGCTCGCCCCGCCACCCCCAATTAGCGCTCCCCCTCGACCGTTCACCGTTGATAACAACGAGGTGTCGTCGCACCATTTTCATCCCGCTGGAAACCGCTGCGAGGGGAAGAACGACGACCCCATCGCCCATCTTTTCCAAGGGTGTCCGACGGCAAGCAGAGGAACGCGCGATCCAGCCAAAGAAGAACGCGGGGCAAGGTTTCGTTCGAACGAACAACAGCCCGAGGAGTGCTCGGTTCTGCCGATAGACCGGACAGACGTGTACGTAGGCGTAGCTCTACGGGAAGTAATCGCGGGTAGAGTCGGGGGGTTGTTAACGTGTACAGACCGCCGAGCAAAGTCAGCAGATTATAAGCTCGGCGATAGGTGTCGTGTTGTGTCGTACTTCTTGTGCGGCGAAGAATTCGGCGAGCTCGCATCGCATCGGCGAGCTCCGAATTCGTCGACGCTCCTCGTCACGGTCTCGATACGCCAGCGGTTCGTTCTCGCTCGCGGAGGGAAGAGGACCCAACCCCCCCCCCCCCCCCCCCTCGCCCCCTCGAAATTCTCGCTGCTCCGTGTCGAGCCTTTACTTAAGTTAGTTTTAGGGAAATGGCCCGTACTTTGTTCGCTCTCTGTGTCCGCGTAATGTAACCGTAGACCTCTCCGCCTTGGGACTCGGGAAGGAAGAGGGCCGCCAGGTATGGAACGCGTAATCGAAACGTTTCAGAGCGGAGAGAAAACGGCTCTCCCGACCCTCCTCCTCCCCTCTTGCCTCCCGAGCCCCGGATATTTGTACATAAAAGAGAAAAGCGATGTTCGCGCGAATTAGATTGGTCGAGTCGCCGTAGCGGCGCGAATCGGCTCTAAGTGAATATGTAATATATATGTTCCAGAAGCGTGAGAGAAGAGCTGCGCGAAGAAAGGTAAAGAGATTCGATCGTAGCTGTAACATATACCACGATAGTATTAACGCGTCTTTTCTCGAGACGGTGGAATTTGTACATAAAATCTTTTATGGTAGCGAGTAGCGTTAATGCCGTATTCTCGATGTAGCACGGATAGAAATAAACGAATTTTCATTAACGCGCACTTCTTGTCTATCTTGTTGTCCAGGATCTTGGAGTCCCCGCAATGGGTACGAAAGGAGAGGAGAATTTCGGAGTCCACGGGTTAAAGACTAAAGCGCCCGCTAAAGATATGTTGGACCGAGTATCGAAGGAGACCTGCCTCGAGCCCGATCCCCCGTCTCTGTTCGCTCCTTTCTCTCCGGGTTTCTCTTCCGTTTCTCTTCCGTTACTCTGCCGTTTCCCGAGGCGGCGTGGTGCCGGCGCGACGGCCCTCTGCTCATCGAGTGGCTCGTCACGCCAGGCCAGGCTTCATCGCGCCTCCAACTGCCGTGTAATTCTGTTACACCTATCTGAAATTAAATAAATTCATTTCACGGCCTGTCAACGAGCAATTATTTTTAGACGCAGCCGCTTTAAGGCCGGTTCGTTCCGTGACCAAAACTTCGCGACCCCTCGGGCATACGCAGAAGCGCGTCCCTGCTTGAAGCGTTCCTGTGTCGCGCACCGGTCGCTGTGAATACTGCTCTGTTAGATGCCACTCGTAACCGAAGAAGCAATTTTATTGCCTCGATCGCAGCGCAGCATTGCCTCGCACCACGGCGTAGGCACCTTCGAACGCCCAAGGTAGGTATAAGTAATATTTCTGCTCGAAAGATCTTCGCAAGGAGGAGAAAAATACGCTGCGAGCGGCGTCCGTGGGAAGGTGAGTTTCGGTCTTCCGTATAATTGAACGTGTATCCGATAAATTCGTGGCATCGCGAGATCGGGATCGTCGGAGGACACGGAGTGTATCGTGTATCCGGCCGCGTCGGAATCAGCGCGTCCAAGCAGGAAGATAAGGAGGAAAAGAAAAGAAGGAGAGGGCGAAGAGAAGGAGATGGAGGAGGAGGAAGGTTTCACCGGGGCGCGAAAGCGATCGTGTGTTACGTCGTGATGGGTGGAGCGAGGTGAGAGAAACAGAGAGGCGGCTCCCGAGCTTGTAATTATGTTGATACGAATGATCTGCGGCTCGCCGCAAACCGACGAAGAGGAGCAGAGGAGCGAAAGGAGGAGGAGGAGGTGGCGGTGGTGGTGGCAGGGAAAGAAGCAGAAGAAGCAGAAGAAGCAGAAGAAGGAGGAGGAGGAGCAGGAGAAGGGGGAGGAGATGGAGCCTCTAGCGGTGCTCAGTGTGCTCGCACTGTTCACCGGCTGCTCTATACGTGGCCGTTTATCCTGTTCCTTGTCTCTCCGAAGGGAAAGAACCCTCGTTCGGTCGCTGGAGCCGCGCGGTTCCCTTCGTGTACCGACCATACGCGTTGCTCATCCCCACGCAACGAGTAAACGGCTTTAGGACCGTGGCGAAACCAGTTTAAGTGGTTAAGCGTAGATGTAATTGATTTCCATTTTACGAGGCTCTCGGGGAAGACGCTCCACCCGCCACTGCCATCACCACCACCACCATACCCGCCACCCCCACTATCGCTGCTGCTCGTGAACCAACTTCGTCTCCGTCCCGCATACTTGCAACGCGTTAATACGCTTTACCACGTCATAGATCCGATCTTGCCGAGCAGAATCGTTCCCTCGCGCCGTCCCCAATTCGCCGAACAACCAAAATGATCCACCACCTCCAACCAACCTTCCCTACGATTTTCTTCGTCCCCGTTCACCCCGGTTCACCGCCGCGAGAATCCTTTTCGCAGCCTATAAGCTGGCTCGCGACCCCGATTAAACACCCAACGAAGATTACTCGCATTATACTCCAATTTTAATTACTAGCTTTCAAATGCTACGGCGATGCAGCGCAAGTGAACGCAACTGGGAGACGATCTTTCGCCTCTGGATCGAAATTGGCCCGCTCGTGGCGCGGTGTGGCGCGGCCTGCGCCACGATGCTGCCGTGATGAATTGGACGAATGAATAATGAATGAGTCACGGGTGCACGGATCCGAGGCAGGCGGAGAGGCAGCCGGGCCGAGGACCAGCCCGAGGATGTCGCGGCACGCGGAAGGATTTTAATGAAATCCAGTGACAGATGTCCTTCATTCGTAATTCTGCCTCGGATCTTCGAATCTTTAATTTACCTCAGCAACGCCGCTCAAGCTTCCCCCTACCCCCCCCCCCCCCCGTTACTCCCTTGGTTCCCTGCGATCCTCTCGGCCGTGGAAACGCGAGTAGTAGGCACGAAGGTTAAAGTTTCACCCTCCTGTGCGCGCTTCCCAACTTGAACCAGTCCGGCGAAGTTACGATCGATACCTTAATTGCAATTGAACGAGCTCTTCGGAGCGGTGGCAAAGGTTAATGTACCATTAAGAAGCACTTTACGAGGAAGGTGGAGTCGGTGCTCGTGGCCGTCAGCCAATCGTCGGACCGGCTGCGGAATCTTCCCTTTTTGGCGGCCCAGGCACGCCGGGAAAAACTCCACGATCCCGGATCGTCCATAATTGTTCGCTCGCGGAACGTTGCCTTAAAACGTTTAAAAAGAACCGTCGTTGCAGCAAAGAGTGCTCTGACGAAAAATAAAGCACGTAGGTACTTGGGTACGCGATGGAGGAATGCTTCGAATCGCGAGGTTCAGCTTGCACGGGTTGGACGCGTCTCGTTCGGCAGAGGGCAGAGGCAATTGGAGCAAGGGTCGGCGGCTGGTGGAGCGTTGCGAATGGAAAAGAGAAAATTCGAAGCTACGCGAGGCGAGGCGAGGCGAGGCGAGGCGACGTCTAGGAGAGGAACGGCCGCGTCGCTGAAGAAGGGTCGGAGGAAAAAGAAGAGGGGTGGCCGTGACGATATAGCGCGGCAGTGAAAGAGAGAGAGAGAGTCGCTGGAGAATATGTAAATTAGGAACTCCGTGTGAATGCGGAGATTTATGGCGGCCCGTACACATTTCTGGCCGCAATAAATATCAGTAAGTAGCGAGGCGCGGGACCGTCCGGATCGGGTCCGAAACTCTTGCCAACGAGCTCGCGCACTCGCGTACTCGCGCGTCAAGCCGCGCGCTCACCCTCCTCGCGGGTACCACCGGCCGGGCCGCGACCGTGGCCGTTCTCTCCCATAGGCCATTAATATCGGTGGAATGCCTGAAAAATAGTGGTACGCGCGATCAACGCGCGGGAGGTCGTTACGTTCGACCCTCTGCTCCCACGAGTTCCTTAGTCGCCAAACCGTTTCGCTCGACATCTGTTTTCCTCGTGCTCCTATCCTTGCCTGCCTCGCCGGAACTAAACGTCTATTGTCACTGGCGCCTGCGGGCGCCCAGCACCTAAAATCTACTTAGAAGAAATGCTTCCCTTCTTCGCCTTCAATTTATCATCGCCCGTCTGGGCCTCTATTTAAGGTAAATCCGGCAGACGCGGGAGACCTAATATAAAATGGCTATTAAAAATAATATAGAAATTACGTATTTTATCAGAACAAACTTATATGTTCAAAATTTAAGCAGATTCAGAAAAACTGGTCGATATTTGCTTTAAGACAATATTTACTGTAAATCGGGTTGAAAACTGAAATCGTGACATCTGAGCACCTCTCCCGAGGTGCGGGAGAAATGGTTTTTGTCGTTGGCAGAGACTACTCACATAATTATTCGTGGAAAATTAACAAAGTATAAAGTTAAATTATTTATGAGCGAATACAACTACAGATTCGTTGATATTTTATTTGTTTACGCTAAACCAGTAAAGAACACGTCAAAGAAAAAGTGAACTACTTACTGGCGAGTAGCAAGGCAAATGAATACAAAAGTGAATAAATAAACTAAATAAACAAAAATAATAATAAAATAATAATAAAATAAAAAAAATCATAACTCGACCGTCTGTCCTTTCTGCAGCGAGAGATGGTCTTCTCGTTAGCTTTGAGAGGAAGAGTTAATATGGCCAAATACTTTGGCTGCATTGTCACTCAATATCTCTATTATCTTATTATCCCAAACATTAAACGAAAATAAACTTAGAAATATATTTTAAATACGACTGTGTTTTTCTGGATTTATAGACTATAAAAAGTAAATTGAGGTTACATTTAATCTCTTTTATCAAACAGCGGTGTACAGAATCGAATTTAAAATATACTTCTAACTTTATTTCCGTTTAATGTTTGAGATAATAAGATAGTAGAGATATTGAGGGAAAATGCAGCCAAAGTATTTGGCCATATTAACTCTTCCTCTCAAAGCTAACGAGAAGACCATCTCTCGCTGCAGAAAGGACAGACGGTCGAGTTATGATTTTTTTATAATTTTTGTTTACTTAGTTTACTTATCCACTTTTGTATTTAGTTGCCTTGCTAATCGCCAGTAGGTAGTTCACAGTTTCTTTGATGTGTTCTTTACTTGTTTGGTGTAAAGAAATTAAATATCAATGAATCTGCACTCGTATTCACTGATAAATAATTCTGCTTTATCATTTCTTAATTTTCCATGAATAATTATGTGATTGGTCTCTGCCAACGACGAAAACAATTTCTCCCGGCACCGGAAGAGGTGGTCAGATGTCACGAATTCAGTTTTCAACCCGATTTACATTAAATATTATCTTAAAACAAATATCGATCAGTTTTTCTGAATCAGCTAAAAATTCTGAACATATAGGTTTGTTCTAATAAAATAAGTAATTTCTATATTAGTTTTAATAGCCATTTTATATTAGGTCGACCGCGTCTCCCGGATTTACCCTAGATTCCACGATCCAAGAAGCTGGTCGATATCCCTTTCGCTGCAATTTTCTACGTAGCAGAGGACAAGCGTCGGCGTCGCTGGGATGTACTTGTAGGTTCTTAGAATTAGAGGCGGTCCCGATCGCATTAAGCCTTCCGCTACACCGAACGCCTATGCTCTCCATGGACCGCCGCGCCGCGAAGCGGTTTCTACACACCAGGAGCTATTATTTATAAAAGCCTGCCGTTAAAACGTCCTCCGCGTACCACGACCGCCCATTGTATTCGCGTAACGCAACTTTTTCCACGGGGAAACGGCCCGGCGCCCGCCAGCTAATTACCGATGGTTAGATGGCTAGATCGTTAGTGGATAACGCGATGTAATTCATCGTCACCGAAATCCACTGCATCTCTTACTCGGAGTCGGTAGTCCCGAACGCAACAGCCCGACGTTCCCGAGATCCTCGAGCCGCACGGTCCACGATCGTTCCCGCGATTGCGCCATCGATTCGGATCCTCGTTCCAACGACTCGAGCGATTCAGCGTAATGAAGGATTAGTGGAAAGAAGCGAGGCGTGCATCGCGGAGGAAAGAGACCATGGAAGGAAGTTAGAGGGACGGAAGGGGCGAAGGCGAAAACGGAACGGATGGAAGCGATGGGTCGGCAGAATGCGAGAGAAGAGAGGGCTGCTGGGTCTCCGTGGGTGGCTGCCGATCCCTTTCCTTTTCCTTCCTTTCGCACGCACACTACGCGAGTGTACGGCTATACAGGCATTAACCAACCGCCTTCCCTCACTTACGCGCTTTCTACTACCGCGATCCTTGCCAACCTATGCGCGCGATCGCTCGCCTACGAGACTAACCACCTTTTAGCCAACTACTTTGCGATAGTCCCCTTTGATGCGCGAAAACGGCAGGGGACGCGAGCGGAAACACGCTCTCGACAAAACGCTCTTCCGCTCGATTCTCAGGTACATCCTCCGCGGCTGATAACACCGGAAAAGCTGCACGGCGACAGCTTATGTAAATCTCGCGTTTTCCTGACTCGGCCCGCTCGACGGCCGACTGTCGATAGAAACGTGGAAACGTTTGATCGCGGCGTGGGCGTTAAAGGATTTCACGACGTTTCGACAGCACTTTATTGCTTCCATATTACTGTAAAGTTTACGAGCCCCGAGGCCGGATGCGTTCTACTCCGAGGATCATCGGGCTGTATATAACGCGGCGCGTCTCGCCGCGCCATAAAAGCAATCTCGCCGTGCGATATGCGATCAATTACAAGCTGGTCGCGCATCACCGTGCCACAAGATCATCGTCGGAGTTGCGTCACCGAGCTACGAGCCATAAATTCGCCGCGACAGATCACACTTTCGCAGAATCGCCGTTGAAGCTTCAACGCCGCCTGATCCTCGACGCGTTTCCCAAGACAAGTGCCGTTCCTTCGAGCGATTCGACCCGATGGCCGAGGAGCTGGGCAAAATAATACGCTCGATCGTCGACTCCCCGTGAAAACGACAAAAGATCGAAAAAAGACGGCGAGGAAGAAGAAGAAGAAGAAGAAGAAGAAGAAGAAGAAGATGAGGCAGAAGTCAGCCGGGCTGAAAAAGAAGGAGCGAAGAGGGAGCTGGTTTGGTAGGAGAGACGTCGCAATGGTCTCGAGATCGAGAAACAGGGCGAGAGGGACGGGGTCCACGGGGCGGTTATTATTTACAGCAGTCCGTAAGGCGTGTCACAATGGCATTGCGGGTTTCCTCTTGAAAGTCCGACAATGCGAGCGGGATTTATGGAAGAAACTTTCAACAAAACCGTCAATGGGCCACCCTCGCCTACGAGAGAGATGCTTTACCTAGCATGGGAATGGGCACAAATATTTTCACCATAAATTCTTCTTTTTATCCGCTGCGCCCCTTATTTACAGTCGCTCTGACCTAATCCATCCCCACCAGCTAGCCGCCGGACACGGATACCTTTTCTACCTGTTACGACCTACGACCTCGCCGATGCTTCGTTAGCCGCGCGAGACACTTTCTCGTTACTCCTTTGTCTCCCGTTGGGAGCCAGCGATTTCGTCGCATCCCCGGCAACCGGCAACAACTGTGCCCCCGCGGACACCGCCGTTTCTCGTTACACCTCGGGCGAGAAGATGATTTAGGTATCTAGGAATCCTCGGGGGAGGCGAGAGCTCTTTTCACAGACTCGCTGGCGAGCGAAGAAACAAGACTACACGGACGCGGTACAAGGCTCGTAACGACCAGGTATTTGCGACTAATCCAGCGACAGGATCCAGCCCGGATAGATGGCTCTTCGCGTAATCTCGTCGCGAGTATCTCCGCGGCCGAAGCCGCGGCGCGGAAAAACCGACGGACTGGCGGTGTTTTGCTGAGTACGTAGACTTAAATGGTTCTCGGTGGACGTTTTATCAGCGATTTTTCTGCTGCCCCGCGGATCACCGGGTGTCGGGACCGGCCCCGGGAAAGAAAGGAAGCCGCGGGTGGACGGAAACGCTAGCCGGAACCGACCAGAAACATGTGCGCGGTAAAAGAAACGCGTTTGCGGGAGTAATCCGTCCCGGTGTCCTGTCCGGGAGGACGATCTTATTTATGGGATTCCGTTGATAATCTCCGCTGTATCGTAGACGCTCGGCGGACCTGTGGACCTGCGGACCGGCGTCCTTATCGGATCGCGGAGATTGCGCAACGCAATTTAGATCGATGATTTAGATTGACTGGCAGCGATCGATATCTCTCTATCGCGCGATTCTCTCCGCCGCGGCCTCGGCTCGGCCCTCTCTCTCCCTTCCGTCACGCTGCGCGCTGTGAGAAAGATATCGAGAGATAGCGAGCGTCGCGGAAGTTGCTCGTTCGTCGGTTCCTTTCAGCCCCGACCTGCCAACATCCGAGCGTTCTCGTTCGAGCCTAGCCTGGCTCCCGTCAAACTTCGCCCTCTCTGCCTTATCGAAAATGAATTTCCCAAGCTCTAGCTCGAGGCTCGAGTGTACATTTGCGCGAACTCGTGTATCAACTGCGAAAGCCGATGGAGAGAGGAAGCTGTGCATTGTTGAAAGATCCTCGGGGATCGTTGGGATTGTTGGGATTGTTGGGACAGCGCCTGCTGCGCCGAATGTTGACTCTTGGCTGCGGTCAGCGTGACAAAAACCACCCCTCGATTCGACACGCACCCCTGGGCGCCCCATCGACCCCCCGGGTGCCCTTTGCGACCACTCCAGGCTCGTCTAATTCCCTCCGTCGCCCCGAACTACCATCTCCCGCTCAAGTCCTGCGATTAGCCTGCCGAGATTCGTTTCACCGGCCTCGCCGAGGGTGCACGCGCTGCTCGTAAAGGCGGAACCCCGTGTCGGGAAACATGCTTCGCGGCCCAGTTTCCGGTAAACACCGCGGGACCCGGCGGAAAAGTCGTTGGGAAATTTATCGCGCAAGGATCGTGCCTCGATCGAAAGGCCGAGGGAAGAAGAGAATCTGGCTGGATAGGTGGGAGAGGAAAAACAGTGTGAAAGGTGGGGTCCAGGAACGTGACGGTGCCTAAATTTTCAACGGACGGCGACGTCCCTGCGAGTACCCACGATTTCACTGTGCCGAGGCCAAACATCTTTTCATCGCCGGATAAAGCATAGGTCCTCTATTCAGTAACGAACCGTTAACTCGACGTAAATGGCCGGGACAACCCTGTCACGGGGCGCGTCTCGTTGTTGTCGCACGGCAAGGAGGATCTCTATTTGAGAGTTTACATCTCGAAAATGCTCTTTTCATGGATAACTTCACGCCGCGTTACCGGCGACGACGGGCCTTTTCCCTTCCTGCCCCGCTCGCAAGGACAATGGCCTGCCTTTTGCACGGCAAAAACGTTGCTTTGGGGCGTGTTGCCCAACGGGAGGCACCCGCTCGAGTCACCGAGTCGGGGAAAACGCGTCTCGTGCGGTTTCCTCGAATTCTATTAACTTCCCTTAAACGATGTTCTATTCCTCAACGGAAAATCGACGTTACAGCGGAGAAACAACGATTGCTCAGATCCTGGCAATGATTGTATTCCTATAGATACCTACCTACGTATCTCTTGAACGACGAAGAGTGCCGTTTATCGGCATTTTACGCGATAGCGAGGACCATTTAAGCAGACGGTGTATCGTTACGCGTCCCTTGTGGTCGGTGCTGGTGGCTGATGGTTGGTCGCGAGGCCGAGATTGTCGGAGTAAGCGAGAAAGATTGGGAGGATCCCCATTCAAGCGGTGCCACCCTGAAAATGGTCTTTTCACGGGCAGCTTCACGGCGCGTTAACGGGATAAGTCGCGTCGGCTGTCAAGCTACTCACCCCGATCACCTGACTTTTAAAAATTCCGTGCCAGGGCGTGTTCCCTTTCAAATAAATCCGCACGCGTCACGACGCGTCAAAGCAAACGCATAGAGAACGGCGAAAAGCTTAACGAGGGATAAGCGATGGTTCTCTCTCGACGAAGAAGAGCGTTCAGAGCGTTCCGAGCGACTTGCCGAGCGTAAACAAGCGCGCGATGCTGCACTCTCCAGACACCGGGAGCCGTTAATCGCAAACTCATCGCCTGCCGATGATACTGTCGCTGCAGGTAGACGGAAAATACGCGAGGCAGGGAATGCGAGAAGCTTATCTCTCGCGGAGATAGAGCCGGCCCGCGAGATATCTACCGAGGGGGAATTTCCGGGGAATACTATCCCGCCGTATTTCGGGAGCAGTCCAATTTCGCGGAAGCGGAACTCGGGAGAGAAGAAGTTCGGTCGAGCGTAAACTGGAAATTCGCAGGCATCTCGGAGAACGTCTAGCCGACGATTCCAGCAAATTTTCTCCCTCTTCTCCCTTCCAACCGTTCTGCGGCCTTTCCCTCCAATTCCCTGCCACCCCAGCAGCAAATGAATTTACAGAAATATTTGATAAAACGCCGCTTTATACTTTCCGCGCTTCAGGAACCATCGGAATTCTCCGACAGCTCCTCGAGGAGGCTTCTTTGCCGGAGCTGACGTATCGTAAGAGGACTTGACTTGCCGAAACCATTTTCGAGGTTCAAGCATCCCCGGATGCTTCCCGCTGGAGAACCAAGACAACGGAGGCGCGTCGAGGGGTGCTCAGGAACGTTGAGACGTCTCGGCCAAGTGGCACTGGCGGCGTTATTGAAACGCGAGCCAGAAGACGAGTGGGTTACGATAAACAGCGGGGTTTACGGGGAGCGAAGCAGAGGTAAAAGGACCGAGAAGAAGGAGGACGAGGGTAGGTGCCGTCGCGTAGCCCTGCGTCGCGTCGCTTCGGCGACGAAGCGGAGAGGCAGAGCGGCGGGAGAGGCGGAGAGGCGAAGTGGCGAAGAGGCGGAGAAGATCGGTGGTGGCGGTGGTGCGGCTCGCGGTGGCAAGAACGCGCGCAAGAAGTGTAGTAATGTCTGCCGGCGGCCAAGCGGCCAAGCGGCAGACTATTACCACCGCATGAATATGAATGAGAACAGAAGAAGGAAGAAGGAAGGAGGAAGGGGCGAGGCGAGAGAAAGAGAAGCGGGACGGAGCCGCGAGCGGAGGATCGAGCTGCGGGAAACGGAGAGAGAGAGAGAGAGGGGGGGGAGGGGGGAGAGACAAGAGGAGTGAAGAGCTGCGTTGCTCCAAGGGAAGCCGAAGGAAGCTGGAGCGTGGCAAGACGAAGAAAGCGGCGAGCGAAGGATGCGGAGGAGAAGAAGGAGCGGGATGGGGCGAAAAAGGGGGTGGGGATTGGCGAGGGAGACCGAGGTGGATGGAAGGGTGTGGGGGGGGGGAGGGCGCGCGAGGAGCGGCATTCAATTAGTCTCCTAGTAATTAGCCGGGAAATCTTCGGCTTTGTCGGCAAGATCCTCTTCCGACGCGATAGCTGGACCCGCCCGCCCGGGCGAGCGGACCCAGCGGACTCAGGCAAGAACACGGACCGGTACCTGCGTATCGCAACTTCGCCGTACACCGAGTTCAGCCAACGGGCAACGTGCGTGCGTGGCCGCGGTTTTTGAGACCAGCAAGAACACGCATATACCCCTGCAGTTGGGTATTTGCAAATTTTCGATTCCCCGGCAACGGCAATCTCCTGTCTCCTTATCCTTCATCCGTAGCCTCGTTGCCAGCACCGCCCTCTCGCGATGTTTTTACTCGGGCCGTTCGTTCCGCGCGATTAATCGGCCGATCGGGCGTTTTCCTTGGTCAGCCGATGGGCAAGAAACGGGAGGATCCTGTTCCAGATGTGACCCGGGCTCCCAGATCCTTTGTCCAGATTCACGTCTCGAGGGCGTTCCACTGTTCTCGCACTCCCAGACGACCCTCCACTTTCTCGGCAAGTAGCCCCGGTTGTTTGGCCCGTGTTCCCTCTATCTTTCTAGCGCATCTTCCGCTCCGGTCCGGCTCCATGTCCAAACATCGTGACGCGCGGTTTACACCTGGAAGCCTGAGAACCGTGGTAACGCTGACAGTAATTTATCGATGGGCAATCATCTTTAGTAGCGGGATCGTTTATTTTCTGGCAATCCGATCGCCGTGGTGGTGGTCGTGGAAGCGAACCGAAGGGGAAAGGTCCGTTTACGCACGAACGTCGCGCGCTTTTTACACGGCGCAACTCGAATGGCTCGGCCCAGCTTGACCGAACGTGGAATTAGTCGCGTACCCGTGCATTACGCTCGTAAATTGATTTCAGCGGAACGAAAGGTGAGCAGCCAGGCATCCCTGGAAGGGTTGCGCGCCCCTTAAATGTCGCGACCTACGTGGATCGTCTGAAATCGTGACGGGGTCGATATACGGGCCTTGCGGGATTGTTACTTATCTATCTGTAACGTCTCACAAGTTTCCTCTTGTCTCTAACATATAAGTAGGTAGTAGAGCTCTTACTTTTTGACCCGTTGGGTACCCGTCTACCCGAAACAACTTCAAGCAATTGAATGTTGTATTGTCTGTGGTACTGTTTGATGTTAGCCAAAAACGATCGAGTTGTTTCGGGTAGACGGGTACTCGATGGGTGAAAAAGTAAGAGCTCTAACTAGGTAGCTATACCCATCGATGAAACGAATCGCGAGCACAGGTCTTTGTCGTGGATAGGTTGTCCCAGAGGTCGGGAATAAAATAATCGTAAACGGGGACAGGCTGGAGTGGGAAGAGGTCTGCATGGTGTTCGGGGGTGGTCTACCCTCGACCATGGGTGGCCCCCTCGGTTTCGTGTATCGCGACAAAGCCAAATAGGTACGCGCACGCACCCACTCGCCCGTCTTGTCCTCTCCTCTAGCCCTCGCGTTACACGGATTCGACAAGCTTCGCTACACAGGCTCGCCCTGCATCCCGTACGCTGCCAGTAAATCACCGCTAAGGGCTGCTAAATAGCAGCAACCTCTCCTCTTCTTTCCCCCTCGCTCCCTCCCTCTCCCTGCTCTCCCCCTCCCCCTCCCCCCCCCGTCGCCCTCTCTCCTTTGAGGCGTGTCCGTGGCTGTGTGTGGCCTCCCTTTTTGGATAATTCGATGTCCTGTTCGAAGTTGTCCCTTTTGCCATTCGACTATTCCGTCAGGTCAAAATGCGTCGAAACGCCGCGCCGAGCCGGCTGGAAACTCGGCCCCGAGTTGCGTTCACCCGCGTTTCCTGTTCGAACCGTGAAACGAGGCTCCAATCTCCGGAGCACCGTGCGGAATCGCTCTTTCTGCCGCGACAGCAGCGCGTAATATGTACTTCACACATCCAAAATGTGCCACCTTTTTTCACATACGTCACATCAAGCAGATATCTCCTCGCTGCGGCGTTGGCAAAAGCTACATCAGCTGCATGAAAGAGTGAGGATCTTTTCTATGGAAAATAAAAACAATTTTTCCGCTAATTTGTATCAGTTGATTTCTCATAGGGTAAATCCGGGAGACGCGGTCGGGCCGGTGGGTTGGTCGAGTCGCTGTATTTCAGACTGTATACGTGGAAATGCGTTAAAGTGCAGACCAATTACTTCTCTAGAAGCCAAACAGTTGAATGAATAGCGTCATTTCCCTTCCTTCTGTGTTTTTCTGGATTTATAGACTATAAAAAGTAAATTGAGGTTACATTTAACCTCTTTTATCAAACAGCGGTGTACAGAATCGAATTTAAAATATACTTCTAACTTTATTTTCGTTTAATGTTTGGGATAATAAGATAGTAGAAATATCGAGGGACAATGCAGCCAAAGTATTTGGCCGTATCAACTCTTCCTCTCAAAGCTAACGAGAAGACCATCTCTCGTTGCAGAAAGGAGAGATGGTCGAGTTATGATTTTTTTATTTTTTTATTTTTTATTATTATTTTATTATTATTATTGTTTATTCAGTTTACTTATTCACTTTTGTATTCATTTGCCTTGCTAATCGCCAGTAGGTAGTTCACTTTTTCTTTGATGTGTTCTTTACTTGTTTAGCGTAAACAAATTAAATATCAATGAATCTGTAGTTGTATTCAATCATAAATAATTTTGCCTTAAAGCAAATATCGACCAGTTTTTCTGAATCTGCATAAAATTCTGAACATATAGGTTTGTTCTGATAAAATAAATAATTTCTATATTAGTTTTAATAGCCATTTTATATTAGTCCGACCGCGTCTCCCGGATTTACCCTAATTCATAATTACAGGTTGGTACTTTACCGTTCAAACGCGTCGGGGCCATCGAGATCCTCGCCCTCGCGTAGAAAGATCGCGCCGACACGAATTTGCGAAAAGGGCGGCAAGGGGTGGTGGTAGAGTTGGCGCGCCCGTGAGAATCGTCGGCGTTCGAAAAGGAAAGCGCGGGCTTCGCCGGGACTTCAGGGAGCAGCGCGTTAACGACCGAAACGCGTTACAGATGCGTGGTAATTTCGAATGATTAGCGGCGTAACACGAGTTCGGGCGAATCTGTGGAGAAAGAAGGGCAAAGGGGCGTCAGCCCCGAGTTCCCATGGCTTTGGATTACCGCGCAGTATGCCCTACCAATCCCAGCGAGTTTCCCGATTTCTGTGCAACCTGATACCCATGCGAAGGGTCGTGAAATCAAGATATATCGTTCTCGCAATCGCGATCGAAGTCGCTCGAGGGGGTGGCTCTGCCCTCGCTTCGATCGGTTCGCGTTAACCGAACTGCGAGATAGAGACGTAGGATTCGGTGGCGTCGCGTCGGTGAAGGTCAGGGCGGAGAGGTTACGAATTCGGTGACATCCAGTCGCCTCGTGCCCCTCGTTAAACTTGCTCGTGTCTGTCACCCTCGCGGCCGCCGCGTCGCCCCCCGAAGTCGAAGCGCGGGGCTAATAAATATCGGCGGATACACTTGTGCCCCGAGTCGGGTGTGCGTCCGTGCGTGTTGCGCGTAACAGCACGTGCTCACCGTCCCGTCTCATCCCAGATGACACCGTTTTTATTGGCAGCGACGTTGGGTCTCGTTTAGGGACAATCATGGCAACCGAGCCGCGCCACCGACCGGCCACCAGCTTTCCGAGATATTGCTCGGCTCCGGGTCCACTCGGGCTCCCCCCCCCCCTCCCCCCGAATCGTCGACACGGTTTAATCCTGTGCTGTGGCGCGACCCTACTCGCGGAATCCACGCGTCCGCGGATGAATTGCTCAATACGCCGGCGACTGGTCGATCGCGGAGGTAGAAGCTATCAGGAAAGTGGACTTTAACCGGCGGCAGCCGGATGACAACGCAACCACCGCGGACCTTAATCCGATACGAAATACGTGACTGTACGGTTTCGCGTCCCTTCCGTAAATTGAATCACCGGCACGATACTCTGTATCGATGTTTACGATCTCGAGAGTGCCGTCCCTGCTTGCCACGCTCTCGCAAAAACCCCGGCCACCCGGAGTCGATGCATTATTTAGCGAGAGCCGAGCGAAACGAGCGGAACGCGACCGGACGTTTGTCGCAAAATCTTTTGGCCGCGGATTGCGTCGCGCGCAATTCTTCCCCGCGAGATAGATTGCGCCCATCAAAGTTTAATTTACCGTAAAGGAATGGAGGCACGGTCGGTGCCCGGCTCCCCTTCGAGCTCACCGAGGCGCGAGTAACAACGGCCGAGTGGCTTCGAGCGCCCAAGCAGGTGCGATCCGAATCGATAATCCGATCTGTTCACGGAGAAACGGAATGCTCAGCCAATTCTTTTCATTTTCCTACAGATTAACTCTCCGCTCCCCTCTTTCCCAATCGCCAGGACAAATGGAAAAGCGACCGATGGAAATTCGTCGGTCGACTGCCGATTTCCACTGGCCGCGCTTCTAATCCGAGCTGCCGGCACGTGCTGGGTGGTGGCAGGAAAAGAGGAGCGTGCCGACGAACGAGCGACACTTGACTCCGCTCGTCGGGACGGGAGCAGCCCCCCTCGGAAAACACCTCGATCCTGCCGATTAACCAGCGACAGAGCGGCTCGCCGTCTGGTCATCCGACGCGAGTCGGGGAACCGTGCACGAGGCCCGCTAGAAACTATTCCGCAGAGTGGCCCGGCTGTTCTGTCGCGTGTGTTAAAGGATCTGCCGAAGAAACAGTGGTTCGTGCGAGAACGGTGGCATTCTAGAGCGCAGCTGCTTCGATCCCTGAAACGGGTATTTAAGAGCGATGATTTCCTGTCAAAACGCCGACGTATCTCGGCGAAATCCCACGGCTGCGGTAGGAGGAGGCGGCGCGAGGGTGGGATCTCGGGTTCGCTGGAGCTTGAACCGTGGGATGTTTTGGATTTCTTAGAGCCGGGATGGTCGTCGAGTATCGATTCCGCGGGAGGCGTTGTCACGCGGTTTCCATTACCGTCCAGCGGTCTCCTACCGCTGTACTGCACAACTGTATACCGTATACGCGTATAGCTACGTGTAAGTAGAGGCGAGGAGGGAGGCCGTTGCTTGCTGGCGGAGTAAGCTTTGCTCGGGCTTATTATTTCGGCCGTTAAGAAAATAAACAGAAGGCAGGAAAACACGCGAGGGCCAAGGGCTGAGGGCCGAGGGCCGTGAGCCGAGGACCGAGCGCGCGGCCACCACGGAAATTATAGGCGGCCGAGCCAAATGGCTTGAAAAATGCTCAACCACAAATCAAGGTGCCGGTTCGTTCGGCGTGGGAGCCATCTGTCGGTTCGTCGCCGCTTCCCTATATCGCCCTCCGTTCCTCCATACACACGTACACGTATACACGCGCGCATTTATATATTTTATTTTCCAGAGGCGTTCTCAAAGTGGCTGCCAGAGGCGCTACTTCCTCCCATTTACTTACCCCACCGCCTAATTATCTACCCCTCCCTTCGGACCTCCCTTCGCGGCTAGTTTTACGCGCTCCGCTCCGAACCGGGACTTTCCACCCACCCGCTCGCGATTTTCCGCACAGCGGCGGCCGGAAGCTGCGCTTTCCGCGAACGTTCCGCCAACGGTTTCCAAGCGAAATACTCGCCCACACCGCTCTACTCTTTCTCCCCCTACTTCTCTCTCTCTCTCTCTCTCTCTGTCTCGCTGGCCCAGAATTAAAAACCACCGCGGCTAAGTATAGTCCCGAGAAGCAATATTCCATGGCGGTGGAGCGGCTGACCGTGCTGCACACTCGACGTTCTCCCATTGATATTGCCTGGAATCATTCACGACGCATAAACATCTCGTATTACACGTACGGAGCTCGGAACGGAGAGTAAAGAGAGAGAGAGAGAGGGGGAGAGAGAGAGAGAGAGAGAAAAGCCTTGGGCCGTCGAAACGGCAGAGTCATGGTCGCGCGGCAGCGGATTGCCATATAACGACCGTGTTGCACAGTCATCTACACCCCGCGACACCCCCTGTAATCACGCTGAATCCCGAGGAACACCTTGCGTCACTGTCCACACGCAAAATCGTTACGTACTAATTAACGTTTCGATATGGTGCCGCGGCCGCGTCGAAGCCTTGCTGCCTCCAATCAGGCTAATTGTGTTGCGTTTCGTTTCCTTTTCTTTCGTTTTGTTTCGCCGCTCCACCTCCCCTTTCGTTCCTCTCCTTTTGCAGTCCCCCCCCCCCTCCCCTTTTTCCTTTTCTTTCTCCTCGCTTCGTCTAAGACGCATCCTGTTTGCGTACAAGCCCGCTAACGCGTCCAAGTGTTTGCAAACGTCGACCATGCATGGAGGGCAATCGCGCCGCGGCTACCGATTGTTTAATGTTCCAACTTTCGCGGTTATTGGAAAAGTTGGATCCGAGGGACAAGGTTTCGATTGTGGTAAATGTACCAATACCTGGACACGTCCCAGTAATTGGACACTAGTGCAAATAATACTGATTATTACATTAATGTTCACTATATCCATAAAATAATTATTTTATTCAATTACTCAAATATTTAATAAAATATATTCATATACATATTTTTCTTAGTAAACTTGTAACACTCGTAATAAAAATAAATTTTCTTGAACTTTCCAGTTTACACCATTTTAGTATTGCTCTTATCTGATTTGTTAAACTGTCTTCACTTTTTCTTAAGCGAATATTATTAATGATGTTTAGTATATTGGTACAACTAATACAGTTTTAGACAAATGGTACCTTGTAGTATTATTTTTTGATTGGGAGATTAAAATTGAAGTTCGTATTAGGTTTTTATTCGCGTGTCTATCTACTGGTACAGTGAAATGCCAGAACGACCCTAAACCTAACCATTTGCTCAAACTGTGAAATAAGTACGCGTTATTGTTGACACAATAATAAAATAATTATTTAACATCTTAAGAATTATTACTTTGTATTCTTGGTATCTTGTTTTAATGATAATATTTAATTCATGTGTGAAAATTCGTGTGTTACACACAAAAACACATAACTTTAAGTTTAAATTAGTCATTCAATAATAGATTCTTTTTACTTAAGTTTGTTTATTGATTTGAATAAATTACTTATACAGAAGAAATAGGGTAAACGCACCAATAAATGAACACTTAATGCTAATGAATGAACACTATTATAAAATTATGTTTTCAGCGCGATTGACTCCACGTGCTGCAAAAATTGTTTGGATATGGAGCAAGAAATTAAAAGAAGTCTCTAATTAATTAGTTGCTTATTTTAATAACTTATTTTACTCAATTTTAATATAGAATGTCCATTCACCGGTACGTGTTCATTTACTGGTACATCCACCCTATGCCAAAAGAAAAAACTATTTCGTTGTTTTGTTTTTATTTAATTTTCGTAGAAAACATCAAAATTTCATCATGTGTCCAGGTAATGGGATAGTAAAATCGGGACACCGGGACATACTAAGTAGTAAAGCTGTCCAGGAATTGGGCCATTGTAAGGACTATTAATTTCCAATATTTTACAAAATTATTCAATCCTACGATATGTTGTTTTTTTTAATGATAAAGTACACACGATGCCCCATGTAATTGTAAAATCGTTTTTAAATAAATCGATTTGTATAACTGAAAAATTCTGTAACGTGTGTCCGCCGTACCTTAAATGTCCAGGTAGGATAAACTCGGGTAAGTCCGTGATAGTTTTAGAATTTGTCTATTAACTGCTAATATTTACATATTCTGAAAGTGAGTTTAGGATATAATGATAGGTCAGACATCAGAGAAACAAATAATAGGTTAACAGAAATTTACTAAGTACATTTAATTGAAAATATACAAAATTAAGTTGTTACGACATATTGATACCTCTATATTATTTTACATTAGTTTACATTACTTTACATTATTTTAAATTATTTTACATTATTTTATATTATTTTATATTATTTCATATTATTTTATATTATTGTTATTTTGTGTATAATCAATCGTTTAATGATCGTTAGATATCTGAGACGTAAGGAAACTTGGTCTCTCGTATTTGCCACCAAAATTTCTCGAACAGCACAATTAGAAACGCAAAAATAAGAATTTAGTCACTTTTCATAAGCAAAAATAGTACTGATGCCTTATCGTATGATAATTTCAAGAGTAAGACTTATTAAAACGTCATTTTACCATCACTTACCTGCAGTTTGAACTTTCCATTTATCTTCAAAAGCACATATAACACATACTCAACCGATCGTCCACAACTAGCACGAAAAATTTCACGAATAATGCGCTGTTGGAACAAACTGCTCTCTCACTCTGTCACACTAACTTCAATTGACTAATTATTTTACCAGAACATAAACTAGAAGATGAACGCTGTCTGTTAGTTTTTGTTCCATCTAAATTGAGTCAGAGAATTTCGAGTTGCAGATAAATGATAAAGAATTTACCCGAGTTTACCCTATTGGGACATTCACCTTACGAGTGGAGTGAATCACAAGTCCGAGGGATCATAGCTCGCATCTGTTCGCCGCGCTGCTCGTTTGCCCGCAAACTGCCGAGCGGTGTCCGTATTCACCGAGAAGTCTGCATATTTCTTTGGGACCCGAATCACCCCCGGGCACGTTTCGCGAGTAGAATTTTAAATGCCACGCAACCACGCCGCGTCCTCTCCTACGCCCGTGATAGCCGCACATTTCGCATCGGCAATTAATAGCTACGGCAATCCGTCTCCCCCTTCAGATTTCCCCAGCTAATCGGTCAAACTATATCGCGCGCGATGATTTAGATCGATTCGGGTGAATCCGTTACGCGACCCGGCACGTGGCATCTTTCTAAGTAGATTCGCCGACGATTCGCGCTTCGTCGTCGAAAATATCTGCGAACGATAGCGATCGTTGGTAGGGGGCGTGGGGGGGGGGGGGGGCGGTGTTCTCGTCGCCTCTAGCAGCAGAAGGGTTAAAGATCGTGCAAGCCTGTCGAGGGGGGTCCGCCGGTTTTCACGGGAGGTAGAATCTCCCCTTTGCCCGCGATCAGCTGTGGGAGATAAAAGACGCGGAACGCGCATGCACGATGACACGTACACGCCCACGGGGTCCGCAAACAACCCCGTAAAAGAGATCGGTCGGGTCGGGTCGAGCAGGCGGCGAGGGATGACAAGAGGGGGGCTCGTCTTGCACGCGCCGACAAATTGTTTGGGCCGAGTCAGTTAGTCGCAGCACAATGGGACGCCACTTGCCAAGATCCCAGCTACGCCTCCTCCCTCGTTACATTACATTACATTACATTACATTTATCTCTCATCCGTGAGCCTTTATCCCTCGCCCACCCCACGCAGCTCGGACCTATCTAACGGCGGGCTTCTGTCGCTATGGTAACACCGCATCCTGGCACGTGGCCGCGAATCCGCGTCCCCTCTCCCCCTCTCTTTCCCGCTCCCTCTTCTCCACTCAAGTGTCAATTTTGCAAACAGCATTTCAAAGCGAACAAACGGCCGGGTAAGGAAAGCGCGGGGAAGCCACCGGGGAAAGTGAATTTTCACCGAGTCGCGGCCACTTGGCTGTCTATCTGCTGCTCCTCGGAAATTCGGCGGACGAGTGACACCGCGGCACGTGGCTCGGCTGTACGCAGTAGAAGATTCGCGATTCCCGCGGGGGAGAAGCCGCAGCCACGCGACACCGAATTCGTAACGGCGCGGCGTCGTCGACGGCAGGGAGTTGCTGCCCGCCACTGTGCATCGGCGCGATCGATCTCCCGCGCACCAGGGCCATCAGGGCTCGCACCGTCCGCTGGCTACGCCGTTACGCTCGAACGGACGTTCGACCTGGCAAGGGTTAAACTCGTCTCGCGTGATTTTTCGCTCTCGTAGCTGCACCCTCTGCGATTTCATTATCTGCTTCGCTGTGCAGGTACAACGTCGCAAGCTCGGATGAAAAAGAGCGGAAATTAAGCATCTATCTGGCAGCTTAGCAGGTTTTATCAGGGTGTCGAAAATTGTGATGTATGCATCGGAGCTGATAGCTTTGTTCCATTGAGTTCGCAGGTATCTGTGTCGCGATCGGGTAGCGAAATCTGCAATTATTTCATAAGAATGGCCCGCTTCTGGGTCGTCCCCCCCCCCTCCCCCCCCCCCACCCTCCTCTCCGGGCCTGCTCTCAGCGAGGCACCACGGCGGACCCTGTAATTCGCGCGGCTTTTAAATTGCCCGCGGCGGCCGCTTTGGTAGACGGTTTGGCAGCTGCCGTGATTCGATCGCGAATCCCGCCACGGAAAAGTATCGACGATAAGGCTGCAGCCGGAGTGAATCGAGGGGAGTTTCCAGAGTTACATATTTCGGAGGGGGGGACCCGGCTTCACCGTGCTTCTCTACTTCGCGACAGTCTCCTCACTTTAACGAGCTCAATTATACTTCGCTTAGGGTGATCCGCACTCGATGATTGCAGGGACGGGCTGGAATTAGGGCTTCGAGGCGAAGTTTCCTAGGAAGCAGCGCGACGAGAGAACACCACGGGACGATCGGAGTCGTTAGCGCGTTTCCAGGTCCCAATTTAACCGTCATTTTCACTCGGGCAATTTAGTGCACCTTTCCGCCCTTCCATGATATCTTCATAACGCGCACCCCACGTGCGATTCTTCACTGTCGCGAGCCCGCGACGCGGCCGCCACGCGCCTCGCAGATCGCCCAGTTTATTCCGCTTTTAGGGAAACGGAATAAACTGGGTTTAGCGGTTGCAGTGGAAGACCGTTCTGGATTAAGGGGTTATACCTAAGTAGTCAGGCGGTCGAAAAGAGCCGAATGTTCGTGAATTTTTTTTTAAATAGCAGATGCATATATTTTTACAGAACTTTTTCCACATAAAAGAGCAACATTTAAAGAACATTTGGTCATTTTTTCGTGGAAAAATAATCGTGAAAAAATACGTTTATAGTAAAGTAACAACCGAGATCCAAGAAGTCTTTTTTAAAAATTTAGCTTTGCGGTGAGCGCTGCCATTCGGAACCAGATTATCTGAAATTAAAAAATAAAACAGATTTCGTTAGTATATTAATGTATCTTCCGATTAACGAAGGGAATTTGCGAAATATTAATTTCAAATAAAATGGCGGCTACTTAAATTTGAAATCTTTATTTTTCGCTTGATTTTAGCACGAAAAAATCAGGATTTCGGAAATTCCCTCCGTTAATCTGAGGATATATTAATATACTAACGAAATCATTTTTGTTTTTGATTTTAGATACCTAATCTGGTTTCGAATGGCAGTGCTCACCGCAAAACCAAATTTTTAAAAAGGCTTCTTGGATGCCGGTTGTTACTTTATTATGAACGTGAATATTTTTCTACGAAAAAATTACCAAATGTTCTTTAAATGTTGCTCTTTTAAGTGCAAAAAGCTCTGTTAAAATATATGCTTCCGCTTTTTCAAAAAAAATTCACAAACATTTGCCTCTTTTTGTCCGCCTGACTAGGTACAACCCCTTAAGGCTTAATGGGATGTTCCGGTCTAGAGTCCATAAAAATAGGTGATCTTTAGAAATTAATTAAAGGAAAAGTACTGCACGTAATTTAATGGGACGTTTTGCATTTTATTGAGGATGTCTTACACTATAGAAATATATTTTTGTTGTTGTAATTAATCATTGCAGACAGCACTGGGGAGTCGTTAAAGTCGTGGCGTAAAAAAATTCATCCATAACGGTAGAATGCCAGGCTATTAAAGAGCATGAAACTCGCTAGTGGACTTACCAGAAAAAAATACAAAAAATGACATGTTTTGACAAAATAACGATACTTGAAGTTTGAAATCACTTTTTTCCTATATTTCTCGTCCTTTCAAGCCCGTTAAAAATTAGAAATTTGTGGTTTCTCCGCTACACAGAAGTATATTCTTCAAAATACAAGAAGTTTCGAATCGGATAATAACTTTTTGAGATATTTGTTCCGCCGGTTTTAAGAGCACTGTTTCGAGAAAAACGCGTTCAAAGTTTTATACAATTTGCCGCTACTCAAAAGCCAATAACTTCGGGAATTTTACGAATTGAAAAAAATCCTTTTAAACACGTATTCTCAAAAGGTGGAACATTCGAGAAATGAATAAAAAAAATCTCGATTTCTAGACCGGAACCTCCCCTCAAGGTAGGAACAGCTTGGCTCGGCGGGGCGATCGGCGTAATTTGCGGGCTGTCAGGTTGGCGGCTCTCACGGAGAGATAAAATGCCGGCGATAAGCATAATTTGGCGCAATTATCCGCGGGATTCTTAATTGAAAGCGGGCGCGTCGATCGATGCGAGCTTGACCGGCCGAAGAGGCGAACATATCCTACGATACATAATAGCGCGCGTCGTAGAGGCCGCGATATCTCGGCGATCTCGGATATCGAGCGCCTTTGCCCTTTCACCCCGAGATTCCACGTACTCTCGTTACTCTAACCTCGAGTTTCTCCGACTGGACGCATTGATCCTTGGTTGCGCCATGGGCGGATCTTGCCGCGGCGCGAGATGCGAGATCACTCGGGATCATTCGAGGATTAGTTTCCGCTGCTAATCCCCTCTCTCTCTCTCTCTCTCTCTCTCTCGCCGAACCCCCAACCTCAAACCTCTCCCCGACGCCGGGCGATCAGACCGTTTCCTTGGCTCTCGGTGCTCGGTGTGTGCAGGCAGGATCGATCGCAACGTTGTTGCACGCGATAACGAACGTCGGGGCTAATCGGTGTCATCTAGGCGAGCAATTAACCTTCAACGCGAAGATTTCTCCGAGAAAAGGTGCAAGAGGCTGCGCTCCTTTCCGAACGACAGATCCGAATCGTGGGTATCGAGAGGTTTGCAAGGGAACACGGCCCGGCCCCGTTCGTCCGTTCGTTTACCTACCTCTTTAAGATCTTTATCCGAGGCGATAAAGTTACCTGCGGACACGCGTGGCTACACTCGTCACGAAGGGTGTGCGGTTTTTACGACGACACGGCTCCGAACTATTTAGATTCCGAACACTTGTAGATGGAATCGGGATAGCGTCTGGTAGGCCGATAAGGCTCGACTAATTATCGGAATGTTCCAAGTTCCTCGGCCGGTCCCGGGGCTACCACGAATTTACTGGGCTATAGACAAGATGCTAGGCAACTGCCAGCTCTCGTTTACTTTGCTGCTGATCAATTTCCCGCTAATGCGTCTGGCAAGTTCGCGGCGCGTCTTCGAGGGCTTTGAATTTATACCTAAATCTCGACGAGTATCTTTCCCACGCGCGCAATCTTTGTGGAAGCAGTTTAGCGCAGCGGTATCTCGAAAATTTTAAGATCCGCCTGTCGGCGGCGAGATCGATCCGAGCGTCGATCGATCGCGTTCAGGGGGAACCGTTTCGCCTGTTCTGCCCCGAGGGAACTGGTCGGTTAAACGGCCACGATCGGACGAGAATTCCTGGACGCAGCCGACAAACCTGCCTCGGTTTCCGTGTTAACGCGGTGTTCGGAATCGTTACGACAACTATATCCATCGAACGGTCGAACGAATTGGTAAATAATTATTGTCGAACAGCGGACGAATGAAACGGAAAGGGAGGGTAGATCGCGAGGTGGTCGCGACTCGCCATTTCGCCTGGCATCGGCTATTGAGTCGCGGAGAGTCGAAGGCGAGACGAGAAGCGAATAGATTGGCAGTGGTACGAAAGAAGGAGACTCGGACGGACCGCGGAGAAGACAGGAGGGGCTTGCAAGAGGGCAAGCGGGCGGATGTGTCTGAGGTAATTGAGGCTACGGGTCATCCGGGTCGCAAGAGTCACGAGTCACGAGCGAGCGGCCGCGAACAATGCTGAGAGACCCTTCTTCTCCCTTCCCTTCCACTTTCCTTTCTCCTTCTTCTGTTTCTTCTTCATCTTGATCCGAGTTTCCTCGCTTTGTCCCATCCCGGTCTATCGAGAGCTTCTCTCCTCTTTCCGCGGGGAGGCGCGCCGCTCAGGCGTACCGAGGCGATCGCGAGCAGAGCTGACGGCAATCGGCATCGGTATTGTACCGCGCGGCGTCGCCTCCGTACTTATTAGACTCGATCCGAGCACCAGATTAACATTGAAACGAACGTTATTTATGACGCGGCATCGTTACGGCACGGCCTAGTGATGACCCACGATACTCGTGTCCCGGCGCGGCGCAGTGCGGCGTCGAGGCTCTCGCTCGATTGGCGGTGCTCGCCCTAGTCCGGGCCTTTGAACATCGGTCCCCTCCGATTTCCTTCCGAGAATGGAGAGAAATCGGCGGAACAACGTCGACGCGAAAAGGATAGAAGGAAGGATCCCCGCGGCAGCGAGGCTAGGGGAGACGCGAGGACGTTCGCTAAAAAGGCGACGTGCTCGGAAAAGGAAAGCGGCGCGCAGCGCATCGACGAGAGGGATCGGGGGGAGGTGGTGGTGGTGGATCGGAAGAGTGGTCTCCCACGCCACGAAGCCCGGACGGGGCAATCGAAGACAAATTAGCGTTGCGTGATGCGCGTTGATTCTCCTCGATAGCGGAACGAGCGGACACGGTTACGTAGGCCAGGATCGGCGATGCAGAGCAGCGCGGACCAGAAACAACAGCACGCGTACCGGTCGACGTTCGCGCCCAACCTCCACGCTCGACCGCAATTCCCCGCGACGGCGACGTCGGATTCCAGCCGACTTGAACCGACTTGAGCCAACTTCAGCCAATAGGGAAACGAGACGGGACTGACAACCCGAACGACGGCTGTCGTGCCGCAACCTCGGCGAGCCTCTGCGTTTAACTTCCACGTCGATCTCTCCTCCCAGCGATCGCTGTTCGCGGACGGCGGACGACGACCACCTCACCTTTCCTCCTACGTTTTCCCACACCAATTTACTCTTCGACGATCCACTCTCAGATCAGATTTTTCAAACCCTCGCGACTCCGGCTCCGCTCTCTTACGGTGATCACCGGTCGGAGCTTCCAGGCGTAAGCCATCCCCCTTCCTGTCAAGCTGACAGCTCACCGACACCGAGATGGCTTTTAGGTTTGTTAGGTATATGTACTAGCCGCTGCGCTACCTCTGTCCCGCACCACAGGTAACACTCCGCACTCTAAGTGACACACATCACACTCTACATTTTTAAACGATTTTATTCAGCTTTTGATCATCTGTTTGTATGTTTGTTTTGTTTGTATGGTTCAAATCTGGCAACTCAAATTTAACCCACTTCCACCATCCAATATTTAAAAAAAAAGAATTAACCCCGAGCGGGTGGAAGAATTACCCAGCCATCAATAAATATAACCCATGACCACAAATCCAAACGACTTGAAATCAGCCACTCGCGTTCTTTACGAAAACGACAAAAAGCCGCTGTGTTCTGGTCGCTAGACGCATCGCGATTTGAAATTAAATTAAAAAACGAGAAAATAAAATATATATAGAAAAAAAATTTATGTTAAACGATTTTATTAAAAATGCACTAAAAACTGAAAAATAATTATTTTCTTAATCTGCAATTTCGATGGTGTTTTTCCACTTTAAATAAAATCGCGGAGCAGGGTATCTCACAACAAATTCATTTCGACGCTTGATACTGCAGAGAAAATTTAAGCAATTTAAATTATGAATCTGATTTTAGGAAGATATATAAAACTGCGGGGCCATGTTACCACCTCGTCCTCTGCCACCTTGTGATCTTTAGACGACAAATTCTTAATTTAAGAAAAATGCATGTAATTCCGGTCGCTTTTAATTCTTAAAACCGTGTCTTGGTACTGTAATTTGTTAATGATGCGGCTAGCTAATATTCATCGTTTCCTTGACTATAGCAGTCTTTTGTTGTAAATAAATCCGTGCGTGTTCATTTCGCAACGTAAGCAAGGTAAATTAGTACTTGGAACAGAAATGAATTATTAATATTAATCTCATTAAATAGAGGAATGCTTCTACTTTCAAACTCACATTTGTTTTTTGGTGAAATGTAAATTCAATTCATTATATTGCCTCAACTATCTGAACACGTGTCGTGGGGTAAGACTGAAAAACACAAAAGGGAGGTGAAAGGAAACTGAGAAAGAAGAAAGTAAATTTTTAATCGAGCGATTCTGATACTTTTGAAGAAATAATAGTGGGCGATAATTGCTCCTTTTGCAAAGAATTGTGGCATTTGATGGAAAATTTTTCATTATAGTATAACTTAATAAAAAGTAATGTAATTAAATCCAATTTCTTAAGGATGTAGTTACCGTGTCCTTCAAACGTTCTAAAAACAGAAGTCATGATTTGAAAATGATATGTGTATTTATTCATAAGTTTCAAGCAAGTGGTTTACGTGCCCTTTTTCCGTAAATGTGGTAAATTCGTAAAAAAACTGCTTCTTTGTTTAGTTATTTAATATAATTTTGTTAGTTACTTCGTTACACATTTTTTATTAAACAATGGCTTAAACAAAAAATGCAAAATGAAGCACTAAAATAAACAAAAAATGTAATGTTTTAAGTAAGTATTAGTTTCTTCGATTTTTTGGCAGCACAAGCCTATGGTGCCCTTTTTCCATCAAATGCCTCCGTTCGAAAGAGGTGGTGAAAGGTGGTTGCGGTGCACAGCATATGGTCCATGGGCACAGGAAAAGTGTTCAGGATGGGATACCCCTGAAGAATCCATTTCTGATTCATGTAGTAATTAATTTTAAAACCAAAAGCAATTAATTTTATTATTAATTCAACAGTTTTCTCGCGTCTTTTATAAAGAAAAATCATCAGTCAAATGACCTTTCCTGTATTAACATTTCCAGTTTTGTTAAAAAGTAAAATGCTTTCTCGGCCATACCAATACAAATTAGACACTTGAAGCGATGAATTAATATAAAGTAACTAACAAATGTGTGACTTGCTGAAAGCATACCTTGCTTGTGTAGACGGAATTACCACGCTTTCCCCTAATGTGTGATGTCGCGGAGAGTGATGTGGGAAATGTACCCTGCGATGGGGTGCCGCCGTACTGTAAGAATGATTTGAACACCTTACCTATTTATATGTAATTATCAGAGCCACCGTTGTGCGAAGAATTTTCTCGACATTGGTATCATAAGTGGTTTGTATGACACGAGCCCCATGCTATACCTCGTCTGCAGTTCTATGAAAAAGCAACGGTGTCGACTGTTCTATCCTTTCAGCGTGTAGCGCGAATTGCGCGAAGGGGACGAGGAGGGGGATGGGTGGAAAGTGGACGGAAAGTGAATCGAATTTAAAGGAGCGAGGGACAAAACGCGAAGCAAGTGGAGGAAAAGGTTTGGCGGAAGGAACTGGTGCGTCCTTCCAAGTTAATTGCCGGCAGCGAGCCGAGGCGAAGCAGACCGGAGCGTCTTCCACCTTCCACCTTCCACCTTCCACCTTCTACCTTCCACCTTCTATCTTCTACCTTTACCTGTAATTTACGTAGCAAGCTCTGGACGCGCGTCGCCGTTGCTCGGAGCGGTCCGTTGCAGCTACAACAGCAACGGTTAATTACACTGCGCGTACGACGTCCACGGGACAAGAGGCGAGCGAAAGATCCCGCGGTGAAAATCGATCGACCGATGTAACTACGTAAGTACGTACAACTATGTAGGTAGGGTACACAAACAACCCCTCCCCGTTTACGTTCTACGGCTGTGTCTGCGATGGTTTCGCCCGCTGGAAAAGCGTTCGCAGGATGGAGGAGTGCAAGAGGGTTGGAGAGTGGTGGGCCCGTGAATTATCGGGTTCCTGTTAGTTGCGTGTCGAGTGTTGCGCGCCTCCTCTCGCGACAAGACAATTGCCGCGCTTCCTGATATAGTTTGCGCCTTTCCAACTGTAACGAACGGAAATTCTTCAACAGGCCCGATCTCTCCCGCCCGCTGAAACCCTTCGGTTTATCCTCCTTTGGCTGGTTACCTCGACACGCCTCGATTCCCCCCCTCGCCTTTCCACCTCTCTCTTTTCGTCCCCGCGAGATTTCGATCAGGCGATGTTTACGTAACGTCCATCACTCTGCGAGAACGTAATTTACGTAATCGATCGCGCATCGACGCGCCTGGCCCCGTCGCTCCGAGCCCGACAAAGGACCGACGAGATATACCCGGTTTAATTTAATTAAATTTTTTCGAGATTTATGGCCGGATAATTACGGGGCAACGCGTCCTCGATCGTGCGCGCTCCGCTTCTTATCGAGACGCTTCGCAGCCGCGCCGAGCAAATAAATTACGCCCGACTAACGTCGAGTAGCCCCCGAGACGTCAGGGGTGTGGGAAACGGCGAGGAATAATATTTCGATTTGAGGAATAAGCGAGGTCTAATCTGTTATTCCCCTTGTCCCTATCCGTGGTGCGCTCCCCTCGCGTTTACCAACGATACGTGACAGCTTATTTCCCAAAAGAAATGCCGCACGCCGCGCCGGGGCGACGGGGCCCCTTCCGATACGCCGTGAGCCGACCGAGCCCACTAATAAACTTACATCCAACTTCATTTGCCTGTTACGTTGCCACTTGGTCGAATTAGATATAAACGAGGAAAGGAAGAGCTTCCCCTCGCATGGGGGAATAGCCACCCGGCTCCTGGCAGCTAATCTTTTCCCGCCGCGGCGAACACAATCCAGCGGGTTCGGTTGTTTAGCTTCACCGGGGGCCAATTTTCTATTTACGGGATTTAACCTCGCTATCGCTCGAGCCTCCCCGCGCATAAATCTAAAGTCACGAAGATAGACCGGCGATAACAGGTTCGTTGCTTCGGAGAAACTTCGCTTACGATGACAAATGGATTTCATTGGACGGCCGTGCGAAGAGAAACGGTTCGATGTGCGCCTAGATCGCGCGTACCTTCGCTGTTTCCTGCGGCCCTTGCTGCGCGATTCGACGCGTGGATGCTTCCTGTATAAATTCACATGCTAAACTACGTGGCTGCAGCTCACGTACCCAGCTATCTGTGAAAGAAGGACGACCCAAAGAGGTGCAACGGGAGTCGGAGTTGATCCGAGTCGGTTGATCTATCGCTGGAGTGGTTTAGCCCGGTAAGCTTGCACGCTGAAGCGTGTCCGGCGGTCCGCGTTTCGGCTGACCACTTGGTATCTGTAAAAGAGACGACGGCCTCGCCGTGTCCACGGAAGACGGAGCGTGTTTGAGAATCTTCGGGAGGCTAAATTGCGGGGGGTGTGTTGCCGCATCCACGAGTTCGCCGAGAATCCTGCGGGAAAGCGGACAGGGTGGATGGCGGGACTCTACTCGACTCGACTCCACTCGCTCGGTTCATAGCCAGGGCACAATGGGATCAATATCCCGCTGGGGGATAAACCCCCGTAATCCCCTGGCATCTGTAGGCCACCTGCAGTCGAGCGTTTCGTCACGGACTAGTCGCGCGTTTTCCTCGGTGTCACCGGGGCCAAACACGATTCCAAATATTTAGACAAGTCTGCCCGCAGACAGGCCCCATTGTCCTCCATCGATCCGCGGCCACTCGCGATCGATTCCGTCCAACGATCTCGTCGCATCCTTTCCATGAAAATCCTTTCACTCCGCTGGCGAGAGTCACTGCGCGGACGGGGGAAAGCTTCTCGATAGTATCTCCCCGAGCAGAACCGTCGAAAACTGAACTGAGTCGGGGCCGCAGGCTTTTGACGGATGGGAAGATTCTCGGAAGACGATTCCGTGTCGGGGACGCTTTGAAATCGATCGCGATCGATCATGCGGATGTCTGCGCGGCAGACCGAAATGCCAGAGATTACACGGAAAATCGAGGAGCGCGTCGACTCCGCTTCTTTTCTTCCTTGGACACGTTCGGTGTTCATTTTTTCGTAATCCCATTGAATAGGCGGGGAAGATGGTACCTACGCAGGTCGACCGACTCGTCCCGTCACTTTCAGCTTCCCCCTTGTACGAGTCAAAATATTTTCACAGCCACGCGAGCCTATTGTTAAACTCTCGGATTATTCTCAAAGAAGCGGCATCCCCATGCTCGTCGACGAACGATTCAGGTAGCATCGTCGAGCACGGTGACCCGGTTCGATAGCTTTTCAGGATAATCTCGCAGTGATTTGAATGCGACACGGAGCGCAGGGGAGGCCGGTGCTGGTAGGCCAGCTTTTCAGTTTTGGATTTTTAATAAATTATGTGGGCGAAATATCATTAAACCGGTTAGTATATTTGATAGGGTACATACATTTGGAAATCTGATTAAATTATTAATGTTGGTTCAATGTGACAACAATTAAGGTATTTTAATGTTTTTCTAACAACTTCCATGCTGGTTAACCAGCCCCATGATCGGGGTTGAGCAACAACGGACTAACTTCCAATAGGCTCTAGAAACCATATAAAATAGGGAAATTTTTTTTTTTTATGTGGGTTGATCCGTTGTTGCTCTGACTGCCTCATATGTAGGTATACAATCAGTTAAGAAAATGTTATTAGTAACTTATCTCAGTGGTAATAAAATAACACAATGTCACAAGAGTTATTTCATTATAAAATATTAATTTCTTTCTTTCATATTTTAATAATAAGCTGAAATTTTTTTCAACTTAAAGATTAATTATAATGTATTTATAACATAGTATAAAGTTTAGGGTCGTTATCACCCTAACGAAAGGGGGTAGAGATCTGAAATTTCTCTCAGTGGTTTTTTAGGCAGAGTATTATTTAGTACACATAAATATTAAAATTGGTGGTGGGGCCGTTTCATCTATGCTTACCCGGCTAGACCCTTTAAACAAAATAACAATTTGAACCTTATTAATCAACCAGCCCCGACCGATCATTTTGACTTAAATAATCTATATAACCTTAAATGATTTATGTATAAACAAAAATACTATGTCAATAGATCGTCTAATAAACAAACTTTAAAATAGTCCCTTAACATTTATTCTATTGTAACTATATAGAGCGTGAAAAAATAAAATCTTCAAGAGAAAATATTTACTTACGTAGTCAACTTTTCGACGAACGCTGATAATTGTTAGAAAACGTGCGATCGCGGGGTCGGACATAAATGCATGGCATAGTAGGAGTAACTTCTTTCTACAGTGAATCTTTCCGCAGTAGAGCATATGTCGGTGCAAAGCCATTAACAATTAGTCAACTCACCCCTTGAGACAACCAACCCCTGTCTCCCCTAAAGGCGACTGCTAGAAATGGAGGAGAACTCTTTGGCTGGAAACTTAGCTGCCCTTTCGCGTGGCGATCAGTTTCGAAAGGGCGCGGGAATCGGGGATTCCTCGTCAGATCGGACTTAAGCGACATTCGAGCTACGCGATTCGGGACCCCCGCGCCGTTCAGGGACTGGCGTGCCACCCAACCAACAGAGTCTAGCAAAGAAAAAGAGCCGAGTCTTCGAAGGGCGAAACTTGAGACAGCGCTGCTTCCTTCCTCGCTTTCTCTCCACTCGTGTCTCTCGGTCGTCCGTCCTGCTCGAACAGAGAGCCAGCACTCTTCGCTCGCTCGCGTGCACGACCTACCACGCGGCGCTAATCTCTCCAGCAGATACGCTCGAGAAAAATCAACCCGTCTGATTATCACACCGAATGCCCGGGTCGAACCACTTGCCGAAACATGTCAACAGATTTCCAACGAGCCTCGAACGTTCCGAAAGAGATGTACCTGCGAAATGTTGCGTTTGAGAAATGGCAAACAATTGAAATAGGAAGCTATAGTGTCGGCGTTCCCGTCGCGATTCAAACGACAGCCCCACTAAGGGAAGGTAAAATATTTCCCGCGGATGCTGCTCGGCGACAGCGAACTCTCCGGGCCCCGTATCCCCGGCACGGCCGTTGGTAACGCGTTGGCAAATTAATTCAATCAATTAATAGGCGCTTAAGCGAGCGCTCGGCGCGGCGTGGCGCGACTCGGCGAATAAGCGGGGCTCGGTGGTGCGAGTGGTAGCTGGTGGCGCGGGTGGCACGGGTGCGATCGGAGCCACCCACGCGAAACGATGCCCTGTGGTTCGCACCTACGTGCGGCCGCATAGCCACGCGTACCTACGCTGCCACCGCGTTTCAAGAGCCAATCGATACCGGTGGCATCCTCCGCCACCGCCATTTTATTTCGCGGCAAGCCCTTTTTTACCCCTACCGTCGCCACCACCGCTGCCACCGCTGCCACCGCCGCTCTCGCCCGCGACAAATTTCAGATGGAAACCGAATCTAACGATCGCTTCCACCTTCTCCCTTCGTCCTCCCCTCCCCTCCCCCTGCTCCCCCTTCCCGCCCCTCCTACCCTTCCACCCACCCCCCTCGCCCACCTACCACTCGTCCAACGGATTACCCATTCAGTCGAATGCAGGGTTTTTGCATTTTCCCTGGGACGCGACGCGCGATACCATCAAGATTTATCGTCCCGTTCATTTGTTTGTCGCGACCTCGTCGCGCTGCATCTACGCTAATCTACAGCTCTATTTCCAGCCGTTTCGTTGCCGGTAATCCCATCACGAAGGGAATAGTCGGAAAAATAGGGCCGTTTACCCGTCGATTCGCGTGCCGCCTCAGCTGACCTTAGGCGCAGCCCTTCCGCGAGAGGAAAAGTGCCGAGGAAAAGGCTTGGCTGTCGTGTCGGCGGGGGCGGGCGAAGAGGAAGGAGGAAGGAGGAAGAGGATGAGAAAGAGGAAGAGAGAAACGGTATTTCGCGGCAGGCAGCGTAATCTAAACGAGCGATCGGGATCGGATCGAGATCTGATAATCGAGTTGTTGGCACCTGTGGCAGCGGACATAATTAATGTCGGCTAGGTGCTACCGACTGCCCCTCTCCCCGTGCCCGTCCTGCTCGTTAATTCCCGGCGGGACATTACCGAGCAAATTAGGCGAGCCAGGTATCCCTCTCTCGCTCGTTTCCGCGCCACCTCCTGCTCCCTTTCGTCCTTTTTCCACTCTCCTCCCTCTACAGCTACCTTCCCCCTCCTCTCCGCTCCCCGCTTTTTTCGCCCTCTTTCCACTCTGAAACGCGGGATAAAGCGTGGATCGGCCAGGAAGTGGGCGTTTCTGCCTCAGCTTCCAGCGGACGCGTAGAAGAATCAGAAGAAGAAGAAGAAGAAGAAGAAGTAAAGCTGCAAGAGACTCGATGAGAGAGATGCAGAAGAGCAACGCGCGTCCAGCCGTGTCCTCTACTCTCCGTTCCCCACCCGTGCCTCCTCGGTTCTTCTCCCTTCGCTGCTGCGGAGGCAATTAGCGATTTAACGGACTCGCCGAACTTGTTAGGTCATTATCGGGAGTTGGCCGCCTCGGGGTGGAGAAAGACGAAACCGGGTGGAAAGATGGAAAGCGAAAGGGACGTGGTCCGTTGACGCGCGGCGGGAAGAATTCGGCGCGGTTCGTTGTGCCGGAAAGGGAGGCCAGGCCCGCCAGTGGCGAGGAGGGTGAGCGACCGTGCAAAGCCGTTAACGTTTTGTGTATTCAAATAAAGAGCGTCGATGCGCGCATTCGCACGCAACCTGCCTCGACTCTAGCCAGTCTCGGCGGCGGCGGCCACCCGACTCCGCCACCAGCTAATGACTTTATAATGCCTTCATTTCGCATTAAAACGGCACCGGTGCTGGCGCGATGCTCGCGTCCCATCCACCGATGTCCCGCTCCGACTTACCTCCAGACCTCTAACTCCTTACCCTCCTCCTCCGCTCCCCCTCTCAAGACAAGTCCGGAGCATTCCACCGAGTCCTTGATTCCCTAATCGCGTGGTTGGCTCGAGGATCCGGCGACGATGCCTGCGAACGCGCTACCCTGTACTCGGCTAACCGAACAGATCCGCCAACATCCGAATCGTCGAGCTCCGGGGCAACAAGTCCTTGAGCGCCGCCGACAGATCTTTCGCTATCCTTTAAATACCCTCAACCACGGAGACGTGGAATGTTCCATTTCCATCGAGAGCCAGAACATCGTAGGTACCTACCTACTTAAGTCCTGCGCTACGAACTCGTTGCATATTGCCTTACCTCTGAATCCATGATGTCGTTTAGGTGGCAACTGGGGACGCGGCATCCCAATGGGACCCCCTGTAAGAGCAATCGATGAGAAGTCCTGGTGATCGACGTCCGCGGGAAGGATGAGTAGAAATTGGGCTGGTACGAACGAGTATGTAGGCTCGGTACAAGAGTTTATTACGGTTTATTTACAAGGGAGCAGCTTGCACAGCGGTAGGTATGCATCTTGACAACACAAGCATCAACGATATAACGCTCTACGCTAACGCTAATCGCTGTGGCGACCGTAATCGCCGATTAAACTATTGTGGAAAAGGCGCAAAGCACGTGCGCTCTCTTTCTCTCTCTCTCTCTCTCTCTCTCTCTCTCTCTCTCTCTCTCTCTCTCTCTCTCTCTCTCTCTCTCTCTCTCTCTCTCTCTCTCTCTCTCTCTCTCTCTCTCTCTCTCTCTCTCTCACACACTCTGTCGCTCGCTCATGCACACACTCATTCGCGCGCGCGCGCGTTCTCATCACTTCGGACACCGGGCAAGGATTTGCATAGTTTCGCGGTGGAATTTTACTCACCGACTGCTCGTCGCATTGCGTCTTTTCACGTCGAGTACGGAGTCGAAACATAAATAACGATAACGGTGAGTCGTGATACGAAATATACAACTTATATTACACGAACGTAGCCGATACTTACTAGGGCCTGTAAGTCCATACCTATATATACCTATATACATTAGTACACCGCCATACAATATGTATAGCTCAAAAATGCATATACCTGCGGCATTCAGATACGCGTCGCTGCCAGTCAAGGTTGACCGTTGATCCTACGTATGTACAGAGCGCGTCCTGTCCTCTTCTCTCCCGCTCGCTCCTTCCCCGTTCCCCGCGATTCAAGGTAGAAATATACTTGGCAAGATATGGTACAATGATACGGGAAGTGTCAGACCGACGTGTCTGTAAATCCCAGAAACAACTCGACAACGGAAGGAAGCTTCCGTTGTCTCTCCGGTCCCTTCTGTATCGCGACTTCCTATCCCTCACTGGTGCCTTTCCCGAGAACCGGCGAAATGTCCGATTGCTAAGTAGGCAACTCTCTCGCTTCCTTCGTTTCCTTCGTACCTGCAAGGTATCGGCGCGATCACCGACGCTGGTCGCGAGCCAATAGTCGCGCGACGCCGGCAAATGGTCCCGAGGCTTTCGAGCGGCGCGGCAACCCGGGCAAGTGGAGTTGGGTGAGTTGGGCCGGTTGGGTGGCGGGTACGCGACGCTGAGGACGCGATGGCGACTACGAGGGCGAGAGGTCCTGCACGTCTCTGCCGAGGCTGTCGGTGGGAGAGGGAGTCGCTCTCCTCGCGGGGGAGAGGGAAGCGCCGACTGGGGTGGAGGACTTCGGGGCGGACGCGGTGTGATAAGGCGAGAACCGATGGTGCGCCAGGGCTAAGGCCGATGGATAGAGGGGTCGTGGCGCGGCCGGGCCCGTCGCCGGATTCTGCGAGCTAGACCCAGCTAGCTGCTGCTGCTGTTGCTGCTGTTGCTGCTGCTGCTGCTGGTGGTGGGCAGCAGCGAACAGGGTAGGCCCGATCGAGGAGGCCCACCATAGGTGGCCCAGCTGCTGTTGCTGTTGCTGCTGGTGCTGTTGTTGCTGCTGCTGACTGGTCCCAGCCGGCGAGGCGCCGGGATAGACCAGCGCGGGGCCAACCAGCTGGGCGTAAGGGCTGACGGCCACCGCCGCCGCTGCTCGCAGCAGCATCTGAGACCGCGCCGCCCAGAGCGCCTTCTCCTCCAGGCTGAGGTTGCTCACCGCGCCCGCTTGGAGCTGGTCCATTTCGAACGGAAGTCGATGGGGAAACCTCAGCGACTGCTGTTCCGCCAGCATCGACTCCATTGTCTCCCTGAAAGGGAAGCTGCTCCATTATGCATTTTTCCGCTTTGACGGAGAACGCCTAGAGCTGCCAATCGAACGGCTCGAATCGCGCCCCTCGCCCTCGACCTCGCCGGGCAAAACATTTCAAAGATTTACCTCTCGAAATCGGTGAGCCGCGACGAGTCCCGGAACCCCTTCGCGAACGGATTGCTGTCGATCTTTAGCTTGGTGATCTGCAACAGAAAACAGACGGGCGATTCGTCGGGCGTTCGGACGCTCCATAGGGGAGACCGGGGCAAAGTGAGACGAAAAAAGTTTGAAGTCGAATAAAATTTTTCCCTTTCAATAAAAATGTGTGGGAATGGATTTATCGTAGGGTAAGTCCGGTATAGTTCGACCACCGGGAGAATCCGGCCAGTGTTGATACTTTAAGACTGACGCAAGACAGGGCACTGTGTGTCAGTGATACAAAAGAAATGAATGCGCTTGTTGTTGATCTTGCATTGACCAGTGTTACAAATCCATATTTAAATTATAGGAAACACTTAAGACTTTATGCGAGTCTGAAAGTTTTCAGACCAAGTTACAGTGCTGGTGATATTTGAAAGGCAGGTAAGTTTATATAATATGCATGAAACTACAGTGTCACCCCAACAATACGTATGTATTCGTTTTTAATTTATTTTAACACGGTGGTCGATCACTCCCTTGATTATGGGATAGTCCGGCCACATTAATGCGAGACAGTTCGACCAAATTAGTTAAATATACAGTGTGTCCGTTGTATCTGAAAAAGTGTAACTATCTCGAAAAATATGTATGGTACGAAAAATTCTTTCAGACGAAAGTTGTGCGATGTCGAGGGGGACATAGGTAGCATGCTCGAATTTTGTATTTTTTATTCTTGTAACTGACATCGAAATGTTTTCTAAACTCTACCTACATGTGTTTTTCTTACTGTAAACCCATCTTCAGATTCAGGGAGTGAAAATTCCATTCTACAAGATAGTAATGTGTCGTTAAAAGACTGGGACGAAAACGAATGCGTGGGATGCGGAGAAAACTATTTCGAAATCTCGAAAAGCGACGATTGGATTAAATGTGTGCACTGAAGCCGTTGGTTTCATGATACTAGATACTCCAAGTACAAGAATGTTTGCGATTTACATGGAAAACTGAAGAAAAAATAACATATCAATTAACTTCTTCGTGTATTATACTTTTTGTAAGCTACATTTTTTGTTATTTTTTTTTTTTTTGGCAGTTGCAGTGCCAATGTTTTTGGTTCAAAATGAAATTAAATATTTGAAATTATCGCACATTATAATTTATATAGGGGAGGGTTGCCTATATCGTACCACTTAAGATATTTTATGTTATATTTCATATTTTGTACTAATTTGAACGCAAATGATTATTGGATATTGTAACTTGATCTTTTAGGCACCTACTATTATACGCTTAACCTTTTGTTCAGAACAAATTAATTTGTTATTAATCGTTTTGTCACATACTGTAAAAGGTACGGGTTAGGCAACCGATCTCCTAAATCGTACCTCCACTAAAAATAGTATCAATAACAAATACAGAAGAAAATATTCAACACAAAGTAATGATTATTATATGGTTACATATCAGGGTGTGTCAATTTTATGGGAAAATTTTAAATTTTTGGAATTTTCAAAATGATTAGTGACAAAGTAATGCTGTTTTTAATCCTGTATCTGAAACTATCTTCAGATATAGATTTGAGTGAGGTTTAGCTACTTCAAATCACAGTTGAAAAAAGTGAAAATTAAGTAAGATTTAACTACAAACTATATTCTTGCTTACATAAAAGTATGAATATGAAAATAAAAATATGTGGAAACTAGTATTTATTACATTCACATGAAAATCTATGGAAATGTGTATTTATTACAAAATGAAAATATATGTAACTTTAGCAACAGATCTAGCCATATGTCATCTATGTAGTAAATTGAATGCTATTTAATGTAAAAAGTCATCCAAAGAAGCGATATCTTGTTTGCTTCTGTTGCGGTTCATAAGCTCCATTATTAAAACTTTTTTGATTAATTTTAGTCATTTTCGTATTTTTCTATAATTTCAAATGAAATTCCAACTAAGTAGGTAAATAATTCATCACATAAAATTTAAAGGTAGTGATTAATTTTAAACCTGAAATTGTACCGTTTTACCACTAGTCGTTTTTAAAATTGAAACATTGAAAAAATTGACACACTCTATTACATATACATATGTATATGGATTACACACAGGCCGCAATACCCTATGAATATGATATATGCACATAACCTATATAACATACGAGTTGTCAAATCCTACTGATACGATTGTAGTGGTATGATTTAGGAAACATGGTCAATTTATTTATAAATATCAATTTAAACTTTATAATGAATGTAAAATATTCTACATTAAACCCGCTTGTAGAAAAATACAAAAATACATAACCAAATTGCATTGTTTGATTATTATCAGCTAAAATAAACTGGTAAAAAGTTACATCAATCATACCTGATTTTTTAAATATTTATAGCACGCACAAAATAGGGTGTAAGTTTAAAAGGTTTTGTGTCTATTTCTTATTTCGCATTTATTTGATATTTTTATCATCAGATGTCGTTTATATTCATTAATTACTGAAAAATTGATGAGGTACGATTTAGGTGACCAGTACGATATTGGCAACTCTCCCCTATACCCTAAATTGCTTTCCTTTAATTTGCACAAAACGACAAAAATGTGGAAAACACCGATGCTACAATTTCTTTTCCAAAAAGTGGCCGAACTCTCCCGGACTTACAATGTAATTTGAACATTATCATTGATAAATTACACAAAAATTTGTAAATATATTCTATTGTTAAAGAATAAATTAAGAAAGCTCATTTTACCCCGTGGTCCACTTTGCCCCGGTCTCCCCTACCAAAAGGGAAATCGGCCGATCGGCCTTGCACTCGGGCTCGCTCTTGCGCTCGCCTCGGCTGTCGCAAATACCGTCCGTCTTCTCTCGGAAATTACGTCACCGAACTGCAACGACGCGTGCCGGAAAACGGCCGGCTGTTTCGAAATGGTTCGTTCCATCGATCGGGAGTCAACGGCTCGTAAAATTAGAAGAAGGCGGGTCGTGGAATATTTCATCGCGTCGAACTGAAATCGCTCCCGACAGAGAATTTGCTCTTGGCCGGACGCAAAGAGCCACGTTCGTTTGCGCAGGAACGCTGGGAGCCCTGAAGCGGGAGGGTCCTAACACTCCTAACGGAACGGCACCCTCGCGCAAATCCACCCTAAGTAGTCTGCGCGCCCCAAGATGGGCGTTTCGCGTTACCCAAACGACCGACCGGCCGGCCACCCACGTCGCGGCGGATGCACAGGTGGCCCCGGTCAAAGTCTACGCGCTAAATTAGCTGGGTGACAAGATCCTTTCCGTCGCTTCCGCAAACCCTCCGGGAGCATCTTCCTTTCCCTATCATTCCTTCCCGAACAGCGGGGGGAACAAGAGTCGCGAGAATGCGTCGACGCGGACTCCAGAGGGGAAGCACGAATGAGAGCACGCTGGCTCGCCTAGATCCCGTCGGATCGGGGCAAAGAAACATTTAGCGGCAATTTGCTCGCGGTCGCTCGTTTCGCTATTTTTCGGAAGGCCGTTGGACGCGCTCGGAACTACGATAGGCAGTTTATTTACTCGGTAAAAGGAGCCGCTGCTCTGGAGAAGGCCGGCCCAGAAGGGAAAGCCGGGATGGAGAGGTTAGAAGAGAGGAAAAAGAGGGACGACCGAGCCAGCGTGAAGTGGGTGGTCCAATTACCCTACGGTTTCGCGCTCACGAGCAGCACGTGCAGCCTGGTAATAAGACTCTTTCCTTCAAAGCCGAGGCTAAGCCGCGTTAAGCCCGGAGCTGCCTCGGTTTTAGTTACGATTCCGCTGACATCATTAGCCAAACATCTGGCCCACCTCCGCCGTCAGCGTCCTCCTCGTCGTCTAGCTACTTTCACGTCCTTCCGCTCCACTCTCTTCCACTCTCTCCGACCACCACCGCAGGCATCCTTTCGCCCTTCAACATCCGCGCCCCGAGCCCCGCCGCCCCGCCACCTTTGCTTCCTCGCTTTACGATCGCTCGTCGCTACCGACCGCGCTAATATCGCGCTCGCTCGCGTCTTTGAAATCGACCCGCGGCCTGCTACTTTGCGCGAAGCCCACTCTTTGATATCGTGCAGCTCGTTTTACGCGTGCGGCGTCATCGACGACGGCGTCGTGTCCCCCGCACCCGCTGTTCCCAACGTTTACGTATCTATCGTCCGCAACCACCCATTAATCTACCATCTCGACGCGTCCGTACATCTTCCTCCGGCGTGGCTAACGGGCTACGCGCCGGATCGGAAGTGAGCTTTCGAATTGAACGGCACGTAAGAAGAATTTCGTGGGAACACCCTCGCCTCGGGATCGTACAGCACTGGTGGGCAGAGTCGCCAGCAGGAACGGCGAGCAAGTTATACGATTCCGCTGACACGGGCCGACCAAACGCTTGGACCACTTCCCAAACCGATTTACAGCGCGCACGGTGGACGCGAACGCGTTCACGAGCTCGCGGGCGCGCGCGCTCAGCGGCGAGTGGTAGGCCGTGATAAATTTTCAGCAGCGCCGCTCCACTCCACTCCACTCCGCTCCGCTCCTCTCTCGACCGATGCCAAACTATCGTCGGGGCGAATAAATCGTTCCAGCCACCGCCGTGGCCCGCCAGATATTTTACTCTATATCGAGCTAGCGGGATACCGGGCCGCCGGGATACCGGGAACCGCGAAAAAAATACCGGAGATTTTTGTCCTCGGCGGCCGCTGCGCGGAGGCGATCGGGGCGCGAGCCGAGTTCGTTGCCCCCTCGCGTTTCGCGAGACCCCAGAGCGATCGCAGGAACGAGTCGTCCTTCGAAGACAGAAGAAGAAAAGGCGTTTCGAGAAGTCACGCGATGCCGGGTAGCGTAAAATTCATACGATGACGAGCGGTGGCGGTAGCCGGGGCACGCGCGTCCAACATGCTTTCGCGCACTTTCGCGCACTTTCCGAACAGCCGAGTTTGTAATTTGCACCGGAACCGAACAAAGGCGCGACTCGGCGGAGCGCCCGTCGAAAGAATGATAGCGTTCGCCGATCGAAGGACAGGTAGCCAATTACCTTCCAGCTGCGAGTGGCCGATGAAAATTGAGAGAGAATTTGCGAACGCGGTGGGCGCGGTGTCCTCTCTCGGGGCTCAACCGTCCCGGTTCTCCTCGGGCTCCAGGCTATTTCTCCACCGTCCCACAGTGCTCGGAAATCCAGAAAACCCGGCCAAAACCATAATTTCTAAAGTCACCAGTTATGCTTTCAGACCCCGTCACCGTTTTCGTCACCTATCTGGCTATTAATTACCCACAGTTAGAGAAAAGTAAGTTTGTCGTCATTCGCTACAGCTCATTTCCAAACTTGAGTATTGTCACAGTGTTACTCTCTCACAAGGGAACATCCCGAACCCGGAAATACAAAATATTCTGAAATTCTTGTGAATATGTAGGGAATTATCTCCTGATTACAACGGAATTTTTGTTTTCTGCCCAAATTCACTCTAAGGAGGCGTAATTGGCCCCTGAAAATCCGGTTATTTAATGTTAAAACAGTTTCAGCATGAACTCTACTTACATCTATAAACTCTACTTACCAAGTAGAACCTGAGTCTCTGTCATTTTGAAACTATTTTAACATTAAAATTTTTTTTTTGAAGATTACAAATATTTTTCGCAATTTTGACTTAACATTCGTAATCAGTGGCATAGAAAACTCCAGGATACCGAGCTCAGACCAAATCTGATATTTTCCTCATATGCGCGTCTGCCATATTGCCTCCGCCATTTTATTTTTTGCAACATTGACCTGGAGATTCGTAATCAGCGACCTCAAAAACCTTAAGTAATATACTAAAGAAATATAATAAAGTTGATTTTTGTACAAATCAAAGGTCACCTTCATGTTTTGACCAAGTTTTCTCGATTTTCGATCACTGTGCGTCCAGTCCTCGTTGCGCCCCCTATTGAACTGTTCCGCGCAGAATGTCAGCTTTTTCGACAGCACCTAAACGGTTCCAACCGCAAAAACCACCGTTCCTACTACTTCCTACAGCCTTTTCGCACGGCTGAACCGTTAAGCCTCCGCGCAGATCGATGGTCCGCGCCCTTCGAATTTCCCGGCTGGACGCCTGGCGGAGAAAAATCAGCCGGCATTCCCGGTCGCCACGAGCCAGCTCCCGATCCCTCCGCAGAAGCTCCGTGAGAGCAAAATGAAGCCGTAGGTAATTGAAAGGGATGCTTTCGCACCCGGTTCCCTACTAATAATAGATTTAATAGAGACGCGCGCGCTCATCGAAGAAGGGGTCCCGCGCACCACTATTTAGTGCCGGTTGCGCGCTGTCACGCTTACCCGCCTCTGCTGCCTCCCCGTTCCTCCTTTCTCCCCATGCACCACGTCCTCCACATCCTCCCCAGTGTCTTCCTATTTCACTTTTCTCGCCGACGCCGCGGACGTCGCGCTACCGGTCACCGATGCAACTCAATCTTCCCGAGCCGCGTGCTCGATGCGCTGATAACGACGGGTCGCGCGATACTTTTGATCCACGGGATGTTCAGGCGGTGTTCAGGGGTGCAGGAAGCAAGCGGGTCCTCGAGGAGGTCGAGAAAGGTGGAGGGATGGCGTTGGTCGTTGTACCAAGTTGAAGCATGGCCGGTCGCGATGCTTGTACGAGCGGGTAAAGAGCGTGTAGACGTACGCGAGCGTGTGCGCAAACCGACCAGCCGGCCAGCCGCCAACGCGCGCGCATAGTCGCCGTGTGTGGCTTCCACAGGGGCCTCTTCTCCCCCTCCTCCCTCTCCTCCTCCTCCTCCTTCTGCCCCCACTGTCTCATTTGAACGCGATTATTTATGTTTTCTTTCGTTCGTGCACGCCGACGCCGACGCCTGCAGCCACTAAAACCATCGGCTCCTTCTTCCTCTTCCTCCTCTTCTTCTGCTTCTTCGTCCACCTTTTCCTCCCCCCCACCCCCCCCCCCCCACCCGCCCTTTCTCCACCTACTGCTCCCGCTTCTGCTTTCGCTCGCGCCCCCTCCCGCTTCCCCCGACGATGATCGCCTCACGTCCTACGACGTTCCGTCGAGGATCGACGGGTTCTTTCGCTGTCGACGCCGCGCCCGCCGCCACCGTTCCCCGGGTTTTCTCCGGAATTCACGAAACGTGAAACGACTTAGCAGGCAGTTGCCCCCGTTTCAGCGGCGAGCAGCTAATTAGCCGATGTACAAAGGCACAAAGTATAAAGATAACGGCCGACGATTTATTACCACGGGAATTTTCCGCTGCGCTGATCGCGATTACGATTACCCCCGTAATTATTTCGGGGCTCGATAGAACGCGCGCATACTTTCAGCCACCGTGGAACGATGCACCGCAGACTCGGCCCCTCGCCCGAGACGGGCAAACCGAGCGACAGCTTCTCGCGAAACCCTCGAAAACGCGATCCAGCCGCGGCGTGACCGAAGTCAGGAGACTTTAAACGTTTCTAACGATCTCCAGAAAGAGGCGTGCCCGTGACGTTTATCGCGCGTCGTTCGACGCCGAGGCACAGAAATTTATGAATCTCTTTCCGCCACGTTGGCACTCTTCCAGGCTTTCCTTCTGCTTCGCCGCGAGCCGCGTAAACACCGGCTCGAAACAATGTCACGCAGATGAATTAATTATCGCCTTGCTCCGCCTTGCAAATCTCCCCGCGACATTTCGATCGATCATTTCGCAGGGATCCTCGATCGTGCCTCAGGAGAACTATCCAGGATCCTGCGAAACTGGTACCTATATCTACCTACTCCGTGGAAACCGATGGCTGGCCAAAAAGGATCCGCGAGTGTAAAAGTTTGGATCGGCGATGTCGTGTTCGCGAAGCTTTAATTTCGTCGAGATACAGCTACCTACGCGTTACGGAAGCTCGTTGGTCGAAGCTGGGGTTAGACTGGCGCGCTCGAACGAGACGTTATCTCTTGGCAGGCGTTATCTGTTTCGGGACAACTAAATTGGATAACCGAGCGATTCGACGGCTAGCGTGTTCCGATAAGTCGAGCGGGACCGTGAAATTGGAAAGCTTTCGAAGAGAGTTGGAACCCGGCGCGCTGCAACGCGTAGCTTCGATTACTAGGAGCTGTCGAGTTTAGATGACGGCGACCAGCGGGACGATTCGGAGAGAAGCAGGAGAAATGGACTACGGACTGTGGACTGCGGCTGGCGATAAGGAGCCGGCAGAACGGATGGAGGAATAGCAGTGGCAAGCGTGGCAAGCGTGGCCAGAGGGAAGAAGGACGGCAGTTAGCTTATGAATTATGACGCGTACGAGCGAGAAAGACGAATCGAGTCGGTCTTAGAGGTCGTTACGAGAGTCCGCAGGAGGAGAGAGAGAGAGAGAGAGAGAGAGAGAGAGGGGGGGGGGCAAGAAGAAGGCAAAAACGGTTCGCAGCGATACGTAGTAGCTCGCGCACGGGAAGTGGCAGTCAAGGAAAAAAACGTCGCTCCATGCTAAATGAGCGCACCCCTCGACGACAACGACGACGTAGACGACAACGAACACGACCAAGACGAAGGACAACGGCGTACACGCGATAACGACGAGCGACGGCGGACGAAAGACGAGAGACGAGAGACGTAGATGAAAGACGCGCGAACCGCGACGAATGAATTTCGAGACGGCCGCTCTGCCGCGTCTCGCCGGTCCGACGTACAGCGGCTCTGCACACAAATCCTTGTGAAACAGTCGAATCAGCCACGATGGAAGCAAGCAACCGTGTCGCTGCTCAACGTGCTAAAGTCCGGCAGCTAAGTAGATAGGCAGAGACGTCTCGCTTTATGGATCCGTCAATGGGAAGCATCGCGACATGAATGAGAAGCACGATAGACAGAGCTTACGACCCTCGGCCAGGCTCGGGTGTTTAATTTCCCAGGTTTTTTTCACGCCGATTTTCCCGCCGCTCGAACATGTTCACTTTAACGCCTGACTGGGCTGACCTACATCCCTATTTCACTGACCATGCATTCAAAGTCGCTGGAAGCGAAATAGGCAAGTGGGTCGAGGCGTCGGGGCGCCAAGGTGAACAATGTTGCAGCGTCGGAGCAAGGTGGTGGGAAAAAAACGTGGGAAAACAAGGAGCAAAGGATCACTGGACCTAACCTTCCCCTCGGCTTCTATTAATCCCATTGAAGAATACACGAAACGGTGAAATAGGACACCGTTTCGCAATGGTTTTTCTACGCGAAAGGGTGTATAAAAGCAGGATGCCGAAGGGGGGGGGGGGTGGAGGCGGAGGGCCGAGAAAAGAAGCGGAAAGGAGGTGGGCTGGAGGTAATTGCCAGGGCATCTCTTCGCACCTCATCATCGTCATCAACAGCCGCATCGTTCACTCGTGGTGTCGCAGAGGACGAGGCTGGGTCACCGGACCACCCCGTTAGCGCTTTGAACACGCCCGATTGCCTCGCCTCGGCTTTCTCCTCATTCAAACGGCCGCCACGCCGGATCTCGGATTCTTCTCCCTTTTATTAAAGAGAAAACCGCCGCGACGCTTAAACGAGCGGGATCGCAAAACGAATGCGGTTGGGTCGCGAGCGCCTTCTATTTTTCTCGCCGCGTGTTGCTCGACGGGCGCGCGTTCAAACGAGCCCAAGAAATCGCAGGATACCACGGGTCCACTGTGGTTGCGAGAAGTTGGCGGATTCGTGGAGGATTCCGATCGTGCGCGGCTGAGAAAGAGAGGAGACGAAAGGAGGAAAGGCGTCGCGCGCGGGTCGGCGGATCGGACGCCGCGTGCTGCTCCGTCGAGTTGCGCCAGTCGACGAGAGGCATCGCGACGCCGGTGGAATGCAAACCAGCCGCGGAGCTGGACCACACATGAGGCGCTCGCCCCTAAACGACTATCGTAAAATACGATAATGCTCGTCGTCCTCGTGCCCCGAACAAGGAATCCGAACTTGCACGCGCGCAACAAGATTCGTCGCCAGGCTAAATCTACCTAACACAAGACCCAAAGAAAATCGATTCCCCGATTAATAGTCGATCAGTTAACCGCTGGAATCGCCGTAACGTGTTTATCGGAAAGCCGAGGGAAACGAGGCGCTGTTATTCGTCAGAGTCTATCCAGAGTAAAGGATTTCACGTCGCGTTTCTACGAAGACCCAGCCGCATGTCTCGAAAGCAGACAGAGGTACAACAATTTGTACGTTTCAATCGGCGAAGAGGAAACGATTATCCGAGGCGAAAGCCAGGCGACGAGCAAACTAGGGAGAACCAGTCCCGAGGGCGCGCGGCATACATCGCCGAGCAGAGAGGGCTGCCGGGAGCGCCCGCGCCACCGTGGAAAAAAATAAGAGGAGCGGGGAGAGGAGAAGGTGCAACGTAGGACGAGCGGAAGAGCTGAAGAGCGGAAGAGTGGATGAGCGGAAGGGCGAGAGAGTGAAAGGGTAGCGGTAGCGAGAAACAAAGCGAGACACTTACGAGTTGATTCTGATAGGCGGTGACAGCGGTGAATATGGCCTCCGGGAATACGAAGGTCTTGTGAGGTTCCTTCTCGAGGTCTGTTATCGGCTTGGCCGTGCCCGAGTCCGGCCGCTTCACCAGGTGGATCCTCGGCTGGTATTTGTGCATCGAGTTCAACACCAGCTGGAAATCGTAGCGATTTATCAGAGGATTTACAGGCCGGGAGCCTCCTCGAGGATGCGTTCGCAAATAAACGAAACGGGACGGAACGCCCGCGCCGTACCGTAACGACGAGTCACCAGGCCGGGTTAAACGTTTCCAACGACCGCTGGAGATTTCAAACAGACGCGCCCGGCGTGCACCGTTTCGCGATGCTATCCTCGTAAAACGTACAAACACGTCCCCGCCAAGGGAGACCGCGCGGCGCGATCGACTCGGTCAAACACAGATTCGGAAAAGTCAACGTCACCCCTTCTCGGGACTCTGCCCGAGCCGCGGAGGAAGACAAAGGGAAGGATGCAGCGCTCGCTTTCGTCCTCCTCCGGCACGAATCGTCCCGAGGACCCCGTAGATCCATGATACAACCGGATCCCGATAAAAGAAAAAGCGTAGGAATTAGGAGCACTTGGCTGCTCTCAGGCATTCCCGTTCACCATTCAAAGGAATCACTTTGCCTTCGTCTGGCAGCGTGCAACACCCTGAATACAAAATGAGCACCGTGAAGAACCGCTGCGCGCCGGGCCCGATCGGAGTTCCTATTTACGTCAGTCATCCGATGAATTAAGGACCCTGCCGCTGCCGGAGAGGAACGGATAACCCGGCCACGACAGGCCGGCAAACACCGCGGACCAACGGAGGGCGGGGTGGGTACGGAATCGAGGAAGCGTATTAGGCGGCACCGTAAATAATACGATCGTCCTCGTAGCCGTGCTAATCTAGAGCAAGGCCGCGCTTTCGGCGCTCGTCCGTTCGTCCGCGATACGCTCGATCGAGCTAGCGTCGGAAGCTCGGGCAGATGCGACTAGGACGCCCGACTCAACGGGAATATATACTCACGTGGCCGTGCCTGTCCATGTCGTTGTTGGTGAGCTTGACTTTCTCGAAGGAGACGACCTGCTTCCGAAGCTGCTCGCCCGTGAAAGGCGAGTCTGGATGGACGTAGAGCCGCGCCGGCGCCGGGGGATCGGCCTTTCCGGCTACCAGCCAGGAACTTCTGTGATATGCGTACCGATACCTCTTGTTGTCCACCGGCACGATGTCCATCAGCACCGCGTACCGACTGTCCGCCTTCAACCCGTTGAACGACACTCTGCACGTCGGGAACATTCTTCTGCGAAAGAAAGTGGGCTGAGCAACGAGAATGGAGGCGAAGAGACTGGGCAAGACAAAGAATCGGTAGGGTAAATCCGGGAGACGCGGTCGACCTAATATAAAATGGCTATTAAAACTAATATAGAAATTAGTTATTTTATCGGAACAAACCTATACGTTCAGAATGTTATGCTTATTCAGAAGAACTGGTCGATATTTGCTTTAAGACAATATTTACTGTAAATCGGGTTGAAAACTGAAGTCATAACTTCTGACAACCGCTCCCGCGGCACCGGGAGAAATGGTTTTCGTCGTTGGCAGAGACCACTCACATAATTATTCATGGAAAATTAACGAGGGATAAAGCAAAATTATTTGTGAGTGAATACAATTACAGATTCATTGATATTTAATTTGCTTACGCTAAACGAGTAAAGAATACATCAAAGAAAAAGTGAACTACCTACTGGCGAGTAGCAAGGTAAATGGCTTCTAGAGAAGTAATTGGTCTGCACTTTAACTCATTTTTACGTATAGAGTCTGAAATATAGCGACTCGACCAACTCTCCGGCCCGACCGCGTCTCCCGGATTTCCCCTAAACGACGGGACGCGACGCGGGGACTCCTCGAGGGGGGAGGGTGGTAAAATCACGGAGCTCGTTCCCCTGATAATCGCCGGTGGAATACGGGCCGTACCAATTTCAGGGTTAACGCGGTGACGCAGTGGCGAGGTGGTGGTGGTGTCGGTGTCCGGACAAGGGGGTGGGGGGGGGGCGGAGGGGTCGGAGGGGGCGATGGAAGGAGCCAAGGGGGCAGAGGATGAGGCCTGGCGCGAATGTTTTGCCTCGGAGGCCAAACATTAATACCGTGTCGGGCCCCCCGCTGCTCGACCACTAAAACGCGGGGACACCCGCCGATCTTATCTACGTCTTCTCCTCGGTCCTTGTCGACTCGGTATGCATTCATCCCGCCAGCGCCACGAGTGTGAGTAATGCTTTTATTTATCAAGCCGTCCTTTGTTAATGAATTGAACTCGGCTCGCGGGAGAAGGTGCCCTCTTCGATTCCCCCCGCCTCGACACCCGCCATCGGCCCACCGCCACCGCGAACCTCGCCCTGCCCTGAAAAACCGTTTCTTTCTTCGCGCGCGCCTCACCGATTCAGGCATTCTTTTCCACGGCCCGATCTCGTCGAAGCTTCGCGAAAAGCTTCGCCAATTCCCTCCTTCGGGAACGTTCACGCCCACTTGGCCAAGTTGCGCGCGAGGTCGCGATCCGGCGGCAACGGCGCCGCGAAGGACGAGGGGAGGAGTAGCCGCGGGAAGGGAGCTTTCCGTGGCTGGAGGAAAGAAGGGTAGTTCGGCCGTTCCAGTGCTCTGCGAGTAACGAGGAAGAAGGCGAGCGCTAACGAAGGCGGGAGCGCTTTCGAGTAGCCGGGGGGGGGGGGGGGGTGGTGGTGGCGAAGCGTCGCGCGGAGGGTCGAAAGAACGAGGGCTGGTAAGTTGACGTCTGAAGGGAGCGACGAGCAGCGTCGGGACGCAGATCTAATTACTAACGCGCGAGTGTGCGAGGAGCGTGCAGCGGGGGTGGTGGAACCCCTTCGGGAGTATCCGAGCACCGAGGAGGAGCATAGATGTTGCCGCGGCGGCGGCGGCGGTGGCGGGCAATTAGGCGCGCGTCCGCCGCGTCGCTTCTCCGCCCTCCCCCCGCCTTTCATCTCCCTTCCTACCTTTCTCCCTCGCAGCCCCCTTTCAGAAGCTTTCCGACACTCTCGCCCCGTCTAATTTCATCGTCGAGGGTCGCCGCTCGGCCGTTTCCCAAAAACTCGACAATATTCTCCTTCCAGTCGATTATATTATTCTACCAACGGGCTTGCTGATTAATAACTGCCCGTGTATACCTCCGTAGGTATCCACTCGGATCGCGTTGCAGTACCTAATAGACCTGAGTACAGTAGGGAGAAGAAAATTCGCGAGGCTCGTTCCGCGACAGGAGCGAGCGGACCCTGAAACAGCTTCGACCGGATTCCACCGAAGGTGCGATTCCTCTGGAAGCCTGGCACCTTCGCTCGCCATCGCTCGTCTCAAGGACTTTTACAAACTGGCACAAGCTCGCTCGGTTTCCACACCGGTCCGGCTAATTGACCGACGCGACGCGACGCGGCGCTCGATATAGCAATTTAACCGACCGCTTCCCTTTTTCTACTCCTTTTAATTCTCGCCTTGTAATTTCATTCGTACCCGACAGCGCTCCGAGATGTAATATTGAATTTCAGTGGCTACTTCCCCCGAGAATAGGATACTTTTCTTTTCCCCGAGGGCACCGCGTCAGAGGGCTAATGAAACGTCTCGCGAATCCTCCCGTGGAAAAACCGCTCCAATTTATCGGGATAATATAAATCCGCCGCGATCGGCTGAAACCGGATGCTCACCTTCCAGTTTTCGTGATGATCATCTCGGTGCCCAGCTCGTTGAACTTGTCCCACAAGTCCTTGGTCTCGAGATGGCACACCACGTGCCTCAACTCCTCGCAGTTGGAGCGCTCCTGGAGCAGGGGATTCACGGGGGATGCGGCTTTACCGCTGGTGCTTCCGGTGTCGTCCGTCTCCGGATCGTCCTCCGCGACGATCGATTCCTGAATCGACGATGGTCCGCGGACGACGCCAGAGACGCTCGGTTCCCTCTCTGAAACGCATACAAGAGGAAAATGCAGCGCGACGATGTTGAAGCGGCTATGATGGTTTGCCTCGCGCGACCGACGCCGGAAGAACGGATGCCAAGAGACGAGAGGGGATGGGGGGGGGGGAGGAGGGGGAGGAGAGAGAGAGAGAGAGAGAGAGAGAGAGAGAGAGAGAGAGAGAGAGAGAGAGAGAGAAAGAGAGAGGAGAACGAGTCATCGACAAGCTACGAAATTACACCGGCTATCCGGGGACGAAGGAAACTACTCGTCCGGCGATGAAAAACAAGACCTTAAGCTACTTAGCCTGTCGCGATGGCATCGTTCACGCCCTTTTTTTCTATCGCTCGCAGCCGGTAGTCGCTGAAATAATAGGTATTTACCCAAGCCGAGTAACGATAAGTTTGGCGGGAACAAAAGCAGCGTCTCCTATTCAATGGGCATACAATCGGAATAAGCAGAAGGATGATAGCCCATGGGTGGCTCATTGCTTTGCATAGGTACCTCTGTGAATCGTAAATGAAGACGGTGCTGGCAGGAGGGAAAGAAAACGATGGAAGTTTATGGTATCGGGGTTGAAACGCGGGAAATCGATGTGCCGGCGGTAATTAATTGTCGGATGGGGAGTTATTGCGGCGAGAGGAAACCTCGTGTGCGTGCGGATAATCTCACGGGTATCTCGGTATATTGAAAGGTTTCCAGCTGCAAGCGATATAGGTACGTGCAACGTAAATACAGACTTGACCGTCCTATACTCTCCGCGAATGTTCTACGACTACTTAAGCCTAGCATCGTGAAATAGAATTGCCGTTGATCTAAGTGGTAATTCGTCGCTAATGTCCCGGGACGCGGCGCGACTCGACGCCGCGCGTGGTGCCGTGCCGTGCCGCATCCGCGAGCAGCTCTTGCGAAAATCTCTCCACTGTAACACAATGAAGTCGATTCTCCCGCTAATTAGTGGCCGATCCCAGGATCGGGTTGCGCAAAACCGATCACGCGAGGGCACTCGGCGTTTGTTCGCCGTTACTAAGACGCCTTTCGCTCGTCTCGCGTCTGGCCCGAAATCGCGAGCGTGACGGCGATTTGCGTGGAGTGCGACTCGCGGCGTGTTCGCTCGCGATTAGAGCCGCAACACGGATTCCCTGTGCCGGGCAGATCGTAATCCACGGCGTTCGCGAAACGCTCGCGTAATTAATCGACGCCGCGGCATTTTCTCGGATCGTTTGCTTCGTGTTTCGTGCGCTGCCGAAGCTGGAGCGTAATGAAACGCGAGCGACTAATTCTCCATCCCTACCCTCTTCCATCCTCTTTCTCACTGTTCGGCGGAGCAAGACGCTCGCGTCCACGTCGGCGAGGATAATAACGACGCCGCGGTAGCGGCCGGGGAAGGCTAATTATCCACTTACGACGGAGCTTGTTTTAGTTTAGCGTTATTATCCTGATTCTTATTATTATTTTATTTCACTTTCCTGTGGGCTGCACCAGTCCCAGCCTCTCCCCGCTTCGATTGTCCCGCGTCCGTCAGAAGGCTAATTTTCCCAGAAGCGCGCGAGGGAAGCGGGCACTCCGAATACGCAGGCGGCTGCGATTTAAAAGGCTCATCGCCGCGTTATCTCCGGCTGCCGCGATCGAAATTGAAAGATTACATACCTCTGTGTTTACGTCACGCTTATCTTTGGTCGTCAATTTCGCCGGTGAGAGTTATTATCGAGGTGTCAACCGGGCGGCAGGTGTTCGTGAAATTCTCATCCCTGCTTAAGATTAATCGCGCTCGCCGATCTACTGGATCGTCGTCTTCTATTTCCGATTTCCAGCCGTCCGAACGCCGAGTTTCGGGCAACCACGATTGCCGTAGAGAACAAACGGATTGATCGTCTTCGTGTTTCGTTGAAGGAAGATAGCTGGAAAGGGGAGGACAGATCGAAGCCGATCGTACCGACCGCTCGAAGCGATACGTCTCGATGCCGTTGGGCCAGTAGCAGGCGTAAATAGAAACGAGTTTCACTCGACTAATCACCTGTGGAAACGAAACGATTCCTTCTGCGGAGTGGCGCACGCACTCGGCTAGCTTCGTTGCTGCCGCGATGCAGCAGGTGTAGGGTAAACTCGGGTAAATTCGTGGCACAGGTTATTCCGTGATACTTTTTCGTTAATCTGTAACTCGAAATTCTCTGACTCATTTTAGATGGAACAAAAACTAACAGACAGCGTTGATCTTCTAGTTTATGTTCTGGTAAAATAATTAGTCAATTGAAGTTAGTGTGACAGAGTGAGAGGGCATTTTGTTCCAGCAGCGCATTATTCGTGAAATTTTTCGTGCTAGTGTGGACGATCGCTTGATTATGTATTATATGTGCTTTTGAAGATAAATGGAAAGTTCAAACTGCACAGTTTTTGCATATGAAAAGTGACTAAATTCTTATTTTTCGTGCGCCCGAGCCTGCGTTTCTGATTGTGCTGTTCGAGAAATTCTGATGGCAAATACCGAGATTCCACGTTTCCTTACGTCTCAGACGTCTAACGATCATGAAACGATTGATTATACACAAAATAACAATAATATAAAATAGTATGAAATAATATAAAATAATTTAAAATAATGTAAACTAATGTAAACTCATGTAAACTAATGTAAAATAATATAAAATAATATAAAGAAAGTAGCTGATGGCCATATCATGGGCTACCGAGAACTATCACGGAGTAACCAGAGCTATCACGGAGTAACCAGAGTATGTCATGACAACTTAATTTTGTATATTTTCAATAAAATATACTTAGTAAATTTCTGTTAAGGTAGTTCCTGAATAATCCCACGACACAGTTTGCCTGCCTCGGAGCTCCGTTTCTCAACATTTTCTGACTCGCTCTCGCCTTCGCAGAACAAGAGCGAGCCAGAAGTGGTGGGGATAGTGCCAAGCTTATGGCGTGTAGGACAAACCAAGCTGTCAGCGTAGAAATACACACATCAGAATTGGTGTGCGTCAGTTCCGAAAAAATTCTGGAGCTTCATTGGTCAGAACATTGATTTTTTTCTCGATAGCTTCATCTCGCATTGGTCTACGCATAGCTTCGCAACGCACACAACTATTACGCTTAAGGTAGTTCCTGAATAATCTACTAAATTCAAGAATTCTTTCAAATTTCGTTTAAAACTAATTTCAAATAGAAGAAACTCTTGTACCAAGTTTAAAATCGATTTACCACATAGTTATCGAGAAATTGTTAATTAAAGTTGATGCATTTTAACACAGTGGCATATGGCAGAGTCGAAAAAAGGGGATTATAGTTTCAGTTTTTCTGCTGAAACAGGAAAACTATATTCAAGAAGTGTACCAAAATTGGCACCAAAGTACATCGAAATGTCACGAAATGAATTTATTTATTTCAGCGAAACTGGCCACATGGTTTCGTCGTAAATGCCCATAAAAAATACGTTTACGTGCAAATTTTGTAGAAACTATGTAGCGCAGTGAACATGGCAACGTCGCACAATCGATATGTTTAAACATTTAAATAGCAAACGAAAACTTTAGATTCATAGGTATGAACATTTTTTCTGACATTTTGGTTATAAAAGACGCTCCGAATGAATGCGACGTTGCCAGATCTGCTGCTCCAATTCACTACGCTAATCAATTTAATATCCTATTTTCGTATTAAAATTATTTACATTAACATTGAACTGTTTAAAACATATATACATGATGTTAAAAATTATTATTATTATTTCCAATGGTATCATACTACTTTATATTTGTCGTTTATTATCCAACTCTAATTTGACTAACATAGTTGGTTAGGAACTACCTTAACCTATTATTTGTTTCTCTGATGTCTGACCTATCATTATATCCTAGACTCACTTTCAGAATATGTAAATATTAGCAGTTAATAGACAAATTCTAAAACTATCACGGGCTTGCCCGAGTTTACCCTACACAGCCGATTGCACGAAATTAACGCGAATAAATTAATAATAAATTGGGGCGATTTTAGTGATTACTTGGCACAAAATCATGGATGGTAGCCGAACGGGCTCCTGTTTCACTTAACACGATTTCATACGCGGAACGCTTAAAAATTACTTTCGCTCGTTAAAACGATTCTGTTCGCTTGAAACTCGAGGGGACGGAGAGGAAGAAGGGCGAAAGGAGCTCCTCCGATTCTTTACGCGATCCGTTATTGCCGTCGCGCGAATCAATCGGTCTCGTTTGAGTGACGGCTGCTGCGTGACTTAAATCTCGGCTGCTTCCGTCTTCCGCGTTCGCTCGTTTCCGGAAACCAGGAATCTCGGCTACTCCTCGCGCGATCGGCTCGAAGGGGGAGCAGGGGCTCGCGGGAGGGGGTGCGGCGTGACGAGAATAATTAAATGTTAAAGGGCGAGTTTTGGCGAGATCGTTGGGGCTAATTGGCCGGTGAGGAGAGGTTAGCGCGATGTGTGGTCTGTCATCCGCGTATTTTTATTCGACACGGCGAACGGCGGTGTTAAACGACTGACGAAACGGATGACGAGTCGCCAGAACGGTTGGTGGCTGCGCGTCTGCCGACTGAGCCCGACTTTCCACCGAGTTTACGAGCAGCCTCGTCAAGTGAGTTACGATTCCGAGTGCGCGCCGGATCAAAGACGCCGGACCGGGACAGATTGAAACGCGTCCCACCGCTAATGTCCTCCCGCGATCTACGAGAACACCAAAACCTCGCCCTCCCTTCCTCCCCTTTCCTTTACTTTCCTGCCCTTTCGCCTCGAGCCTCCGCGATTTCATTGTAAATTTTCGTCACTTCACGATATTTACGCGAACCAGCCGCTGTTCCTTTGCCAGTATCCTCTTCTGCGCGCAGATACCACCGGCGAGCCTTGCATCGAGCGTATTTTTAACGGGCCGATGCGATACGACGCAGCGATCGAAACGATAAAGGTGTAGCAAAACCGCGAGCCGGAAGCCTCGGTCCAGCCACGGAGACAACTTTACGAGCGAGAAATAAGCTCGCGATATGAATTACGGGCATCGCGACGCGCTCGTTGCGAGATAGAAACGGCTGACTGTAGAGTCGGGGGCCACTCTCCTTAGAAATGCTAGAGATTCTAAAGCGATCTCTGCCTAATCGGCGCGGTGATTCCCCGATAAATAATCGCAGCTCGTTACACAGCTCGCGACAATTCTGTCAATCTCCGCTCGAGATCGAGTCCCTTCGAATTCGCAGCCACGGATTCCTAATTCTTCTCGCATTATCGCAGCTCGAGTAAAGTGCGATGGAACTGTATTACTCTGTTACCCACGCTCTGATAGGTATTTCTGATAACTGCCTCGTTCGATGACCGATTCTTATCAAACGCATTCTCGGGATCGATGCTTCGGGACCCGTTGAAAGCCGAGTGTTGAAACCCAAAGTTGAACTTTGAATTCTTTTGGGTTATGAAAGATAGTGAAATGGTTCTGGAGTGCGACACAGTTCAAAGATGGCATGCATACACGCGAGCAAAGGAGAAGCATTAACCTGTTATCTGATTGCGACGCAGAGCTTCTGGTTGATCGATCAATCTGTCGACAGGTAATTAAAGCAGGTACACCTTGTTTGTTTGCGAAACGTAAATTAATTTAGTCGTGACGCGGTACGTTTTTCCCGGATCGCGCCCGATAAAATTTCCATGCTGATACTCGACGTGCCATTTCTTCGAGGGAATCCCGAACGTGCTCGGCGGTCGGCTGGTGGGAGGATATCGCGGACGGCTCGGCCGCGCGCTCAATATCGACGCGGAGCGAGCATCCGCGTGACAAAAAGACGTTAACAAATGTCGTTCGCGCCTCGTATCTCAAAATATTGTCGTCTACGCGTGGCAACAGCCTCGACGGGGCCAACAAAACCATCGCTTCGTCTTGCACACCTCGCAACGTCCAGCTTCACGAGATAAAAACAGACACGCGTAACCTCATAAAAAAAATCATCCGCCTTTGATAAATCTCTTGTAGGGACGACCGAGGCGAATCGGATCACTTTGTGTTTGATGGTAAAAAAATAATGGTCTAACATTAAGAAACTAATTTTTTATTATATATTCGTGACCAGTACACCTATGGCTTGAACATTACTAATAAAAAATAAAATTATCTAAACTTAAAAATGTTTCTTCTGCAAACAAAAAAAAAACCAAAAAGTGAGATATATGCGTTTCGCCCCGGAAATCTCTGGAAAAATTGAAGTTTTCATAACAAAATCTTTAGAATCAACTTAAACAAATCTAATTTAATGACAGTGAAGTCAAGTGACACTACTTATCACACAGATCGGAAGGGCATTTCTCGTGGCACCACTCTTCTCAGACAATCTTTTGAAAGTGGACGAATTAATTTTTCACCACAGTAAATACAACGCGATTTTCTTAAGACCATTAATTTATTTATTTTTCTCGTCATTTCATTATGTTTAATTTTTATCACAGCTTCCATTATTTTTTTTTTTGGACACCATGATCACTGAAACCTCTGCATATAAACAATTATCATATTTATAACAATAGAAATACTCAAATGGAAAAAAAGAGTGATCCGATTCGCCCGAAATGACGTGGTCCGATGAAACTAAATTAAACTTAAAATTGAAATCGAGTCGGTGCTAGCCTGTTCGAGAAACTCGTCCGATGATCGAGTCACCGACGCGATACAGGCCGGAAAGGAAATCTCCGTAATTTTTCTGTCGTTTCTAGTCGCGGTTCTGACTCGAGCGGCGGCCACCGATCTGTTTTACTCGAGTAGCGGCGGACGATATAATTCCGGTTGAACGAACCATATCGCCTCGTTTCACTCACCGTTTACCCATCAACCCGCATCAAACGGCCCAGGAACAACGGACGATAGATGCCGGATCAGGCTACAACTCTAACGAAAGGACGGAATGATTGTTCGGAAGGAGAGGGAAGTCTGCACTGATTTTACGCAGCATCATCAATTGGCGAAATTCATCAGGGGATGAAAGGCGCCTAACGGCACTCGGTGCTCGCAGAATGACTCGTAAACGCGCGAACTATTGCGAATGTCGCGAAGGATGGATCAAGGTGGAAGCACACTGTTCGCCAAAATATTCGCGTGTATCGCCACTCGTGGTCGGGAACTGCGAACGTTCGTCGAGAAGCTCGCGCAAGCATTTGATATTCGGGGAATACCTAGGGAACATTTGCCTGCGTCGTTTGATCCGCTCGCGTAAGTAGTTGCTCGTCGAATGCCGAATGTGTGGTTCCGCATTTATATAAACAGCAAGAAGGCTTTCGCGTCCGTTGGATTATGAAGTGATCCCGTATGCGATGAACGGCGATAAAATTGTCAGCGTTGCGACCGAACCGAAGATTATTCGTCCTGATTTATCGGTGCCGCTTATCGCGTATCGCCGCCAGAAATCTTGCTGGTTGCGAACGCAATAGGTAGTAGAAGACGGCGGATTTTTTGGAGACACTTCGGGCGAGTTGCTGCGTAGGTTAAATCCGGGAGACACGGTCACGCCGGAGAGTTGGTCGAGTCGCTACATTTCAGACTCTATACGCAAGACTGCTTTAAGGTTCGGAACAATTGCTTCTCTAGGAGTCAAACAGTTGACTGAGTAGCGTCATCACGCCTCCTTCTGTGTTTTCCGCGATTTATAGGTTACAAAAGGTGGACGCTATATTTAACCTCTTTTATCAAAGAGTGGTGTACAGGATATACTTCTTAGTTAATTTACGTTTAAGGTTTTTGATAGTAAGATGGTAGATGTATTGAGGGACAATGCAGCGAAAGTATTTGGTCATATTAATCCTTCCTTTCGAAGTTAACTAGAAGATCAACACCGTGCAGAGAGGAGAGACGGTCGAGTTATGTTTGGGATTGATAACTGACTTTAAATTGTGGGTGAGAGCTGACTCACTTACGAAATTTTGATTCTATCAACGGAAATTTAACTAAATTTAACATATTTTGCGAGGGAATATAAATTAAAAATAAATTGAATTCATAATGAACATGCTAGATGCATTAAATTATTAATTTTATAGGCTTAATCTATTCCTTTACATATTATTCCTGCATTAATTATTTTCAATAACAATAGTAATAATATTATTATAATTAATTTTCCTTGTCGTTCACAACAATTACATCTATCAAGACATATTGTACATGATTCATGCATCCATTAATTATTAATAATAATAACAACATCAACAATAATACTAATATTATTATATTATTATTTATTATTATTATTATTATTATTATTATCGATGCATGAATCATGTACAATATATCTTCATAGATACTTGTAGACGACAAGATAAATTAATCAGCCTCAACAAAATAAAAAATGAATATTTGTAAGTATTTTTTTCTTAAATTGTTCACTTTTGTATTCATTTGCTTTGCTAATCGCCAGTAGGTAGTTCATTTTTCGTTTGATGTGTTCTTTCTAAAACGCGACCAACTCTCCTAACAACGAAAACCATTTCTCCCGGCACCTCGGGAGAAATGACTTCAGATGCTATGACTTCGGTTTTCAAACCAAGTTTTCTGAATCAGCATTAAGTTCTGAACATATTAGGCTCATTCTGATAAAATAAATAACATCAGTATTAGGGTAATAGCAATTTTAAGTTAGGTCGACCGCGTCTCCCGGATTTAACCTATGTGGGTCGATGCGACGCGTCGCGTCGCTGGAAAAAGTAACGCGCCAACACACTCGCTCGAGCCGCCTTCCTGTCGGGTTCGAGTTCGCGATTACAAGTCGTTAATCCACTCGAGACTCGCCGTTATCTTCCTGTTCCAAGATCGATATCGAGCCATTCGATGCACCACCTTCGCCCCAAAATATTTACAGGACGATTGCGAGACGATACGCTTTACACACATACGTACATACGCGGGCAGAGAGCTGCAGTTATTGGGTTGGAGCAACTGGTCCTTGTCGCGTATCGGTGTCCCCTCGAATTTAATCCACGGATGCGTGAGGGGAGAGGAAGAGAACTCGCGAGTGGATCGAAGAGCGATGAAGGATCGAGGAGGCGATACGTAAAGGGTCGTTACGGTTTCTGGTTGTTCCGAGGTGATCAGCGTAGGTCGGCCTCCTCCATCTGGCTGCGAGTTAATCGATCCGGAGCCGATTCCAGCCGGTCGTAACTTGTGGCTCGGTCGACGCGGCGTGTCGCAGCTCCTCGCTTAACTAAGTCATTGGCTATTTATTACGGTTGACACTCCGACGAAACCCTACACGCCGGCGTGAAATTTTTTTCGTCGCCGGTGGCCTCGTGAATACGAGCTACCGTTTGTCCCAGCCTCTCTCGGCCAGCCCAGCTTTCGATTGCCTCGTCTCGGTGGCAACTTGTTCGCGTCGCGATTTTCATCGGGCTACATCCCGAAAATGGAGGAGCGCCGCTCTCGCCGCCGACTGAGCCAAATACCTCGTTCCGCCCGATATTCATCAATGCCAAGGCGTCGCGAGGACCCGTACCACCGCCGTCAGCCGTTCCACTGCGAAACGCGTTATCTCGTTGACGCGTGGTCGCATCCCCCCCCCCCCCCCCCCCCCCGCGCCACCGCGAGCGGGGCAACGGTTTCCGCGACACACCTACCGCGTCGCGTTCAACTGATAACGTTTCACTCGCAAACCCGAGGATGCGATAAAGATTCGCGGCGCTCGACCGGTTAAAGGTCTCCGTTTGAGAAACGGAAAGGCAGCTCTGACGGGTGAAAGATCCAACTCCGAAGGGGAGACGTTGCTGTCGGTTAACGAGTCACGAGTCGAGCGAGGGATTGCCGATTTATTTAACAATTTCCAGTGCGCGGAGGCTGTCATCCCGGCGAACTGCCGCGACGGCGACGGGGCAGGTAGAGAGAGACACAGAGCGAGAGAGAGAGAGAAAGCGAGGGGGTGGGGGGAGTTAGTGATGAAGGGGGCGGGGGATGATGGCTGGGTGGAGAGGGCGGAGAGGAGGAGTAGCGCGTGTCCAACACACGTGCACTTAAAAGGGAGAGAGGGAGAGGGAGAGTCTGTTGGTCGATTCATCGCGCCGTTTACCAAAGTTTATTTGGGAACGACGGTCCGTTTCCGTGGGTGAATTGCACCGTGGCCAACCGTAAATTTCGTCCGCGTAGAATCTTCGTGGGCGATTATTCGCCGCGGGCGTCCAAGATACGCGATGATGAAACCAAACACCGAGCCGAGTCTTGTTCGGACGGACGTCTGGCTGGGCGAAGTGGCCACGGTCGTTTCCAGAATTCCGATGAGACACCTCAGCTGGCCGCGCGAAACGACCGTTTCTCGCCCGAGGAATTAACGCCCGGATTCTCCGCGGGGACACACCGCTTCATTCAGAACCTCGCTCGCTAAATAATTCATTAACAACCGGACCCTCCCGCCCCTCCGTTCCCCTCCGATCCCACCACGTCACATTGCTTTTTTCTTTCCCTCCCGTCGGCCTCCGAACTTTGCGCAAGGAACCTCTCCCTCGTGATTAAGACCAGTCGCAGGTTTTACGTCCGTTCGCGGCTCGAGCGACAGTTTTTTGCGCACGTAATAAGTTTCGGTGGCGACGTAGTCGATTCTAGGAAGAGGTGTAACGCGATAGCTATCGAGAAAAAAAGCGAGAAATACTCGACGACGGGAAATATCGTCCGAGACGAATATCTTTTTTGCTCGTTAGAAGAAACGAAAGGGTGGCGGGCAGGCCATTATACGGGACCCAGGCAAAAACGATCCCGTTACACGGGGCCAGTTGAGAAAAAAATCAAACCTACGACGTTTATCTCGATAATGAGCCTGCGACGAAGGATTCTTTACGTGCAGCGCGGCAGCGTTGCTCCTGTATTGCTCGGCCGTCGACAGAAAGCGTGTCGACGCGTTCGCCATCTTATCTTTACAAACCGATTCGTACCGTGCTTTCCCATTTCTATATCTCCCCGTCCTTTGCTTTTCCATTCCGAGTCAGTCCGCGGAGGTGGTCTGTAGTGTGGCAAGGAACGTAGCCGTACCGTTCACCACCCACGGACACGCTCGTTGATAATACTGTTTTGGCAACTTCTCGCTCGAGATACATACTTCACGTGGCACGAGTGAAAGGAGGATGCAGCGTTAGAGGGAATGTCGCTAGTGAGCAGAACAGACATTACGTGGATGGCCAGCGTACTCGGTGTCCCTATCGAAAGGGCTACGACCGCGACACGGTCCATCGTCGCTCATCGCTTCTCCTAATTTTCGTAGAGTGGATAGTTCGAACTGTAGCCTAAACAACTTGTCTCGAGCTTCTCGCACTTCCACGCGGAAAATACAGCCGATAAGGACAATACGGGCGAGCGTGATCGCGAGAGAAATTGAAGAAAGAAAGACACTTACCGTGCTGATGCAGCTTGCCACCGCCGACGGCCTGTTGCTGCAACTGTCGATGAAGGTGCGGCTGTTGAAGCTGTTGCTGCGTTTGTTGGTTCTGCTGCTGCGCCCCTGGCGTCTGCGATTGCTGTGGCTGCTGCGATTGTTGTTGCTGCTGCTGCTGCTGTTGCTGCTGCTGTTGCTGTTGTTGACGGGAATCTCGAGCCATGATGGCCGCGATGCTGAAATCGGTGGCGCACTGGCGGTTCGAGTTGCAACTGTTGTTCAAGTTGTTCAAGAGGCTGCTGTTCGGCGAGGGGCTGGAGCTGTCCTCGCCGTCATCGCGGGTGCAACCGGAGGTTAGACCGGTGGAAACCGCGGAGGCGGCGGTGCCCTCGGCCTGCATTTTTCTTCCAAGAAACAGATGTCGAGATTCCTCGTCGTCCTCCTCGCTGCCGGCTCCTCCGCCTCCACCACCTCCTCCTCCCCCGCCTCCTCTTCCGCCACCTTCTCCGACGCCACCGCCACCGCCACTGCCAACCCCGAACGAAGACAGCGTCAATCCGTTTCTCTTCCTACCGGCGAGGCTTCTCGACTCCAGCAACATCACCTGGCGGCTTCTTCCTCGCGTATCTCGCGCGTCCACCAATTATTATTATCGAAACACGCAGGAGGTTAGGTTCGCACGGGCCACTGGACCAGGCCTATTCCTCTCGGAGTTAGCGGCGACCTTCCAGGGAGGAAACCTCGACATCCTCCCGCCTTGGGCGGACAATGCTTCCACTTGCGGGCCGGGCGAAACCAGTCGGAAACAACTGTCCCGAAGGAGACGGGCAGACGCGAGAACTCGTCGTGTTACGTCGAGAGTCGATGTGCGCGACGACGCGCGCGCATCGCGACGACACTTGGGTATACGTATGTCGCGCGGGTTCAAGTGAGCACCAGCGGGCAAAGGTGCACGCGCGTGAACTCCAACGCGGAACACTTTTCTTTTCCGAGGGTTCGGACAGAGGCACAGCCCGCGCGGACTATAGACGAGGGGCGAAATGACACCGACCGTCCCGGGGGGTTATCGACTCGGTCGTGCCGCGATGTCGGTTTGCATCGGTTCGGCGGAGAGCGTGGTAAGCGTGGAGAGGCGTTCGAGTCGAGCGGAGAGCGCGGACAGAGCGAGAAACGAGAGAGCGACCGGTTGCCCGACAGACTGACCCGCGCCACCGGCGGTCGGCTGCTCGTTTCGGTCCCCACCCCTTGGCCGCTGCTCTGCTCGGCTCGGCTCACGAGCTCGATCGTCCGCGTCGCGTCCCGTCGCGCCACGCCGCGCGGGGGACACGACGTGGCAAGTGCGAGGGGCGCAGAGCGCTGGGCCGCAGAGCGGCGGGAGAGAGCGCGCGCCTCTCCACTCGGCACGGGGCGAGAGACGATCCCCCCCCCCCCCCCTCCCTCCTCGCCCTCCCGAAGAGGGAGGAAAGGCGACGGCGACGGTGGTTCGGTAGGCGGCACCCTTCGGCCAAGCTCCGCCCGAACGATCAGCACCCGACTCCGCCCGCAGCCTCTCTCCTCCTAGGAATTTGCCCGACGAGCCGAGCGACCACCTTATTACGCCGTTTCCGTCCTTCTCTCTCTCCCTATCTCTCCTTTCCCTTCGACTCCACTCCACTCCAACTCGATCCTACAACGATCGCCAACCGGCAGCCAGCTGTCTCTCTACCAACTCTCGGCTTACGCTCTCGCAGAGTTCCATCCTTCGATTTGCTCGATCATTCCACCTTTCCTTTTCTCGCTTTCCGCTCGTTGCCGCGTCGCCGGAACCTTACCGATTCTCCGCTACCAGCCACCACGTCCACGCTAATGGTGGTGGCTGCGGCTGCGGCAGCGGCGGTGGCTGCGACGGAAGCAATGGTAGTAGTAGCGGTGACCGTGGTGGTGGCGGCTGTTGGCGACGAAGGCGGTGGAGGCGGCAGAGGCGACGGGAGTGGTGGTGGTGGTGGTGGTGGTGGTGGTGGTGTGGTAGTAGTCGCGGATCGTACGTGCCTCTTCCCTCTTGCGGTTCCCTCTTTCCCGCGAGCTATTCTTTCTCCTCGTCCGACAGCCGGCCCCTTCCATCAGATCCTCCTCTTTTCTCCCGTCCAGCTTGTTTCTTTCGCCACGGACGGCCTCCCGATTCTCCCGTTCCTCCCGTTCCACCCGTTCCTCCCCGAGCCTCGAGAGCCCTCTCGCGAGCCCATCTGTGCGCGAACGAGTAACCAAGAAGGGTGGTACGACATTATGGTTTGGTACGCGGTATCCAGCCACGGCAGCTGCCATTTTTTCTTCCGAGAGGGGGCAATTGCTGACAGGGACTGCTATCCTCTCCCTATCCCCCTCCCTCTCTCTCTCTCTCTCTCTCTCTCTCTCTCTCTCTCTCCCATACTACATTTCGAATACTTCCATCTTATAGAGCCATCGCACGCTTTGCAAAATATTGTCCACTCGACGATAGCCAAATGAAAATGAACATAGGACCATCGACGGTTGAGAAATCTTTTACTTGGATCCAGGGGTGGTTGGTTCCTGTCGAGCATCCACGGTTGAAGACGCGACTACTCTCCCCGAACACGACGATGCTCGATACCACGGGACGCCTGGAAAGTGGAAATCCATCAGCTTCTCGTTCCTCCATTTCCCAGCATCTTCACGCACTCATTCTTCCTCCCCCGTTTCCCGATTCGTCGCGGGCGCGAGCGCCCTGTCGGTTCCCGGATTTTCGCAGTGCGTCCAACGGAACAGACTCGACGGAGAGGATCGACGAGGGCGGTTAACGAAGACGCGGCGCGTCTCGAGAATAAAAAGCTCCTCGAGCCGGCATAGGTACGCGCGGCCAAGTGGGAAGGGGCCAGATTGCTCCGGATATTATTATAATAAAGCAGGAAATTGCCTGTGCGCGCTAAATACGTAGGTAGCGATACGTGGATCGCGCGCGATATCATCGGCAGATTATTGTAATTATACGGTTTAAGATGTATAAAAACTCGGGCACCGGCATTATTACGAGTTAGAAATTTCACGCGATTCAATTCCGTTATTATCCGCGAAAGATAAATATTATAATTCACTGGGTAGCCACGGCAGAAATCAGCCGGGAAACGTGGAACGGCGCGGCGCGCAGCGATTGGTACCCTCCTTTCTCTTTGCCACTCTTGCTGCAACCAAAAACCACGGGGCGATTCCGTCCGGCACTTGTGAGCGGAACTTTCGGCTCCGGAAAACTCCGGCAATTAGTACCCAGCTACGGCCCAGTAGACGCGCAATAATCACGCGGAACGTCATCGCGTCGTTTTCACGCGGCATTCTGTTGGTCGCCACAGGTTCTACACAGCAAATGTACAGAGACTTTGAATACGCGGGCCTTTACTGGCACAAGGTCGGTAGCCCGCCGTTCTGTTTGTCGTTTCGTCAGCTGTTTCCTCGAGACAAAGAAGAGACGATCGCCGTCGTTTCGTCAGCTGTAAAGTAAATTCGAGCAGTGTGCACCGACGTAGGTATCAAAGAGAAAGCCGTTGCAGCATCGCTTCCGGTCGTTCGAGCCTCTTCCGGGCCGTGGCGTGGCTTTTTCCAGACGAGAGTCCCGCGCTCGCAGATGGTTAGAGCCGACGCGAGGCGACGTTACGATCAGGTGAATCCGTTTAAATACTCGCGGTCCGTGGGAAACCACTTCAAAGGATCGCTACGAAGCAGAAGGCGGCTCTACGTAACTTTATGTGTCTTTATAGTCGTTCCACCAGCATCCCTGTATCTTTATTGACGCGGGCGTGCCTCTGCGGAGATATATTTAGTCGGCAAAAGCGCGGTTACTATCGATGATCCTGCCCCTCCGAGGCCGCGCATCTCTATTCAAACGCCGCGCCGTCTGGCCGACACCGAGCGGCTAACAATTACACGGTCGTGCGGTGGTCGTGCAGGGACAGTGAGCGACACACGACACGCGGTACCAGCAGAGTCGCGTCCCTTTCTTGGAGCAAGAGGCATCGAGTCCCAACGAATCGCATCGCGGGATGCCAGCGACATTCGGAGTTGCCAGGGATATCTTGGACGCAAGGAGCAAGAGTTTCTTCGCTGGCCTCTCCATCGATAGGACGGACCTCCCAATGGACCGGGAGGGCACGACTCGATCGCCACGGCTCGTCCTCGGGGTTGTCGCTTCGTTTGGGGAGAACGCGTAATCTGCTTAGCCTGACGCTGATCCGGACAAATCGCCGCGCGGTTACGCGGCACTTATTCCCGTCTTTCGATGCTCACGACCACCACTCTCTTTCTCCGTCTACGTTTTGTGGTACGAATCTGATCGATGACGTTGCCGATCTTTCGATATCGACTCGAAAGACGGATCGTCAGGCTCCAACGATTCCCCGCGTTTCCATATTAATCGCGTGGTCGAGTAGATACACGTGTACACTTTCAAACATTCCACGAGTTAAGCGCCGCAACGAGTCACCATTTTCGCGCAATTACATTCGCCTCCGAAGGACGCGGCCCGGCGCCGTGAAACGTCGCGAGGTATGGCGAAATATCGCTGGCCGGTCGCGTGATTAAAGTGCCTTTTATGCGACTAACCCCGCGCGTTTCCCGGCCACGCTCCGTCCACTTTACCCCGAATATTTATGCGCCCGGCGATTTCATTTTCTGCGAGCGCCCGGCTGATTGACGGCTGCCAGGCTCCGCCCGCAAACCTACCCGTAGCTACGCTCGGGTTATCCCCCTATTTTGACACGTTCGATACTCAATGGCAGCGCGATATTTAATAATATCGCGAAGAAAGGTCTCGGTAACACGAGCCGAAAGGCTCGCGTGTCCGAGCGGCACGTTTGGAAATTCACGCAAAACCCTCTTTGACGAGTGCCGCTCAGGCACCCGCTCGAAAATCTCCAAGTAGGCAGGCAGGTACCTACAGCCTACAACCGACTTTATGGCTCTGTCGCGTATAGGTACGGGAGAATGGGGCAATCGCGAGAAATGATTGTCAGTATTGTTATTATAAAACGGCATGTCCGAAAAGTGGTAATTTCTTTTTTTTTACGTTCCAGAACATTATTCGGTATATTGTCGAACGATCTCGCGTTAAGGATGTATTGTACCTATCTTCAAAATGATACCAAGTTGATGAAAATTTGTGAGATTGGTCTTTCTAATCTTATTGATGTGCTTCAAAAATTTTAAACGAATACACTATACGGTTGCTGAGTTATAACGATTTTAATTTTCACTGATTTTACACGTACTCTTATGGAAAGAGACGATCTTGAAGGATAAAACAACTGAAAAAATGTTAAAGAAATGGTACCAATGTTTTCAATTTCTTTTTACATGTAGTATATTGGTAGATGAAAATATCTGCCGAGTTTCAATTGTTTTCACTATACCGTTTTAAAGAAATAAATTATAACTTGAGAAAATTGTGAATTCGGAGCATTTTCACAGCCAAAAGTTTAGCAAATAATGCTTGAGAAAGTATTTGTAAAGTGAAAAATATCTTTCTGGGAGTGAAAATAACACTCCAACTGTCGTTCGAGTTCCTTAAATCTAGATTTACTATGCGTAAGACGTAGATATTCAAGTATTTCAAATTTTATATACTTTTGTCTAATATTGTACGTCCGATAAATCCTTAATCGTTGATAAGCAACCGAGGACAACAAGCCTTTTTGTGTTTTAAATGTCGTTGATGTTATTTTGTGTGCACAACGTAAAAGATAAGTACAGTAGACGCAGGTAAAAGTTTATCATCAGGTAGACGATATTTCAATAATAATGCATTTAAATGTAGTTGTCAAGTTGCCAAAGCCTGTCAATGTAGGTGAAACATGAAGCCTGAGTGCATCTGTCAAATTTAATTTGCATTTTGCTGGGTAGCAGATTGAATAACTTAACATAGAGATATTTTCCTTGTTTCAGTAGATTAAAGGTAGATAAAAGTTTTCATTGGGTAAAAGTTCGCACCGTGCGAATTTCATTGTTTGAGTTGTGACAGTTGCCAATGGTGATTGACAGCAATTTGTCAATCAAAATAGAGTCACCAGTGTCAAATTGTGTAGCTGTGCTTCGTTTTATTATCGTACAATGCGGTAAGTAGTGAATTCGTTAGTTCTGATGTAATATTCTCATTTTTAGAAATTAATATTATTCCTATAAATTGATCAGTAAATATTTTAATTAATATGTCGTCTGAAAGCGCTGAAATTCTTCTATTCAAAAGTACTAATAGAAGTTTTCAGTTCTCCTCGCAGATAACAGGATTGATTAAACAATAGAAAAGTAGCTGTGGGGGCAAGTTCGAATGCAAACTCCCCGTGTAAAAATCAGCTTTAAGTGAATGCAGCAATGAAAAGAAAATCTGAATGCGAACGTGCGGGGAGATAATTAGAAAAGCAAAAAAGATAAAAAAAATAACATCTGCTTGTAAGAAATTTTGAAGGGAACAAAACAAATCCATTCCAAAAAGAAATTAGCCCAACCATCAACGTCTATGGAAAAAATAATTTGTCCTGCGTGTGAAGAAGAATACACTCATCTTCCAGACAAGTGATGCCTGCGCAAACTATGAAGGTGGGGGTAATGTTATGTACTATTTCTGTCACCTTGATTGAAAGAAAAAATGAATTGTAAACTATTAGTCGTTTTGCTATATTAGGTACCACAATACTATTGTATGTAGCAAAATAAAACACTGTTAAAAAATTTCTCGTTGCGCTCTTTGACCCCATAACACGCGAACTTTTGCCCCACATATCGGGTAACAGTTCGCACTTCACACTTTTTGGAAATATTTATTTTATATAAGTTGTGAATATTTTAAGTCTATAATGCGTTTAACCTGTACTACCCAACAGAGCATAATTTTTTCGTAGTTCCGTTACTTAATTCTAAATAAAATCAAGGGATCACTTTGTATATATACATGTTCGTATTTGTTTTATTTGAAACTTTTTAGCTTCTGTTCATTTGGGGTAATTACGAACAGAGTGTATGGGGCTATTACGGACGATGGCATTTACCCTTTTCTATTAATATTTCAAAGTTTTTTTATGTATCCAGTACTCCGGAATTATATTAGGACGAATATACGTACATATTCGTGGAAAGATCTTGACACCCGTGAAAGAGGTCAAATATTAAAAACTTTCCATCCGTCAGATAGTAAATAAATATTAAATCCCACGAGCAAACCAAAATTCGATCAAACAAGAAGAAAGACTGTGTCGGGCCCACAGTGTGAAAAAAAACCAAGTGTTTAATAATTCCGGACAGAAAGAGTTTTGTCTTTCTTCCAAAAAATGATTTGTTTATTAAAGTACCTATAATTCTTTGTGTCGCATTTGTAGATAATTAACCCAAGTTCAATTATCTATAAAGTAAATCTGATTAGAGTGAATACTTTTGTTTCAATTTAACTTTTCCCTTAAGTGTTCGTAATTCCCCTACTCTCCCTACTATAAAGGCAGAGGATTAGACTCAAATTTAATATAAATATATTTACTTCATATAGGTATGTAATCTTCAATTTTATCAATGAAAACGTGTGCGGGCAATGATGGTCGCTTGACCGTTAATGCCCGCAACTTGATTACCATTATTCCCCAGTGTTTTTCTTGTGTAGATGGCAAAAATGCGCACTAGAACAACTGGGAAAGTCAATAGGACTTCCCAAACTCTTGAAAAAGCAGCGTACAAGTATAATAAAATGTAGTTTTGATGCATCTCTTGTGACCTCCGGGCCCATTCCGAATTTTGTGAAAGGGACTCAGCCAATGGTTACGCGTGCGAAAAATATAGCAGCCTCTAGACGGCGCTTGCCCGCAACGTGACCGCTAATACCCGAAGCTGCGGACAATAGTGGTCAAAACACATCTTTTGTGTATTTGGTAATTTCACTGAATAAATCAATGTAACACTAATTATTTTCGTATCCTATCTACAAATAGATTGATAGTTTCAGTTTATAAAAAAATAATTTCCAAGAAGTATTTCACCTCATATCTTGGTTTTATTACAATTATAGCTTAAGTGTCGCATTCGGCGCGCGTCAACAAGAAACGAAAATGAAAGCACTGCCGGACAGGAGTGGCCCGTGTCAAAACGTCCATGATCGATCTATAATTGAACGAAATCCCTGGGATTCTGGGTAGCGCGTAAAAGGTGTCACGGAGCCCGAATGTTACGAACGATGATTGAGCAGCGACAGGAAATAAGCGAGCGTCGCGGTGTTGAATCGAAATCGATGAGAAAGAAAACCGGCAACCGCCAGTTTTCGGGTGAACTTGCAAGGCGTTCCGGAATTACGTGTACCTGATTCGCGAATTCCGTGAAACGCGTGGTAGCTCGCGGCTGCGCGGGGCGTCCTCCAAAAAGCTTGTGGAAAGACAGACGTTAATTAAAACTCGGCCCGCTCTCCGGCTCGCCAATTTTCTCGGAGGATATCGCTTGAAGCCACTTAATCGCTCCACCGCAGAAGTGCCACCAATTTGCCGGCTATACGAGTAGGTTTAGGGTGGCCGCGGCGTTCTTTCCAGGTTGCCCCAAGTGGAACGAAGAGGGCAGGAGGAAGTGGAAGCAGCCGAAAAGAATGAAACGATCGCAGTTGGCAAGCAGAGCTTGGAAAGATAATCCCGAAATCAATCGAGAGGGGCGAACGCCTATTAGACGGTGGTTAGCTAAATCCCGATCCGCCTTGGCTTTTCTCGCGCGTCTTCCCAAGTCTCTCGCCTTTGCGCGACGAGCAAAGGGAGTTCGGTAAATCGAGGGTGACTTTCAAGAGCGCCCAGCTTTCTGCTTTCCATTGTCTCGAGGTTTTCATCCGAAAATTGACTGGTTTTGTCGCGGGTATAGGTGCTACCTACACGTAGTAGCCTAGTAGGAGGAGTGGTCTCGCGAGGAACGGGAACGAACGGCGAGGACGGCGACGGGGACGGGGACGGGGGCCGTTGCGTTACCCCTCGGGACGAATATGATGTAAATAAATGATGAGCTGCCCTTAAGGGAGTGGATATTAGAGTGGGGGTAAGAAGTGTTATGAAACATAATTAGCGGCCGCCGCCACTGACTCGCGATGATTACAGGGCGGTGAGCAAAAGTCCTGGCGATGGAGAAGGGAGCCGATGCGAGATAGATTTCCTGGCTGGCTACGAGCTACCTTCTTACCTTCCTAACGCGCGCGGTGTGGCGCGGCGGTGCGCATGTGGTCGCCGACCGCACACCGCACACCACACACCGTTCAACGCGTAGGTTACCCACACCGGCGCAGGCCGACGCACACGCTCCCGTTCGACACCGCTATCGAACTACACCCACACGGTCGCCTATGCCCGAGCTTTCCTTCGACGTTCGACCGAGCAATTCCGCCGGTGTTCACTGCTCACAGTGGAGATGCCGCGTGCGAACACACGCGAGCGGGATTTGCACGTGCAACGCTAACCACCTACGTGCCGGCCTACACAGTGGCGTCGAAACCCACGGCGCTCCCTTGTCCACCGATTTCCCGCTGCTTCCACCGTCACGTCGTTTCCTTCCTCCTCTCGATGCCGTTCCACCGACTCGCGGAACTTTGGATCGTTTGCGATTTCCCTTATCGCCGTCAGCCATCCAACAACCTACCGTGCCAATGGCCGGTCGCCTTCTAACGAGCAGAGACGTCTCCACCGTCCACGCATCTCCGCCCTGCCGCTCCATCTCTTAGGTACCTATTCTTAATAGAGGGCGAGGAAAACGGAGAGGCAAAATTTGTTGCTGGTTGGATAGGGGAGAGTAGGGTAAAATGGAACGGTTGACTTTGGAGGGTGATAACTTAAAATCGGAAGGAAAAAAGACACGGGACTTCAACAGGAGTCTTGAGTCGTCCTTAGACTATAAGGAAATCAAAGGGTTTGTTAAGAAAAATATTTGGCATCAGAGAAAAATGAGATTTACCGCGGGTATTGAAATCTTCGCCGCGCTCAAGTGGTAGGGTAAAGCGGAACACCCACTTGAAGACCATGTAAACGTATAAAATCTTTATTTTTATGAGTTAAAAAGTATTCATTTACGTAAAAAACTATAAATGTATGTTTTAGGTATAACTACTAGAAATAAAATATATCAAAAATATATGTTATACATATAAGAAAAAATATTTTACCAGGTAACATAAAAATTACTGAGAATAATCATATATACATGGATTTTTACATGAATAATGAATATCAACACGTGCATGGAGAATTTGTTAGTTTTCAGTGCATTTTAAATACATTTTTTTTGTATATTTTGTTTATTATTTACTTTTTAGTGCTAAGTTTTGATTTGTGGTTATATGCTGATTGCATATCGATTGAATTGATTTGATTTGTAGTTACAGGCTGATTTCAAGTCGTTTGGATTTGTGGCTATGGGTTATATTTATTGTTGACTGGGTAATTTTTTCACTCCTCCCGTTTTTTTTTACATAATTTTGTATTGTCATCATAACTAAGCACGCCTGCAAAGTTTCAAGACAATTGGATTGGTGGAAGTGGGTTAAATAGGTGTTCCGCTTTGCCCCACATGCAGTAATTTAGTAAACATTTGATATTTACACTTTAGCGTGAGGTAAAGAACTGTGTAAAACGTCAAAATGTAGCGCAAGGACTATAGAATCCGACGGTGTCCTTGCCGTTATAAATTTTCTAAATCCAAGTAAAGATAAAAATTTTTTTTAAAAAAAGTAAAAAACCGACTTCAAAGGCGCGCTAGTAAAAAATAATTTTTTCCTTATTTAATCTACGACTCTCATATTTTTTAAGTCGGCACGAGATTTACACAGTGCAAATGATGAGGCACCAACTTAAAAAATATGAGAGTCGTACATTAAATAAGGGGAAAAATAATTTTTTACTTTTTAGCGCGCTTTTGAAGTCGTTTTTTTTACTTTCTTTAAAAAGTTTTTTATTTTTTAATTTTTAGTTACCTTCGTTTGAAGTCGGTTAAAAAAACATTTATCATGGTATCAATTGGGGAACATACTCCATATAACAACGAAAGAATCATCCAAATCGGTACACGCGTGACAAAGTTAGACGTGAACATACATTAAAACTGGAATCCAGATAATTCTAAAATATCTAAATAATAATAAAAAAAAATTAACATGGTACCACCGGCTCTTCACACTCTTTCAAGTAAAAAAAATCATCGAAATCGGTGCACCTATGCGGAAGTTATGCGTGAACATTCAAACATGATGAAATATACGTGACAAATTAAGTAACCTCCTCCTTTTGAAGTCGGTTAAAAAGTGGTCAAAACTACAACGCAATATCGAAACTTCGATACCGGAAATGTTTGCAACACTGTTAATCGAAAAGTAACGTGTGCACGGGTCTATGGTCCGTCAGCAAATGCTGTGAGGACCGTTTGGTCCCATGTCACGTGACTCCAACTCATTCGCAGCTCTGATCTAAGAGAAACATTGATGTTCCGTTTTACCCACCCGTTCCGCTTTACCCTACTCTCCCCTACGCCAGTGCGGTGCGCGGTGTATACGTACGTACGTAAACTTAATGATCGCCGGGTATAGTAATTGGTAGCGGTGCTCTGCGAGCCAGCCGCTATCAGGCGTCGGGTAGGCGGAACCCAGTTTTTTTTTCCAATTTAATGATCGACCGTTGAAAACGTACAATACGCCGACTTCTTCGTTCCCTTCCTGTCGCGAAAGATCAATTTATTTCAAAGGACCGCCGGGCTGTCTAATTCCATCCAGCTCCTATGCAAGCATCGCGGCGCTCGACAAAGCGACAGACCTGCCGCTTTTCCTGCCGATAAAATTTACTATTCCCGCCGCTTTTCCGGCAAAAGTACTCCGCGAAGAAACGCCGGATCCACCCGTATAATTCACGAGCGAGAGTCCCTTGGAAAAGAAGGAAAAAGTGCGCGGGGAATCGATTAAAAGGGGGTGGAAAAAAGGTCAAAGATGTTGGCGATGTGACTAATTTATTAGCGAGCATTTGCCGTTACGTTTACGGACCAGTAACGTTTCACGAAATCGTCTTTGCCCCTCGTGCCGCCCTCCAGAAAAGTATGCTCGCAAATTTTTATGCCAGTAGGGTTGTTTAAGGACCCCTTATCCGGGGTAAAAGTGCGTTACGGCCGGCGGAGGATCGCGAGCGAGTGCCTCGCGTCCCAGAAACTTCCCCCCCCCCCCCCCCCCAAACTGCCAACTTACCTCGCCGCGTTCGACAAAAAGACGTATGCGACTTTTACACCGTTCATGCCTGGTCGCGGTTGACGATGCGCGCCGTTCGAACGTTCGAGGCCTCGAAGCTGCGCTGCCTCGAGCGCGCGATTGTCGCGCCGTTGCAAAAAACGCCGGCTCGCCTGCATCGATTAATCTGAAAGTTTTCGGTGGGAACTTTTACCCGCCACGTGCACCTAGCGATTTAATCGGCGAGGCCACGGCGAACACAACTCGGCTTCGGTAATCGAAGGGGAATCGTGGGTTTTTGCGGGATGCAACCGTCCGGCGGACAATTTCCGGGGTAGCGGAGCAAAGAAGACACCAGGAGCAGACCGAAGCCTGGGAGGTGGAAGCGAAAAGAGGAGAAGGGAAACTCGACGGCGTCTTTCGCGCAAAGGGAACCGCGACCGTTTGGTATGCCGGGCGGCGCGACAACATGCTGCGTTATCAGAATTATTGCTGAAGCCCGCGTTTCTAACCAATACGAAGTTAATGCGGCGCGTTAACATTCGTGGGGTGCGCTGGATGGCTCGCATCCCCGCAAGCTGTGGCCGGACTATCCCGTTTCAGAAGCTGCCCTCTTACTCTCCTCCACGTGCCTTCCGCTTTGCTCTGCTTCTCCATCTTCTCCTTCTGCTTCTCCCGTCTCCTCCCGCACCACCTCTCCTAACCCCGGCATATTGCTTTCGCGCACGTACGCATATGTCGCCGAATATCCTCCGCAAGGGGTAGACTCGCAGGGGTGGACCAGAGCCGGTGGTTTCGCTGGCGAACCGCCGTGCCTCTCAAGTAGCTGTATCACGTGCTTTATATAGCCGAATAAACTTTTGAAACTATCGAAATTGTTCGGCGGTGGTCCGGTGGAAAAAGTTGCGGCGGGAGCCGCCGACCCGGGGACCAAAGAAAGGGGGAGGAGAAAGATAACCGGGAGAGCGGAGCGGTCTAAAGTCTAAACGTTCGACCCGACCCACTTTCCTCCGTTTAGCCTGAGAAAGTTCGCGGCACAGCCTGCTCCTCCAGTCGCGGGGCCTAAGCAGTAACGAATACATTTTTCTCCCGGCAATATCGGGTCCGATATCGCGGCAATAAATGGCAAGGATATTATGCATCGGCCTAATAACGATCGTAATAAACTTACGAGCTACTTTATGGGGCAACCGCTACTGGATGCTTTCGGCTGCTTCCACAGATGACGCGGATCGTAAAAATTTCGTCCATTTTATTCCGCACGCCTTCCACGCCCGGTCCGCGCCACCCCCGAACCTTTGCCAAATCGATCGAAACGTCCCTCCAGCAGACAAATGTCCTCCACGCTGCTCCTCCGAGTCCAATTACACGCGTCGCGTCGGCCTGTTAACAGAAAACATTCAGCGTTCTTTAAGGGGCAGGTCAAAACGACATGCTTCTTTGGGAATTTTTTCGGGAAAAACTGATAAACTTTTGTTATTAAACATTAGTATATTCGAAAGAGTATATCTTACGGATATTTCAGTATTTTCTGCGGTAAAAAGTATTGAAGGGTTTGTGAGTTATGGGCGATGCCCGACACGCCCTTTTTTAGGATCTTCCAAAATTGAAAATGCGATTTTTTTAGATAATATATGAAATTATGTAGGCCATATCGGGCCCGATTTTGGAAAAATTATTTTCAGATGAAATGGCGGCTGTGCAAAGTCGAAGCATCGATTTTTGGCAAAAAATCGCTCGTTTTTCGAGTGTAAAAAAACGTCTAGGCAAAAAGAAAGGAAGAGCTCCCGATAGCGCTTAGATTTTTAACCCTAAAATAAGCCTGCAAACCCTCGAGTAAATCGGTTCATTAATTTTTTAGTTATGAGTGTCATCGACTTTGGAAACGTGATTTTGAGGGAAATGCGTTTAAAGTTTTGGGCCTCAGTGCTACACGGAGGAACACCTAGTTACTTACACGCGTATAACTTTGTCAATTTTGGTCGGATTAACTTGACACTTTCGGAGAATATTTTCAAGATGCATAAACACTTCAAAAAAATATAAAAATCGAAAAATCGATTTTTCAAAAATTTCTAGGTGGGCTTCCCCCGTAAGGGAACTATTTAGGCAGTCGTTTTTCGTGAAAAAAAAACACTTTTTTGTAATGTATTTGTAAAAAATGAAAGCAAATCCAGGTGTATCCTTTTACCCAACGTTTAATATTATCGTAGAGATTGAAAAAAAGTTGGTATGAAATATACATGTACTATAAAAATGGCGGTGCTGACTGGTAAACATTTTAACGTTGTTCTGTGGTCATCGGGTAATAAAAAGTGGTCTTACAATGATCTTAAAAAGTGACGTAATCTAATTTCAAGGTGTTATTCTTGTTTGCGACATCTGTAGTTTCGCGCTGAACCAATAAAAACTAAAATTATTACTAGAATTATTAAGTTGGTGACCGGAAATCGGCGATTATTTCAACAAAAATTCCTTTGTGTTTATGCGCTACTAAAAATCCGTGACTTTTTAATTTTTTTATGAAACCCGCGAATTTTCACGAACCATATCAGAGGTTTGACGCGAAATGGCACATGTTTCACACATCCTGTAATTTTTTCAAGTCGATCTGAACCTCCGTTCATTCGCAACTAGCCGAAAACCAAGACAAAAGAAGATTCGAGAAAAACGCGTTAAAAGCTTCTGAGCAAAAGCGACGCTATAAGTTACCGCTTCACCTTTTCATCTGCCAAATCAACAATTTTACGAATTTTAATATAAACCAAGCGGCATTTTATTCAGAAAAGATAGAACTTTCGGAAAATGCAATAAAAAAATCAACTTTTCGACTGCCTAGTCCCCTCAATACCGGAAAATGGACGGGAAGGATGGAAAAGCCCTTTAACTCGTCGCCTGCTCTTAAACCACGGCTAATAGAGCGAAGAAAAGCTTGCGCTCCTCCCGCTTCTCTATTTTAAACGCTGTATTATACGGTTCCGCTCGTTAGCCGACATTTTTTTCTCAGCTCGTCCAGCCCTTCCGACAGTAGATACTGCGTAGCGCGCCGTGAAGAATCTCTTGTTTTGACGTGGCCGATTTCGACCCGCGACTGAGATTAAACTGTTTACGGTTAAAACTGCTGCGAATTACACGCATCCGATTTAATCCCTGATTTACGAGCTCGAGAGAAGGAGGAACGCGGGGCTACTGGCTGATCCCGATCCCCGTGGAGAATCGAACTGTGAACGGAGGGCGAGTCGAATGCAGCACCCTTGACTCGTGCCACCGTCCATCCGTGAATCCCCGCGTCCTTTCAGCCTACGCGGCGCACTGGTGCAAACCTCGCGCCCTATCTCTGCGATTAATTCCCCATACGAACGGTCTTTCATTCTTAGCGAGCCATCGGCAGTTGCCGCGCGACAGTATGTACCTAGGTACGTAAATTTTAAAAAAAAAGTTCCCAGTCCAACACCAACAACCGATATGTCCGCGATCAGGTACGCGTGTCGGGCGAACAAGCGGGCGAACGCGATAAGTCGCCGGACGCGATAGAGAAGCCGATTCGAGGCCAATAAATCCTTCGATAGCGAGATTTACGATTCGGAAGGAGCGAGGGTGGGAACGGCGGGAACGAAGGGAGAAGCGTGAAGAATTTAATGAAATCGGTGTCGCGATTTTTTTTCTAGCGCGCCGCCTCTGAGCCTCGGATTAGAGATCGGATCGACGTCCGTGGAGAATGGGTGACTCTACGATTCTCCCCTGTCGCCATCGGCTGAAATGTTTGCTGGCTACGCGCGGCAAAAGGGATCGACAGATCGAGGAGCGATTGAAAACGCAGCGGCGCGGATGTAAGGGATAAAAAAAGAAAGAAAGGAGGAAAGTTTGTAGGCCGATAACGCGCACCTATACGTTGAATATCCGTTGCGGCGCGGCACGGTGCCGGCATCACGTGCGCGCTAAACGCGAGGCCGAGTTAAGAAAGTGCGCGCGCTGAGAGGCCACCTAAAGTAAATTGATTCAAATTAGTTCCCAATAGCATGTAATAAGCCGCGTTCCCGCGGCGTCTCTGTACCCTCCTATTTCGCCTTAGATACGTCATTATATCGGCCGCCGCCTAATACTTAGGTCGATAGGTGATATAACGTCAGAATTATTGCCTGCATACCGGGTGAACCATCACGTACGCAGTGCCACGTAACGTTTCAGAAATTGCGAGCCGTGGACAGGGTAGGCAAACGTTGAATTAACCGCGACCCACACTTACGCCGACCAGAAATCTATCAACCTCCGCTCGATTCGATCTGCGATCGAAAGCCACGACACCAACCACCGCCGATTCCCTGCCACTTCTGTTGCGCGCAACACGGCAAACAGCTCGACGACAGAAGAACGATAGTTTCCGAGGAGGAGACGCGCCGACGTTGATGCGCCCTGTTTTTATTCCTCTCGAGCTTCCTCGAAACGTGACTCACGTTTCAATGGATCGTTCAATGAATCCAACTTGGCATGCTAGCGAGACTTCAACGACCACTTCAGATTCGGAGAAACGAGCTTGAAAGCTCCGATGGGAAACCCTTGGAATTTATTCGTTCTTTCGAGAAATAGATAATAGATACAAGGCTGGGATTATCGTGAAATTAGTTGCCAGCAATCCGACCGCGGCCGCGGTGTCAAGAAAGGGAAATTAGTGCTTTGGTTAGGGTGGAACGGTGGAGTGTTTTGCTGGCTCCGCGGGGCACGACGAGTGTTTCGGATCCACTCGACCTACCCCCCTCGTAAGCCTCTTCAAATATCACGAATATACCCTCGACGGTGTGGCTTGAAAAAGGCTTTCCGTCAGGACGATTACACACGGTAGCGGTGGAAACAACATTAGCGCGGCCACTTGAGCAAAACCGCGTTCGAACGCTGACAAACGATGACGCGATGGATTCTTTTCTTCCTCAGCGAGGAGAAAGGATATCGCTCCGTTGCTCGACACCACCCCGCCCGCGAGCATGATTAATCACCGTCTAATTAAGGCTTTAACGAGAATGCCTCGGCTATTTAAACCGCCAGATATTGTGCTACCGTTAACGTTTACAAGTTATTCGCCGTAGAAGCGGGGAAAAAGGAAAGCTGTTGGAAGACTCCGGGGGAGGACGAAAATGTTGTATTAATGGTATGCAGAGTTTCGAGTTGGGTCCGCTCGTCAAACCGGAGAGGTGAAATGTGGCTTCGAGACCTCCAAAGCGTATCTGATCTTGTGGCGGCACGGTGATCCGTGAAACATCTTGTTAGCTCAGTATAAACGGATAAAAGCTGGGCCTATGGAGAGTCGCTCGTACGAAAGGAAACACTGAGCACCTTTTCTTCAACGCCCGTACATTTCGTCAAAGTAGTAGGCGATTACGAAGCGATGAAAGTCGGTGAATAGAAGATTTCTGGTAAAAAAAACTCCGCTTGTTTGATCCAGCGCACGCTAACCGTAGTGATCCTCTAGGTAGTGATCGGAAAATGTGTTCCGAGCAAATAAATAAGTAGAAAAATAAAGAGATACACTACTGCATCTGCCAATTATATTCCACAACATTGAGGAGGATCAGCAGCAAACGTCATTTAATACTGAGGCGTCGATTTACCTATTTGTGATGTTTGAACGTGCGAACTGTTGCGAACGCGTGCAGAGTGAAAAATATTTCCGAATGTGCATGCGTGGAGTTCCAGGACTCACTGTTTTATCTATATTTTTATCTTATATTTTTCTGTTTAGTGACTATTGCACTAACTCCGACTAAAAGGGTTAGGGTGGGTTAGGTTGGGGTTTTATTAAGCTGTTACGAAATAATGGCAACATGTTTTAATTTGAATGAAGAACGGCAGAAGGAAATAGTAAAACTTCAGTTTTCTCGGTTGTTTCAAAATGCTAGATAGGGTAAACCAACCAGTAATTGACCGCATACCAGTGAATGACCATTAGGCATTTACAAAGAAATGTAAATTATAAATTTAAAAATATTATATGTTTATAAATGGAGTGTAGTTGCACTTTTAATATTTAAAGTAAAATTCTTATAAAAAACATGCGGTCATTTACTGAACTTCTACACGTTTTGCATTTTATAATCGTTTTTTTAAAAATTACGACAAGAATGAGTAATTATTTTTATAAAAATTTCAAGAAAAATACATTTAAATGCAATTTCAACAGTTGTTTTGTTGTTATACATAAATATATTCAAGTATTAATCTCAAAGGTCCATAAATTCAACAATTCGGTCATGGTTGGTTTACCCTAGGACATTCTAAGGAGGGCAGTATTCTTTTAAAATGATACCGCCGATTTGTGACTTCCGCTTTAAGCCAAAAATCGTGGACACATTTTCCGATCACTACCTAGACGAGGATCACTGGCTAACCGCTGTTAACAGCGCAGCGAAGAAAGAGGGTTTCGCGGCAGGAATCGCGATGCTCTCCTCTCGCTTTACGGTATCCCTCGAGGGCATTCTTCGCAGCTGCCTACAGTAGTCATCGGGGCACGGTAAGCCCAGTGGCGTTACACCGTTAACTCGACTCGATCGGCGCGGTCTATCGGACTGCATCGGTTCCTCGCAGTAAGTATTTCTGCTTCTTAACGTTATCTACATCTCGCGTGGCTGGCGGTTCTTCATCGGCGATGCTCCACCGTTGTACTTACACGCATAGCTGGACGAGGAAGCGTTAAACCGTAGAAAACCGCCCAGAAAATTCTAATCGCCGTTACCTCGAGCGATCCAGCTTACCTGCCGCAAGTAAAGCGCAAAAAGACGTTTGACGCCGCGACTGTTCTCGTGAAAGGTGTCTGTCGAGAGTCGTGAAGAGGGCCGAGCTAGCCGTCTCGGGGCCGGAGAGAACGTTGGAAAAAGTCGAGGAAGCGCGAACGCCCTTCTGTGTGTGGCATATGCGAGCGTGCCGGCGCGAGATCTCAGCCCTATTAGAATACGTCAAGTTCTTTCGAACGATGCATCCGGCTATGCGCGGTCGTTTTTTATTGGTGCGCCGTGTCCGCTATCGGGTTCGTGGATCGTGCATTCTGTTTGCTCGCTTCACCGATCCTCCCCGTACCTACGTCCCTACGCGGGGCGGGGAGGCCAGCGAATCCAAGCCGAGACTGGTAGCGAAAGAGTTTCAAGTGTAGACGAATCTGGTGGTTCATAGGGCTGGCGGTCGAGCGAATTCTGCGCGGGACCGTTGTCGCTACAGGTAGAGGAGAACAGGCAGGAGGCTACGGAGCGCGGATGTGTAGCGGGTTGCGGGTGTGCGCGAGGACGGTGATAGGTGATAGAAGGTGGTGGAAGGCGATAGAAGGTAAGGGGAGGGAAAGAGAAGGGAAGCAGCTCGCGCGCTAAGGAGGGTGGGCTGACGAGTGGCAGGTTGTACCCGGAATACCCACCGCGGTGCTTCGCTCAGTGGGGTCTCCTCTCTTATTCTAAATGCTGGCGAGCCGAGAAGAGGACCGAGCCGATGTTATCTTCGCCGCTGGAGAGGGATAAAAGCTTAAAGGCTGCAGCCAACTACGATGATACCACCGGTATACCAGAGTGTCAGAAGGCTTGAAGCCTCGAAGAAGGCCTGCAACGTATTGCCCGCTACGAATGGACACGAGGAGGGAGGGCGGAGGGAGGGTGGAGAAGGCTGGTGATTCGGATGAGGGAGCCCAAAGCGAGGAGGAAGAGGATGGGCAGATTGGAATGCGGTGACCGGCAGGCTGCGAAGCCTTCCACGCCACGCCGCGCGCCCGACAGGGACGAACGAAAGAAAGAGAAGAGAAAATAAAGAAAAGCGAAGAAAACGATAGGAACGAATGGCCTAACCTTACGTTACCCGGCTAACACTGGGGGACACTGACGTACCCCCCGCAGAGGAACGCGCCAGGCTAACGCATACACCTACCGGCTCATGCACCTACACGTTCCACCGATCATAGCCCTAACGTTTCCGACCCAAACACTCGACAGAGCCTACCTTTTTCTCTCACGATATCGTCCCAGGCTCGGCTCCCCTCGCCTCGCCCGCACCTTGCCCCACCTCGGCGATCGACAGCCGCGAACCACAATTTCGCGGGCGACTACGAACACCACCGTGCCCCGAAGACTATCGATCCCCAACAGATTCCGTAGGTTCCTATCTAATTGGTGCGCGTGGACGTACCTAATTGATTCGACCGGGCAGCTGATCCACAGGTTGGAGAGATTTATTGGCAGCGATTCTAGATCTCTCGATCGATCTAGATATCGACAGCGCGAAATAGAGGATCACGATACCTACGGGTGGATCGGCCGCGGTGCGGGGAACGAACGGCTACAAATAGATGGTGGTAAGAATCGGCGGAGGCGGTAGATAACGAGGATGATGACAGCAACGATGATTTAATGCTGTGCGCAACTTAATGACCGAGTTGGGCCCGAGGGCCTCGGCGTTATTCTTCAGGACCATTCACAACACTCGACGACCCTGCGCTCATCATGCGACCCCCCGCGGATTCCATGCGCAGCTTAACCCCAACGTGCCAATTCATTTCCTCTCCTGCCGGCATTAGCCTTGGTTTATGGTAGCATTTACAATTATAATCGGCCGGTTCGTCTGACGAGGAGCAAAAAAACACCTGAAACCCGAAAGAAGCACGAACGACCGCTCGTTCCCTAGCACCGTCTTCCCACCTTCCACGTCGCCCCCTGACCCGCCACCTCCCCCTCAGCACCCAGCACCGTTTCATCGGCCGCTCTATCGCCATGGAAATTATCGTCCAGGCATTCATTCGAGCAATAGCGTAAATCCGGGAGACCCGGTCGGGCCAGAGAGTTGGTCGAGTCGCTATATTTCAGACTCTATACGTAAAAATGCGTTAAACTGCAGACCAATTATTTCTCTAGAAGTCCAACAGTTGAATGCATAGCGTCATTTTGCTTCCTTCTGTATAAAAGGTAAATTGAGGTTACATTTCACCTCTTTTGTCAAACAGCGGTGTACAGAATCGTATTCAAAATATACTTCTAAGTTTATTTTCGTTTAATGTTTGGGATAATAAGATAGTAGAGATTTTGAGGGACAATGCTGCCAAAGTATTTGGCCGTATTAACTCTTCCTCTCAAAACCAACGAGAAGACCATCTCTCGCTGCACAAAGGTGAGATGGTCGAGTTGTGATTTTTTATTTTTTATTATTATTTTATTATTATTATTTTTGTTTATTTAGTTTATTTATTCACTTTTGTATTCATTTGCCTTGCTAATCGCCAGTGGTTAGTTCACTTTTTCTTTGATGTGTTCTTTACTTGTTTAACGTAAACAAATTGAATATCAATGAATCTGTAGTTGTATTCAATCATAAATAATTTTGCTTTATCCTTTGTTAATTTTCCATGAATAATTATGTGAGTGGTCTCTGCGAACGACGAAAACCATTCCTCCCGGCACCTCGGGGGAGGTGGTCAGATGTCATGACTTCAGTTTTCAACCCGATTCACAGTAAATATTGTCTTAAAGCGAGTATCGACCAGTTTTTCTGAATCAGCATAAAATTTTGAACATATAGATTTGTCATAATAAAATAAGTAATATCTAGGGTAGATATACCGTTCGTGGCCATTGTACCGTTTTTGGCCATGTGCATAATTATCACGGTTTCTTAGCTTGAAAGTGCTTGTAGACACATAATTATGTGTAGAATTTCAAACCGTAAATATTTTGTTTAGTATACCATCAGAAATATAAGGTTACATTTATTGCTTCCGCGAAAAGTGGCAAGTGGCCACAAACGGTGAAAAATGGATTTCTTATATTATTTAACTTTATTAATTCTTTAACGATTTCTCTAGTTAATGGTAACTTAGACATTAATAGTAAAGATAGTGTAAAATTAAGTAAAGCTATTAGTTTCCTGATTTGAAGTACAATTTTAAAGATAATTACGATGAAAGTCACTGAAATCCTTAAAGTGGCGACAAATGGTGCATCTACCCTATATTAATTTTAATAGCCATTTTATATTAGGTCGACCGCGTCTCCCGGATTTACCCTAGGTGTAACTGTCCCTTGCCTCGAAGCAAGCACGATCGTGGGGTTACTTTTGGGATAGATTCGTACACCGGTCCTGCGATCAGTCGCCTTGAATCCTAATCTCGATCATCGATCTAATGGGACGAACTACCGTGACGATTCCGACGAGATCGAGCCCCTATATCTCGGAACGGGGGGGGGGGGGTGGAGGGAAGAGGGTGCTCCTCGGAGATTCGACGGATCAGTGCCGGCGTGTGAAAAGATCTCAGGCAGCAGGTGTCTTCGAGCCCGGGCAGATGAAAATCTCCGCGTAGGTATTTATCGCTCGAAAAGCCAAGCCACGCCTACACTTCGCTGGCCACAAATCAATCGACGAACGACAGGCTATAGAAACGCTTCGGGGTCGCAGGAGGGAAACGACGTCCTCCCGCTTCCAGACGCGGGCACAAAAGGGTGAAGGGGCAGAGGGAAAAAAAGAAGTCGATTTGTCAAGCTTCGAAACACGCCAGTCGATTACACCGGCACCGATAACGCTAACGAGAATGACGCGCGATCGATGTACCGACGAAGGCCAGCCACGTCACCAGCGACAGCCACGGGAAAGCTGCTTCCGGAGACACGAGGAACGCGTATCGAGACATTTTCTTCCCTCTTTTTATACAGCTGCGTGGCCGTGCAGCAAGTTATTCCGACCGGCGCACAGTGGTCTGTCCAATAACAATCTAGCGGGACAAAAGTCGCGGGTCAAACATAAATCGTCAGTCAGGTGGAATTGTTTATTATTTGTTTGGAAAACACCATTCATTGTTTTACCACCCTTTAAGCTTTCACCTCAGCTTCCAAGGGTTTCTTAAAACCAAAATGAGTATTCTGGGGTTTCTTGGAATGTAGAAAGCGTGTATGAACTGTGTTTTGTAGAGAAAAATTGCTTACAACCACGTTATTTAGAATGAATTACACAATTTAGCTCCTGTCATCACCATTTTTCAAGATGGAATTATTTTAATTACGTATAAAAATTACGTAGTGTTGCAGATATTTGCAGCTATAACTTGTGAATATGTACTCTATAAAGCAAATAGAAATGTACTCTATAAAGCAAAGTAGCAAAAAAATTTTCAGGTTCTACGAGGTTCCTGGACAACTAGAGCTTTTCCAACGAAAGCTATTAAAAAATCCCATCATGTTTACGATTTTATTTTGACTCTGTTCGTTGGAAATTAAAATATTCATGGCTGAAGCTTGATTTACTACTTACTTGTACCTCTGCAATCCATTATTCAAAATACTAACAATTTAAATCGCGATATAATTAAGCACTTCTGATATATAGCTGATACTGACGCATTCTAACAATCGGTTACTAACCGACCGACTCGCGATCGTTACTTTTATGAAATACGTATAAAGTTGCATACCATATCATTCCGATAACTCTGGCTCAGTAGCTTGTGGTATGGCCAAGATTCATTCATTTCGGATAGTCATGATTTTGGACTTTTGTCCCGTCAATACCGACCACTATGCGGCGCAGACTATAGAACAGATAAAATTTGCTAACGGTCAGACGATGAAACGAATCGAATCGAATCGCCGTACCCAATCTCGCGTTGTATACGAGCTACAGGACCGGCTCATTTGTCGCGTTAATAATTATAAGAAGGTGTGACCCTCCCTCGCTCGCTACACCTACGGACAAGCATATTTATGAATCTCAGCCTGCGAGCGCGATCTCGCCCGTGACAGACGTTCTCAACCGTTACCTCTCGATCTCACCCAAATCATTGGCCTTCCAACGTTTCGCCGACGAGATCCAGATTTCCCTCATCTCTTTATCTACTCAATTCGTGGGACACTAAGATTGTAAGATGCCCTTTCGTGTTTGGTAATTACCAAGTATAGAAGCGAAGGATCACAGAGCTATTCTTAGTCCTAACGGAGCGAGATTACCTACGTTATTCGGAATATGGTGGGCGTTTGGTATACTCGGACAATTATCTACTCGCAGGAAGCTGAGGTGTGAAAACGGGCGTTGGAGGTGTAAGGTAGAGAATGGCGGGTTGGGAACCTCTAGGTCGCGTAGGTACGCGCGTATAGGGGCCTGAAACCACGGGGGGCGACGTAAACTAACCGCCGGTTAATTATTGTCCTCTCGCACGGCGGGCCCAGAGAGGCATCCCTCCTCCGCGCGACAGAGACCGGAGAGAATGGAAAGGAGAGCGGCGAAGATGCCGCGGGAACCCCTTCTCCGAATGGGAATGGGCCTCGAATGGGCCTGACGCGGGGACCTGCGCGACGGTGAATCGGTGCCACCGAATAAACTCGAGTGGGGGGACGGTGTAGGAAGAGATGCGCGGTGTGGGAGAGCGAGCGAAAGGGAAGCGACGTGTAGAGGGGAAGGCACGAGAACTCCCGAGGGCCTGCTAAGGACCAGAACTACCGTGGTAGCATTCAATTAGCCTCGCGGCATGTGAAATATTATTGTCTGGCTCGCTTCATACACTCGATTTTTAAAAGGGGAGAAAGAAAGGCATTACGCCGACCTCCTAACATATTTCACCACTGAATCATTCTCCCTTTCCTCCTCCGCGGCTCTGCTTCCACCAGCGGAACCCCGTCTCTTCTCTCCTTTCCTTTCGTTTCACCTCGTGTATAAGTACCAGGCCATAGTGGACCGCTCGCATTTTGGCCACCGATACCGAGATTTCTCGTGGTTCGCCGATCGGTGATCGCTGCTCGCTCTCCCGCAGACCTACCTCCGGTATCCTCGCGGCTCCGTCTGCGCCGCGAGTCGATACGTTTCAATTCTTTAAAACGAATCGATCGTCGGCTATACCTAGTAGCCGAGGCTAACGAATCGTCGGGGGAATTTGAAACGGCATCGGTCACGACCGTTCCATCCACGATAATTGAAACGATCCATTCCGAACTAAATGAGACTAAGGAGCCCTCGGTCACGAACCGTTAAATTATTCGACCAGTCATAAATGTCTGAAACGTGCATATGCTATTAGCCAACACTGTAACCGATGGCGCGTTTCCCAATCGACTATACCTACCTCGGGCAATTCAATAGTCAGCCGGTGAAGCACTCGGCGCACCAACGGGCAACGCAGCCGATTCAGACACCGCGTCTTCATTAAAGAACGAGTATTCGGATCTTGACCTCCGCAGTTAGATAACCCTGCTGCCATCTGGTTGCCCTTTACCTCGGCAATTCGCCCATCGCCACGCGTCTCGAGGAACGAGCCGCGAGCAAGCGCACAAACCACCCCTCCGAGGGAGGCTCGGTTATCCCGGACCGCAAATCTCGCGACCGAGAGCCTGCCGAAGTGCCAGGACACCGTTTCGTCAGCGATCGCGAGGAAACTCGGGAGACCAGAGATCAGAATGGTGAGGAGCAGAGCAACTCGTGGTGCCGGAAACCAAGAGATTTCCTGACGAAGATGGTTGCTGTTGCTTCGTACCTACTTACAAGCAAACATTCACTTGTAGGGTATGGAGTTCCCGATTTGGAATATATGTTTTTAAAGTACTAATAGTGACTAAGAAATCCTAAAAATTATATCTGCAGTGGACCTATTTTACTCGTGTTATCAATAACATTCAATATAGCCTTTTTTATGCGAAAAACGGCAAATTCCTTTTATTTAAGAATAATTGGCTAAAACCTGGCGTCTGTATGTTTTTGTGGTGCTGAATCCGAATATGGCGTTATTGTTTGTGTAAAAAAAATTCCTAAGGTAGTAAATAACTCAAAAAAGAAAGGGCGAAGAATTTTTTAAATATTTTTTTCGGATTCCTTGCATCAATTTACTTCAAAATCCATGTTAAACTCACATTGACTGCTCTACCGTGTTTGAATAAAAGTGTAAGTGTTTTCGTCGTGTTTCCCCATGTTAATTTTGAAGTCGTTTATTTAAAAAATTCTCCGGCCTTTCCTTTTTGAGTTATCTCTAAAAAAAACGAGTTTTTATTAAGAGAACTACCTTAGGATTTTTTTTTACACAAACAATAACGTCATATTCGGATTCAGCGCCACAAAAAAAAACATACAGATTCTAGGTTTTAGCCAATTATTCTTAAATAAGAGGATTTTGCCGTTTTTCGCGGACGCCTCAATAACATGAGTAGGTAGAATAGGTCCATTGCAGATATAATTTTCAGGATTTCTTAGTTACTATGAGTACTTTAAAAATATATATTCCAAATCGGGAAACCCCATTCCCTATAATTAAATGTTTACTTGTTAGCTACCATTCATTCTTGCCTTTCCCCCAAAATGAATTAGCAATTATCTAACGCGGCGTTAAGGAAGGTCAACATTGATCGCCTGGTCGGAAAGAAAGTCTTCTCGCGGAATAGATAAGATTCTCCAACTGCTATTGATGCGAATGTGCCCCGTGGAAGGGATAACTAAAGCAGAGGCGGTAGCCAGCGAATAGAGAAAATGCGATAGAAGGGAGAGAAAGCGATTTCGATCCGAAATCGTTTCGTTGGAAAACGATAGCAGAGGGTGAGAGGGTGAGAGGGTGAGAGGTGGAATTGGCGGAGGGAGGGTAGGTGGACGGGGAGCTCGCGACAGGAACAGCGTTGCCGTCGAGTTGTCTGGCTGATTTCCTGCTTCGAGTGGAGCGTAGTCGTCCCTTTAGCGATTCCCAGGGGATAGCGGGAGGTTAGGGGTGAGCCGGTTGAACGGTGCCTGGAAAACCAGAGCGTGGAAGGGGTTCGCTATGGGGGCGGGAGTGCTGATGGCGGTCGAGCGAGAAGAGAAGGGGTGCCAGGGACGGCAGAGGAAAAGGGATCAGCGCGAGAGAGAGAGAGAGAGAGAGAGAGAGAGAGAGAGAGAGAGAGAGAGAGAGGCGAGCCGCGCCGCGCCGGAGCGTGTAATTGAGTCCCGTGCGCGATCGCTACTTTATCGACCCCCTTACGCCTACACCCCCGGCCCCACCGCCCCTTCCTTTCCAACCCCTTATCTCCTCTTTCTCTCTGTCGGCTCTGTATCTCGCTCGGAACCAACCCGCCGCCTTCCAACTCCATCTTCCGCTTCCACCCTATCCTCTCTTCTACGCCGCGATGGATCTGCTATCCTTCTCGCGCGGCATACCCCTCCGTCACCGATGAACGCACCAAGCACGTCGACTACGAGGACAACGACGACGACGACGGTCGAGAAGCAGAGGGTGGAAGTCGAGCGAGCTTCAGCGTCCCGAAAATTGATGAAAACGAGCTGCCGTTCTTTCGCGCGATTTCACTCACCGTTACCGAAACGGTTTTTTCGCGGAAAGACGCGCCCGATCGGATCTCTCTCTCTCTCTCTCCCGTAGACGGTGCAGACGCGGATCGCAATTGCATTCCTGAAGGAAGACGAGCAAAGCTCCGTTCAGAGTACCTACCTAAATAGGTCGTGAGAGAACGGAAGCCTTTCGATGCCTAAATATTTAATACGACTCGTTACAGGAAACTAGTATTTCAATAGCCGTTATCGCAGACAACCTGACAGGCGAGATTCGCGTGTAGCCTGACGGTTCGCATCAACGAGTCGCATATATCTTTAATACGATTCCGAGCTCGGTAAATTATCTATGAAGACCAAGTATATCGAACCGAGGCGAGGGTCCCGCTGAGACTCATCGGGCCAGCTTTATTTAGCCCTGGCCAATTCACACCAAAGATGAATCTGCTTCCACGGCCGCCATCAAGCATCCGTGGCAGACAGGTACGCGCCGTAAAATCCATACATACCAACGTCACGGTTAGACATATATCAATCCGTGGCTAGACGCGTATCGGTCCGCCTCGGAAAAAGGCTGGACGCGCACCCGCCTCTGCCCAGGGACCGCTGCCCGTGCGTCCAGTCCGCGCAGACAGCCGCTAAACGACCAGCGACCATCCTTTCCCAGCCTTTTCCACTTTCGTCTTTACCTGTATGTACTAGGGCTGGGACTATCCGAATAATTTATTATTCGAATATTTTACAAGTATTCGAATGCTACGAATAAACTTCGAATATTTGAGTATTCGAATACTGATATATTCGAATAGTATGGTGTAAAGTGGGTCAAAATTAGCTTACAAGATTTCACCCTGAGAGATGAACCTAAAGAACTTGATTTATAATTCACACCATACTATTCGAATACATCAGTGTTCGAATACTTAAATATTCGAATAGTATTCGAATACTTAAATATTCGAATACTTCGATATACGAATAGTAGGTATTCGAATACTTGGATATTCGAATAGTATTCGAATTCTTGGATATTCGAATAGTATTCGAATACTTGAGTATTCGAACAGTATTCGAATACTTGGATATTCGAATAGTATTCGAATACTTGGATATTCGAATTATATTCGCCAAATAATTGAGCAACTGAAGTATTCAGATATTCGAATACCGAAAAATTCGACAAATAGTCCCAGCCCTAGTATGTACCTATACCTAAGCAGCATTTCTCGTCCCACACAACCGCGACGCGACGCTTCCTATCTCGGAAAGAAAGTTGCCTTTACGAGTCCACCGCAATTACCGGGGCACCGATTCGTCCTGGATAGAAATTTATTGTTATCATTATCGGATTCGCGTTACGCAAAGCTTAATTACTCCACCGATCGCACGTTCAACGGGGGCCCGAGTAGTCCGTCTACCTACCTACTCGCGAACAATTAACTAATTTTTGCGTAATTGCGACTTGCCGGCCACCGAAGCTATTTCTCATTTCCCGCGGAGCAATTACGGTGAAACCATGATGATTATTTCGAGGCTTTCGCCCGGCGAACGATCGATCCTCGAAACAGTCATTAACCGATTGGAAGCGTACGTGCCCGCCACGGGAGTCGGCAACCAAAGGGTTGTAGCTATTTGTAACAAAATTAAATTGATCCCTGCGAGGCTGGAGATGGACGCGTTACGGATCGCCTCTCGTCGCCTCCCTCTACCACCCGCTTCACCCCTTTCGCTCCGCGCGGCCCCGCGGAAAACCCTCTCATCTGTCCTACAGCCGACGAGCAAACGAACGAACCGAGGAGAAAGCGAAAGAAACGCAGGGGCAATAAACGGAGGGTCGAAGGTAAATGAAGAAAAAGAAGAAGACGACGTAAAAGAAATTAAACCCTTCGGTCCCGCGAGATCCTTTTAGGTGGCCGATCCGCGTAATAGAGAAATGATTTGATTAAAATGTAAAGGAGGTCCGGACCTTCTGTTTGCGCATTTCACGGTTCGCCTGTAAAAAGCACGGAGCTGCCCGTTAGACAGATGGCAGCCGCCGCACTCAATGGCCTGAGAAATTGGATCGCGTTTTAACTCCCTTACGTTTTCAGCCCCGAGCCACAGATACCGAGCTCGCAACCGGCAACCACCCGAACCTTTTACGTGCCGGCCATGCGATCTCAATTCCGCGTTGGAACAAACTACGAAAACTCCCGGGGAAAGTCGCCACCGCCATTCCCACCGTCGCCAGTATCGCCACCCTTTCCAACGTCCCTCGCGTTGGTGGCCCAACAGTTTTCTCGTTAGACAAAGAACGGCAAAGGGCAAGTGGATTTGAGCGCAGCATCTGGGCAAATTGCTGACGACGGGAACGCGAATAAGCGCGATTGACCAGCAACGCGGGGCAAGCACGCACGGTTTAATCGCACGCAAAGCGGGCGGGAGCAATCTTCTTTATGACGACGATCGAACATCCCCTGGGAACGGTAATTTCTCCCGAAGAAACGTATCGCGCGGTTACGCGTGCGTGCTTCTGCCAGTCATACGACTATCCGAACATTGTGTTCCTAAGTAGCTGGCTAGCAACAGTCGTTTCAACGCGTAAGGTACAAAAAAAATAGTCGAACATTAAAAAACTAATTTTAAAAATTAAAACTAAACATGGAACTCTTTCTTTTATAAACAAGAAACGAAGAAGTGAGAAATATCCGTTTCGCTTCGAAACTTGGGGAGAATCGGATAACCCAGAAATTTCAAAAAAAAACTGAAATTTTTATAAGAAAATCTTTAGAATCAACTTTAACAAATCTAATTTAATGGCAGTGGAATCAAGTGACACTACTTAGCACGCAGATCGGTAAAATATTGTCGTTTTTTGACGCCTCTATCAGCACAATTCTCGTGGCACCACTCTTCTCAGACAATCTTCTGAAAGTGGACGAATTAATTTTTCACCGCAGTAAATACAGTGCGATCTTCTTAAGATCATTAATTTATTTTTCTTTCTTCGTCATTTCTTTAGTTTTAATTTTTATCACAGCTTCCTTTGTTTTTTTTTTGGACACCATGATCCCTGATTGGTCTTTTTTTACTCACTGAAAACGTACCTATGCCAGCTCTAAACAATGACTTAAAACAATTGACGGGTTGTTGCGGTAAGTGCGGGGGGAAAGGGATGAGGTATAGCGAACGATCGGAATGCTCATTTCTATCACGCCTAAATCGCACCCCCGCTCTTTATTTTAACCCGCCTTTCTATCTTTCAGTCAAGCCACAGGTTGGTTTTAATTATTAAAGAACTGGTGAAATTTGTCGGAGAAATTGCATTACGACGATATCGGGCACTCATATTTTCTTTAAAATAAAAATTTTAAAAATACCGTATAATAAAAACTAGTTTCTTTTACGTAGGGTAAACTTGCCTAATTCGTACCTGCACCTAAATCGTACCCCCGCTCTTTCTTTTGATCTAAGACAGTCCCAATAATTGTCCCTAGCAGTAGAAAGTGTAAACAACAGTTAGCCATACACCATTAACCAGCCGAATCACAACGCTGCCACTCCACAAAAAAATATAAAGCAGGTAAGCTTTTCGGGCACTTTTCACTAAAATTTTGCCATGATTTATAAGGATTTTGTACAATTACTATATGTGAGAATCAGTGAAACAAATTTCTATGCGAATCTACGTCTATTTTCATGTTTATTTCTTATTTTGACGCCAACGAACAGTGCCCTATATTTTAGCACCATAGATTTGAATTCAGATTTACTTATGTGCCTATTTCGTACCACCGTGTGCAAGCTTAAATCGTACTGGTACGAACATACAAAAACAATCTAGAAAAAAAATTGAATGAGGCTAAAAAGAAAATCATAGTTAGAAAAACCAGAACAGTAAAGGAAACTCGTGAGAGGAAGAATACCGCCAAAACCAACACCCAAAAGAAAGAAAAGGAGAAGAAGAAAGACGATGAAACTGAAAACTGGTTTTGTAAATTGCGTCAAGAAAATAGACAGGAAAATGTAATACAATGAACGCAATGCAAAATGTAGGTGCACGAGCTTTGTGCGGGAATAGATAAACTTTTGAATATGTATGCGATGATTGTAGTAATGAAATATGAAAGTACGATTTAGCGCAAGTATAGTACGATTTAGGAACATTAATCTTAAATCGTAATTTTTCCATATAAAAAATAAATTGTTTTCATGAATAAAAGTTAATTATTTTTTGTAGTTTGAGTTTATAAAACTGTTTATTCTATTAATAAAGAGTTGATTACCACTATTTTTGTTACATTTTCCCTGTTATTTTTCATGTAATAAGCATGTAATAAGCATTCTTCAAGGGGACGATTTATGCAAGTTCGGCCTAATTAGACTGAATTCTTATTTTGATCCGATTCGCCTCGGCCTAGCCTACCTATATTTTTCAGCAAGCTTGAATGAGAGTGAACGAAAGCAAAGAACGAGCGGTGATGTAGGGTGACTGTACCTAATATCGCCAGGCAAAAGTTAAATCGCTGTCAATTTAATAATAATTGATATTTTTGCATGCAGTTCGTTTCAAAGTAAAGAGAAATTATTCATCTTTCATGTAGCATAAGTTTTTAAGTAGCATTAAATTTTTAATAGGACTCAAAAAACGTAAGACATGCAAAAATCCGGTCCTGAGAAAAGTGTTCTTAATATCGCCAACTCAAAAAATATTGTAATCACATGTGTTTTTATTATTTCTTGCTCTATTTATTATCTATCTATTATTTTGCTTGTTTTTTATCCATCTTTGATTTTATTTCTATTAGAAAAACACAGTAATTTAAAAATATAGATTTTCAAAATATTTTATTCTTTACGTTCCGATGTACATATTGGACAAATAAAGTTTATTTCGGTTGCTCCGCGCATTTCGTGACCCCACCTGTAACAAACATTACATCGAAACCATTGTTCTCCGGTAGACGGTATTGAGAACACGCATACTGCTTAAAGAAAAATACTATTTTCATTACGAAAAGTATTCGAATCGATTACAGTCCTTAAGTACATCATTAATTAGATTTTCCTAGTAGATATTCTTGCATTTACGGAATTATCAGACTTACCTTCTTCAAATGTGATGTAAAATTGTGGCAGTCCAATAAATTTTTACACTATTAAGATTCACTAAAATACTTCTCTTTCTGTAATTGTTGATCACATGACGCTGTAATTACAGTATGTCTTCCTACATATGTTAAGGTACTAATTCAGTGCATAACCGATGAATTTTAGAGCTTACTTTGCGATATACATATAGCGGGTGGTGATACTAGGAACATGGGCGATATTAGGTACAGTCACCCTACCTAAAGCAGCCGAAGCGCGCCAAGATGTGGAGAATTTGTTGGAGAAAATTTAGCGACGAATGAAAATGGCGGTAGCGTGTTCATCGGTAATACAGGGTGGTTCCCATCGAGCTCGCGAACTCGAGTCCGCGTATAGCCGTACGCTCAATTGTCGTAAAGCCTGACGGCGTATGCCCCACGGGAGTTCAATGGGTAAAACCAAAGTACTGTACGAGCATACTAAACTCTCGGCCCTCTGGACGCCCTCGCCCTCGCCCGGTAGCAACGGCGGTGGTTAACAGTGACATCGATATCCCCTGCCAATGCCGGTCCTACCACCGATCTAATGCCCTGCCGTGTCAGTACGCTGTCGACTTTAGTGGTTTTAGTCTCGATTGCGAGGATGCTCTAAATAGTGGCTCCTCGTATTGCGCTCTAATCGAATGGAACGTTCGGCCTCTCTCGCTCCACCCGCGTTTCCTCTCCGGCGTACAGCTACACCACATATGTATCCCCCTCTCCCTCTTGCCCTCCTTCCCCCCCCCCCTCCCCTCCCGCCGTTTCCCTCCGTCTCTAACTCTGCCTCTGCCCCCGCGGAAAGTAAAGCCGAGAAAAGACGGGAATGGGCGTGAAAGGAGAGAGAGGGAGCGAGACCGAGGGGGAAAGAAAGAGGAAGACGGCGAGCAGCGTGGGTGGACAATCCGGGTTTCTCGCGAGCAGAAGGTGATACGGAGGCACGGTCGAACGGTCGTGCTCGTGAATGGTAGGGATGAGCCGGGCTCGTGGTGGGAGCGCGGATCCAACGGGAGCGGGGATAGAATATCGCGGTGGGGATGCCGATGAACACACCGAGCGACGACGCCGACGACGACGACGACGGCGGTGGCGTCGGCGGTGGCAAGAGGGGGCGAGCGGGGCGGGGGGGAGGGGGGGGAGGGGGGAGGGGGGGCCTAGAGGGGTCGAGGAACAAACCTGGTGGCAGCAATCACCGTGAGTGGGCGACACGCGCTTCTCTTCTCCTGGGTTATCAGCCTGATGAGCCACTCTCCGACCTCCTCCCTTCAGCCCCTTCTGTCGCCTTCCTTTTTCCTCTTCCTCCTCATCCTCCTCCCGATGATCTCTCCTCGTGCTCTCTTCTCCCGCCTGTTCGTGTCCATGTCCGTGTCTCGCGCTACCACTTCGGCGGGACCTGCACCAAGGGATGAGAGTTTATCACCGGGCCGTTCCTCTTTCTATTCGCCGTACGTACACGGTATGTAGATACTAACATACGCCGCCTAGCAATGCCGGTACTTACTGTCTCAGAAGTGCCACGACACGGCTGTGCACTTTTTCCGATCTGTATTCGTACGACTCTCGAGTCAACGTTCATTCCGTCGCTGATCTTTAATGCTCGTTAAAAAAAGGAGAAGGCGAGGGGAAGTCAGAGAAGAGGAGGACGCGTTTGCGAGAAGTCCGCGCGTTACCCCCCCCCCCCCCCTCGCGGGGAGAGTAACTACGCTAACTACGCTACTTACCGCTAAACTGTTCGTCTGCTCGGACTTTTGCCATATGACGCTACCGATCGACTCAGCTCACTTACCGAGGGGCTGGTAATGATGGCGAGGGACGCGATGTCGCAGAGGCGACATGCGGTAACATCGTATAGACAGACGCCAAACGATTTGTATTAAAATGAGCGCTGCCCCCGCGCCGGAAAGCAATTCGGTGGAAATGAGGAAGGACTGCTAGGCAGCAGGAGGGTAAAGAAAAAACAAGCGAGATCCTTTACCGAAACCTCCGAACCGAACGTCTGCTTCGAAACGCGATTACGTTTCGTCGACAATTTTCGTACAACACGACGGTAAAGTTGCGGTCATGCGTCGACGGTGACGAGTAAAGGTGGGATTCCACTGAGGCAACGCAAGGCAACATGTCGCATGCGATGAGTCCGATAGTGATTGCGTGTGTTGCATGCGAAAAAACGATGCGGCGATGTTGCCGGTTGCCAAAAAGTTGCCTCAGTGGAATCCCAGCTTAATTTACGTCGGGCAGCGCGATCGAAGAGAAGCGTTCGAAGTTTTCACGGTTGCGAATTTCCGTCCTCGCGGGGGCAAAATGTAACGTAACAAGACACGGCTCGTCCGGCTCTAGCAGCGGCCGTTCGTTAGCCTTTATTCGTCGATCGGTCAAGATCAGATGCATCCAGGCACGCTTGCCCCCCGCGGCTTGCGCCCATCGGAAATCCAGATCTGGTTGGCGACGACTACAAAGACGACGACGACGACGACTATGATGACCAGTTCGTTGTCAGGCAGGCATGTTAAACGAGTATGCGTTCCTTGTAAAATATAGAAGAGGGAGAGTCCTGACGCGACGCGACGCACGCGTGTACGCGCGATCACCAACGGTGATCAATCACCTTCAACCGCGGTCGTACAATGCATGTCGCGCCACCAGAATCTGCCCGCTCCAGAGAACTATTGTTGCCACCCACGTTGCCTCTCCACTTCTGCTTAACCCCTAACCGCCAGATTCTAGATTCCCGAAAATCAAAACGGCAACGCAGCCAACAAATCTTCCGCCTCTCCAATCGCCTATCGATAATTCCTGCTCCGCACAGGTAGGATACCTAATCCATACGTGGCAACCACGTTCCCGGGCAGAGCTTATAAACGATTTCAAAATAATATCGGGCAATCCGTGCGCGTACGGGAACACCATTGCCGTAAATCGCGTTGCCCGAACCGAAATCTAAAGTTCGGATAAGCCGGTATAAATATGTGGAAAACGTTCCCGCGAGAGATACCCTTCGCTGCTGTGCGATCGACTGGAGGGGTATCCCTTCGAGAAACGAGGGTCAGGAGACGAATTTTAAAGCTTTCGGTCAGTCCCGAACGGAAAGAATGGGTATCGTAAAACCAGAACCGAACGTAGCTTCCGTACGCGTTATCGGATCGACCATTGCCATCTTTAAGGAGATCCCGCAGGACTTCCAATTCAACTCCCGCCGAAGCGGAAATTCGGTTGCTTCTAATCCGAGCCAGTTAGGAAGCGGAAAGAAGATGACAGATGGAGTGATCTAAGAATAGACACTACCGCAGCGCTAGATTACGCGTAATCTCCCCGCGACTGCACTATAAACGCGTGCTGCGGGCGTGGAAAAATCGTCTGGAGCTCTGCATAATTTCTCGCGACAACGTGACAGGCTAACAGCTGCGTCGCGCCGAGCGAATCGGCCTAACGTCTGGTTAAGTTTAAACCTAAGAATCTAGATCTTAAACGCTGGTTCCTTTAAGAGCAACATTGTCGGTAGGGCAGAAAGAAAGGTGGGCGACACGTGCCACTTATCCATCGCGTTATCGCTGAAACCATGGCTGGCTGGATACCGGGAGCTGAGCACTCGAGTGACTCGAGTTCGTCCAGACAGCTTTGAGCGGTGCAGGCTCTTGTAAGTCACGATCCTCGCATGCTCCTCTTGAGCCGATAGCTCCGTTCCTTTCTATGCATAAACCATACCGTTGTCTCCCCTTTCATAAACACCGTTACGACACTGCGTCGGTAAGCTCTAGAAACGCGCATCCACTGCTAGCAAATGCGGGGAAAAAAGAGTAGCAATTTAGCGATGCGGAAGATCGATGAATGATTTCATAACACTCGACCGAGAAAATTGCCTAAGTAACAGCGAAGTGGGAATGCTTTTCTATTGGGAAACCAAGAATTTCGATACGCCAACTAGTGACAGAAAATTGAACTACTGAGAGTAGGTCGAAATCCGTCGAAGTCCATATGATTATCAGTGTTTAAATACACATGTGAAAAACGAGAGTTTTTAATTTTTTTGAACAATAAAGTTTTACTTATTCGATTAATAAATACTTATTCGGAATGTTTGATGGGATCCGGACCTACTTTCAATAGTTTGCCAACTTTCCACCACAGCGCTGAAATCTAAGCCACGCCTCCACTAAGTTTCCCAACAGGTAAAGCCTCGTTCACATTAGTCAAGTTTACTGGCTTCAAGTCGCTTGAAATCAGTAAACTAACCTATTATTCACTTCACTTGAAATATCCTTTCAAGTTTCGAGCGAAGTAGAGAGTGTTTTAACATTTCTTGCCTTGAAATAAACTTAGGAAATAACACAACTTGAATAGTGTGAACGTACGTACTTACAAGTGTGAACTTACAGTCACGAAGCGACTTGAAGCCAGTAAACTTGACTAATGGGAACGAGGCTTAAGCGAAACACGCGATTCCACGACGCAACAATTTGTAAAGAGCGACGAGCGTGGAGTTTTAAAGGGATGAGCGGCGTTTCCGCAGACCGCAAGCGTCGGTACGGTTTCGCGGCTCGACAGATTTCCAGGCAGCTGAGTATTCGCGTGTGGACGTGTAATTACAGCGAACGCTAACGCCGTTTACCGTCGCGAGAATAGCGGCTCCCCTCCATAGCGGCTTGATGCGGATACATTGGTAAGTACCTGCGGCAACGTGTTCGCCCGAACGAGATGGATGGTTACGCTCAAGAAATTTCGTCGAAACGGCGAGCAGGAGGTCTGAAAAAGAATCAGGCAGTAGAATCTGGAAGAATCGATGGTATCTCGGGAGGGCCGCCCGGCCGCCCCGCCGGTGTTGATGCTGGTGGCAGAGGAGCGCCCCCTCGATGAGGCTGCGACACAGATCTCGCGCCATTAGTCAGCCGTGGGGTGGTACCGAAGCCGAGCGTGAAGCAGCACAAGACAGCGTAGGACAGCATAAACACAGAGAGGAGACAGTGCTCGGTGTTAGCGTGGACGAGACCGGCCGCCCATCGTGCGTGGGACACCGCGTAAAAATGAGTTGTGTCAACGTGCGGCTCGAGGCCCCCCGCGCGGCTGCCACCAGGTGGTCAACTTGTTTTATAATACGCGCCTGCTCGTCTACGGGCTTCTTTCTACGTGCTCGTCTTTTTCCACGCGCTTCGTTATTACACGTACGCGAGCAACCATCCACCTCCGGTCGTTGCACCCGATCGACAGCCGAAACGACGCCTCGCTCACCGAGCTGCCCGAACGGCAGATTATTCGCGACTGATCCCTTTCAGTAATTCGTAAGCTCGCGTCCCCCTAAATCTGAGTCCGCCCTAAGAATACGAAAGGCTTCATTAAAATCGGCGTCGGGCACTCGCTGGTGGTCGCCCATTCTCGTTTCTTAAGTTAATTGGTGCGGGTAATTGGCCCGGGGTCGGTATCCCTTGTACCCGCGTTCGAATCGAGATGAAAGCGCACGTCTGGCGCATACCTGAGCTCTCTTTCCCGTGGATGCAAGAATCGATTCGAGATGATTAGCGATAATGTCAAGGGAGTACAGAGGCACGTCCGTGATGAGTCCGTGACTGGCGTACCTTCTGTGTCGGCGTGGTTAAGTCGCTCCAGTACGCCGATACATAACCACGAATCCACCTAATTGAAGTAACCACAAGGCGCAACGCGCTACGTTATACTACGCCGGTGCGATCACTGGATACCAAACGGTCGCTGAACAGAGGGGGGTTGTAGTAGTTGTGTATGCCAGACAGAGAGCGCTCGCCAGGGTGGTGGGGGGGGAGCACACCGAGCACACGCGGATGAAAAAGGACAAGGCAAGAAACGAACAACAGCGCAACGTCAGCAACAGAAAGGAGAGAGGAACGCTGAACGCACGGACCACAGTGGGCAAGCTACATACGTCGACGATTCCTCCTGATACCACCACTGGATCGTCAAATGACTACCTCCTGTTTCTGTCTCTCGGCAGCCTGCATTTCCGTTCGCACGTGCCGATTCCAGCCGGGATTGTACATTGTACTTTAGACATTGCATTGCTTCCTAAATGCAACCAGCGATTGGCAGCTGAATTCAGATTTAACTTGAAACGCGAAAGCAAACGGCGAAATAACGAGATGAAAATCCGTTATGCATAGTATAAATATATTTATGTGAATATTTCGTTACACGATTGTGTCTACATATCGTGACACGTACAATGCTAATAAATGCCACCTCTTTTAACTGGATACAAGGTGTACAAGTCGATCGTTGATTTCTCCGCGCGGTACTCGCTCCCCTCTATCCGTGCCGATCGAATCGAACCGATTGCCCGGTCGCGCGAAAAACGTTGCCCTATATCCAGTTCTCGTAACGTTAAAATAAATTCGTGAAAATACATTAGGCATTCAATTTTCGTTTACCAAATTATACGATGGTCGTTCAATAAATAATACGTAATCATCCGAGTACTGGAGAACGAGCTCGTTGCTCGTTGCAACCGTCTGTCGTTTCCGCTTCTTTAACCATCACGCGTATTAGCGCTAAAAAATCCTCTCTGTCGCTGTATAACGCGGCCTATACCGCTAACGAATCCGTTAATTAAGGAAATCTTACAAAGTATAAATGCATGTTATCCTCACCTGCTCCTTTATCTCTTCGATTCATCGTGTCGGTGTGTATGTGTCTGTGTATAGCCCGCGACAAACGTTGATATGTACAAAATCAGATGTGGTAAGTGTTCGAAATCAATGCGGTTCTATGGATACTTTCGGCATGACATAGCTGCCATCTAAAAATATTTGTAACTTTGCCCGATGAACAGAGACATCAGTAGTGTATTTTTCAATTCTTTCGTTATATGCAATCAGAAATATAAGTATCTAAATAATGTGTCTATTATATAATTGTATGCCTACACGTTTAACGTTAATCCAAAAATCTCTAATAATCATCTCCCTAGAAACAAGTAATTTAACCCAGCATGTTGAAAACGAATATTTTGATTTCTTTTTCCTGACAAGCTTTGATTACTTTATAGATACAACGAATACCTCCTTATATCGCGACTGGTTTCAACGATAAATGAATGAAGCACGAAAACTGATATTAATCGGTAGCACCAATTATTCTAACGGAAATATCAAAGGCATTTCGGATGATGCAGATCTCTCGGATAAGATTTATAAAAGTAATAACACTTTTAAACTGTGTATCTTCAGTTTCAACGCAAATTTTGAAAAGAAAACATTAGGTAACTTTTGTGCAGTACGCTTCAGGAAATACATTCGGCCGTGTCGCTGAAGATCTCGCGAAGCTGATGAAAATTTCAAGCCAGAATTTTACGTTCAGTGGAATGTGGTCACGGTTATAAACATGATAATACAGAAATAAATCGATCGAAATTGTCGCGCTCGTACCAGCGGCTTTTAACGTTTCTTCGACGATAATAAACATTTCTTTTTTCAAAAAGGAACCATGTAAGCACAGTTTCGAATTTTCTAACAGTGCTTTATACTACGTGTTAAACTCGCCGCTCGCTATTGTTACGCGTAACTTTCCTTCCCTTCCTGACATGTATAACTGCTCGCTCTTCTTACAAGAGAGTACACTTCCTTCTCTTTACCGGTTCTGGTGGTTCTAACGCAGCTAAGATAGCTTCGTCGAATACATTTTTCAAGCCTTTCTGCAATGTTAATTTCCCCATATCGTTAGCAAGAAACTCTACCAACAAGAATACACAATTTAACTCGCAACATATTACCTGTGTTAGAGCGCTACATTCCACGTATTTCACCGCTTTCAGCTCCTTTGCGAGCTTCTCTCCTTGCTCCGCTGATATTGGTTTCTGCTTGTTCTTCGCCAATTTCTCGATAGTGGCAACATCATCTCTCAAATCGATTTGAGTGCCGACGAGGAGAAACGGAGTCCTCTGGCAATGATGTGTTATTTCAGGCACCCACTGGAATAAAGTGCGCATGAAATTCCTTTCCTACTTTTCTGCACGTTGAACTACATTTTCTGTGCTTTCAAGTAATTAACCTTTTCTTTGACGTTTTCAAAGGAAGATGGTGACACCACGGAGAAACAAACCAGAAACACATCCGTTTGTGGATAGCTCAACGGTCTCAATCTGTCATAATCTTCCTGACCTATAATACGCCGTCACATTACTCTTTCTCTTGCCACAAAAAATTCAATATTAACACAAATCCAAGTTAAGTCTTACCAGCGGTATCGAATAATCCTAATGTGTACGGATCTCCGCCTATCATTACCGTTACCGCGTAATTGTCAAAAACCGTAGGTACATATTCGGATGGAAATTTGTTTGTAGTGTACGAAATCAAGAGACACGTTTTACCCACGGCCCCATCCCCTACGACGACACATTTTATTGTCTGCATGTTGCTGTTTACTGTATTACCTAAAATAACTGTAAAAAATATGTACAATTCCGACGGCTAAACACAAGTAAATTGGCGACAATTCGAGTAAAAGTTTTCGATAATGATGCATGCAATATGTCAATATGGCATTCTGAGAAGAAATAAGAGGAAAAATAATTGGTCAAATACTCGGATACTTTGCACGCGATCGAAATATTAATTAATGCTCTCGAAGCTTTTCCTTTGCGCTAGATATGTAAAGATACATTGAATATAATCTTTCTCGTGAATCATATGCGAGCTTGCTCCGCCCTTAACCTACAAGTATGTAACCAAATGTCCAGCATAGGAAGATCAACTATTTAGGAGCGTGTTATTCTTTCCGAGAAAATCAAGTAGTTTCTATTATTTTTCATATTTCTTTGAAATTCGCTTCGCGGAATTACTGTTCGTAAAAGGAAAGCGTATAAACTTCCCCGACGTGAAAACAATTACCTACAACTGTACGTCTGTCATTAAAGGTTAAAATCGTAGCTCATAATCTTAAAAAGCAGAGAATTAATGGCTTGAGATATTTCGAGAGGATATGAAAAAGAGAGTATAAACAACATTTAACACTCCGGCACTGTTAGTCCCGATGTATTCTACAGCACTTCGAGCACTTCACATTTGTCTCGAAATACACATTTCCCTCACGGATATACTGATTCACTAATGCACACTAATACTTGTCGTACACGCCTAAAATCCAATACACACGATAGCGGATGCTACAAAAGTACCTAGGGCTAGAGGAAATTTACGAACAAGGAATGAAACACTGAAGTACACAAATTATATAGTTATTTTTACAAACTTTTTCGTCGTCAAAATTTAGATGTGCTTGTCGTTTAACGTAGAAAACCATTCAAATTACAAATTTACATATATCTAGCCCCGCCTTATTAGCCTGTTATGCCCTCTTAACTCTGCCTCACAGGAATGAGTTCTAGGGTAGACCCAATAGGGTTGTCCCACTTACCGCGCCTTTATACTTAAAGAAGCCGTACGAAAAACTCGCATAAATAAATAAGGAAATCAATTTTTCTAATTAAGTTAAACTATTAATGTATGTGTTACAAATGAGAAGGTTGCATTTTTAAAAAATTAAAGTATAGTAGAACAAATTTCAAAAATGCATACGATGATTTCGATGGATTCACCTAAATCCTTACCGGATACGGTAAGGAACACGTACCTTACAGACGTGAATAAATTGATAATTATAATGATTCGCACTTATGTAAAGTGTTTATTATATCATAAAAGGTTCAAATTTTATGAAAAAATAGCAAAATGAGCACTTTTGAAACGTTTTCGTATTTTTAAAGCGAATACGGTAATAGAGACAGGAATTGTCCCTATTACCGTGCCCCTCGGTGCCCACTGGCTCCCTCTATAACTGTTAAACCTAACCTTACTTTCGTTTCTCAGAACGGGTGAACAGAAATTTATATTTGTCTATTTTGCTTTTGTAATGGAAAGGTCATATTAAAATTACATAAAAACACCTCTCGTAGAGCAAAAAAATGTTTTGAACAGTTCAAAGTTGAAAGACATAACCTAACCGCGGGAACGGTATTCAAAAAAAAGCACGGTAATAGGAACAACGCATTTTTCAGGGCACGGTAATTGGGACAAAAACATGTATTTTTATTTCAATTAAAAAAATATGAAAAATTAACATTTTCAACACGAAAAAATGCCTTAATAAAGAGAAAGGTTCAAAACACCAGTATAAATTTTCACCAAGCAAAATTAAAGTAATAGAAGTCAGTAATTAATTCCTTCGTGAGCAAGTCGGCGTCAAAGCACGGTAATTGAGACATCTACCCTACTGAATTCGTCCTTTGGTAGTGGCGTCCTTTCACATCGTTGCAATAGGGAAAGTATTAACCTAGATGTTTCAACTAGAGACTACTGTTAATTAAAGCATACGTTCGACAAATAGATCTTTACAATATACACTTGTAGGGTTCACAGCAATTAAACGCAGTGAATGAAGGGGGAAACACCTACAGGAGTGGTGGTAATGTTTGCGTGACTGACGCAGGCGCAGTTCGTGCACACATAACCACTACTCCTGTAGGTGTTTCCCCCTCCATTCACTGCGCTTAATCGCTGTGAACCAAGTGTGAACCCTGTACACATACATCTCTCTATTTGCAAATACAACTTTAACACGCGTAAATAGAGTTAAGACGGTATTTTGATTGCCTGACGCGAGTCCAAGCGTTAGTTTTTATTTCAAAACATGTATAAACTATTTATAACAACTAATAAATAAACGATTATATTTTCACCTCAGTTAAATACAAGAGTATTATAGTTAATGTCGCATATTCTAATACAAAAATACATTGTAATTTATCCCCTGCACTGTTAAAATGTACAGCTGGTTTATCTTATTAGGACGCATGTAGTTTCATTATTGCATTTGCGTGTATGGTAATTAGATATTATCTTGGTTCGGGTTTCGAAAATGGTTGAAGTGACCCTGGTTGAACCCAGGATAAACCCAGTGCTTTATTCTCATCTTCTTCCTGTATCGCATAAAATTATAAGTAAACGATAAAGAGAGAACATTTTCATTCATTTAAAATGTACCTTGGGTTCATAAATTTCTTGTTTAATGGAATCATGAAGCTCGCTGATGTATGGAGCAAACGCTATATAATGAGGATCGTCTATCGTGGGTGGATTATAAACATTATCCAAGCTTTCTCTTACACATTTCGTTACACGCTCCCGAAATGCTTCAAAATTATTTTCCAATCTATAAAATACGATTAAAGCAAATCAAGTTCGCACTTATAAACACGACGTACGATTTATGTACTTACAACATAGATGCTTCTCGATTTATGGGATTCATTTTAACATCTACTTTAGCGAGGATTTTTGTTATGAACTGTATTAATTGCCAAATTCTATTGCTTTTCCTCCACTCGGAAAATCCCCACGACGTACACAAATCTCCGGATTCGGGATCGATCAGAGGATGAAAAACTGGAGTTTGAAAAGTGACTTTCTAAAATTTGAAACATTATCAAAACCACTTCTATGATCGGAGTACTGTAATTCGATAAGTAACATCTTACGGGACATTCTCCGTCCGGAAAGTTCTGCGGTAAAGTTATAGTAAATCTAAAGATTCCTCCTTGATAAATTCCTTGTCGAACAAATTGCACCCCGAACCACGCTAGCACAAAATAAACTTGTTATAATTAAGTGCCCGCTGCGTTTAAATAGATAAGAAAATGTGGCAAACAATAAATCATGCACATATTTACATGGAAACCGTTATATAAGACGTAGTCAGGATAAGCAAGACCTAAGAATCAATTGATATTTGTCTTAAATAATTTAAATGCATATTCTTTTCGCGCATGAAGTGCATTTAGAAGAAAAATTCATTGCCACGTATATAGTGTTACTTACACAAGGAATTTTGTGCAGATGGTATGACATAAATGCCTTTCAAATCTTGCGAACACAACATATTGCTATGAACAAAGAAAATGGGAACAGATTGTTTGTATTTTATGCGAGTGATAATACAACACTTTGTTCATTTAAATAACTTACTATTCCGATAGGACATTGTATTCTTGTAAATACACTGCATATTCTTTGTTAGTTTGCAACATGATCGGCCTATCGATCATTTTCACGGACATACTCAATTGAGAATCTCCGTTGGTGTTTAATGGTAACAATTTCCTAAACGAACCTTGCCTCTTTAGATTATCATCTTTATTACCATCAGCCTGGGATAGATAACAATCAGTCGTTATATCTAAAGCTTGTCATTTGTTCTTCAAAATGAAAGAAAGTGCACGACCACTATCTTCCATCTATTACCTTAACTCCTGACATGATGGTACGAATAGAAAAGTTTATCAACAGCTAACGGTTCTGGCGATCTTAAATAACGAAAATGTAACCCATGCTTTCACAATTTTTGACGGATACCTGCTGACATAAACTAACAAATAAAGAGATGCGTCATTCGTTGCTCTGGGCGTGTGTATATAGTTCGTATCATTGGCTGCGTTCAGCCGACAAAACCGGTGAGTAACCGGTGAGCAACCGGTGAGTGGTTTCCCTAGATTTTACTCTGAACGCAACCGATCAGTTACCACCTACTCAACATGTTTAGTAACCGGTCGCCATTTTTTGTACCGCAGTTTATTTCCGGTACAAAAAATGGCGACCGGTTACTAAACATGTTGAGTAGGTGGTAAGTGATCGGTTGCGTTCAGAGTAAAATCTAGGGAAATCACTCACCGGTTACTGACCGGTTACTCACCGGTTTTGTCGGCTGAAAGCAGCCAATGGCCATCTCAACGATAGACGAATAACATTCACCGACAAACAGGGTCGATAAAAATCAATATGAACTTCGACACACGAGCAATATTTTATTTCCTTCAGATAATTGTTCGGTGCGTAATAATCCTTTGACACAATTATAGTCAGAAAACTTTCTACGATCTACTTCAAGAAATTCAATAACAGTGTACGTGTTATATATACCGATGAAGATAAAGATACCACCGTTCAGATTAATTGGCAAGCACTTCTCATCTACTTGCGTGGCGCGCACATGAGTGTGCGTGTATACATATTTCTATTTATCGGAGATTCGACGAAGAAGGTGTAGCCGTCGATAAAGAGGGACTGGAAAAGGAAGGCAAGGAAGATTTGCGACGAATAACGCCGACAGGTTCTCTACAGTCTCTTAAAAAATCAGACATTCCGCCTCTGTCGCGTACATAAACTTTGATTAACATCGAAGTCTGACAACTGTCAAATGACAAGTCCACTTGGAAGATTACATTCGGAACAGTGAAATGGCAGCAGAGATAAAACCAGCCCCGGGTGTAAATCATGACAAGTTCAGCACAAGCCGTAAACCAATACTTTTGTCAAAATTGGAAGGATGCAACGATGATGTCAATGCGGCTATCATTATACCGCGGGAAGAAGGCGTAATTAGCGTTTGCGATGACAGGTAGATAGGAAATGCCGTGCTTCAAAGACCTGCTTGAGTGACAAGTTCAGATTCACCAGCTTAAATGTCTCATATCCTTGGATAGGCAACTCAACTTTTTTTTTTCTATATATATATATATTCATTCAATCCGTTACACTTCTTTGCAGAACTGTTAGAGTTTGGCTGAAACGCGATTCCGGCCAGTATTGGCCCAGCGTTTGCCAATATATGGCAGCTGGCGCGACGTCGATGCACTATTCCGTAGAGACTAGGCAACTGTTTGTCGGTTTAGAAAATGGAACTGTAAATGTATGTACACATAAAGGTATCCGATGGGATTATCAATACGTCCTCCATGCCAAGATATATATGTTAGTTATCGCTTCTAGGAATTTATTTTGGAACAAGATTATAATCGAATGATTGCTATGCGTGAATACGCGGCGCATCAGGCAAGAGTTACAGGTGTTATCTTCGCACCGAATTCTGAATGGGTCTTAAGTATAGGTCGTGATAAAATGTTCCAATTGCATTGTTCGGAAAGTGGGCAAAGACTGGGATCGTACCAAACAGATGCATGGTACACTGCATTGCAGTATCCTTTTCTATAACATACTTTTTTTATCGCGAGATCGTGGTAGATCGGCAAGCGCCATTTCTATTTCTATTTAATATCACCTGCATCACCTTAACTCGCACAGATTCGACGCACAATCCAAGCATGCTTTTGTCGGCGATTATTCCGGACAAATAGCAATGTTGAAATTAGACGCCAACGGTGTTACATTAATTACTACGTTAAAAGCACATACAGGAAGCATTCATACATTGGCATGGGACTCTGAGAAGCAACTTCTATTCTCTGGAAGTTTCGACCAAAGCATCATAGTATGGGATATCGGGGGGCGCCAGGGAACGGCGTACGAACTTCAGGGGCATCAGTAAGACAATTTGTTTGCCATGAAACCATTTCTAAATGGCATGACGTCAAACATTTTTCTATGTAATTTTACAGCAACAAAGTAACAGCGCTGTGCTACGCAAGCGCCGAGCGTGTGCTGTTGTCTGGAGGGGAGGACGGCGTGATAGTGTGTTGGGATATGGCTACAAATAGAAAAGAAACAGCGGCATGGGTAGAGTCCGATACTTGTCAAGTATGTAGTTACAAATACATAATTGAATAGAGTAACGCATCCAGATTTTGACCCCTATAAAATGATTGACCCTCTTCCACAAGAAGTAGGAAATGTAATATAATGAAATATATCTATATTTCGGTGGCCCAGATATTTTTGTACTGAATACAATTATATTTTATTATATAAAAAAACATATCATATTTCCTACTTCTTGGGGAAGAGGGTCAATCATTTTATAGTGGTCAACAACTGTATGCGTTACCCTAGTCTTACTTGAATTTCTTTTAACATGTACGAATACTGTTAAAAATTCAGGCTTGCGGACGGCCGTTTTTCTGGAACATCAAAGCAATGATGGATCAACGACAATTAGGTTTAAGGCAGCATCATTGCCGTCACTGTGGCCGTGCATTGTGCGCGCGCTGCACATCCCAGAGAGTACCAATACCGACGATGGGCTTTGAATTTGAAGTTAGAGTCTGCGACGCGTGTCATATTCAACTTAAGTCCGCAAAGTGAGTAGATCCTACTTGGCGAACAAGGAAAGATCCCGAACTCGGAAATTCAAAAAATTCTGAGACTTTGTGAATATGTAGGGGATTTCCTCTTGATTACAACGAAATTTTTGTTTGCTGCCAAAATTCACTCGAGGGGGGTGAAATTGACACCTTAAATTCCGGCTATTTCCCCGATTTTCTGTTGTAACTCGCGAACTGTAAGAACCGTAAGTTACCAAATCATAGTTCTAATTAAAAGGAGTAACTTCTGTCTTGAAACTTTTTGTCTATCTCTTACAGATTGCGAATTACAAAATAAAATCGGAAAATAGCCGAATTTTCAAGGATTAATTTCACCCTCTTAGAGCGAATTTTGGCAGCAAACAAAAATTGCGTGGTAATCAGGAGGAAATCCCCTACATAATCACAAAGTTTCAGAATTTTTTTGAACTTCCGGGTTCGGAATCTTCCCTCGTAAGTAACAGGTAAGACGCGTCGGAGGAATATTTCAATAATCTTATGTATCTGTTATTTAGCCAAACGTCTTTAGCATCATTTCATGACGCAAAGCATAGCGTTGTCGGCATGGATCTCGATGCACCCCGGCGAAGATTATTGACTATCGGTCAAGATCGTCTCATTAAAATTTGGGACATTGCCGCTCTTTTTCAGTGAACTTCCAAATATGTTTGTTTATAAATAATGAAACTAATCAAATCGTAAGATATAAGGGAATATATTGTCATATTTCAATGTAAAAGTGTACTATCCAGAGCCTATTTTTATGACCATGGAATCAGTTCATTTTGATTACAACCAAATAGGTTTTTATATATCACAATTTGCTTATTATAAGACATTCTATAATAGTAGAGTAATCTAAGAAACCGAAATAGCATATTTATGAGATTACAAAAAAAGATTTTAATTCCCAAGCATTTTGTTTTGGTAAATAAAAAAGATACCACATGTGTACTTGTTAAGCAAGTATTAAACGTTAGTATATTTTTTATCACTTCTTATTTAGTGCAATCATATTTTTGACTATGCTCATTTTAATTGAATCGTCTACGTTGTCAATTCGTGCTTTATGTATCTCGGTTACCGATTTGTTCAAGTTAATACGGATAGCAATATGATTACATATTGCATGGCATTTTAAATAATTTCCATGTTGGCCCACAGAAATTGAATGAAACTATATGTTCTCTGGCCTATAGAAAGACACTGATCGCCTTCCTGTAATACTCACGCAAACACACAACAAATTCTTTACTCACGGATGACATTAATCTGTCTAAACATTTAAACCGCAATAATTTATTAAAGCAATGAGCAGTTAAACGTAACAGAGGTGACTGTAGCTCCTAGTCGTTCTATTTGCTGTATTTCCATTCGTTTAATAATACAATTTGTTACCAGCGAGCGAGAGGTCCATCTTACAGGCTGTTCAACGTCTCATGGGTGCGTTCAGCCGACAAAACCGGTGAGCAACCGGTGAGTGGTTTCCATGGATTTTACTCTGAACACAACCGATCACTTACCACCTACTCAACATGTTTAGTAACCGGTCGCCATTGTTTGTACCGTACTTTATTTCCGATACAAAAAATGGCGACCGGTTACTAACCATGTTGAGTAGTGCTAAGTGATCGGTTACGTTCAGAGTAAAATCTGGGGAAATCACTCACCGGTTACTCACCGGTTTTGTCGGCTGAACGCAGCCAATTGTCCATCGACTCGTTCGAAACGTTTAGAGATAGATACAGGTTATGCAAAACTTAGACGCATGATTGAAAAAACGCAGAAGTATTAGTAGAATAAAATAATTACGGCAAAAATAAAAGTTTTTACACATATCACAATGAGGTAACTCAACGTTTATAGTAAATCTTTTTGGTTCTTATTTTAATTTTGCATCGATTCTATTTAACGCTAATGATAAGAGAAGTTGCGTAAAAAGAAATAGCATTTGTTATTGGTATGCACTAAAAGTTATGAAGAGTAGGATTCTGCATTTTAAATAAATCGATGTGGAAAAATATAATTTATGTAAGCATACCTTGCACACAGTAATATTCGTCTTCATCGCGGACAATTATTCTGTTCATTTGTAGAATTATTTATTAAGTCCTTGCATATATTTTATATAATAATATGCTGCGTAACGAATATATCTTGCATGATCAATGTTACTACACTGACTATGTGCGAAGTTTTGACCACGAAATAGCTAATCTGAATGAAACGAAAAGACGTGCTTGCATATGTATAATATAAAAAAAAATGATTCTCCGCAACTAGTGAATCGAAATAGCTATAACACTGTTGACATTGGGGTGTTCACTACTTCGCGTGTGAATGCGTATATTATAAATTGCGGAAATCGTAGTACCGCGCATGTATAACGTTAATGTGAAATTCATATAAAATGGAAATATATTTTCACTGTAAACGACACGGTTGCCTGTCTCACTCAATTCGCGAATGAATACGACGAATAGCATGTCGCGGTGTTGTCATTAGGGAGCGGCAATAATTTCGTTTTCGAAATAAACGAAGACGTACTCGTCGATTCGTTTGAATTGGTTTTGGCGCGCTTGGCACGGTTGGTACGGTCGGAGCAACATGGATATCCCGATCGGTAAAGCGGATACCGTTGATGACGGCCCGAGGGGGGAAAGGTAGCGGCGCGGAGTCGCAACAGGTTGCAGGTAGACGGTAGGTGCGTTGCGGCTTGCGGCGAATGACGTCAGAAAAGATCGAGAGAAGAAGATAAGGGTCGAGGAGGAAGATTTCGCGATCTTCCGATCGACAAGCGGCAGAGTGTCGTGAAAAAGTGGAGACGGGTACGGTTGTACGGGCATGTACGGGTATGGTGAGGGAATAATCGCGTTGGTAAGGTATCTGGTTGCGTTGGTGGGGTGTCGAAGCCGTCAGAGTCGAAGTCGAAGCCGGTCGGTCGTGGTGCCGTGGTCTAGGCAGTTCGCAGCTCGCAGCAGTGGTTATTCCACCTCTTCTCCGTTCGGTGCGGCTTCGCTTCCACCTGGCACGCCCGATTCGAACCGAAGCTCCCCGAGTGGACGCGTTAATGTGCCGGTCACCGTGGCCCATCCTCCGGAACGACTACTGTTGCTTTTCGTGTCCCATTTCCTATCATCGTAGTTGGTCGTAGTTGATCGTACTTGGTCGTAGTCGGTCGTAGTGGGCCCGCCGCCGTCGCGATCTTTCCTTTTTCCACGTTTGTCGCTTCTCCGAGCGCCAACCTCCTCCGACGATTCTCTAGTCACGTCGGACATGAAAAGCGCGCCTTACGTCGCCTTCCAAGTGCAGTGCAGTGCCTCTTAATGGAGTGTGCCGACATATAGCCGTTTTCGTCGTCTTTCTCGTTACTCGCACAAGGTACGTTCCAGTCCGTTCATCCCCTCGAATGGCAGTACATATAGTTTGCTCGCGAATCGCGATCCACCTTCCTTCGCATTCCTCTGCTCCAACCTATGTACGCGTAGCTGCTTCGAAAACGCGTGTACAGGCACCTTTTTGCCTGTAGATCGAACGGAAATCTTACCACGGTACACGTCATTTTATAATCGCGCTGCATCGGTACTTTTGACGGGCGATCTGATCGGCACCGGCCCCTACGACGATATCTTACCTCGTGCTTCGTTTAATTCTGCGCTTAACGCCCGATCGCTATTCGGCAGGATATTTGTCACGCGCGGCGATGTATGTACCAGCGATAAGAGCAAAGCCGAAGCATGCCAGGCTAATGTAATTACTCGGAATGCACGCGCGCGCGTAACCACGGACTTTAACGCATAACAATAAGTGCACGAGATAAGCATACGTTTCCGATAAAGCTAATAATATCTCGCGCACATAAAATCTTGGGAATGTTTACCAAACCATCTGATATGCGTGTACATACCCGAGTATTGGGGTATTGGTCGGCGAGTCTAATCCGTCCTCCTACCATCAACCAAAATTCAAACTCAAGGATATCCTCTCGCGGGAATTTAATCGACAGATACGCCAAGATTGCAACTGGGACGTTGCTCTCCCGTCTCGAGCAAATGAGTCGCGGTTTGTCGTTCAAACGAGAACGAAAATGCACACGTGGAAAGCGATTATGACGTAAGGGGCAAAGGCACGGACGGACGTAAGTGGAAGGCACCAGTCTCGAAGCTGCTTCGACGATCGTATCGAACTTTGGCCAGTGAAGCGATATTCAGAGGAAATATGTAATGGTGCATCGTACGCTCGAACGCACGCGTCTAGGTTCTACATTACTATATAGATATAGGAAGCAAACGTTCGAGAAAGAAAGCGTCTAACCGTTTCCTTTAACTAGCAAAATAATACTCAGCCCGACGGTTTTCCTGTTTCGCGCAGAGACGGTTCGGTCGAAGCTCGAAGCGCATTCACTGGACTCGACGACTCGACGCGATCACGCGTTGTTGTTCAATCACCCGTTAAAGTCTCCAGCGCGTGGTACTATGCCGTTCACCGTTCCCCGGATATTTTCAAAGTCAATGACTGCGACACCTTTTTACGTTCGGCCTATCAAGTTCAAGGGAAAACGTTCGGATCGAGCGACCAAAGATTTCGTAGTTGTTTCATTCGCACCACTCAGCCTATCCCAGGATCTTCGTTTTAAACAAGTTGAACAGTTCCAGTAAACCATACGCCTCAGGGAAAACTGCTTCAAGTCGATTGGTTCGTCGACCCAAGAATTACTCGTGCGAATATAATTTCAAGCAGATCGTTCTGCCTCTTCGAACCAAATTGACGCCAGATTGATTGCCAGCGACGCGTAAACCGCACTTTCGTCGCGTTCAATCGATATTCCTCTGTATAGTGTTTAGATTGCTTAGATTGCTTAGAAGCTCGGCGCTCAACTTTCCTCGATTCGGTTCAGGTGGATTTCCTCGACAAATTGTTCCGTCACGAAGCTTCGTTCGGCGGCGGAACAGAGGGAAGAAGAGAAGAGGAGAAATGGATCTCGTGGAGAGAATCCTCGATGGATGGTCTTGAAGCCGGGCGGCTCAGTGGCAGCAGAAACTGTCTAACCCACTTTTGCGAACAGGTTTATGCTTGTGCTGCTTCCACTGTAACGGTGATCGGCCAGACATCATCGTCGCATGCTGGAATGATTTTTCTCCGAACAGATAAACCGACCGACCGCGTGCTTCGCGTCCAATACTCGTAAGAGTGTTCAGAGACGGCCGCCAGCCACACCGCGATTCATTTGCTCGTTACGAACCGGCTGCGAGGAACCTCGCGAACCATTCGCAGCGACGCAATTTCTGGTCCTGCCGAACAAACACATCGATCCCCCCACCCCCTTCTGCAATACATTATTCCTCGTTGCAGAGGCAAACAAGACAGAGGCGGGAATGAAAAGCTTCTTTGCTTCTCTTTCAGGCGGAGTGCCGACAACCACGACTTAAGAGATGGTCATCGTCACGCGGGTAAGTGTCAGCCACTGTCAGCCACGTTCTTCCAGAAAATTTCCCTTCTTATCCTCTACTTAGCCGTGACGCATTCTACCGCGGCGTCGAGGCTCGTGGGAATTTAATTCGGCGCTAGCGCTTTCCTCGGCGTCTCCTTGAAAGACGGTCAGTAGGAATCTGTGGCAAGTGAAAATGACGGAGCCAAAGCGAGGCGACGCGGCGGCAGATTCTTTCTCCGCATGAAAAGTCATGCTCGGGGGACACGTGCGCGAGCGCACGGTTTCTCTCCGAAGGTTGAAGGAACGCTCGAGATTCCAGGCTTTGTATTGGATTATCCACCGTAGATCGGCGGATAGCCGCTCGAACGAAACCAAGAGTCGGAGAAATTATCGGGCAAATGATATTTAACGATCGCGCGGCTACTATCGTTACGATAAGTTCGGAGATAAAGTGACATTTCGTACGGTACAGGTTCAGGGGCAATTACCCAGCGGGATCGGTTTCATTTCGCACCGTACGTTCCAGCCGTGATCCACGCTATCCCCATGCCGCCTGCCGGTATATTTCATTTACACCGCGAGCATAAGACCGACTGGTTTACCTTCGCTTTATCGCCACTCTCAAGGCAGCTCTCGCCTATCTTGGCAACAATATCTTACGTTCTCAACTTATTTCACCGAGAGCAATCACCTCGTTTCCAGCTGCGTCGCGTACTCCACGGACACCCTGTACAGCCTCGTGCAGATGCACCTAGCGCGTAGTTAACTCGGGACGATGGCGCGGGGCGTAAGGTATATCGAGACGAATGGTCAGTTAATTAGGCATAGTTAACGGTCCTTCATCACTTCGCGAATGCCCTGTACGGCGCGGCGTCGTAGGATCTCGCGCGAGCGAACCAGCCGTCGTATAACGGTACGTGAATCGTTTTACCGGACACGCGTTTGTGCCCTCCTAGCCTAAGCTGTTCTTTCCCTATGCGTGCAACGTGCACACGTAGGTATTAACGGCTGGCACGCGCGCGCGTCCACACGGCACACACCGCACCCCGCCCCGTTCCCTTCTGCGAACAAGAGGGGACCGCGCTAACGACGTATCATAATCCGCGATCGGTCACTGTCCATTGTAATTGTCTCCAGGAAAATTCGACGAGCCGTGCCCCGACCGTTTACGAATTCTAACGCACCTGCGAGACGCGACGGAATTTCTTTTATTCGCGTTTAGCGGTCGCGGAAGTGGCTGAAAGTAAAACTGCGTGGCAAAAGAAGGGCCAAATCGGACGGCGGTTCGTTTCGAGGCAGCGAGCGGATGAGCTCTTCCGATGTTCCGGTGAGCTGAACAATCGGAACGTATACGAATATCAGGCGCAGGCTGTGCAGTCGTATAGATGTGTTCGTATAGGATAGGATAGGCTAGAGGTTCTCAAACTTTCTTTTGGGTAGAGAGAGCAGTCTATCGCTCACGTTCGATCTCCCCGTACGTCCGCCTATCGCTCCATCGAATCTACGAATACACGTCGTTCACACGTGGTCGCGCAAGGAGAAGAGACCCGTCGCGCCTCGCCTCGCCCCGCCTCGCCGTTCTCCTTGCACCGTCCTTCATTAAAGCCACGATACGTTTTCTAAGGGAAACGTTTTTTTTTTGCGTAACATTGAACGAACCGGGAGCAGCAACAACAACAGCCGCAACAGCAGTTTGAGAATACCTGTTTAACGCGCATACGGGCACGCGAAGACGGATGCCTAGAGGGAAAAGGAGGGTTGCCTTGGACGCTAGGAGGAGAGAGAGAGAGAAAGAGAGAGAGAGAGAGAGAGAGAGAGAGAGAGAGAGAGCGCAGCGCGGCAATGCATACGGTTACACGCGGAACACGGTGCACAGCGTGTTTCGTGGGAGTTCGGCGCACCTTAACGAACTTGCTCCGATATATTTAACAGAACCGCGAAAGGGAAGTTCGGGAAAAGGTTTGGCAGCCGACATGCTCGGTGATTCTGATCACCGGAAGCTCCCGTCCCCGCCGCGTAACTCGTGAAAATCTCGCCGCGGTAAATAGTCGAATCGAAAGCGTTTCCTACAGTTATCTACTATTTTCGATTGGCGGAGCTCGCGCAAAGTCACGCAAAGCCGCCATGGAAGCCGGAGCAATACTCGCCCGTTTAGACTCGCTAACTCGATTATCGTCTGCGGGGCGAGCGGAAGCTCTCGCCGAGTAGAAATTAGTCGATCGGGAACGATGGAACTCGATACCTTCGTGCGGGACAACCGATGCTGCCCAGACCGAATGACACTGAACGCCTGCGCGACGCGGCACGACGCCACGGTATCGCTCGAGCAGATTCGTTTTCCTTTCCTTTTCGCCTAAGCGAATCGATCGGCGGATCGCGGAAAATGAAACCGCGGAACGACCGGCCGCTCGGTTTATCTAATAACCGGCCAACAACTACCTGTTATCTAATTGAACCGTTTAAGGTGTCGTGTTTACAGTCGGAGCGCGCGCTAATGCGTTCTCTAGCTCTAGGATTAATTCGGGTCAAGCTCATATGCGTGAGTCGAGCCGGTCGAGGAATGGTCCGCGGAAACCTTGACTTTATCCGCTCGCCCCGCTCCCACACGGACCTTTTTTTTCCCCCCACTTCTAAACGGCAAGGTAGTTTTGATCGCTCGTATCTTTAATCGATCTCTGGTCCCCGCTGCTGCGCGCAACGCGCCAGAGAAGACGAATGCGCCCGAGGCGCGCAGCAGTGTTTCTCTCCATTGTCAACTGGGAGGCAAAAAATTCTAGCTACGAAAGCGTCGTCGTTGCCGAAAGTGGGACGAAGCGAAAGAAAGGTGATTACGCGGAAGAAATTGCTTTGCAGGGGGATTACATATGGATCGAACCAATCTCAGGAAGAGAGTTTGACGTTGCAATCGGAGCACGAGTAATTTCCGCGGAGGGCAGGCGCATTCAAGTGAAAGACGACGATAACAAGGTAATCCTTGCCTACTTTCCGTGTCTCTCGAGGAATCGAGGCTCGGCAAGCTCCGCGCGGCTCGAAGTATGGCGCGAGAAAGTGGTGCGCGCGCGGGCCGCGGAGTCGCGATTTCGACTGTTTCCTCGGGTGTCGGTTAAGCGAAAACTCAAACTTGCAGGAACAATGGCTGACACCGGAGAGGCGAATAAAGGCGATGCATGCCACTTCTGTGCAAGGTGTAGAGGATATGATCAGCTTAGGAGACCTCCATGAAGCGGGCATCCTACGGAATCTCTTGATTCGCTACAACGAGAATCTCATATACGTGAGTAATTGACAAGGAGAGGTTCCCAGGTGCCCGCCTCCAATTGCTTTGGTTTTTGGATATGTTTTAGAGGGCCGAAAAATAAGATATATGTGTCTTTCTATTTTGGCCTGTTTTCATGTTTAGGGGGTTAAACCACCCCTCGAAGTTACAAGATTTTCATGTGTTTCTCCCCGATTGCTTTGGTTTTTTGATATGTTTTAGAGAGCCGAAAAATAGGAAATGTCTGTCTTTCATTTTTACCCAACTGCGTGTTTAGGGGTGAAACCACCCCTCGTAGTTGATAAGGCGTACAAAGTTGTGTTGAATAAAACTTTATATGAATATCATTTTGTTGTTTTAACTTGTAAGGATGATGTTCTTTTTGCCAGTCGCCATTATTAGGGGGTAAACTACCCCACGGATGGGCTACTTCTCATTTTCATTAGCGATGGAAGGTCATACAACCACTGATGTGTCATCCTAAAATAAATTATGTCTAAGTTTTTTTTAAGAATTCTATGATTTTTTTACACGTTTCAAGTCTCTCAAATGCGCAGTTAATTGATTACGGGTAGTTTACCCCCGACTAACGGTGACTGACGACAAAAACATCATCTATGCAGCAAGTTATGACGCAAATTAAATTTGTCAAGTTTTATTCAACACAATTTTGTACCCCTTATGAACTTTGTGGGGTGCCCCCCCCCCTATACATGCAAATAGGCAAAAATAAAAATATATATAAAAAAAAAATTTATGTTAAACGATTTTATTAAAAATGCAATAAAAACTAAAAAATAATTCTTTCTCGTACTGCGATTTCGAGGGTGTTTTTTCACTTTAAATAAAATCGTGGAGCAGGGTATCTCACAAAGAATTCATTACGATGCTTGATGGTGTATTAAATTGATTCACATTCTGTTATGAAAAATTCTGCTCCACGATTTTATTTAAAGTGAAAAAAAAAACCGTCGAAATTGCAGTACAAGAAAAGAATTATTTTTTAGTTTTTAGTGCATTTTTAATAAAATCGTTTAACATACAATTTTTTTTATATATTTTTTATTTTCTAGTTTTTAGATTTTATGGATTTACATTTCGCAGCTCAGACTTCTTTACAAATATCTTTTATTTAATTTCAAATCGCGATGCGACTAGCGACCCGAAAACGCAGCGGCTTTTTGTCGTTTTCGTAAAGAAGGCTTGTGGCTGATTTCAAGTCGTTTGGATTTGTGGTTATGGGTTATATTTATTGACGACTGGATAATTTTTTCACCCGCTCGGGGTTAATTTTTTTAAAAATATTGTATTGTCATCCAAACTAAAGTTTCAAAACAATTGGATAGTTGGACTGGGTTAAATTTGAGTTGCCAGATTTGAACCATACAAACGTACAAACAAACAAACAAACAGATGATCGAAGCTGAATAAAATCGTTTAAAAAGGACGCGTTTTTCTAATTTCTCGGTCCTCTAAAAGATATCCAAAAACCAAAGCAATCAGAGGTGGAAACCTGGGAACCTCTCCTTGTGAGTATCGTACATGCGACCACCTCCGATTAAAACGGACAAAGGTTTCTACCGATCAGTTTCTATTCTCCTGCCTGCAGACCTACACAGGCTCCATTCTAGTCGCTGTGAACCCGTACCAGATACTACCGATCTACACCGCCGAGCAAATAAAACTGTACAAGGACCGGAAGATCGGAGAGCTGCCACCTCACATATTCGCTATCGGCGATAACAGTTACGCGCACATGAATCGATACGGTCAAGACCAATGCATAGTGATCAGGTATCGGCCGCTTCGTTCCCCTTACTGTACTTTGAACGGCTCTTTCCAGTCTATTCCATTCGCAATAGAACGGTTTGTCAAATTCACGAATATTTGTGTCTTAGCGGCGAAAGCGGAGCCGGCAAAACGGAAAGTACGAAATTAATTTTGCAATATTTGGCAGCGATTAGCGGCAAACATTCTTGGATCGAACAGCAAATATTGGAAGCGAATCCAATCCTGGAAGGTAAAGTATGCGGGTGGACGGGATTAAAGAGTGAATTAGAGACGAGGCAACCGGGACAATGTTGAAAATCGCTGACTCGGTGTTGTTGTCGCGTTTGTAGCGTTCGGTAATGCCAAGACGGTGCGAAACGACAACTCCTCCCGCTTCGGGAAGTACATCGACATTCACTTCAACGACCAGGGCGTGATAGAAGGAGCGAAAATAGAGCAATACCTGTTGGAAAAGTCGCGAATAGTGTCGCAAAGTTTGGACGAGAGGAACTACCATGTATTTTACTGCATGCTGGCTGGCCTCTCGAGGGAAGAGAAGCAGAAGCTCGAGCTGGAGGACGCGTCGTCGTACAAATATCTGACGGGGGTATGCTTTCTGTCCATCTTACCCTGGCCAGTCTCTTAACCACTGTTTTCGTCGCTCATCGAAATATCCCCGCCTGTTCCCTAGGGTGGTAGCATCACCTGCGAGGGCCGAGACGATGCCGCGGAGTTCGCGGACATCCGATCGGCGATGAAGGTGCTGTTATTTTCCGACGCGGAGATCTGGGAAGTCCTGAAGCTACTCGCTGCCCTGTTGCACATGGGAAACGTCAAGTACAGAGCCACCGTTGTAGGTAAGCGTTCACAGTTTAACGGCCACGCCACAGTGTCGCCAGATTTCCAACTGGAATCCCATGTAATTCCTGCTAATTTCCCAGACAACCTGGACGCTACGGAGATACCGGAGCAAACGAACGTGCAGAGGGTGGCGCATCTGCTCGGCGTGCCGGTGCAATCTTTGATAGACGCTCTCACTCGCAGAACGATATTTGCTCACGGTGAGACGGTTGTAAGTAACAAGTGATTACCGTTCAGCCAAGCCGCGTAAAAGCAATTTCTACTCGCGAATCGTAACGCGTGTTTCCACGCAGGTTTCCACCTTGTCCAGGGAACAATCGGTGGACATCAGGGACGCGTTCGTTAAAGGGATATACGGGCGATTGTTCGTGCACATCGTGAAGAAGATCAACGAGGCTATCTACAGGCCGAAGAACACGTCCCGTAGCGCGATAGGTGTGCTGGACATATTCGGCTTCGAGAACTTCAATCACAACAGCTTCGAACAGTTCTGCATCAACTACGCGAACGAGAATCTCCAGCAGTTCTTCGTGCAGCACATCTTCAAGCTGGAGCAGGAGGAGTACAACCACGAGGGCATCAATTGGCAGCATATAGAGTTCGTCGACAACCAGGACGCCCTGGATCTGATAGCCATAAAGCAGCTGAACATCATGGCCCTGATCGACGAGGAGTCCAAGTTCCCGAAGGGCACGGATCAAACGATGCTTGCCAAGATACACAAAACCCACGGAAGCCATCGGAATTATTTGAAACCAAAGTCGGACATCAACACGTCCTTCGGGCTGAACCATTTCGCGGGCGTCGTGTTCTACGACACCAGGAGCTTCCTGGAGAAGAACAGGGACACGTTCAGCGCTGATTTGCTCCAGCTAATTCACATATCCTCCAACAAGTTTCTGCAAGCCTGCTTCGCCGAGGACATAGGCATGGGCTCCGAGACCAGGAAGAGAGCGCCCACGCTCTCCACGCAGTTCAAAAAGTCACTGGACTCTCTGATGAAGACGTTGTGCAGCTGTCAGCCATTCTTCATCAGGTGTATCAAGCCGAACGAGTACAAGAAGCCGATGATGTTCGACAGGGGACTCTGCTGCCGGCAGCTCAGGTATTCCGGCATGATGGAGACGATTCGAATACGCAGAGCCGGTTACCCGATCAGACATTCCTTCCCGGAGTTTGTCGAGAGGTACCGATTCCTGATACCTGGTATAGCGCCGTCGCACAAGGTCGACTGCCACGCGGCCACCTCGAAGATCTGTCACATTGTGCTAGGCAGGTCGGACTATCAGCTCGGCCATACAAAAGTTTTCCTCAAGGATGCCCACGATCTGTTCCTGGAGCAGGAACGTGACCGCGTCCTCACGCGAAAGATCCTGATACTGCAGCGCAACATACGCGGCTGGGTTTACAGGCGGAGGTTCCTTCGCATGAGAGCGGCCGCGACGATCGTTCAAAAGTACTGGAGGGGTTACGCGCAACGGCAGAGATACAAGCGTATGCGGATCGGTTACATGAGACTTCAAGCGCTGATCAGATCGCGGGTGTTGTCGCACCGATTCAGGCATCTCAGGGGCCACATCGTCGCGCTGCAGGCACGCGCCAGGGGCTACCTGGTGCGGAAGATGTATCAGAAGAAATTGTGGGCGATCGTGAAGATCCAGGCGCACGTGAGAAGATTGATCGCCCAAAGGCGTTACAAGAAAGTGAAATACGAGTATCGGTTGCACGTGGAAGCGCTGAGGCTTCGGAAGAAGGAGGAGCGCGAATTGAAGGACCAAGGGAACAAGAGGGCGAAAGAAATCGCCGAGCAGAACTACAGGGATAGAATGCAGGAGCTGGAAAGGAAGGAGATCGAGATGGAGCTGGAGGACCGACGGAGAATGGAGATCAAGAAGAATCTGATAAACGACGCGGCTAAGAAGCAAGACGAGCCGGTGGACGACAGCAAATTGGTCGAGGCGATGTTCGACTTCCTGCCGGATTCCAGCAGCGAGGCTCCCACTCCCGCCAGGGAGACGTCCGTGTTCAACGATCTGCCCGCTCCGAAGGCGGATCAGCAGGAGATCATTAGCCCCGTTCAGACCGCCTCGGAGGACGAGGAAGACTTGTCCGAGTTCAAGTTCCAGAAATTCGCGGCCACCTATTTCCAAGGGAACATCACGCACCAGTATTCCAGGAAACCGTTGAAACACCCGCTGCTGCCTTTGCACACCCAAGGGGATCAATTAGCCGCCCAAGCCCTCTGGATCACCATACTCCGTTTCACCGGGGACCTGCCGGAGCCGAGATTCCACACCATGGACAGGGACACGACGTCGGTGATGTCGAAGGTGACGGCAACGCTCGGCCGGAACTTCATACGCAGCAAAGAGTTCCAGGAGGCTCAGATGATGGGTATGGACCCGGACACGTTCCTCAGACAAAAGCCGCGATCCATCAGGCACAAGCTGGTCTCCCTCACCTTGAAACGGAAGAACAAGCTCGGGGAGGATGTGAGACGGAAGCTGCAGGAGGACGAGTACACGGCGGACAGCTATCAGTCGTGGCTGGAAGCGAGGCCGACCTCCAATCTCGAGAAGCTGCATTTCATCATTGGCCATGGGATACTACGCGCCGAGCTCAGGGACGAGATCTACTGCCAGATATGCAAGCAACTGACGAACAATCCGTCCAAGTCGTCGCACGCTCGCGGCTGGATACTTCTGTCGCTCTGCGTCGGATGCTTCGCCCCGTCAGAGAAGTTCGTCAATTATCTGCGCGCGTTCATCAGGGAGGGACCGCCGGGCTACGCGCCCTACTGCGAGGACCGTTTGAAGAGGACGTTCAACAACGGAACTCGGAATCAACCGCCCAGCTGGCTGGAGCTTCAGGCGACTAAATCGAAGAAGCCGATCATGCTGCCGATCACCTTCATGGACGGGAACACTAAGACGCTCCTGGCCGATTCAGCCACCACCGCCAGGGAACTGTGCAATCAGCTGTCCGACAAGATATCCTTGCGGGATCAGTTCGGTTTCTCCCTTTACATCGCTCTGTTCGACAAGGTCTCGTCGCTGGGCAGCGGCGGCGATCACGTAATGGACGCTATCTCACAGTGCGAGCAATACGCCAAGGAGCAAGGTGCTCAGGAACGAAACGCTCCGTGGAGGCTGTTCTTCAGGAAGGAGATATTCGCGCCGTGGCACGAGCCGACCGAGGATCAGGTCGCCACCAACTTGATCTACCAGCAGGTGGTCAGGGGGGTGAAATTCGGCGAGTATCGCTGCGACAAGGAGGAAGACCTGGCAATGATCGCTGCCCAACAATATTACATAGAGTACCACACGGAGATGAACGTGGACAGGCTGTACACTCTTCTGCCCAATTACATACCGGATTACTGTCTGACGGGTATCGACAAGGCGATCGATAGATGGGGCCATCTCGTTCTTCAAGCATACAAAAAGGTATTTGAAAAACCCTTTCCTTCGTGGCGCACCCTTATCTACACGAAACCTTTCCGTTTACAGAGCTACTACTTAAAGGAGAAAGTGCCCGCTTTGCGCGTTAAGGAGGATATAGTTGGTTACGCAAAGTTCAAGTGGCCCCTGCTTTTCTCTCGCTTCTACGAGGCGTACAGAAATTCTGGCCCGAATCTGCCGAAGAACGACGTTATCATAGCCGTCAACTGGACCGGGGTGTACGTTGTAGACGATCAGGAACAAGTGCTTCTGGAATTGTCCTTTCCCGAGATCACCACCGTATCTAGTCAGAAGTATGTACTTTACCGTTACTCTCCGTGCTCGGCTGACTCTCGCGCCCTATCATCCCTCTGCGATTCGCTTCCAGAACGAACAAAATGTTCACGCAGACGTTCAATTTATCGACGGTGCGAGGAGAAGAGTTCACATTCCAAAGCCCTAACGCAGAAGACATTCGCGACCTGGTGGTATACTTCTTAGAGGGCCTGAAGAAGCGTAGCAAATACGTGATCGCGTTGCAAGATTACAAGGCGCCGGGGGAAAGTTCGTCGTTCCTAAGCTTCCAGAAAGGTGATCTTATTGTATTGGAGGACGAGAGCACCGGGGAGACTGTTCTAAACTCGGGATGGTGTATCGGCACGTGCGAAAGGACCACCGAGAAGGGTGATTTTCCAGCCGAGACGGTCTACGTGTTGCCTTCCCTGTCAAAGCCTCCTAATGATATATTGGTAAACTCCATCGATACTTTAAACCTCGCGGAACGCTCCTACTGCTGCAGAATAATCGATAAACTTTACCTTCAGTCGTTGTTCAGCATCGAAGGGACGGAGAACGGTCGGAAGCTCTATCCCCAGCAAGTGAACGGAGTAGAACCTCGCGACAAACCTCATACTCTCGTAGAATACGCTATCGATCATTTCAGGTAAGTTAGTTTTTCGTTGCTTCGAATACCTATGGGAACCTAAGGATGAAGAACGACGTGTCTTCTCGCCGGTAGAACACCGCCAAAGAGGACGATGTCGAAAGCGTTGACTTTGACGACGGCGCGGCGCGGGCACAACGACGAATTGTGGCATCACTCCAGAGATCCGATAAAGCAGCCCCTCCTGAAGAAGTTAATATCCAAAGAGGAGCTGGCCGAAGAGGCGTGCTTCGCTTTCAACGCGATCCTGAAGTACATGGGAGATCTGCCAACGAAGAGACCACGCGTAGGCAACGAGTACACCGATCTGATCTTCGACGGGCCGCTGAAGAACGAGATCCTACGGGACGAAATTTATTGTCAAATCATGAAACAGCTCACCGACAATCGGAACAGATTGAGCGAAGAGCGGGGTTGGGAGCTAATGTGGCTCGCGACCGGCCTCTTCACTTGCAGCCAAAGTCTTTTAAAGGTATAATAATTGTGCTGGTACACGTGCGCTCGCCGCGGATACGTACTCGTTGGAAAACACGATGGTTTAATCGTTCCAGGAACTGACTCTGTTTTTGCGTACGAGGCGGCATCCTATATCCCAGGATTCTCTACAAAGACTGCAAAAAACTTTACGTAATGGTCAACGGAAGTATCCCCCGCATCAAGTAGAGGTGGAAGCTATACAGCACAAAACCACGCAGATATTTCACAAAGTGTATTTCCCAGACGATACAGACGAGGTGCGTACTTTTACCGCTTTTCTTGCTCCATTTCCATTTCCGTTTGAAACCGATTACTCACGGATCTGTACCATTGCGCAGGCATTCGAGGTGGATTCGTCGACCAGAGCGAAAGACTTTTGCCAAAATATCGCCCAGAGACTGAACTTGCGGTCCGCGGAAGGGTTCAGCCTGTTTGTAAAAATTGCCGACAAGGTCATCTCAGTCCCGGAGGGTGATTTCTTCTTCGACTTTGTACGACATTTGACGGACTGGATCAGAAAAGCCCGGCCGTCACGCGACGGTACGTTCTTAATTACCTCCCGATAGAATAAACACGGCATTTTACAGTTCGTTGTTAATCGTGAACCGAACGTTTAACGTAGGCGTTTCACCTCAATTTACGTACCAAGTGTTCTTCATGAAAAAGCTGTGGACCAACACCGTTCCTGGCAAGGACAGAAACGCCGATCTAATCTTCCATTTCCATCAAGAGCTTCCGAAATTGTTAAGGGGTAACAATCACTTTCTATTCGGTCGGTTAATTGCTTCGCGTCTCGCTATTATTCCGCTAATCGTTCGTCGTTCTACCCGCTGTTAGGATACCATAAATGCACTAAAGAAGAAGCATCGAGACTGGCAGCGCTGGTCTACAGGGTTCGCTTCGGCGAGAGCAAACAAGAACTCCAAGCGATCCCGTAAGTGAAATATATGTACATTTATTACGCGTCGCAATAACTTAGCCAGCAAGAAGAAATATAAAACAATAATTTAATGTGCACATTTATAGGCAAATGTTGAGAGAACTCATACCAGGCGATCTGGTAAAGGTACAAAGCTCGAACGATTGGAAAAGATCGATAATAGCGGCGTACAATCAGGATGCTGGTGAGACATTACACGAATGAATCGACGATTCAATGAAATTCAACGTCACACTTGTTCTACGTCTATACGCGATTAACACAACCCCTTGTTCTACATAGGAATGAGTCCAGAAGACGCGAAGATAACGTTCCTGAAGATCGTTTATCGGTGGCCAACATTTGGTTCGGCATTTTTCGAAGTTAAACAAAGCACTGAACCAAATTATCCGGAATTGCTGTTAATTGCAATTAATAAACACGGAGTGAGCCTTATACATCCGCAAACGAAGGTAGGTGAACTCGGGGAAACTCGACTCGTACGAGTAAATCCTACTCTATCAGCTACATTACGCAAACTTGTATGTTACAGGATATACTAGTAACGCATCCTTTCACTAGAATCTCAAATTGGTCGTCGGGTAATACCTATTTCCACATGACGATCGGAAACTTAGTACGAGGCTCGAAATTATTGTGCGAAACCTCGCTCGGATATAAGATGGACGATCTTTTAACGTCGTACATTTCGCTAATGCTCACTAATATGAATAAACAGCGTACGATACGGATAAAATGAACGCGATTGTGTCTCGCTAAAGCATCAAGATCTCTTTCCGTGAAATTAAACAGACGGCGACAGAAGAAATCATTTTCCTGCCGATAGAAAGTGATTTCGTACTCGCCGCTATCGCAGACTTATATAACTATTAATGTTTACCATTGCCAGCAAAGCACTCGGGGAATCTCTAAAAGTTTCTCTATAAATATGCAGACAGGAAATAATACGAAGCAACTTTTCCCCCCCATTTACAATAACGAATTCCAAGTAGTAACAGATATTTTATACGTAAACGTTCGCCTTACAAATTTTTATAACTTATATATACATATGTACATACATACATACACATAGGCACACATGTATGTACGTATATGTTACTAATTACAGAGGACGTGGTCACCGCGTTATCGCAATCATATTCATCCACTAATTTATAACTGACAATGGGCTGTTACGATAATCAAGAAGATATAAGGGGAACCGTGACTCACGTGTACACAAATAATTAGCTGAAAAAATTGTATATGATTTATTTACAAATAAGATTTTCATATAGTTTTGTAAAATATTATTTTAATATATTAGAATGAGATGTAATCGAAGAATTTCACGTTCGAACATAATCTGTCGTTTCGAGGCAAGGACAAAACTTTGTGTGCAACTAAAACTATGCGATCGAGAACTCGAGAAACTTCAAACTACGTACATAGGTACTTACGCATGGACGTAAATCTATTCGAAGCTGTTTTCCGGTGGAGCGAATAACAATGGTTATTCGTTGATTATCCGTCCAATGATACATGTAAGGATGTAATTATTATTAACTCGCAATTTATTACTGTGAATAAAGATAATCGTGTTCTTCAGGTACTCGGTGCAAATTTTAATCGTGGGTAAATTCCCATGGCAAGCGTATACCGACATTCTTCTTTTACAATGGATCTCTTTGGGAAGACAATTCCCAAAGCGATCTTATCTCGCTTCCTGTTGTAGATAATTATATTCGATGGTATCTAGAAAAAAGACTGTACTCTACTGAGCCGATCAAGTCGAGGATTCGAGAAACGCACCACTTCCACCCAACAGTTTCGCACCTACCGACTTAACAAACCCGTCCCTCTTAAAACGAGAATTCCACCTGTCGTTCTCTCATGTCGCCTGAACATGCCTATTTTACAAAGCTGGGGATTCTCCTTAAAGTATCGAATCCAAGAAGACTCCTTCGCAACTTAATCGTAACACGAATGTCGAATCTTGGGAGCTGGACGTAACAGAGAGGTCGTAAAGCAAAGACTTCGTTATATAAATCTGTCTAATTTATTGTAAAACATAGAGAGACATAGAAACGTATATGCGTAGACTTATCTTTCGTCTCGCGGCCATTTCAATATGCACCGATGCATACGTGCTTCTTAAAGCCAGCACACTTTTGTCTCTGCGAATTGTATAAATTACAAGGAACCGATATATCGTCGACAGGTAGCGAGATTAATGGAAAGCGTGCACGCTATTTTCATACGTTAAAGAAGCAAAACAAAGGTTTCACCAGCGAAACGACGCGAATTCTGCAAATAAATAATGATGTTGGTAAAGTGAAACCGTGGTACCCGCCGAATACCGCGCAAAATCTATTCGAGTGGTGCTGATTAGTTCGACAGGATCTCAAAGACTCGCCCTTTACTTTCTGCCACGTTAAAACTACAATTATTCCTATGTCATGTAAATAATTTTGCGAAACTAATCAAGATGTACCTCTGGCGTTACAAGTAACCATAGTAAAATGTAATCATATCCATCGTGTGAATCGTACATCGGTATATACATGAAATAATAACGTGCGTTAGTAGGAGCCACAGACAAACCCAGAGTGGAAAGTCGAGGGCAGCTTCCGATGCTAGGGGGTTGGGGGTTGGGGGGGGGGGAAGGGGGTAAGTCACGCGAATTCGATCGAATCGTGAATTCTAGTTTCCAACGATCCCGCGCACTTCAACATCGACATTTGCAAGGCTAGTGTTTCCGGTATTACAGTCGAGTTCAACCCAAATAAGCATTTATCTTCTGGGAACGAGTGTACTTAATGTCGAGTGCACAACCACCTTTAGCGATTGATATGCAATTGCACGGACCAAGCCGTAAGTTTTGGCGGCTGGTCGTAATTTAGAGCTGTTTCGAGACTCGAAACATTCGAGTAGCTTGAAGTTCGAACCGAGCGGGACTCGATAGCTTGATTTTATCGAGCCGCTCGAATGTGTTTCGGGTAGCTCGATTTTTTCGAGTAGCTCGAATGTGTTTCGGGTAGCTCGATTTTTTCGAGCAGCTCGTATGTTTTGGGTAACTCGAGTGTTTCGAGCCAACCGAATATATTTTAGGTAGTCGACTGTACGGTGCAGTGTGATAGCCTTGTGCATCTGGAACGTTTTGTAGGCACCGAATATAAATTAAGTTAGATGTATAATATAAGATGTATAGATATGAAAACAATATGAAGTAATTTAACCCTTGCCTGGTGGATATTTTAACAACACATTGGATGCGGGGTCCAATTTGACCCATAATTTAATTCGTATACCCCTCGGTATTGCTCCTAAATAAAGTTTTCATCTTGATAGTATCTAGTAGTAGTGCTAATAAGAAGTAACGCGTGTAGTTTGATATTTCGGAGGGTCCCAATGGAGTATGAATATATATTCAGAAACATACGCAACAGAAACATTACCCGAAACATACGAGCTGCTTGAAAAAATCGAGCTACCCGAATCAAATTGGAGCGGCTCGAAAAAATCGAGCTACCCGAAACCGTTCGAGTCTCGGCTTGGTTGTTTCGAGTCTCGAAACAGCTCTATGTCGTATACGATATAGGAGACATCCTGTGGTGTGCTATATCGTAACCGATACAAGCCTAGATCTCGAATCCGTGCCACGAAATCTTCTCCCAATCTTTCGTGCCACGTGATTAGCTAAGTATTCACATTCGTACAAAGCTTTTTAATCCTAGAACCGTTATAAATTATTATCTTCTCTGTGTAAATTTGTATCTCAACGCTTAAAGCTACGAACGTACAGGTTGTATGAACAAAGGGAAACGATACACGACACATTGTACATATGTATCCGGATGGGCATGTTCCTGAATGGGAAAGAGGACGGCGCGCGATGCTTTAGCTGTTTAGCTGTTTAGCTGCTACGTCGTCGTCGTCTTCGTATTGTCTAATTTCGTCGGCGCGCCATCGACTCGGAGCAACAGGTCCTTCGGCGCGTAGGCCGTCGAGACACCCTGTTCACTGGTTGGATCGTTATCGACGGTCTCCTCTCGATCGCCTCGAGAATGAATAACGTTCGAAAGAGTGTTTGTCTGGCTGCGTCGTGAACTTTGGTGATGCGCACTATGATTGCCCGTGGGACATCAGAGACCCGGCTGCGGCGGTTGATGCGTGTTCCACGGCACGTCCGCGATCGCGGGCGGCATGCTAGCCTGATTGTGCATGGAACGCGGGGCTCTCATGATTTCGTCCGCCGGTGGACAATGGGGCCGTGGTCCAGGCTCCGGGGTGTAGGTGAATGTTAACCCCGTCGCGTAGATGATACCGTCGTTGCGTACCAACGAGACAGGGACTTGGGTCGGCTGCCTAACCCATAGCCACTCGCCCCTGAATTGCGATATGTCGGGGACCACGCATAGCATGCTCTCCTGGCATCTGTACATGGTCTCGGCCTCTACGTCGCCGAACCATACCTGAAGATTCGGCGTAAAGTTGTCGCCCGTCAGCTCGAGCATCGCTACGTCGCCGCCGCCGTTCAAGTGCAAACTGTGAACGAGCGGGACCGGCGTGACCGGCGATCTCACCGGACCCATGCCCTCGAAGAATTGATACTCCGCTTTGTCGGTGCTGATTATCGTCCAGCAGGCGCCGTCGTTTATCATCTCTTTGTTCGCCTCCTTCGGGCACGGGGTCGCCTGGAATTGTATTATGCGCTCTTGGGACAAACAGAGGTACATGTGATCGGTGTCTTTCATATAGAACGCGCATTTGTGGAGCTGCGACACTGGATCGTCGGCTTCTAGGCTGGCCATCTGTTTGTCCACCTTACGAATTACTAAACGCGGCAGTGCCATCCCCGTTACGGAACATACCAATTTCACCGTGCTCCCGTAGTGCACGTACCCGTCCCGCACTTGAAACTCCTCCGACTCGCTCTCGTTATCGTCCAGCAGGTGTATCGTGAACGCGCCCCATTGCGTCGAACTCGCGTGAAAGTTGCCGTTCTCCACGTGAAGATACCGCGTGCTCACCGTCTGGGATCGCAGCCGATTGAACAGCGCCACTTTCGTTCCGCTCGCGATACACAGATCGGCGTTCTTCAACGACTGCTTCTTCTTCGACGGCTTCGAGATCACCTTGATCCTTTTACTGTGGAACACCCCGATATCGTGCCCGCTACCGTAAAACATCTTCACCGAGAGCATAAAGTGTTTCCTCTTGTCCGAGTCGGATATGTACAGTGTCTTTGCCGCGCAATACTGCTTGCCGTTATTCAGGTCCAGTTGCTGCATGTCCTGGTCGGAATTACCGATACCGATGAACGCGCAAAGCTGCGCCGATTGCTCGCTCTCCCCCTCGCGGAGCATCTGCTCCTGCCGCATTCTCCACCCATCGCCGAACAGGTAGATACACGGCGGGGGACAGAAGAACCGTTTCTCGTTACCGTACGACTTTTGCGCAACCTTCGCATGAAGAATCACGATAACCATGTCGCTCCTATCGCGCAAATAACGCTCCATTGCCTCGCGCGTCAACCTTTGATCCTGGTGATCCGGTCTGTAGACACCGGAACCGAATCGCGGATAAACCGACATCACCGATGTTGGCGAAGGAGGAGACTGCATTCCGTGCGCCATCGTAGGCAACCCAAACTGGTGTGGCATATTTAACTTCCACTTTGCTTCCTTCTACCACAGAATTCCACCGAATCGCTTGGTTGGCTGCGCACAATCCTTGTCATCTGTGCATCTCATAATTGCCTCCGCCGCTCTACCTGAAATAAATTCGATCAGGCACAATTACGATGCTTAGCCTTCCCTGTTACCGAACCACCTGTCCGCCTCTCTCGAATACAGCCATTGTCATTAATCGCCGAAGACTATAGAAATAAATGTGCCAACTCGTAGAAAGTTAAGAGTAATTTCAGGAATATCTTCCAACGTCATGTAGTATAATGCGAAACGACGCCGTGTTATTAGACACACGCATTTGAATAAATGCAGAAACGTACCAGGCTCGTTGCTAGTTTCAAGCTTTAGCGTGAGAAAGATTTTTGTTTTTCATGCAACAAGATGTAATTAACTCTAGGTATCTTTTAAATAAGCTGCCAAGAATTGCTAGTCTTAGTACAGGAAAGAGGAAACACGCGTATATACTGTGGGAACCAAGCTGAGCTCATTTTTCCTGCATGAATTAAATCAACCTTATACGTCGTTCCTCTACAACTCTGGCTATGTTTCTATAAGCGCAAAGGTATCTTTTTACTGTTTTCTATTAGAATCATGGTAACTTTTACGCATTGCATCCGCGTCATCGTTATTGCGAGCAAAAAGGAAACTGCAATTACTTGAATAAAAGCTTGCACAGTTCTCTCTAGTTTACTGAATAATAGTTAAACATACGTGTATGGGTGATATTCCAGAAAAATAGAGGAACTCGTATTTCCTGGTGAAACTTGCGAATCCAATTGCCCGGCTACGGTTACATACGTAGACTGTTAGCTCTTAATTGAATGCACCAAGAATAGAAATGCAAAAGCATTGTACCGCGCAAAACAGCCAGAGCAAACTGGCAACTGCTTTGGATTGCAAAAGCTTGCATCAATACGATGCGTGAATGACAAATCCATTTAAAATTTTGAAGCATTTACAGTAAGAACATTAAGTACAATGTCCACTTCTAATTGCAATTGATATAAAAAGAAAACTAATTAAAAGCCGAGGGTTGCATACGAAGGGAATCTACTAAAAATAAAGACTTGTGCAGTTATTTTGATAACAGAAATTCAAGCTCATACTCGCCCCTCGCGCAAGTTGTCAGTCTAAGCAGCGAGCCGAGAATATTTTACACATAAAAAGTCGACGCGATACCCTTCTAAAATAATTGTTAACACACTAACGCAGTCGTTTATTTATCTTTTCGGCACAGGGAAGGTTACAGTGAAGAGAAACAGGTTACGTTCTTTGCACTCACCTCATTTTCTATAAAAGCTTGAATCTAGACATAAATCCCAATGCATTTTCTAAGCCGTCGTTAAATCACAAATATCCCAGCGACCGTCGATCCTTCACCATTCGCAAATCCTTTTGCGTCCTCGTCGACTATTCTCCCTAATCCATTCAAAAAACACCTGTTCACTTTCCGAATTTTCCGAACAGTACTGCCAACCCTTAGGAGCAATTACGTCGCGCGCGCGCGCCACTTTAAATCCGAGAACCGGGCACAGCGTCTCGGGGCACTGCCTAAAATTTCCTATAATCGCGCTCGTGATGACAATATGCTTGGGAAGTCTTAAAACATTCCTCGGGATCTCGTCGATGTCAGACTGCCTAGCTACGAACGAAGAACACCCGCTGGAACGGGCCTGTGAATCAACGCAGAACCTTTCCCGACGGTACTCGCCGAGTAACTAAGTCCGCACCGACAACGTAGAGTTATTACTACCGCGCGTAAGTGGCTACATCAGGAACGTATCTATAGAGCACCGCAGAGTCCTTGAGATAGAAATGCTTCACGCACGTCGCGTTAAAACGTTTCGATGCCCCCTTCCTATGACCAACAGTAATCGTAGAAGAGAATTCGCGTCTGAACTTCGGAGATAAACCGTAATTATTAGGAAATAAAGGGCAGTTAATCGAAGCACGTCCCCTTTGCTCCGATTGCTCAAGATTTCTCGTAAAGTTACACTTTATATTTCTCTAGGAGAAAAGTTACGCTACAACTTTTAATTGATATAGAAAGTTTTAACAACGGTCCTCGATTCGTTGAAGGTCTAATTACTCTAATTGAAAGCACATCGACAGTTGCTGCGGGACTTAAATGGTTAGTTACGTCAGTGAGCTGCAGATTCTATTGTTTCACTGTTGTAGTACAATGGCCTGGTCGACCCAAGCGCCTCCAGTTTCCCCTCTTGTTCCCCACCTGACGTGAGCTACTCCCCTCTGCCCCGTAGGTACCGTGGAATTGCTGCCGCAAAAGGATGTTGGGGTTACCCTGGGGGGCGTGGGAAAAACCTGCTGTGGGAAAGAGTGGGTGGCCTCTACCTCACTTCACTTCTCTGATGATGACGATACGATATATAACATCATGGGCGGCTATGAGTGTGTACACGCGCGTGCAGTACACGAGGTACCCACACAATTACACTTCATGCATTATGTTACGTATTTGTAGACGAGTCACACAATTGACCAAAAGCCTGATACTGCGTAATATAGGACGAATGCGTGATAGGCAAATTAACGTTCCAGGTACACGTATACTTTTTATTTCATTCCCATCGGAAATCATACTTCAAATTTCTAACGAACAAAGTTTTTGAAAATCTATTGACATTTTTTATTCACCTATTCGCGGGCTTTACACGATATATCGTTCGATTGTTTTTTGCACACGAATTTTTTTAACTATGTATCGATGAAAAAAAAAAATATATATATATATCATTCGTTCTCAAACCATTACATGTATAATAATCGAATATAAAACTATCGATTTTTTATTAATATATTCAGATATATCGATTTTTTGCACGAAATCTGTGTAAACAAGCTTCATAACTTTAATATATAATATTGAAGAAAAGTTACTACTTCAACCCCTAATGCGTAGATGACTCGGTGAAGTTACATTATATGTGGTATTATCGCTATTCTAAACGTGGATATGTCATTTTACGAAAGCGGTTACGATGAAAGTAGGGCATCATTAATAACATGCAAAAGACCTAGTGAAGCGAATTGGAAATTCGCGCGACAGTGGCATCTACTTAGCAATATATGTTATTTAATAATCCCCGCGGTTTCAGTCAGTGAATACGCAAAGGCTGAATTGTTTGAAAAGTCGCACTGCCGCACTCTGCGAGTGCAAGTCGTGCAAATGTCGCGAGCGCGCTTAACGTCGCGTCCGACTGTTCGAACCTATTGTTTCTGCAATCAGCTGATCGGCACAGTATGATGTCGATTCCTATTCTTACAGGAGTTCGCAAGAGGAGATGCTTGTTAATGCAACATAAAGCAGTCAAGTTAGTGGCTTGCATGGAAACACAGGGATATGAAACAGCAGTGAGTAAAACTATTTCTCTAAGTATTAGGTGTTTAATAAGTTATTGTTCACAAGTGTTTACTCAGTAGTTAGGTTATGAATAATCGAGGATATTTTTTGAAAAGTTCTCTATTTTGTTCTCTTTGGAAATTTAAGCAGGTTTACGCTTCTTTAAATCTTGAGCTTCCATTTTTCGTGGACCCAGTGTTACCAGTAATTCTAAATTGTGCATACTTGTTTCATTAAATATGCTGTTTTCGTAGGTTTCTCAAAGGACATAATGGGTGTTTATGGTCTTTGGCGTTTACTTGACGCAACGGGAAAGCAAGTTCCGTTGGAGACGCTCGAAGGAAAAGTCTTAGCCATTGGTAATTCCTTATGCTTATCTTCTTACATTTAAGGTTGTATAAACATTCGTTTTGGTTGAAATTAACACAACTTTTAATTGCGTAGATATATCTATCTGGATCCATCAAGTATTACAAGGATATCAAGATCGCTTTGGCAACCCCAAACCTAACGCGCATCTTATTGGATTGTTCAGCAGAATATGCAAGCTTCTGTATTATAAAATCAAACCGGTGTTTGTTTTTGATGGAGGCGTGCCATTGCTTAAGAAGGACACAATTGTAAATATTTATTCAAGAAGAATCTAGCCCGTAGTTTATAGATCTCTATCGTAGATTTCTCAGAAGATAGAAAATACGAAAATACCTTTTCCTTATAGCACAAGTTAACGAATTCTATTTAATTTAACTTTCTAAACAGCGTCTATGTGTATGTTCGTACGAACAAAACTGTACTTTTATCTCGGCTTTAATATTGCCCGTACATAATTAGTTTGCTGTGGGAACCAGGTAGTGAGAAACGAGGCTCTCATTCTTTTCCATTCACAGGCCTTACGCAGGAAGCAGAAGTGTATGGCCAAGAATAAGGCACAACAGATGAGGACAGAATTAATCAATAACTTATTAAAGCATTCTACCGTGAAAACAGTTCTGAATCCAGAGGACCAAAATGCTACAAATAACTCGGCCGAAATAGTTCTGAAGTTGCAAAGCAAGACTGTGGACGACATGTTCAAGTTGCCAGACATGCCGAGCACGAGCAACGCCGAATTAAGTATTAACGACGACTGCGAATCCGATTCGTCTTCGGAATCCAGTCCGCGGAAACAAACGAAATGGATCGGAAACATTCATAATGTAAATGTGGCCAGCGCCGAATTTAAATGTTTGCCAGCCGATGTGCGCTATGACATTCTTACGGATCTCAAGGAAACAAGGAAACAAAACTCGTGGGGCCGTTTGCACGAGATGCCCGATGAGACGCACGAATTTTCTGGTTTCCAAATGAAACGTTTGCTGAAGCGTAGATTAGTTCAACAGAGTTTAGAGTCCGCGGAGAAAGAAATGGGAGGAAAAACGCTCACGTTGGATGAATTAGATAAGTTATTAACCGAGCAGGGTGTATCTACGAGCGATCGTGATTGTGATCATCGGATTGCCGGGGACAGTACAACTAGATTAATTTATATCAGTGGTACGTCATAGTTTTTCTCATTTTCTAAACTGATACTGTACTATATATATATATAAAATTTATTTTCAGCCTCTACGGCCTGGAAAAGGAACTTGGTTTTACAATTTTCCATTTGTACCTCCGTTAACTCTGACATTCCTTCTATCTTATAAATTAAAAATCTAACTCAAGGTGCGATTTCATGCTGACGCTCGACGGTCGTTTTCAGCTTCAAAACCAATCACGTGACCGACGCTCAACCAATGAACGAGCGAGTCAGAGTAAACAAGCGTCTAATGAAAAAGCTAAACCGAGTTTAACTTTTCCGCTTAGCTTTTCCGATCAGTAAACCGAGTTTAGCTTTTCCGCTTGATGCTTTCCAGCACGTGGCCCGATCACGTGACTGGTTTCGACGCTCAAAACGAGCGTCAAGCGTCAGCATAAAATCGCACCTTCATAATTCTTTTTTTTAAACTTCCTTTCTATCTCTCTCAGCGGCTCTACTATGCTTCCATTTACTGTCTCCTCTAATACCCTTTCTATACTGAATCCTGGTCTCTCTGTTTCCGTGCAGTCTTCACTTAGGCGCTTCAAAGTCCCCGGTCCTCTCTCGCATAGTCCGCAACTGATACTGTACCATCTTCTCATTGTTATGCATTCTATGTTGCAGATAAAAGTGCGTACTTTAAGAACGGTAGCAACGACGTTAATTCAAAGAATACAAATACTTTGGAAACTATAAACGAAACAGGCGAGCCTGTGGCTGAGCCCAGCAAAGCTGTACCAATTTGCGAAGATATAAATGAATACGAGTTCGATGATGATTGGGGCAGCGATATTGAAATACCTACTACGAGTAGTTCCCAACTATACATGGACACGAGCAGTGATTCAGAAACGGAAATAGAATTGAAGGAACCGCAACCTTTATCCAAAAATTATTTCGGCAAAGACAATATGAATCCTGCGTTAGCATATATGCTCGAGTATAGCGGATTAACGGAGAAACAGATTATTACGCTTCTCGAACAAAATAAAAAGGAAGCTTTTAAAGATACCAAAAACATCTTGAAACCGTTATTACCGAAGGCGTCTTTTAAAACACCAAATTGCGAGAATAGAGATAACGGATTGAATATGCAACAGTCTGCTTCAACGTCCAAGGATGAGAAAGTCTTTGAGATAGTTGACTCTATGGACGCGATAAGATCCTTTCCTACATCAAAGAGTGAATCGGCCGAGTCGAACACAGAAGCGAACATCAACCTGCCACTTGTTGCAGCTTCAAATATTTCAAATAACAAGCCAGTGGAATCAACGGAAGTAACGGTAGTGAGTTCAACAGATTCGGATTCCGATGATTTCATAGAAATAGAAGATGTGCCGATACCAGTTATAGACACTGCTGTTAATAAAATCGCTTTGCCACGAGCTATTGAAATAACATTTAAATCCAATCAAGACATGGGAAACGACATGTTTGCCGACGTGTTTGAGGTGTCAGACAATGAATCGAATGTGGAAACATCTCAAAATCTATCGTCGTCCAGCGAGAATCCTGAAAGATTGGCGAAAAGCTTTCCCGATCGTCGAGAGACGCAACATAAAGTGATTTCGGAAAAGCCGATGGTAGAATTGGTGGCAGACAAAGTTAAGGATAAGGAATTGCTCGATGCAACGGGAATGGATAATCCTGAACTACAGTCTACAGATAACGATGCAGATATTAAAGGTACGAGTGCGCAGCAAGAGAAAAATGAACCAACAGAGACATACAACGTAGAGATTGGAATTGATTCTGAAACGAGTTGTGCAGAGGTTGCGCGTGTGAACATTCCTATTGATGCCAGGAGAATAAGTCCTATACCAGTGACCGACGACGAACTGTTAACTTTAAAAGTACATATGTAAATTCTATACGAGGTCTACAGTCGCATCGGAAAGTAAGTTGACACTCGTTAAAATCGCATAACTTTTTTAAAATTGGTCAAACGACTTGAGTTTTTTTTTTTTAGATGCTAGCGGAATTAGTTTTCTAGGTGACGTGTTTCGTCGTTTTGAAAAAAATGCACTTGGTCGGAATAGCAAACAAAAATAGTAAAGGTCGTTTTTTAAACTTTTGTTTGTGAACCTGTAATGAAAATTCAAAAAACCCGTTTGTAGATTGATGTAAGTTGTATACATGCTGAAAATTTCATCTAAATCGGTTAACGTTGCTCTGAGCTATAAATGCTTAAAGATCGCAGAAAAAGGGCGAAATTCGCGAAATTCCCGAAATCAGCGATTTAATTAGTCATTTTTAAAAAATGACATTTACTATTTATGTTTGCTATTCCAACCAAGTGCATTTTTTTTCAAAACGACGAAACACGTCACCTATGTAGAAAACTAATTCCGCTAGCATCTAAAAAAAAAATCGAGTTGTTTAGACCAATTTAAAAAAAGTTATGCGATTTTAAAGAGTGTCAACTTGCTTTTCGATGCGACTATATCTTTAAGTGCAACTCAGATACATAATAGATTTTGCTTGTAGGCGCGACTAGAGGACGAACAAACAGAGCTAATGGCAAACATTGGCAAATTAGAGCGTCAAGGTATTAATATTTCTCACCGTATACGCGTCGAAGCTCAGGTACAGTGTCATGTTAATGTTAGATAGGATAACGTGATGTTTTCTCATAAAATATAGACGGTGTAATTTATCGACAGGAGCTGTTACGATTATTTGGTATACCGTACGTTGTTGCGCCCATGGAAGCAGAGGCACAATGCGCATATTTGGAGCAAGTTCACCTCACCGATGGTACAATTACAGATGATTCGGACATTTGGCTGTTTGGAGGTCAATGCGTTTATAAAAATTTCTTCGACAACAACAAAAAAGTTCTTCAGTATCGCCTTTGCGACATACAGCATCATTTCAGTAAGTTTGATAGCCTTCTGTCGGGCAAGGAAGAAAGACGAATGTAAAGTTCGGAATAAAGCATACCATTATTTTCCAGAATTAACGCGAAACGAAATGATACGACTCGCGCTTTTAGTCGGTAGTGATTATACCGTGGGTTTAACAGGCATTGGGCCTGTGACTGCCTTAGAAATATTGGCAGCCTTTCCCTCGGAAGGAGACGATTTATTGCAGGGTTTGACGAACTTCTGTTGGTGGATGAAGAGCGGGAGAGTCGCCGCTCCTGGAAGAACCACGCTGCGAAATAAAGTGCAAAACTTGGAAGTTCATAAAGGTAATATGAGATTAATCCTTATTTTTATATAGATTATATACAATTTATTTGCTGCGTTTTTTGTACATAGGATTCCCAAGCCAAGCCGTTGTACAAGCATACCTTTTCCCCGAGGTGGACGAATCGAAGGAGGGTTTCACTTGGGGCAAACCTAACACGATGATGTTATCGAATTACGCGAAACAGAAATTCGGCTGGACCAAACTCAAATTTGATGAAGTCATGGCGCCGGTTTTGAAGAGATTGGAAGAAAAACAAAATCAGAAATTGATAGACACCTACTTCAAATTGCAAACTGTCCCAAAACCGATCGAAATGACTATGAGCAAGCGAGTTCAGAAAGCTGTGCAGAGATTGAACAATAAGAATCCAGGCGACTCTGAAATTGCGGAAAGTACGCAACAGCAGAGTAAGAGAACGAAATTGAAGTCCGCCAATGAAAACCGGAAGAAGAAAAGGGAATCGTCGAACCAGCAGAAAAATGAATCGACGAGCCAGCAGAGTGTAATTGAGTCTGGTAAGCCTAGCACGTTTAACGTTACTGTCGGGAGCGATCAAAATATCGAGGAACACATACCGCAAAGGGAAAAGGACAAGGCGAACTCTCTGAAGAAAAAATTGCACGCCATCGAAGTGCTGAGGAAATCGAAGAAGGGGTTGAACAAGACAAAAAAAGTGAAACGTTGCGTAAGAAAAGTGAAGGATAAAGCTGGACTTTCAGAAAGCGATAGTGCAAGTTCGTAGTGTTAGTTTATCGTGATGTTATTTAATTGGAACTAAAAAAGGATGCTGCAAATAATGAAGGTAATTATGAACGAAGTAACATTGAGCTCATACAGTGTATTGTATTATTTGTACTTTTATGGTTCAACCAAACTTTATAAATATCTCGTTAGAAATAAACTATTTTTATATAATATGGTTAACAGTAGAAGAAATATTAGGTACAGCTGATACTTAGACTAGCACTCTCACGATAGAACGATCACACTTAATGCTACGCTTAAGGTAGTGTATAAATAATCCCCGCGTCTAAAAATTTTTGTCTGCTATGTAAGTTATCGCAAAGATCATTCAAGACTGGTTTCTGTTTACCTTTTTGTACATCGTAAACACGTTTCAGTTTCATCGTAAAACTTATCTGGTCTATTCTACTAATACTTTTCGTAATACTAATTCGACGGATGCGGAAAGGATACTTTGTAATTTGTAATCACGTATTCGGAAGCATATCAGCATATTTATCGAACTCCTACCGATTAACGTTGCTGGCCTATTGTACATTTTCTGTAAACGGAATTGGACGGTCAAGATGATCTGTTTGATGTTCCTATCAGAGGATAACAAGAACAAACTGGACGTAATCGCTTAGAATCCAGCGGTTCTTCCTTCTCTACGAAAGTCCGAGCAGGCAAATATTTTGCCGTGTTCTTTGGTCACAGCTGTAATGGCACTGCCGATTCCCGAAAATGCAGTAACGTTATGCCCAATGCTCGATAAATAACTTAACACGTCCGGAGAAAATCCCTTCTCGTTCTGTACGGTCATCGGAAATAGCTGCAATTTTTTTTATAGATTCCCTCTGTATTGCGTCGTTAACAACAACATCGGACAATCATCGCGCCTCACAATCATACCTCAACTCACCTGATGATGAATTCTACGTGCATCCAATGCTTGTTTTATGTTATATCCCGACCAAAGGTTCAATACCATTCCAATGGCGACTCCTGTTGTAATTTTAGTTCCGCCCGCAGCACCGATCACCAAACGAACAGTTCGCTTTTCGTCTACCTGCAGAAATTCCGTAAAAAGACTCTGTAAAGTTTTACTGCCGTGGATACGCGATGTTTCTGTAATTGTTGTGTCGCCCGGCAGTTGAACGGATTTAATTGATTTCAAGAAACGCTCATTCGTGTAGGAGTTTCATAACACTGTCCAACAATCATTTTGGTCTGTAACATTCAATAGCCGTTTGTTATAGACTTTTGTGTGCATGCAAAAGGGGCAGCTGCCCCCCCCCCCCCTGGCTTTTGGAAAAAGATCGCTTATTTTTAAAAACTGATTTTTATCAAGTTTATACTAAAAAAGTGAATATTTCTAAATTTCGGATTTAAATTTTTAATTAATTTGGCACTACAAAATGAGTTCAAAAAAGCAAGCGGGCTACTCGTTTTTTCATTACTATATTTTTCTTCGCCGTCACATCAAAGTTGCCCCCTCCTGGAAAAAAGTCTACGGACGCCCTCGTTTGTGCGCTGAAAACGAATCCGCAAACCGTTTGTCGCCATCAACCTTACTTTTTGAGAAATTCGATTTTGAAAAAAATGCAAATTTTCAACTTTGAACATCTTTTGCGTTCAAACCACTGTCCGCGCCGCACATTTTACCAAACTCTTTCGTTTCTGTATTGAAAACAAAAAGTGTTCTACCACTTCTGCTGATGGTTTCCGGAGGAAAAATGTCTGCTGCATCGCGTGGAGTAATTAGATTTTTCTTAGACCCTCAGTTTTTGAAATATATGGAAATATATCTGCAAAAATTGGCGCATTCCGGGTGTCCTTTTCCATTTGATTGTTGTTTAAATATATTTAAATTTTTAGTTCGCGAGGGTTCGTAGAATAATTTGACGGAACAAACAACCGAATAACTATTACTGTTTGAACACAAAAAATATTCAAAGTTGATATTTACATTTTTTTTTGCAAAATCGAATTTCTCGAAAACTGAGGGTGATGGCGACAAACGGTTTGCGGATTCGTTTTCAGTGCACAAAAATCTATAAGAAACGGCTATTGAATGTTACAGAACAGAAAACAAGTTCAATTTTGTTGGACCGTGTAAATAAAAAAAATGGGAAAACAGGCGTTAAAATGAATGGAATACGTGTATCTTCTGCCTAACGATACGCTTACGACACTTACGACTATCGTCGGACTCATGGAGCTCATAGGTCTCTTTCCAGGACGGATGAAATTCGCCGGCGAAGCAGGTAAATCGAATCCGTTAGTTATATTCGGGGAACTGAAGTCGTCCATTTCGTCGTTGAATATTATCCCGGTCGATCTCGAGCGTATCATCGCGCCGAAACTATCGAATACGAATAGAACGTTAGGAGGAAAGTGTTTGCCGCATTCCTTCCCGCCAATCTGAAAGTCTACGCCTAAAACGTACACCTGATTTATGGTCGAGGTTACCGACACGGCCGATCCATCGGGAGCGAGGACGGATACGTGAGAGGTTCCTGAATCCTCCGGCGCAACCGTAACAGCACCATAATAGTTTGGATCGTTGTTCGTTTCGTCGTCTCTTATACGCTTTCGTATCACGCTCGCGTAATCGGGAGACGTCAAGTTATTCACTATCGTATCTACACAGATAGATGGTTGGAAATTGATTTTACGGTCAAGCTCAGGAGGCCAAGCTACGATTGCTCTCGGTCGTGGCCAGCATTTTACTCTCGTTGGGTTAATTGCTCGCGCCTCGTCGTCGAACCCGCAGCGTAACAGTCGTCGGCGCTTTTTATGAGGAACGGAGTTAAATAGAATGAACGCTGACCGCGCGAACCGCTTAATCGACAGTGACGATGGTGTTTAGTAATTTTTCATTACGCTAGCGTAATAACAATCGTTTATCGCGAGTGACCCGTCATTCCGTCCAACGCGCGTTACTATTGAGACAATTAAGTTCATTATTAATCTACGGTTATCGGCATTGGCGTAGCTAGGTAGGGGGCCGGGTGGGCCTGGCCCCTCCAAAATGCGGATTGGCCCTCCCAAAACGCAGAATAGCCCCTCCCTAGAAACTATCGAAATAAGTAAAAAACATTCGTCTGATCGTAAAATCCTATCTTAAAAGAAACAAATATTTGGGCCGAAATGCTATATACAGTGTAACTAAATAAAAAAATACAATAATGTTCTTACCACGTTAAATTATGAAGTAAAATTGTTAGAATTAGGCCGGCACATTTGTCCGCCGCGCGTACAAAACGCAAATGTGACTAACAATCCAGTAACGGCCGGCTGTGAAAGGAGCTTTTCCACTATGCGTCGCGTTAAACCGTGGTTAAGAACAATTATGCTCCAGGAGAGGTTTTCGAATATGGCACTCCTAAACATCGAAAGCGAAATGATCAAAACCAATGTAACAGCACAACAGGTCCTAAATATTTTTGTAGAAAAACACCGCAAATTAAAGCTTGTATAAATTTTAACTATAGGTACACATGATATGCTCTGGCTTTTAATAAATCATAATTTATTTTTTCTACTGTATTTCTTTCTTTTTTTTTAAATTTTGTTTACATTTCCAGAGATTAAATAATAAATAATTTTTTATTCCGTTTATTCTTTGTTTTAGTGTTAAATAAATATGTAGGTAAATGATTATTATAAAATGTGTATGTATATAAAGATTTCTACCTATGAAAAGAAGAGAGAGCGCGAGAGGGGGGGGGGGGAGATGGCCCCCCCCCCAGATAAAAATCCTAGCTACGCCAATGGTTATCGGAGAGTTTTATCTGAAACGTGGTTACACAAGATGACAATACAATGTCTAAATTTGTAAGCTGCTTATCGCAACGTTTCAAAGACTACATACTTGTTGCGTACTATTGTGTTGTACGGATGATTGTACGATAATGCGTATTGCCGACTCACCGACATTTGACACATAATCCGGATCGGCAAGTTCGGTCCTCCTGGCGTATCCCCATTTGAACGTTTCGACGAAACGTTGCCACATGACGTTCTTATCGCGGATCGGTACCAGTCCGTGGAGACTATTCATAATGAAAGTGAGAATTGCTCCGGAACCCGGTGGCGGTGCGGTAAACATAGTTAGATTCCCGATTTTCGCCTCGATCGGTTTGTCCCATTTCACTCTACGATCAATCCCCCACCCCCCATTTCGTTATTCCGTTTCTCTCTCGCGTGCCCAGCGTGCGGAGCGATCAGGGGGCTACCACTCTCATATACGATTTTGGGACAGTGTTTCAACTGCCACCTAGGCGGTTCCAATTTTTTCTGTCCCAAAATCGTATATGAGATTGCCCCCTGGGAGCGATTAAGCTGCACTGATGGAGGGGAAAACAGCTACAGGAGCGGTGGTAACGCGTGCATGAACTGCGCCTGCGTCAGTCACGCACACATAACCATCGCTCCTGTACGTGTTTCCCCCCTCCATCAGTGCAGCTTAATCGCTCCGCACGCTGCGCGCGTGCCTCGGTTACACGGCATCTTTCGCGTCTCAACGAGTAGTACTCCAGCAAACCTATAATTTCGTAAATCATCCTTGGTGATGATACCGTTGAAGGCTTTAATCTCGTCCACCAGCTGATCGCCCATGCTGCCATTGTAAAATATGTCAGGCCCATACTTTGCGATCAATTTTAACGTGTTGGCTAACTGTGGCCTCTTTATCCTATCGTCTACCTAACAGTCAATCATTCCATCCCGTCGTTATCAACATTCTTAATGCTCCGTGTACTGCGCGAACAGATAGCTGTATAAATATAAATAGCAGCGCGTTCACCTTCCACGTGGAGTTGGTGGCCGGGTTTATCAGGATTTCGGCTAGCGAGCCCTCCTTCTTTATCATCAGTTCTTTGTTGGCCAAATATGCGGCCAGGTAATTGTTGACGCGGGACCCGGTGGTGCAAAGGGAAATGGTTGGCACGAATAAATCGGACCATGGCAGTTTACCGTACTTTTGGTGCGCTTCCCAGTAGCCGCGGAGTTCACCCGGCACAGCGACCGCCAATCCACCTGTCGATCGTGCGTGGATAGTTGGATACTTGTCTCGATATAGCAGGCATATCGCGCGTTCACGTATCCATGCGTGCGCTTATTAAAATTCGGTAATTATATAGAAGAGGGCACATCACCATGTGCGTCCGCAGGGGGGGGGGCAAAGGGGGCAACTGCCCCCCCCCCCCCTCCTGGCTTTTGAGAAAAATCGCTTATTTTCAAAACTGATCTTTATTAAGTTTATACTAAAAAAGATATTTTTAAATTTCGGTTTTCAATTTTCAATTAAATTGACACTATAAAATAGGTTGTAAAAAAAAAAGCAAGAGGGGTCCCAAAGTTGCCCCCCCCCCCCTCCCCCTGGAGAAAAGTCTCCGGACGCCCCTGCACACCTCACCGATTTTGATGAGCTTCAAATATGTCGGGGACATGATTCAAATATGTTGTCGGGGACATGATTCTGAACAACTTTTTTCTATACATGTTACCGCCGCTCAGTGGCGGATTTAAGAAAAAATGCTTAGGTGGCAAATATTCCGAGGGGCCCAATTTTTTCGGGAAAATGAAGAGGTAGTTTACTAAAAGCACGGGAAGGGTATAGTAGTACTGAAAAAATATAGTTTGAATAAAATCATAATTTTTTTAAGGATGGGGTCCTGGGAGTCCTTCTGGGCAGGGGCCCAATGCTTCCAGGTCCCCATTGCTTGGGGCTAGATTAGTGCGGGGGGGGGGGGGGGGGCGCGTGCCCGCTCGCACATGGTAGCGAACAACCGATGTGAGTTTGGAGATTTGAACCTGAAACTTGCGGATGCCCCTCAGCACCCCGACTCTATTCGGCGCCGACGGATATTACGGTAACTCTAGTTCTAAAACATAATTTTTTTGCTAGGAAGAGCGTAGCTTTCGAGAGCACCTGTCGGGTGTGTGGGGACCAGAGATCGGGGGACTCCGGCCGGTGTTGATGGAGGGGGAACACCTACAGGAGCGGTGGTAATGTGTGCGTGACTGACGCAGGCGCAGTTCGTGCACACATAACCACTACTCCTGTAGGTGTTTCCCCCTCCATCAACACCGGCCGGAGTCCCCCGATCTCTGGTGGGGACTCCCGTCAACACCCCGACTCACATCGCTTCGCAACCCGGGAGCCGGGTTGCAATTACCGGGGAATTAAATTGGAAACTGGAATGCGTTGTGTCGGTATTGGCGTCTGCGGAGCGGGGAGGGGGGGGGGGGGCGGTTGCCCCCCCTGTCTTTTGAGAAAAAAATCGCTTTTTCAAACGCAAATTGTAAAGTGATAAATAACAATAGAGACAACGTTTTCTCTAGTTTTAATCGTTATTCTATGAGCTTTAACACACAAAAAGAAAAGTCTAAATATTCTTCTAAATAAATAAAACTTCTAAATAAATAAAACTTCTAAATAATTACCAAAGCTTTTTTGGCGAATATCTCGGAAACTAAGGCCCAACGGCGATAACATGTATAGGAAAAAGTTGTTCGGAATGACGACCTTTAAACAGCATATTTCAAGGTCATCGATATTCTCGGTGAGCTGTGCCCTCTTCTACATAATTACCTAAAATTCATACAGAAATATATCACATACCGTACATAGCCAGATTGGCGTCACCTCCGAACATGTTCTCGTGTGCGCCGGACGGGGCAGTCTCTCGTGCGTCCAGGTAATCCGCAGTTTTTGTTCGCGCGTCCCAAATAGTCATTAGGAATCCACCGCCTAGACCCATACTTCGATTTGAAGGAGAACAGTTTGCGATTATAGCTGTGTATTGTGTAAGAGGAAGAAGGATCTCGTGGGATAACGTGGACTAAGCCAGCTCTCGCAGCTTACCTGTGTAAGGACGCGACCCCCTCGCACAAGAGCGCAGCTATCGCTGCGTCCACCGCCGACCCATCTTTGGCAAGGATGTCGGCACCGATCTGTGCGCACTCCTGCCCGTTCGTGGACACCGCAGCCTGGCAAACAGACCGCCGATCCAACCATTAGCAAATCGTTCTTAAAGCGAGCCCTACACGATGAGACTTGTCTTGAGACATGTCTCGAGACAGGTCTCTTTGTCCCGTGCTGGCAAGGTGGAGAGAACAAGACAAAGAGACCTCGAGGCATGTCTCATGACAAATCTTATCGTGCAGGGCCCGCTTTAATCCACAATTACTCAAACCACAGCAAATATATTATACACGATATGTACATATGTGTGTATTCGTGTTAGTAGCGGTGTTGCTCGAGCGGAAATAGACTAATTAACTTTAGTCAACTATCTATGTCACGTGCGCTATCGACCATTTATCTACTTTCTATAAATTACCTTCGTGTACTCTCCGAAATTTTGGGAACTGCTCGCGTCGCCGCCATTCTCTGATTGATTTGTGACGAAAACGATTATTATCGCTACGATCAGAGCTAAGATTACAACGATGCTCACCCCAAATATTAGGAGTATCTTCTTGTTTAGTCTGCATAAGGAGAAAGCATCGAGTTAATCGTTGACGTTCATTCGGTAGGATGCGTTTCCATAATTTTCGTCGGTGGAAACAGATCGTGTTTGTTTGCAAAATCGTGTCGCTGGTAAAAGACTTAGAGCATATAAGCATGGAGGAAGCATGCAATGGGCAAAAATATAGACGGCGGTAGAAAGAAAAAAATATACATAGGGGACACACTCTCTCTTTCTAACGTCAGGCGCGACAACGTTTTTCTTTTTGATGTTAGAAAGAGAGAGGGTGTCCCTCGTGTATATTTTTCTCTTTCTACCGCCGTCTACATTTACGCCCGTTGCATGCTTTCTCCGTGTTTATATGCTCTAAGGTAAAAGAGATGCCCAGTAACTTCAAGCGTATCTAATTACCTATACTCGATTGTTTCGACGCTACGAAAAATGCTTTTCAGCACTTCACCGATTCGACCAAACGCGCCTGTACATTGTGGATACGATGAAACGTGTATAATCTAATCCAAGAGTAAGGCTAATCGGAGATCCGGAATTTTTAACCGTATAACAATGAAGCAACTTTATCGATCTGGATCATTATTTCCACGCGTCTGCGCCACTAAGAATATTCTGCCTTTATCGATAAGAATTTAGAAGCTCTGAAAGAAGAATAACATTGCAATTGTACTTGTATTTGCAGCCAGTACTGAGTACGCGTGTCCGTAACAATGATATCACGATTATCCGATTTACAGAAATATCTTGAATATGATTTATTGCTTCGCGCCTTCAATCGTGCTTGGTGCGTTAGTGTTAGTACGCTGTAAATTTGCAAGACGGCGTTATCACGCGACGACCATTTAACGGCATACATTATTAAGTACGAACAGTCTATTCAATCGCGAACATTCCGCTCTAACGTTCTTCCTCTACGATCCCAGGGCACATATCTATATACATATGCTTGGGCACAGCACGCGGCGCGGCGCAAAGAAACTTTACAGAGTGTGGAATTAAAGTAATGACAGTTCTCGGTACACTATCGCTCCTCGATCACCTCGTTTTGTAATTATAAAAAAGATAGGTACACTCTAAGACGCGACTCCCGAAGTCTACTGTTCTGATACGCCAGCAAAATCATTGTATGTCACGAATACTTACCTGCGACTGGACGCCCGGCCCCGTCGAGAATCATCCAATAACTTAGCTTTAACACTTGCACGCTAGAAATTACTTAACGATTATCCGAATAACCGTGATTGTATACAGCCGGATAGAGCTCGCCGCGCTTCAATGACGACAATCTCGCAGAAAAGTTGGAGGGAAGAAAAATCGGCCGTGGAAGGTGCTGGCCGAAACGTAAGGAGTAACAAAGTCTTTACAAACCTGATCATGTTGCGCGAAGAGAACGCGGTTACACGGAGCGCCAACCTTGACTAAACGTTTCACCAAGCCGATCGTTGCCTCTTATACTAGGTACAATACTGATTCTATCTATTCATCCCCACTACTCCCTTACATTTACAATGTCAAATTGCTCTCCCGATTTCCCCCGTCTTTTTCTAACTGCCGTTTCGAATCGTACTTCCCTCCAAACTCCATTAATCGCTTTCTTCGCGTTCCACCGAAATATCACAGCTTTCCGTTTACATACTTTGCGAATGTTTAGTATAAAATGCTCTGCCAGATCTGTACGCATCTTTCAAAGTGCTGTTGAAAATCTGTACATTCATCGCACTTCATCCGATATCACAATACGCTCTCAGTCCTAAATACATATTACATATTTACTTCGATACGACAAGCATTTATACCTATCTTATTCTGCTTATGCGCGCGTTGCAGTTTCGCCTTTGAAATATGTCGTAACAATTTATCGGGAAATACCTAGTAATTCCGATGTACGCGCAGGCATGCATTTTTGTAAAGCTACTTTACAACCTTGGTATATCTCATTGCGCATAAAGTGCAAAAGAGTCACGTATTTGTGAAATACCTAATAGGTATTATAGTTTACACGCGGTAGAAATTTCGAATCGTACGGTGTACAAGCATTTGCGAATTGTCTCGTGCGATAAATATTCCCCAAAATGTATTTCACACAGCGGCTCTTAGGACGGTATTCATAAACGTGTCTTAAGATTAAGCAAATGCTTAAGCATTCGGCATCCTTTACTAGCTACTAGGGTTAGTAAAGGATGCCGAATGCTTAAGCATTTGCTTAATCTTAAGACACGTTTATGAATACCGTACTTATTCTCTAAAACAGAAAGATATTTGTGATGCATTCTGGTAAAAATTCATACATATGGTGGCAAATGAATTAACGAATACTCATTCCGGGAAACGCGTCGCATCGCATTGCGTTGCGACTCGCGTTACCCTCTACCGGCGAGAAATCTAATCAAGCTCGCAAATGAGTAGAGCAGTCGCTTTGAAAAACGGCGAAGTCATTTTGTGAATTTAACAAGTTCGACGTTCCTGTTAGAAAGTTAAAGCTATGACAGCGAGATACGACAGAGCTATCACGGTATTTTCACCGGACGGGCATTTGCTTCAAGTGGAGTATGCCCAAGAAGCTGTGAAAAAAGGTTCTACAGCGGTACGGTCACTAATCTGATTTAACCTCCTTTACCTTTGCGGTAAATTTAATGCGGCACTTTATGCTTTCCTCGCTTTAACTACATCTTCTCTAAAATATTTTATAATATACCACACATTATCTGTGATTCTTCGTCACACTTTCATTCGATTCTCCAAATACATTCGAAATACGACATCTGCCTATTCAGATGACTTTTGCATCTTAACATAAACATTCACTTGACTCTCAGCAGAGAATGTGCTGGTAAGAAATTTGATTTTAACCCAGGTCGGCGTTCGTGGCAACGATGTAGTCGTTTTAGGTGTCGAGAAGAAATCTATCGCCAAACTACAAGAAGAACGTACGGTGCGGAAAATATGTCTTCTCGATGAACACGTTGTAATGGCATTCGCAGGTTCGATTTCAATTTGAAATCAATGAAAAATTAGCAGTTATAGCGTAGTAATGAATACCATTCTTCCTCGAAGGTTTAACCGCGGACGCGAGAGTACTAATAAATCGTGCGCAGATAGAATGCCAGAGTCATAGATTAACTGTAGAAGATCCTGTTACTTTGGAATACATAACCAGGTATATCGCAGGTAAGGATCCGTACATCGCTATTCGTGGCGTACCTGAATCAACGATCTCGGAATGAATATATTAATTATCTTCAGGTTTGAAACAGAAGTATACGCAAAGTAACGGGAGAAGGCCCTTCGGAATATCGTGTCTTATAGGTGGATTCGATTACGACGGCATTCCACACTTGTATCAAACAGAGCCTTCGGGCATTTATTACGAATGGAAGGTATATCTCGTATAAGGTATTTGTTAGTTACGAGAGGAGGAAATGAAAAATGATTTATTCCTTGTTTTAAAGGCAAACGCGACCGGTAGAAGCGCCAAAACGGTGCACGAATTTTTACAAAAATATTACACGCCGGAAGAAGTAGCGACAGAGAAAGGGTCTATAAAGTTAGCTATTAAAGCTCTGCTGGAAGTAGTACAATCCGGGCAAAAGAACTTGGAAATCGCGGTGATGCGACGTGGCCAACCTTTGCAGGTATAAATTCTCTAACTTCCTACAGATTTCTGTGAGAAAATATTCCTTTGTGCTATCCATTTCCCACTTTTCAACATTGTAGATGTTAGATTCTGATACTATCGATGAATACGTCACGGAAATTGAGAAGGAGAAGGAAGCAGAAGCCGAGAAGAAGAAGCAAAAAAAGTGATGTCTTTATACGAACTTGCACTTTTATTATTCGTTCATTAATGTTTCGCATAAAATAAATATACAACACATAGGTAAAAATAATGAAACAAATCTGTCAACTTTTTTTTTATTTATATTTTACTGCCATCTCCATAGAAAATATATGTACATTTAAGTATATTTTTAAATACATGATTTAAAATTCAAGCTATTATTGTGGAAAATCATCATTCCTTATTCCCCATTCGTATTATGTAACACGTAGTGCCTAGATCATGGAATTGTACATGTGAGGTACGTCGATACTCTACTCCGGTGTTCGGTCTGAAATCTTTGGTGCGTAGCATCAAAATTGTATTAAGTCTTAGAAAGTTTAAAATCAGTTCGATGCAAATGCAAATATTATTCCGTATACTGCGGAGACAGAAATCTTCCGCGGTGATTGAACAAATGAAACGACGGGAGATTTCGCAAAGTTTCCCAAGATTTATTTTCTAAATCAACTACCGCTCGAATTTCTTTGAAATCACCAGCAATGTACATCACCCCGTACATAACCATAAACAAGCTAACGATGCCTTGTATCAAGATCTGTAAGAAATAAGCGTACTCCTTACTCATTTATATACATACGTCATGCATTAAGTTTAAATACCGTCCAATACATACATCAATTGGTAAAGTGGTGAATTCTTGCTCGGTTATTCGTAAGTATGAACGATCTGCAAGAATATTGGAAATCACGCATGCAAGTTAATCTAACCTAAGGCATAATGAATTAAACTCGAAATAATGTTAGATACGAATCGGATACTTACGTTGTGCAGCCGAATACGCTGCATGTAGTATTGACATCAATCCTATGAGTGTTATAAATCTATGCAGAGTTGTAGCAGGCATTGTAATTGATATGACAAGCTACAAATTATTCACAGCAATTTAACTTGTGTGACTGATTTCCAATTTCCAAGTCGCCTGTACCGACTAAGAAGACAGAAAATATGAGGCTCCTTTTTAAACGCTGAAAGGTGACAGTGCATCCATGAGCACGTGTTAAATTATGTCCAATTATTTCTGGCCAGCAGTGATGACTTTCAACGTCAAAAGTTTTTCTCCGCTTCCTGACACTGACGTGTTTTCACGCCGATGCAACAGGAAACATATTGATCTACAAATTTGATCTAGGGACATTGGAGAGTACTTTTAGATCGTTCATCATTGAGCTAGCGCAATATTTAAATCGCTTTTTAAAGCAATAAATCTGTATGTACAATGGTATGAAGTAGTATCACAGACAAGGTATAGAAGTTAGTGATGGCTTAGAGCATATATAAATATATACTCTAAGCAGGGATCGGCGGACTCCAGCTACCGCTAATGGAGGGGGAAACACCTGCAGGAGCGGTGGTTCTGTGTGCGTGACTGACGCAGGCGCAGTTCGTGCAACATTACCATCGCTCCTGTAGGTGTTTCCCCCTCCATCAGTGGTAGGTGGATTCCGCCGATCCCTGGTTCTAAGCAGCTCTTAAGAGTGATGGCGATTTTTTGTTGAATCGATCTAAGATCGATCTTTTTTAGGGCAAATAAGATCGATCTTTCACCGATCTTTTGTTGAATCGATCTAAGATCATAATTTTTAGGGCACATAAGACCGATCTTTTTTAATTCCGATCTATCAAGGATCGATCCTTTTTTCCTTAGGATCGATTAAAAAAAATTGAATTTTATGCTTACAAAGGAACACCGCGAAACTGGACTCACCGATTGGAACGCAACTTTGTGGGCTTTTAGAGTGACTCAAAACAAGAACAACGGTGTGCTTCATTTCGGCCCTATCGCCCTATAAGGGGTGAGAACTAACCTCAAAGTCAAATTGGCAGTTCCACTTTTTCGCGTATAACTCTGAAAGTACAACAGACAGAAAAAAATGTTTCAAACAAAAGTTTAATGGTGCAATAAGCGCTACAAACTTGCGTTAACAAAATTTTGAAAAGAGTTTAAAAAAATACCCGAACAAAAAAACTTTTTTCAAAATTTTGTTAACGCAAGTTTGCAGCGCTTATTGCACCATTGAACTTTTGTTTGAAATATTTTTTCTGTCATACTTTTTCTCTCTATCTTTTTTATCAGTTTCAGTCTCTATCTTTTTCTGTCTCTTTTTATCAGTTTTTCTGCCTCTTTCTATCAGTATTTCTGTCTCTTTCTTTTTTACAGTTTCTTTCTCTGTCTACTTCCGCTTTTGCTCCAAATCGCAGCAACCAATCAGCGACGATATACGTTGTTCCGATCACTCTCTAAATAGAGGATCACTAATTGTATCGATATTTCGTACCGATATTTATTTATCTCTTATGCGTGAAACGGAACAGTACCCGGGATAAGAATAAAATGCTGTGTATTTTGCAAATAAATATAATATTGAATAAGTTTGCTTTAAAGTAGTAAGAACTATCGAGTGTATTTAGTGTTCAATTAGCAATTATATTGAGGACTGGTTAATTAATTCGGAGCTTTCGTCTGTCATAGGTAAGCAATTCTTTCCTTTGGAAGCGTCGGTTCGTGTCAACTGGTCTAACGAAAACACACTGGACGAGTACAGCATTTACAACACCTATATGGTTTTTAAGTGGAAGTTACACTTAAGTAATTAGACAATGGAATTATTATAAGCACTCCTGTACGAAGTATCACTGTACATTATTCAAAGTATTTTAATAAACCACATTTAGAGAAAAACCGCATCTTTCAATTTAGAACAGCAACCTATAACTTCCATTTCCTAATTAAATCCCAAATTTGACAATCACAAGTAAAGTCTGCCTCTGCGTTGATTAGTTCTCCGCCTTAGATTCTCTCTACGAAGACGCTAACTTTGTGCCACCTCTTTCGACATCATGTTCTCCTGTTAGAAGATCAATTTTGGAGCGTTCAGAAAATTTTGGCCAGATTTCAGCAAATGTATCAGGAGAACATGATGCGAAAGGAGGTATCCCCTGAAATTCATCGTCGAAGGCCTTTCATCAACTCTGCGCCTCTACGTCAAATAGTTCTCCGCTTTAGATTCTCTCTACGAAGACGCTAACTTTGTGCCACCTCTTTCGACATCATGTTCTCCTGTTACAATCTCAATTTTGGAGCGTTCAGAAAATTTTGGCCAGATTTTAGCAAATGTATCAGGAGAACATGAAGCGAAAGGAGGTACGCCCTGAATTTCATCGTCGAAGCCTTTCGAAGACGCTGCGCCTCTACGTCGAATAGTTCTCCGCCTTAGATTCTCTTTCCGAAGACGCTAACTTAGTGCCACCTCTTCCGACATCATGTTCTCCTGTTACAATCTCAATTTTGGAGCGTTCAGAAAATTTTGGCCAGATTTTAGCAAATGTATCAGGAGAACATGAAGCGAAAGGAGGTATGCTCTGAATTTCATCGTCGAAGGTCTTTCGAAGATGCTGCGCCTCTACGTCGAATAGTTCTCCGCCATGGATTCTCTCTCCGAAGACTCTAACATAGTGCCACCTCTTTCGACATCATGTTCTCCTGTTACAATATCAATTTTGGAGCGTACAGAAAATTTTGGCCAGATTTTAGCAAATGTATCAGGAGAACATGAAGCGAAAGGAGGTACGCCCTGAATTTCATCGTCGAAGCCTTTCGAAGACGCTGCGCCTCTACGTCGAATAGTTCTCCGCCTTAGATTCTCTTTCCGAAGACGCTAACTTAGTGCCACCTCTTCCGACATCATGTTCTCCTGTTACAATCTCAATTTTGGAGCGTTCAGAAAATTTTGGCCAGATTTTAGCAAATGTATCAGGAGAACATGAAGCGAAAGGAGGTATGCTCTGAATTTCATCGTCGAAGGCCTTTCGAAGACGCTACGCCTCTACGTCGAATAGTTCTCCGCCTTGGATTCTCTCTCCGAAGACGCTAACATAGTGCCACCTCTTTCGACATCATGTTCTCCTGTTACAATCTCAATTTTGGAGCGTTCAGACAATTTTGGCCAGATTTTGGAGCGATGTATCAGGAGAACATGAAGCGAAAGGAGGTATCGCCTGAATTTCATCGTCGAAGGCCTTTCGAAAACTCTGCCCCTCCTCGATTTTCCTCGATTGTTACCGGTTTCTCAGTCACCCTGTATAGTAGGGTATTTTTCACCCCTTAGAAAAGTACTCGGGACGTGAAACCGCGTCCAAAGAGTACAATGAAAGTACCCTTCGATTGCCGATTTTCCGCGATCGTTGCCTATTTCTCTATCACCCTGTATAGTAGGGAATTTTTCACCCCTTATAAAAGTACTCGGGACGTGAAACCGCGTCCAATGAGTACAATGAAAGTACCCTTTGATTGCCGATTTTCCTCGATCGTTACTGATTTCTCGGTCACCCTGTATAGTAGGGTATTTTTCACCCCTTATGAAAGTACTCGGGACGTGTAACCGCGTCCAAAGAGTACAATGAAAGTACCCTTTGATCGCCGATTTTCCGCGATCGTTGCCGATTTCTCGGTCACCCAGTACAGTAGGGTATTTTTCACCTCTTAGGAAGGTACCGGGGACGCCAAACCGCGTCCAAAGAGTACAATGAATGTACCCTTCGATTGCCGATTTTCCGCGATCGTTGCCGATTTCTGAGTCACCCTGTATAGTAGGGTATTTTTCACCCCTTAGGAAAGTACTCGGGACGTGAAACCGCGTCCAATGAGTACAATGAAAGTACCCTTTGATTGCCGATTTTCCTCGATTGTTGCCGATTTCTGAGTCACCCTGTATAGTAGGGTATTTTTCACCCCTTAGGAAAGTACTCGGGACGTGAAACCGCGTCCAAAGAGTACAATGAAAGTACCCTTTGATTGCCGATTTTCCTCGATCGTTACTGATTTCTCGGTCACCCTGTACAGTAGGGTATTTTTCACCCCTTAGGAAGGTACCCGGGACGCGAAACCGCGTCCAAAGAGTACAATGAATGTACCCTTTGATCGCCGATTTTCCGCGATCGTTGCCGATTTCTCTATCACCCTGTATAGTAGGGAATTTTTCACCCCTCATAAAAGTACTCGGGACGTGAAACCGCGTCCAAAGAGTACAATGAAAGTACCCTTTGATTGCCGATTTTAGTTCTCCGCCTTAGATTCTCTTTCCGAAGACGCTAACTTAGTGCCACCTCTTTCCACATCATGTTCTCCTGCTACAATCTCAATTTTGGAGCGTTCAGACAATTTTGGCCAGATTTTGGAGCGATGTATCAGGAGAACATGAAGCGAAAGGAGGTATGCCTTGAATTTCATCGTCGAAGCCTTTCGAAGACGCTGCGCCTCTACGTCGAATAGTTCTCCGCCTTAGATTCTCTTTCCGAAGACGCTAACTTAGTGCCACTTCTTCCGACATCATGTTCTCCTGTTACAATCTCAATTTTGGAGCGTTCAGAAAATTTTGGTCAGATTTTAGCAAATGTATCAGGAGAACATGAAGCGAAAGGAGGTATGCTCTGAATTTCATCGTCGAAGGCCTTTCGAAGACGCTACGCCTCTACGTCGAATAGTTCTCCGCCTTGGATTCTCTCTCCGAAGACGCTAACATAGTGCCACCTCTTTCGACATCATGTTCTCCTGTTACAATCTCAATTTTGGAGCGTTCAGACAATTTTGGCCAGATTTTGGAGCGATGTATCAGGAGAACATGAAGCGAAAGGAGGTATCGCCTGAATTTCATCGTCGAAGGCCTTTCGAAAACTCTGCCCCTCCTCGATTTTCCTCGATTGTTACCGGTTTCTCAGTCACCCTGTATAGTAGGGTATTTTTCACCCCTTAGGAAAGTACTCAGTACGTGAAAGCGCATCCAAATAGTATAATAAAAGTACCCTTTGATCGCCGATTTTCCTCGATTGTTGCCGATTTCTGAGTCACCCTGTATAGTAGGGTATTTTTCACCCCTTAGAAAAGTACTCGGGACGTGAAACCGCGTCCAAAGAGTACAATGAAAGTACCCTTCGATTGCCGAATTTCCGCGATCGTTGCCTATTTCTCTATCACCCTGTATAGTAGGGAATTTTTCACCCCTTAGGAAAGTACTCGGGACGTGAAACCGCGTCCAAAGAGTACAATGAAAGTACCCTTTGATTGCCGATTTTCCTCGATCGTTACTGATTTCTCGGTCACCCTGTATAGTAGGGTATTTTTCACCCCTTATGAAAGTACTCGGGACGTGTAACCGCGTCCAAAGAGTACAACGAAAGTACCCTTTGATCGTCGATTTTCCGCGATCGTTGCCGATTTCTCGGTCACCCAGTACAGTAGGGTATTTTTCACCTCTTAGGAAGGTACCGGGGACGCCAAACCGCGTCCAAAGAGTACAATGAATGTACCCTTCGATTGCCGATTTTCCGCGATCGTTGCCTATTTCTCTATCACCCTGTATAGTAGGGAATTTTCCACCCCTTATAAAAGTACTCGGGACGTGAAACCGCGTCCAATGAGTACAATGAAAGTACCCTTTGATTGCCGATTTTCCTCGATTGTTGCCGATTTCTGGGTCACCCTGTATAGTAGGGTATTTTTCACCCCTTAGGAAAGTACTCGGGACGTGAAACCGCGTCCAAAGAGTACAATGAAAGTACCCTTTGATTGCCGATTTTCCTCGATCGTTACTGCTTTCTCGGTCACCCTGTACAGTAGGGTATTTTTCACCCCTTAGGAAGGTACCCGGGACGCGAAACCGCGTCCAAAGAGTACAATGAATGTACCTTTTGATTGCCGATTTTCCTCGATTGTTGCCGAGTTCTGAGTCACCCTGTATAGTAGGGAATTTTTCACCCCTTATGAAAGTACTCGGGACGTGTAACCGCGTCCAAAGAGTACAATGAAAGTACCCTTTGATCGCCGATTATCCGCGATCGTTGCCGATTTCTCTATCACCCTGTATAGTAGGGAATTTTTCACCCCTCATAAAAGTACTCGGGACGTGAAACCGCGTCCAAAGAGTACAATGAAAGTACCCTTTGATTGCCGATTTTAGTTCTCCGCCTTAGATTCTCTTTCCGAAGACGCTAACTTAGTGCCACCTCTTTCCACATCATGTTCTCCTGCTACAATCTCAATTTTGGAGCGTTCAGAAAATTTTGGCCCGATTTTAGCAAATGTATCAGGAGAACATGAAGCGAAAGGAGGTATGCCTTGATTTTCATCGTCGAAGCCTTTCGAAGACGCTGCGCCTCTACGTCGAATAGTTCTCCGCCTTATATTCTCTTTCCGAAGACGCTAACTTAGTGCCACCTCTTTCCACATCATGTTCTCCTGTTACAATCTCAATTTTGGAGCGTTCAGAAAATTTTTATCCAGATTTTAGCAAATGTATCAGGAGAACATGAAGCGAAAGGAGGTATGCCTTGAATTTCATCGTCGAAGCCTTTCGAAGACGCTGCGCCTCTACGTCGAATAGTTCTCCGCCTTAGATTCTCTTTCCGAAGACGCTAACTTAGTGCCACTTCTTCCGACATCATGTTCTCCTGTTACAATCTCAATTTTGGAGCGTTCAGAAAATTTTGGTCAGATTTTAGCAAATGTATCAGGAGAACATGAAGCGAAAGGAGGTATGCTCTGAATTTCATCGTCGAAGGCCTTTCGAAGACGCTACGCCTCTACGTCGAATAGTTCTCCGCCTTGGATTCTCTCTCCGAAGACGCTAACATAGTGCCACCTCTTTCGACATCATGTTCTCCTGTTACAATCTCAATTTTGGAGCGTTCAGACAATTTTGGCCAGATTTTGGAGCGATGTATCAGGAGAACATGAAGCGAAAGGAGGTATCGCCTGAATTTCATCGTCGAAGGCCTTTCGAAAACTCTGCCCCTCCTCGATTTTCCTCGATTGTTACCGGTTTCTCAGTCACCCTGTATAGTAGGGTATTTTTCACCCCTTAGGAAAGTACTCGGTACGTGAAAGCGCATCCAAATAGTATAATAAAAGTACCCTTTGATCGCCGATTTTCCTCGATCGTTACCGATTTCTCGGTCACCCTGTACAGTAGGGTATTTTTCACCTCTTAGGAAGGTACCGGGGACGCCAAACCGCGTCCAAAGAGTACAATGAATGTACCCTTTGATTGCCGATTTTCCTCGATTGTTGCCGATTTCTGAGTCACCCTGTATAGTAGGGTATTTTTCACCCCTTAGAAAAGTACTCGGGACGTGAAACCGCGTCCAAAGAGTACAATGAAAGTACCCTTCGATTGCCGAATTTCCGCGATCGTTGCCTATTTCTCTATCACCCTGTATAGTAGGGAATTTTTCACCCCTTAGGAAAGTACTCGGGACGTGAAACCGCGTCCAAAGAGTACAATGAAAGTACCCTTTGATTGCCGATTTTCCTCGATCGTTACTGATTTCTCGGTCACCCTGTATAGTAGGGTATTTTTCACCCCTTATGAAAGTACTCGGGACGTGTAACCGCGTCCAAAGAGTACAACGAAAGTACCCTTTGATCGTCGATTTTCCGCGATCGTTGCCGATTTCTCGGTCACCCAGTACAGTAGGGTATTTTTCACCTCTTAGGAAGGTACCGGGGACGCCAAACCGCGTCCAAAGAGTACAATGAATGTACCCTTCGATTGCCGATTTTCCGCGATCGTTGCCTATTTCTCTATCACCCTGTATAGTAGGGAATTTTCCACCCCTTATAAAAGTACTCGGGACGTGAAACCGCGTCCAATGAGTACAATGAAAGTACCCTTTGATTGCCGATTTTCCTCGATTGTTGCCGATTTCTGGGTCACCCTGTATAGTAGGGTATTTTTCACCCCTTAGGAAAGTACTCGGGACGTGAAACCGCGTCCAAAGAGTACAATGAAAGTACCCTTTGATTGCCGATTTTCCTCGATCGTTACTGATTTCTCGGTCACCCTGTACAGTAGGGTATTTTTCACCCCTTAGGAAGGTACCCGGGACGCGAAACCGCGTCCAAAGAGTACAATGAATGTACCTTTTGATTGCCGATTTTCCTCGATTGTTGCCGAGTTCTGAGTCACCCTGTATAGTAGGGAATTTTTCACCCCTTATGAAAGTACTCGGGACGTGTAACCGCGTCCAAAGAGTACAATGAAAGTACCCTTTGATCGCCGATTATCCGCGATCGTTGCCGATTTCTCTATCACCCTGTATAGTAGGGAATTTTTCACCCCTCATAAAAGTACTCGGGACGTGAAATCGCGTCCAAAGAGTTCAATGAAAGTACCCTTTGATTGCCGATTTTAGTTCTCCGCCTTAGATTCTCTTTCCGAAGACACTAACTTAGTGCCACCTCTTTCCACATCATGTTCTCCTGCTACAATCTCAATTTTGGAGCGTTCAGAAAATTTTGGCCCGATTTTAGCAAATGTATCAGGAGAACATGAAGCGAAAGGAGGTATGCCTTGAATTTCATCGTCGAAGCCTTTCGAAGACGCTGCGCCTCTACGTCGAATAGTTCTCCGCCTTATATTCTCTTTCCGAAGACGCTAACTTAGTGCCACCTCTTTCCACATCATGTTCTCCTGTTACAATCTCAATTTTGGAGCGTTCAGGAAATTTTGGCCAGATTTTAGCAAATGTATCTGGAGAACATGAAGCAAAAGGAGGTACGCCCTGAATTTCATCGTCGAAGCCTTTCGAAGACGCTGCGCCTCTACGTCGAATAGTTCTCTGCCTTAGATTCTCTTTCCGAAGACGCTAACTTAGTGCCACCTCTTTCCACATCATGTTCTCCTGCTACAATCTCAATTTTGGAGCGTTCAGAAAATTTTGGCCAGATTTTAGCAAATGTATCAGGAGAACATGAAGCGAAAGGAGGTATGCCCTGAATTTCATCGTCGAAGCCTTTCGAAGACGCTGCGCCTCTACGTCGAATAGTTCTCCGCCTTATATTCTCTTTCCGAAGACGCTAACTTAGTGCCACCTCTTTCCACATCATGTTCTCCTGCTACAATCTCAATTTTGGAGCGTTCAGAAAATTTTGGCCAGATTTTAGCAAATGTATCAGGAGAACATGAAGCGAAAGGAGGTATGCCCCGAATTTCATCGTCGAAGCCTTTCGAAGACGCTGCGCCTCTACGTCGAATAGTTCTCTGCCTTAGATTCTCTTTCCGAAGACGCTAACTTAGTGCCACCTCTTTCCACATCATGTTCTCCTGCTACAATCTCAATTTTGGAGCGTTCAGAATATTTTGGCCAGATTTTAGCAAATGTATCAGGAGAACATGAAGCGAAAGGAGGTATGCCCTGAATTTCATCGTCGAAGCCTTTCGAAGACGCTGCGCCTCTACGTCGAATAGTTCTCCGCCTTATATTCTCTTTCCGAAGACGCTAACTTAGTGCCACCTCTTTCCACATCATGTTCTCCTGTTACAATCTCAATTTTGCAGCGTTCAGAAAATTTTGGCCAGATTTTGGAGCGATGTATCAGGAGAACATGTAGCGAAAGGAGGAATCTTGTAATTTCACCATTGAAGGCGTTGCCTTGAAGTAGCGAACAAGAGCTGCGCCTTCTAAAGGCCTTTTTCCATGGAATTCATAGGTTTGTAATTTGGATAGGAATTTGTAAAAGGTATTTGTAAATAATAATACAGTTCTTTCCCAATTTTTTTCCACTTTATTTGCATGAAAGGCCTTTTTTACAGTGTTACAATATTGTATAATTTCATTTTACTTTTTGTATAAAATCACTATCTTCTTCATGTTCATTGTTGAGGCTGACAGGTTTCCATCGTTTGTCTCATTTAAAGTTCCTGGCCTCGGAGGAATGTTCCCAAGATTTATCTGCAAGAAGAAGAAAAATATTTTCATTAACCTGATTTGTCTATTATGTATAGAAAATACGACAAATATTACAATATAATTTCATGTAAAACGTATAAAGAATTTAATTATCTTCCCAATTTAACCTTTATTTCATGTAGAATACATTTAAACGCAGTCCAATCCATCTACGATGTAAGCATACGAGCATACATATATACCTCGTCTGTGCAATCTGTTTCAAGACTTAACCGGTAACGTTGCATGCGACAGTAAAATGGTAAGGGGGTCCTAGGACCCCCCAAACCGGTGACAGAAAAATACATTGGTGATAGGTCTATTCTATACCTCGTATGTGATAATACACGGAAAAAGGTTTATATCGTTGGGAACAATTGGGAACGTCGCTCGAATAGTGAGCACCGTCGGTGACGGTGCCAGCACTGTAAAAACCGGTGCTGGGCCCATTCACCGCGCTGTTCAGCACCGAAAAACACCGTTGTGAATAGGCGAAAATATCGGTGCTGAGCCCATTCCCAACGGTGTTTTTCTGTGGTAACAGCGCCGTGAATGAGCTCCGATGAAAAGAAGTCGGTTGACAAACTCTAGGGTCCGAATAGTATATCCCTATTGGCTGACGCGACAACGTCGACGAATATAATGATCCTCCAGAGAGTGATCGGTATAACCGCAGCCATTTGTCAAGATTTGGAGCAAAACTGGAAATAAACATTACCTAACCGTTCACTCTATCTCTTTCTATCAATAATTCTATCTCTTTCTATCAGTAAATCCTGTCTCTTTCTGTCAGTATTTCTGTCTCTTTCTTTTTTACAGTTTCTTTCTCTGTCTACTTCCGGTTTTGCTCTAAATCGCAGCATCCAATCAGCGACGATATACGTTGTTCCGATCAATCTCTAGAGGATCACTAGACGAATACAAAGTAAGCAAACGGGACACAGGCGGAGGGAGCCAATGCGAGCGAAGAACCCCGACCGACTTCTTTTCATCTGAGCACAGTACGTTTTTGAACAAAGTTTGATAGGGAATAAAGTTGGCGCGCTGTGCGGCATGCGAGACGCACTCGCCCAGATTTCTGAGTTCTTGCAGCGTACCATTGTTGTAAATTTACAGAAAAACCGGCTAAGGAACAACGTGCGCTTCTGGATTTATGCATTTAATTTTCAAATAATATAGTGAGCTAACAAGCAAGTCAGGTCGAACGAATTCAAAAATGGATTTCTTGGAATATAACGATATAATCGCAGAAGTCAAAGGAGTTATGGTAAACACTATATCATATATAATTTTCTGCAATTAATGCTGCACACCTTTCTAACTTCACTATGCGTCACTTTTAATTCCATATTATCCCTATTGTTGTTTGTATAATTGGTCTTTTTGAATGTGTAAGGTTAGAGTCTCATTGCTGTTCAATTGCAAAGTGCATATACTATTTTTCATGAACAGAATTATCACTCGTAACTCAGCATTTATTTTTATTTCAGTTTTAGTTATCGTGACGTAACGTCGATTTTTATGTACACGTACAATCTGAATTTTCTTTACCTTATCTAAGTAATATTTCCTTTTATACAGACTCCCGGAAGATTAAAATTAACGGACCAGCACCTGATTTTTAAGAATCAGAAAACGGGCAAAGTAGAACAGATTTCGGCGTCTGATATGGAAATGGTAAACTATCAGAGGTTCATTAGTACCTGGGGTCTGAGGATATTTCTGAAAAATGGTACCTTGCATAGGTTTCGTGGCTTCAAAGACGCGGTAAGCGAGAAACTTAAAAACGGAGATATTCCAAATGTTCGGCACGCGTCGATGGAATATTTGTGTTAAGCGTTTGATAGCGCTGAAACATTTATTACATTAGAAAAGCTAGGAATAAATGCTGCGCAACTCAGATTACAATTACATAGTAATGATTATATAGGATCAGGAAAAAATTGCAAAGTTCTTTTCGCAAAACTATAAGAAAGATATGCTGGAAAAGGAGCTCAGTTTGAAAGGCTGGAATTGGGGCACAGCCAGGTTTAACGGCTCTGTTTTGAGCTTCGATGTTGGCCATCATACAGCATTCGAAATTCCACTTTACGATGTTTCTCAATGCAACACGGGAAAGAACGAAGTTACGTTGGAATTTCATCAGGTAAATTGACAAATGTCAAGTTCCTGATATACATAAATTCTGGAAGCTTTGAGCGCAGCAGGGCTTGTGTAACATTAATAACGATGATTTTTCAGAACGATGACGCCCCTGTAAGTTTAATGGAAATGAGATTTCACATTCCGGTTAATGACAGTATGGATCAGGATCCCGTTGAAGCTTTCCACCAACAGGTGATGGAGAAAGCTTCTGTCATTAGCGTCAGCGGAGATGCAATCGCCATATTCAGAGAGATTCAGTGCCTTACACCTCGGTATGCATTTATGTTTCACACGTAACGCGAATACCAGCCCGAACATTATTAATACACATCGATTTTATCTTTTTCAGTGGTCGCTACGACATAAAAATATTTCAGTCATTTTTCCAATTGCACGGTAAAACTTTTGATTACAAAATCCCAATGTCAACAGTTTTGAGGCTCTTCCTTTTGCCACACAAAGACAACAGGCAAATGTATTTTGTGGTAAATCTGCTGTGAATCTAAATACCCTTAATTTTCACGATGATTCTTAGCTCGAAATAACGATTGGTGTTTTTATTTTACAGGTCAGTTTAGATCCACCGATTAAACAAGGTCAAACTCGTTATCACTATTTGGTATTGTTGTTCAGTCAAGAAGAAGAAACTTCTATCGAGCTACCTTTCTCCGAGTATGTTAATAATGTTGTTAATAATGAGATTGTGATAACGATTTGTACGTGGATATTTTCCTGTGTATGAAATGTTTCTTTAAATACTTTGTGACTTTTACAGAAAAGAGTTGAAAGAAAAGTACGACGATAAATTGCCAAAAGAGCTATCAGGACCAACTTACGAGGTGTTGGGGAAAGTAATGAAAGTTATAATCAACAGAAAGCTCACTGGACCCGGCAATTTCCTTAGGTATAATAATTCATAAAATATGAATCGGGAATATTTCGGGTGTGCTGTGTTCTTATCGCTTCTCAATTTTCAGTCATTCCGGGGCTCTTGCGATCAGCTGCTCGTTCAAAGCAGCAGCGGGCTACTTGTACCCCCTAGAAAGAGGTTTCATTTACGTTCACAAACCTCCGATTCATATACGCTTCGAAGAAATAGCATCGGTTAATTTCGCTCGCGGCGGTGGCTCGACGAGGTCCTTCGACTTTGAAATCGAATTAACCAGTGGAGTTGTGCATACATTCAGCAGCATTGAGAAGGAAGAATACGGGAAGCTTTTCGATTTCATCACTTCGAAGAAACTCCGCGTTAAGAACAGAGGCAAGAGCGTAAGTAACGCGCGCTTGCCTACATTTCGAAATAATTTTCTACTCGATTCTTTGCTTCATCCCTTATTCCGTGTAATAGGACAAGCTGAATTACGACAATGACTTCGGGAACAGTGATCAAGAAGATGAGCCAGATGCTTATCTGGCAAGAGTGAAAGCTGAGGCGCAAGAAAGGGATGCAGGGGACAACCAGGACTCGGAGGATGAGTCTACCGATGAAGATTTTAATCCTAACCAGGTACGGTTCTATCGGAATCGATGCTTCCATCTTCCCCGAATAATTAATTCTACGCATTCGTTTCGATGTAGGATGAGAGCGACGTAGCCGAAGAGTACGACAGTAATCTTAACACTTCCGATAGCGAAAATGATTCTGATGCTTCTGGTAAGAGTCAGAAGAAAGAGAAGAAGGAGAAGAAAGAGAGGAAATCGAGATCTGCGAAAACCGTGGTGTGTATCGTAATTTATAAAAACAAAATACTGTTGTAGAACGGAAGAGTAAGTGCAGGAAGATTGATTAATTGAGAATATGTATGTTTTCAGTCGGAGAAGCCAAGAAAACGGAGAAAGCAGAAGAAAGAAAGGGACGCGAACAAACCCAAGAGGCCACCGACCGCTTTCATGATATGGTTGAACAGTTCGCGAGAGAAAATTAAAGCAGATAATCCCGGAATTGGGGTCACAGACATTGCCAAGAAAGGCGGAGAAATGTGGAAGGAGTTGAAAGACAAAACTGTAAGTGCATTAACTCGTTACCAATTCGTTCCTTAGTTATTACTATTACACGTCGTGTATTTATTTTATCCTTGTTTCTCTAGTTTAAATGTATTTATATATATATATATATATCTATTAGGAGTGGGACGAGAAAGCAGCGAAAGCGAAGAAGGAGTACATGGCGGCGATGAAAGAATATGAAGCCAGTGCAGATGGAGAGGCTAATGAAAAGGCAGAGAAGGGGGAGAAGAAAAAGAAAGAAGCGAAGAAAGAAGCTTCTCCTAACAAGTCTATGGCAGGCACCACTTTTAAGAGTAAAGAATACATTAGCGACGACGACAGCAGTAGTGATGAAGACGTTAAGGTACAGTAATAAAGAATGCAGACGTCAATCTATTAACATCAGAATTTCCTACTTCGTGAATGTGGAATACAACTTTGCTCGTGAAATTCATATAGAAATCTGAGAAGAAACTCTCGGATGACGACAGTGGGGAAGACAAAGAAAAGAAGAGAGGAGACAAACGTAGCGCGGTAATGATTTTTCATTATACTAATCCCTAAAATTAATTTCACTTATATTTCAACTAGAAGTGGCGCAATTTGTTAATGGCTGCGTTCAGCCGACAAAGCCGGCGAGTAACTGGCGAGTGATCTCACTAGATTTTACTCCGAACTTGCTCGTTCATTGGCCGACGCGAGTAAAATCTAGTGAAATCACTCACCGGTTGTGTCGGCTGAACGCACCTAATGTCTTCTCGATTAGAAATATCCCTCTTTAAATATATGTTGATCAGCGATCGATTGTAAATTTTCTCGATTACTGTGTAGGATGCTGATGATAAGAAGGCGAAGAAAGAAAAGAAGGATGAATCGGACGAAGGCAGCAACGAGGAACTTATCGATAGCACTCCACCTTCCAGTGATGCAGAGTCCAAGGATAGCGAATAATTACGAATGAACATTTATAATTACTTTTACTTTACATGTACTATTAGGATTTCTCAAGATATTAAATCAGATTTCGAACTTAAAGCTCTTTGAGCTAAATCTATATTCGGCTAATTCTGATGTATTTAAGATTCCTTAACGATTTCAAAAAATGTTCGATCTGTCAATTCATATTCAAGACTCGCGGACAAAAGAGTCTCATTTTTCTACTGATAACAGTCATACTTACAGTATCAATAATTAAGATACGATCAAAGTATTGGTTTAAACGTTAATGTATTTTTTTATCTTTAAATTAATTTAGGGTATAAATAAATGGCTACACGCAAACTTTGTATTACTTGTTTAAACCCTCAAACACTATCCTTTTGCAAAATGAAAGTACAGGATAATTGTTATCTCCAATATTATTTATGATACTGCGTAATATTAAGGAGTCATTTTGGTAATCACGCCACAAAATTCAGGTTTTTTTTCTCAGTGAAAAAAGTTAGTTTAGGTTACTTATAATGTATACGGAACAATTTTTTAAATACACTTTTAATTGTGTTTTTTTTTAAATAAACTTAATAAATGAAAAAAAAGTTTGACATAATTATTCATTGTATTCACTGAGAAAAAAACCCTGAATGTTGCCGAATTTTGCGACGTGATTGCCAGAATGATCCCTTAATAAAAGCCTATATACTTAGCGATTTCTACAAAATAAATTCATTTATTTGTATCTGTATTCATAAAAAAGTAAAAATAAAATTAACAGTTCAGCTTGTGACTTATATACATCGTCCTAATATACATATATATCTGGCATTTACTAACACCTGTGTACCAGTTTTTGGTAATTATAGGTTAGAATATATTTTCTGACGATGAATATAACGTACAAAAATATCCAAAGAGCAACTAAATTATAAGCCAATCTTTTTACCGAAAAGGCCATTCACTTTGAGCTTCGAATAAGCTTGACTCAAAATCAATACATTCTTGTTTAAACTGTTTCCAATGTCTATTCAATATCCCTCAATAATGGATATTCGACAGAGCGTAGGATTCTATGATCTATGTGTAAATTTACCAGCGAACGAAACGAAAAATGTATATCCCCTTTTACTGAGGTTACATGAATTCGGATTTAAAACGGTAGCAATAAATACTGACATAGATGAGAGTATTCTGGGCACAGATAAGAAGAAAAAAAAGAAACGCAACGAAGGGGAGCCGCAGCAGAGTATTATTCCCGAAGCTATCGACATAGAAACAATAAGGAAAGATTTCGCTGGGAAGTTGAAAATCTTCAATCGAATTACATTCCTGTGTTCCGATCCTGCTAAGACTCACGCGCTAAACCATTGCGCGAGTTTAAAGAAATATGATCTGTATGCCATTGCTCCGAAAACACAGAACGCGTTGCAGTTTGCGTGTACACAGCTAAACGCGGACATAATTACGTTGAAATCACATTCCGTAACATTTAAACTGAACAAGAAACTGTACGATCAAGCCGTCGAGAGAGGGATGCATTTTGAGATTCAGTACACAGATCTGCTGGATGTAGAATCTAGGAAACTCACTATTCACTACTCGCATCTGTTTCACACCTACGGAAAAAGTAAGGTATAAAGATATCGACATTGAAAGTTTAGTTGCTTTTCGAGATAATGAGAACTACGTAATACTGTAAAGGAGTGATATTAATTCAGTACTGATTTTACGTAGAATGTGATACTATCCAGTGGTTCTAACGATGTCGGAACAATTAGAAATCCATACGATCTGATCAACTTATCGTACCTGCTTGGTTTGAACGGGATTAAAGCAAAGGCCGCTATACTACACCAGTGCAAGAAGCTTCTTTTGAAAGCAGGTAATATATATATATCTAGAAAATGAAATATAAGTACGTACACAGAGAATAGAAATAACACGTTACGTTCTTAAAGCTTTTTCTTTTATTATTATAAACTTGTATCTGATATAGAAGCACATTTGTAAAAAATATGATTATTTACGTGTTTCTTTTTAGAAAGAAGACGTAGAGGGAAGGCTGCTTTCGTTATCGAAGAAGAAACAAAAGGAATTAATAACGTTAATGAAGATGAGACACTTTCGAAACGACTGAAGTTGTAAACAAAGTTTCTGAGAAAAGCAAGAAACAGCAGTGAGGGAGATATTACGTACTCCCTTCGATTTTTTTAATATTAATATTATAAATACGTTGAACTCGGAGAATTTTTCCTTTCAATAAACAAATTCCATTTAATTACAATTGTGAAATATTTTAACAGTTATTTTCATAGTAAATAATCGGCTCTATAATAAAGACACGTAACAAACGAATAAATATTCATAAAGATGAAGCGACTACTTAGACATTTCAAAATATATCAACAAATTCTTCTGCGTTAAAAGTTCTATATGAAATAACAGCGCCGATTTTTCAAAGATATTAAACACAACCCTTAGAAATATAATCAAATATATGATTTATTTAGAATACTTGGAAAGAAAGTAAATTATCTCGTTTGAAAATCGATTACCTTTTATAAATGAAGATATCTAAATAGAGAAAAGTACGAGATATCTTGTCATTTTGAGGAGTGTAAGAAAAATACAAACACGAAAAGAATTGTTCAAAAAGATCCTTTTTATACTCTTACCATTTCGCTTGAATTACTATTTATGTCAAGATTGTTCACCTCTTGTGTACTTCCTCTTCAAGTACCAATTGTTTCTGCAGAAAACTCATTTCTTTCCCATCGATCATTTACAAATTGAAATCGTTATAATCTTTGTCTTATATACAATTATATTCTACAAATCGTTCCGATTAAAAATCCTATATCCTATACCAAAAATGTGCGATACGCTCGCAGCATATCCTTTATACTGTGAGTAATTTTCCAGAGCACCAAGGACACGGATGGAAATTCGGCTCAAACAGGCAGGAATCCTTGCAATCTTTTATTTCCGTCAAAATGTCTAAGAGTTCCGAAACACTTTTGTTCTCCATTTCCAGTTCTACCTCTTCTTTCCTCCTTCTCGCGACCACGACATCATTCACGTCCGTCTCTGAAAACAGTTTATAAAACGTTAGGGAATCTACCATTACATTTCAAGTAAGGGAATTTAATTTAGCTGTTGAATACGTCCCATTAGCATAAAATGTAACAGCATTTATATTTTAATCAAGCGCTCATTAGTGGCTGTTACAGAAGACCAGCTACAATAGAGAATTAATATCGCGAATTAAAAATAAATGCAGCAACTATACCTGTTTCAGGTAGACGTTCCGTTCCATTGGAATGGATGTATTCCTTCTTGAGGAAATCACTCAGCAGAATTTTCAATTTATGTAGCTGCTCTTGTTGCTGATTCCTTTGATCAAGCAATTGCCGAAATACTTGTTCTTTTTCTCTCGCCCTACTGTGGAGGACTGCTCTTTGCTTCTGATATAATGTTATATATTCCCCTAAAAAGCGTTTATTTAATACCCATATCTCAATGTATAAATTGTGCTCGGAACATTCGTACCTATTGTCTCTGTTTCGCTTTGGAGTTGCAGCACAAGATGCTCAAGTTTCTGTTTCTCTTCTGTAAGCTCCGCGACTCGTTCCATCGTGTGCTTAAATCTCTGTTCGAGCTGTTTCACCGGTTCCGGTATCGCAGCATTACCATCCTCAGATGTTTCCGGATGCAGTTTCTCTTCTTCGCTTGGCACATTATTGACACTTGTCGCGCACAAGCCATTCTCGGAAATGCTGTCTTGTTGTTTTTCTTTCAATTTATCTATAAGTCCTTGCTTCTCTTTCTCTAGTTTCCCTATAGTAATCTAATGCGGACACGAAACCTTTTAATTTAGATATATCACAGTAATTTTTATAATCATAATTACCAAGGCATTTTGAAGTTCCCTTTGGAAAGTATCAGCGTGATATGATTGCGCTTGGTAATGTTGCATTTGGTCAGCTATCTGGGCATTTTGGAGCCTTTCCTTCTCAAGCTCGTCCAGAACGACCTCTTTCTCTTTAAGCTTCTCTTTCAATTCTTCTACCTCAGTCTCGACATTATTTAACCGAGCATTTAATTTACGCCCAATGGAACGCTCTGCTTGAAGTTGTTCCGTTAAGTCCAACTTTGCGTTGCTCTTAAAAATCACGTTGACCCCTTATGTAGTCGATTTCAAAAACTTACAAACTCTTCCGTACGCCTGATTGTATTCTAAATATACACATACCAGAGAAACAAACGCGTTTTCCATGTCAGTTAATTGTTCTTTTAACTGACGATTTTGATGAATTGCTCTGGATGCTCCCAGCTGCTCACTTTCAAGAGCGGTGGCTAGTTTCGTTACTTCAGCTTCCTGATTGCCCGCTTCCCGTAAGTCGCTTATATCTTTCGTTAACATTTCGATTTGCGAATCCTGTACAAGACATGAAATATATCACCTAACGTGCGAGATCGAATTAATCGAAATCGTTATAAAAACCTGACCTTCTCGGAGAGTAAAATATGAAACCTCTCTTGCTCTAATGTAAGTTCGTCTATAGTTCTCAGCAGATTGTCTATTTTATCCGTGCTATCTTGCAAAGGCAACAAGCTCTCTAACTTCTCTCTTTCTTGTTGCAATTGCTGCTCAAGCTCGGATAATCTTTGCACGTAACTTTGCTCCCGTGACTTTAAGTCTTCTATAGTCTTTTTCTGTACTTCCACCTGTAAAAGATATGAGAAATTCATTAAGGGGGGAGCCTGGTGTAACTAGCTGAAAATCGAGGCATTTTTCGGGAATTTTTTTTCAAAGAAAGTATTTAATCGATCTTTCTGAAACTTTCAGGATATTGTATTGTCAGATTAAGGTAGATAAAAAAAAATATTATTAAAAAAGAGCGGCAAATAACAGAGTTATACGGGATAATGCCCAGTTCGTTGGCGTCGCAATTGCTCCACTGCGGGCAACGTAGCGTCTACTGTATTCATGCGAAACTAAAAATCGAACAATTTTTTATTAGTTTATGAGTGTACGCACTAATCGTATAAATTCACAACTTAAAAATTGCAAAATTGAACAAATGGCGGCCTCTTGAAAAAAAGTTCACTTTTTTTCAACGAAATTTTGCCTTAAATGTGTAAAAAAAAAAGTTATTTATTTAAACAATATTATTATACCAATAGCTATGTTCTGTGAAGAAAATGTTCACAAATATCCGTGCACAAGGCCAAGTCGATCGGTTGTATATTTTTGGAGTTACATTGCCCGCCAATTGTAAAACTGTCGTTTCGAGAAAAACACATTTAAAGTTTTCTGGTAACCTGGTGCTCCGTAGCAAAACCGACTATATCCGCTTTAATTTTTCGAATTTCGTTTCGCGGCTTTGGGAACATATTATCGTGATGTTCAACTATTGATTTATGCAAAAAAAAAATCAATTTCTTCGCCCCGCTACACCAGGCTCCCCCCTTAATACAATCCAGATTTTCAATGTATCATTTTCCTGACTTTCCCCAAAACCTTTTTTTGTAAGAAATATATATCACACCTCGTTTAATAATTTAGCCTGTTGCATGTCTAACTGTTTGACGTAATTCTGATACTGTTTATTGGTCTCGTCTTTTTCAGTGCTAACAGCTTTCAGAGATTCCCTAGTTTGCGTCAATTCCTGTTCCAAAATAATCGCCGCGTGCCTTTCCTCCTCTGTCGGCTTCGTACCCTTCATCTGTGGTAACGAAAGAACTAAAGAACGCACAATTTTTTCATTGAAAATATCCACGTCTATATTTATTACCTGTTGTATTCTAAGCTCGCTCAGCGAAAGCAGCGCTGTCTTCTCGTGGAGCTCTTGCTGAACAGCGATTAATTCCGTTTTCTTTAAATTCAACTTCTGCCTCAATTCTGATACCTCCAAATTCAAATCTTCTTTCTCCTTCTTCATCTCGAAGAAGTTCTTTTCAAGAGAGTCGTGCTGATTTTGCAACTGATGAAAATTTCTCCGTAATTCTTCACTGCTACTTTTCAAACCAGCCGTTTCCTTTTCTAATTCGATTATACGAACTTGTGAGTTTTTAAACTTTCCCGTTATTTCCTCCATCTCTTCTAGAGAATAATTTATTTTTCGTCGATTAAGAGTTTCTGTATAATACAAAGATTAACGTGCCCACTCTTTTCAAACACCGAAACAAACCTGAACTTTTCCTAACACTTTGCTGAGCCTGACTAAGAGCGGCGGTAAGCTCCGCCTTCTCCGCTATGAGGATTCCGGTTGTCTGAGTATGAATTTGAAGCTGTTCTTTCAGAGGATTTATCTCGCGCGCTAGTTGCGTCTGAAATTCTGCCTCCCTCGTTCCTAATTTCGCTTCCAATTCTTTCACCCTGCTATGCTGGTCAATTCATTATAAAACATTTCTAAATAAGTTGCATTTGGAAAGCGCACCAATGTTACAATCAACGCTATATATTTACTTACAGACTCGCTAAGTTCTATATGCAATTCATTCACAATCTTCTTCTGCTCCTCCAAATAGGAACTCAAAAATTGATTACGACACATCAAATCACAGTCCAAATTGTTCTCCACGTGTGCCGAATCATTAGTTAAAACATTCGCAACCGCAGAAGCCATTTCCAAAAGGTGCTCCTTCTGCACTTTCGGAAAATCACTTAATTCCATCGTCTTCTCGATCTCCGGTCTTGAATTAATCTCTTTATGTTCTTGTACGGATTTGACGGTCTCTTCCATAGAATTCTGCGGTCCTTCGTGACTTATCGCACTTCTCGCATTGACCGCTGAATATGTGGGTATCGTTACGTTCGTTTGAAAGTCACTTAATTCCATCGTTTTCTCGATCTCCGGTCTTGAATTAATCTCTTTATGTTCTGGTACGGATTTGGCGGTCTTTTCCATAGAATTCTGCGGCCCTTCGTGGCTTATCGCACTTCTCGCATTGACCGCTGAATATGCGGGTATCGTTACGTTCGTTTGGAAATTCTGATCAGACACGTGCGTGTTATTTTCAGTAGTAGGCTCCAATGCAGGTGTACTATTTACAGCTTCGGAATCTGATTTATTACTATCTGTATTTTGACACTACAAATTAACGACAAACATTAACATTTATGCATTGATTTTTTTAAGCTACTTCTGAGCTGTTAAATAGCAACGTTCTTTTTACACAATCGCAATCATGAATCATGAATTACCTGAGAAGATAAAGGATCCCCGGAATCATGTTTCTGTTTCGCGAAGCCATCCTGTATGAGTTTGTTCATTTGAAATTCCCTTAGCTAAAAAAGAAACGTGGAGCTCCGTCAGAAACAACTAACGATAATGTTTTACGCAATTAAGGCTGGTTGAGACACGTCCAGTAGTTTAGTCGAGTAGCAAATAATTTAGTAAATTTTTCGTGCGTGGACTGTAAAATTTAGTCCAGTAGCTTAGTAAAACAATGGTAAATTACTAAATTACTCGCTACTTGATTAAATTACTGGATGCGTCTGTTCCAGCCTTTACAGATTGAAATCGCTCTTAAAACATATCTATTAAGAGACGTAAGCTCTGCTTCTACAATTATTTAGACAATCATCGTCCTTAACAAATAAAAGAAACAAATAAACGTTTGACAGTTCACATAACCCAAGTGTTGACAAATCGGAAAACACGAGAACTTGGAATGGCAAAGCGAAAGGACCTTTCTCCTCCGGCGATTGATGCACAGAGGAAGCTTATCAAGCAATAGATTTGAAAGCTACAAGCTTTCCGTAAGAGTTAAACGGTACAGGAGTTATCTACGTAGCTGTCAACATTTTAATAACGCGATACCTTTTTCTTAGCAGCCAACAGCTTTTCGCTTTTACTTAAATTCATTTCGAAGTATGACACAAAGACTAGCAAATGAAGCTGTTGTTTACTTTCTAGTGCAATTATTTACATCATCGTAATTAAAAATATTGTACTATGTGGAATCGAGGTTATCTCATGCCTAATCACTTTTTCCTGTCCATCGATTAAAGTTAATATTAGTGGTGGAGAACTATCGATGGTACTATCGATAGTTATCGATGGTCCTCACAATCGAAAACTATCGACAGCTTATTTTCATTATCGATAGTTATCGGTATTGAAAATCGTGGGTTGATATCCGTGCAGTTCTGAAGCTGATAAAGCATTAAACTGGAAAAAATAAATTTTATCCTACAGAAATGATTTCTACTTAGTATAATAATAACCGAAAACATCGAAATTCATTAGAAAAACATCGATAGTTTTAATCTTCAAATATCGATTATCAAAACATCGATGTATCGTTACCATCTCTACTTCAAGTTCAAATTTTATTGTAAATTATTGAAACTCAAGGTTCGTAATACAGTTATTAAATTTTGTAAGATTGAAGAAAAAGATGTTAAATTTCATGTACATTTTTTAAGTCAGTTAAAAAAAAAGCGCAGCTCAAATTAAGAATCTCACAATTAATTTATAATATTATTACTTGTATTAAAAATAAATTGTTTTATACATATTTGTAACTTAGAGCATATAAACATGTAGAAAGCATGCATTGTTCGCTACTTTACGGCGACGCCTTCAATGGTGAAATTTCAAGATACCCCCTTTCACTTCATGTTCTCCTGATATATCGCTCCAAACTCTGGCCAAAATTTTCGGAATGCTCTAAAATTGAGTTTCGTAACAGGAGAACATGACGTCAAAAGAGGTGGCACAAAGTTAGCGTCTTCGGAGAGAGAATCCAAGGCGGAGAACTAATCAACGCAGACGCAGACGTTACTTGTGATTGTCAAATTTGGGATTTAATTAGGAAATGGAAGTTATAGGGTGCAGTTCTAAATTAAAAGATGCGGTTTTTCTTTACATGTGGTTTATTAAAATACTCTGAATAATGTACAGAGAATGACGACATGCATGCAAGTTGAAGAAAATACGAATTGCTGCCATCTACCGAGATATTTCAATTTCTTAAAATATGATTAGGTTACGTTAGGTTTATTTTCCTTTCTTAAAATATAGACGATACATAAATGGAAACAGAATAACATATATTTACTCAGAAAACAGGCTTGGAAGCTAATTTTAATGAAACAGCGATGCTGTCTGTAAAAATATTAAGATAGATATATTTTCGCTTTACGCTTTCGAAAACGGAATACCCTATCGGTTATATAGGAATTTATCAGCCCTTTCTGTTGACTTCAGTCAGTTTAGCACATCTTGGCCCAACTGTGAATTGGTTCGATGAAACGTAGAATTGTAGATACTCAGAGAACATTCTATTTGTATAAAAAAGTTTGAAACAAAGGTAAATGTTAAGTATTATCGTAAGCTTGTGTTATTATTATGCTTGTATATCGCGGATTTTATATTACACCCGATGGAATATTAAAGTTTTATATAAGCCGAAGGATGCATCGTCAAATTGACAGAAGCTTGTAGTTCAATCACGAATTTGCTTAATATGTTTTTTTAATAAACATTTAGTTTCGCTGTCGATCGCCCATGTGTGCTCGTTCTCCCAACTTTTGTAGCAAATATTAAATCGTTTACCAAGTACGAGGAGAATATTTTAAGTACCACAGGTTCACATGCAAATTAAAATGTTCAATGGATATTAAAATTTCTGTTAATTAATATAATATTGCGTAGCAATCATTCGAATTGTTATACTTATACTGTAACTTGTGCGTGTGTCTGTAAGAATCAGAATTTGCCGTTTATAGAGTAGCCAAGATGGGTGTGCCTTCAGCGAAAAACCCTGAAGCCATGGACGTCGAGATTATTTCCCCGGAGAGTCAAAACGGTGATGGAGATGTCTGCGACAAGAAGGACACCGACCTTCAATCGATTCAGGATATTCGTGAGCACGCTCGACAGATAGAGAAAGCTGTACAGAGCAAGGAGCCTCGTTTCATCTTAAGAGCCCTGCGTACGTTGCCCAACACGCGTCGCAGATTGAACTCCAATGTGTTGCGAGGAATAATTCTGAGCTTCTACTCGAAACCGTGCACCGAGCGCGACGCGTTGCTATCATGGCTGGAAGAGCCGACTGAATCAGAGGAGACGCAGAAGCTTCGCATTTCTGCTATGAGCCCGTTACCAGAAATCGATGCCTACATCCACTTACTGGTCCTCGTTCGTTTAATAGATACAGGAAGACACGAGGACGCCGTTCAATGTTCAGAGGCATTACTGCAGAAGATCATTGCACAGAACAGGCGCACCATCGATTTGGTTGCCGCAAAGTGCTACTTCTATTATTCGAGAGCATACGAATTAGTCGGAAGATTGGATAAAATTCGCAGATTATTGCATTTAAGATTAAGAACGGCGACGCTAAGGAACGACTTCGAAGGGCAAGCTGTATTGATTAATTGCTTACTAAGGAATTATTTGCATTACAATTTATACGATCAAGCGGATAAGCTTGTTCTCAAATCGACGTTCCCAGAATCGGCTAGTAACAACGAGTGGGCTAGATTCTTGTATTATTTGGGACGCATTAAAGCTGCCAGACTAGAGTACTCAGCTGCGCACAAGTATCTGGTGCAAGTAAGTAAAAGTTCTTGTTATTCCTCCTTCGATTGTTATTTTTAAGCCTTCTTTTCTTCTGATTTTTCAATACCCACTTCTCTTTTTACAGGCTCTCAGAAAGGCTCCGCAGAGTACCGCAGTAGGCTTTCGCCAGACAGTGCAGAAACTAGCCGTGGCAGTGGAGCTTCTGCTTGGTGATATCCCTGAACGTCAGATCTTTCGGCAAGCAGCTCTGCGTCGTGCTTTGGCACCGTATTTCCAATTAACGCAAGCTGTGCGTTTAGGGAATCTCCAGCGTTTCGGAGAGGTTCTAGAGAACTTCGGGCCACAGTTCCGGGCAGATTACACGTTCACTTTAATCCTCAGACTGAGACATAACGTTATCAAAACTGCGATCAGATCGATCGGGCTATCCTACTCCAGAATTTCTCCCACAGACATTGCAAAGAAGCTGGGCTTAGACTCGAGCGTCGATGCAGAGTTTATCGTAGCTAAAGCTATTAGAGATGGTGTTATCGAGGCTACCTTGGAACCAGAAAATGGATACATGCGCAGCAAAGAGACCACAGATATTTATTGCACTAAGGAGCCGTTGCTTGCGTTCCATCAAAGAATTACTTTCTGTTTAGATTTACATAATCAAAGCGTTAAAGCCATGAGATACCCTCCGAAATCGTATGGGAAAGATCTGGAGTCGGCGGAGGAGCGCAGAGAAAGGGAGCAACAGGATTTGGAGCTTGCCAAGGAGATGGCAGAAGAAGATGACGATGGATTTCCTTAAGTTGTTCAATCTTTCGATGTGTTTGCTTAATAAAGCGGTTTATTACGGAGAGATGTTTATGGTAAATTTTCTTGTATACAGTAAACACTTTTGTCTCAGCACCATGAAATTTGTAATATTCAATGTGGAGTAATTTTTTAAAAAGTTGCTTTTTATAAAAAAAAAAATTCAACAATCTTTTGTAAATACATTCTTTAAAATTTCCGATCTGCCTCTGAAATATGACTATTATTTATGATATTAAGCGGCATTAATTTTTATCACTGCATATATTTATAACATACACGCGACTTCACGTTTCATTAATCCATTAGAATTATGAAGAGATCCCCAACTTTGAAACGCAAAGCAGAAGTGAAAGTTATAGATACATAAGTGACACCATAATCTTATTTAAGCACTGGACATCATTGATTTCACACTTATTTTCATTGCGTAAAATACTTTAGCAGATACTTAAGAAAAGCATTTATGCCTCTTACACCTGAATTTCAGGAATCCGACGAGCAGAGATTTTTAATGGGAAATATGCGAAGTTGTAATGGCACAAATTTTAATAAAATTGCAGACATTTTATATTTAGTGAAAAGTTCATAGTATATTTCACATTTTATAAAAACGAAATCTTACCCACTAATTCGGTAACTATTCATTGAATTACGACACGATGTTTAAAGGCTTCGTTATACTTGAAGCATTAATAAGTTTTTCCGTTAAAAGAGTGTTAACGATTAGTCACTTGAAACGTACTCTCGAGAAACTTTATTCCTCTCCGAAAAAAAGTAAGTTTTTTTCTAACAATGACTTCCGAAAATTCTCTGAAAGAGAATGAACTTAAAAGACGGACGATCCTTAATTCTTAGTGATCTTAAAACAATTTTATAATAATGAATTCAACTTTTCTGCGAGATATAAATCTGTGTAAAAAAAGAAAGAAAAAAGAATAACAATTACCATCTTCCGCTATATGGATTTTTACACGGTTACACGTTTATAAATAAAATCCGTTTATGACTGAATAGTTGCAACGAATTATTCAGTTGCGTTTACTATAATACAATTAATATACAATACTGTCACTGTACAATAGTCCTTTCCCCCGTTCCTTTTCATTTGTACAACTTTAACAAGGAACTCGTAAAAAAATTCAGTAGAAAATGCAGCCTCTCGATTATTTTATTAAGCTGCCGAATTATTTGTAAACTGAGAAACTAATTATTACCGGTATAGAACAGTTCAAACTTTAACTTGAACTTCGATCGATGATTAGGAAGATTGATAAAGATCTTTGGTTATGGGTTTCATGGAATACTGCTGTCTTTTGGAGTTCTCTACATGTTCTTATCGATCGTCAGTCTGAAACGAAATATCGTGTAAGGAACTTCTGGATAGAATTATGTGGGAACAACACCTTGAAGCCCGGAAAAAAGTGCAATTTTTTTTAATTTTATGTTAGATATCCATACTTCATAGGCTAGTCATTGATGTGGGGTTTAAATGTGCATGTAGTGGACAGTATTTTAGAATTCTTGTGTGATAAAATATACAGTTTTAATCAAGTTATAGAGGTCGCCGTAGAGCGCGACGCGTCGAACACGATCTGATGGTTTCCCACTTTATTCACTTCGCGTTTATTTGAGAAAAAAAAGGAGAGCATTTTTTTAATCTATATTAATATAGTTATTTTTACTATTTCTTCCACCCCAAAATATATTGATTTTTTCTTTAAACTGATTCGAAATTTTAGAACTTTCCACTTTAAGCTCCGCTAGTTCTACAAAAATTATTGTAATTAAATTTCCGTACGCTTAACTGTAACTATATTCATATAGATTAAAAAAATTCTCTTCTTTTTTTTCTCAGATGAACGCGACGTGAATAAAGTGGGAAACCATCGGATCGTGTTCGACGCGTCGCGCTCTACAGCGACCTCTATAACTTGATTAAAACTGTATATTTTGTCACACAAAAATTCTAAAATACTGTCCACTACATGCACTTTTAAACCCCATATCAATGACTTTCCCACGAAGTATGGATATCTATATAAATAAAAATGTAAATGTTCATTTGTTCAAAACCTTAAATCTCCGAAAGTTCTTCACCGATCGCTTTGAAATTTTGACACATTTAACATAAAATTAAAAAATATGCACTTTTTTCCAGGCTTCAAGGTGTTGTTCCCCCTTAAGAGGAACTCGTTTAAAATAAATAATTTTTGTGGATAACTCCACTAACTGGCTTTACCTTGCCTCGCTTTAAGTATGTAATAAATTATTAGAGAAAGTAAAAGTAGTCTTCTATCAATTGATGTCCGAACAGCGTCTCCTTTAAGAGTCATGTTTGGCCTGAGAAACTCATTGACGTCACGATAGCCATGGTGTATCTTTCCAAAACAGAGGACATTCATATTCCTGTGAATCCCCCTGCAATCGTAATCTTCATAGCCATCGCACTGACACGTATTCAACTTCGCAGCTTTCTCCTGCCTCGTTAAAATGCTTATTGAATTGCTACACCTAAAATAATATTCCACATTCATTCGCTTTCACTGTTTTACGAGTGACGTTTCCTAACATTTCCAAAAAAAAAAAACCGTAACAAACCAAAGGGTAAAGAACGATTGAAACAAAAGGAGCTACTCACCTTTTAGTACATTTCCGTCCTTGGAACATGCTCCTGCAGAACCTGTTATAGTATGTGAGGGCAGTTTGGCACAAGGCGTCCGCGTTGCAAATCCAAGTCGCTATTCTACAAGACACCCTCGTCTTATTCATCACCATCGTCACAGAAGATCTACAGATTTCTACCCTCTGCTTCGATTGCACGCACAGGTCATCCTCGCATTCGCACTGAATAATAATGAAATTTTATCATACAGATTCGTGTGCTACTTGTAAAAATTTTCAGGCAAACTTTGCCCCAGGAGTGTACATATTTCTTTCTTTCTTTTCGCTATGATCTTTCTTTGCCAGAAAAGAAGTGGGGGTACAATGATAGACGTGGCAGTAAGAAGATAAATAAATGATACGTACCGTCATAAGTTCCTTGCCCTCGTCAGTGCTGGTGAGAGCGATGAGGGCATGTTGGCAGGTCTCGGAACAATCGTTGCCTTGGAGAACGGGTGCGCAGCCCGTAAGATAGTGTTGCAGAGCACTGCCGCAGCCTGTCCTGTAAGCGCACTTCAGTTTCGCTTCCTCGCATCTCATTATCGAACTTTTGGCCATATCCAACATTATCGTATTAATTACCACCATACCCATTAGGATTATGGCCGATCGATCCCACCAGCGTGACATCCTTCTAAAACATTCCGCCAAAAGAATTTTCGTCCGCGTGAATCTTCGTATGTATCGAAAGCTTTTGGTGAATAAATGCAAATTTTAAATCCACTGTATAATATAAATTATCCTCGTATTTCTGCCTCGAGCTTTCGTAGGATTAACATCTCTAACGGCGATAAAAGGAGCGCGGCTTATAAGTAGGTTTATTGTTTTAATCTTTAATACGGTAGACGAATTATTCGAAGTCATATTTTAAAATAAAAAAATATTTTACTATTCGTTAAAATAAATCTGGCCCTTTCCAGGGGAATGCTTTTTTTGCCAGTTCGAAATCTTTAACTAGAATTCTAGTTAAACACTTCGGAAGATTTTCTCATCATTTTTCATTCACGTATGATTGCATGTGTATAGAGACTGATCGAGTGTTTATTTTCTTTCCACCTGCATTAACTGTTTACAGTCGTAACTCATACATATCAATCGGTTACAAGTTCGACGATGTAAGCTGTAATTCGAGCACGGTGTTAGGTGTTAGTCGCGGAGAAAAGTGCTTGCGGAGTCGTGTAACGGATGTGTGGCATGAGGGACATTCCACGACATTCTTAAAATAAATCGGATCTCTGTTTGTCATTGGAGTTAATAGAAAGGATCTTACGTTTAAACTTGAGAGGCTCGAACGGCATTGGAAATTGTTAGTCATCGTGCCTCTGAGAAATACGAAAGCTCTGCTCTTACAAGCATTCTTTTAGCAGAATATCTGTATTTTCATTCGACTTAATTATTTCGTAAAGATTCATAAACCGCCCGAGATTTCATTTCCGTCGGAGTCTTAACGACTTCCGTTCTCAGCAAAGACCCCTAATTGTTTCAACGAACAGCATTCGTTGGTCCCGATCGGAAAGCTGCATATGGCCCAACGACACGGGTAATAGCAACGAGTCGAAGGCAAAAGTGTTCCGGTTGTTGCTAGAATTTCTACCAGGACGACGCCGTTCACCGTTCCCCAAGTGTACTCCCTTTACCGCTCACTCTCCCTCTCCCTCCCTCTCTGTCTCTGCTGATACCAGTAAAAACGCTGGCAAGAGGACGGGAAGAGGAAGAGAAGAGGGGTGAAAGAGAGCACGTGCGCCAGCGCGCACACGGGATAGTGAGAGAAAGAGGGGGGCAGATTCTACCTGAGAGCGCTTCATTGCCAGCGCTAGGGCCGATGCTGTTGCGCACCAGCCCCAAAATGGACCACCAAGACGTCGCAGACGTGGCAACGAGGGACAGATGGCCCAGCCCTATAGACCCTCAGTGGTCATCAACTTCGCTTTGCTCCCGAGTTCAAATCGCACTTTGCGCAAACACAAGAGGGAAGCATTGGAACAACAGCAACGGGGCTGACTTAGCTGCCGCTTGAAAAATCTTCCATCACGCCGAGCCCTCGTTAACGAGCGCGTTCGAGTGGCGTGACTTTGGTATCGAAATAAGAAAGGGCACGTTCGTTGCGAGAAAAGGATACCCAAACAAAAACATCGATTACGGGGTAGAAATTATTTTCCAAGATTGCAAATATATTTGAGATGTAGGTCTAGAGAAGTACATTGAAATTAATCGCAAGCTCGATATATCGCGTACATATCGGGGTCGATATATCAAAGTCAATGAGTGTGCTGGAAGGAAGTTTGAAATAGTATCACTATTTTCACATAGATGTGAATTGGTTTTGGTTATTTGAAAGAATAATCTTTTTTAGAAACATTTTATTAAATGATAATCAATATATAATATGTGTGTTGGATATATTTTTCTAAATATCAATCAAGGATCGAAGTTCTTTGATATAAATGCATTCGCAACTGCGTTTGCGCGAAACAACACTCTTTAAACGATGCGGTTATTGAAAATATGATTTCGTGGTACTTTCCTGTTTTATATTGGAAACGTTTGAAGAAGGTCTTTCAAACGTGTAGGCGGAACTTGTTTAAATTGCACCCTTTTTCAAAAATATTTTTCAATAAGTATTTCTATTTCGGCATTACGCGCGCTTCGACGTGGTCGATACGTGTGTCGCTCTTTTCACGTATGCCTCTTTTATCGTTGAAATTCAATATAAACTAAATAGAGAATGCGTACTGTATACAATTGTACAATCTGTTGCATCAATATACACATTAAGGCTGCCCGTGATTCGCATACTTAACGTCGCTTGAAAACAACAGATACGAACCGACGAGTTAGTACTCAATTAAAGCTGTATCACTGGCTCAACTCAATTCATCTTGGTGACGCTTTCTTTTTCTTCAGAGTCTAACAAGCTGTTTAAGTGAAGCGCACAGCATCATAATAAGCATCGAACGTTTCTACGAATGTGCTTCGCGCTATTGAATAAGTAACATTTAACGAATACCTACTACTGTAACGCAGTAATTCAAAAGAAATCATCCGTGATCAACTGATGCTATACACTTGTTAGAATTTCTTATCGAAATACTAATACTTGATCTTTAACATCCCGTAACTTATAAAACGAAACATATCATTTACGATGTTACAGATAAATGAAAGATTTAATATATCGTACGTTTGCGCGTATTTATGCATATCGTTGACTTTGCGTTCATTCAGTAACTACTAAAATCTCGCGTTTAACAAACTTTCAACGAGCAAAAATAATTTTTCGCCCGTTAAGTAGATAGAATTCGTTGGTACTAACCTTGCAAACAATCACATTGTTCTAATAGCCGAGAGAGATGGAATTTAGGATCCCAGGTGCAAGCTAATCCGCCAATAAAAACTGCGATTTCGTGTCAAGAATTATAATACACTATACGGGAACAGAGAGGGGAAGAAAAGCAGAACCTTCCTCAGTGGCGCACGGTCACCGAGACACTAGATTGAGTTGTGACGGCCTGCCCCGCTCTATCGAGAAACTGCGCGCGCCGCTCCGCTTCCCCCACCATTGACCACTGGCCCGGGACCGACGCAACTACTGATAGACTTAAATCGGCGACGAAAGCTACCTAGAACTGCCAAAGCACTTTGCATTTCACATTCATTCTAATACTATAATATAAACACAACTGTACATTGTAACAATTTAATAAATTTAATCAACACCATAAAATCCCCCTTTATTAAAGTTATTTTAAAACACTGATTTCGCATAATCCTTCATGATAATAATAAATAAAAGACATGAAAATGTATATACGCACATATAACTACTAAAAAATACTTTCGCACGGTCTATCACTTTAAATGGATATCGAATTCATTTCACATGCAATGTAACCTTTCATAATTGCAAGCAGATTTAAATATCTGGTATTGATATTCTGTAGTTTCTTTGAAGCTATAAGTGATTTGTAAGGCGAGAGAGATATATCGCGAGGGAATTGTTCAACGTTCGTTGGTTCCGTCGCCGTCTCATTGCCATCGCTAGCTCTATCCTCCACCCACAGGGGTCCAAGGTGCCCCAACCTGCTTCGCTGATTGAGACACCAGCCTGGTTCCAACACTATCCCCCTCGCCCCCGTCCACACCCGTACCCTACCAGAGCGACGTCGAACAGTCCGGGCATTTAGATGCGTTCCGTTCTTTCTTACGTTTCTCCTTCTTCCCGTGCTTGGTCTTCCATCGGGCTCGCTTTCAGGCCCCTTACTACTTCTATGCCCTACCACCAAGCGTTCACCGGGCTCCTGTGACTCTCAACTCAATCTCGCTCCTTGGGACGAGAAACAGAGGACAGCGCGGAGGAGATTAGCTGCTCGAGTACAAATTGAACCGGTTAATCGATTCTGCTGAGGAAAGCCAACAGCACAACGCATTCCTTTCTCGTCTATCACTTTATCCGACCTATTACTGCCGAGTATCAGTTTCTAGTTTCTGCCATCTACCGTGCAGGCCAATTAGGAGGAATATCGTAGATATTATTGACCGCAGATTCGGGAGCTCTCACGTGGGCGCCGTTTTATGTGCTTTCTTCAGAGCAAACGAGTGAGAAGGGAAGGGTGGGGGGGGGGGGGATATTTGTTTCAGGATTAACGAGTCGACGAGAGCGCGTGTCTCGGTTTACTTAGGGCATCCTACATAAATGCCTCCGGGATTCGTTTGCTCGGGACTGATGTCCTATTGAAGAGCCTACGAGCTTCGCTGAAACGAGGTAGATGCCTCTCGACGGTTCTCAATCTGTTTACCAATCTGCTTGCTAATTCCTTTGACACTTCGTGCACGCGTGAAAAATAAGGGGGAACCGGGACGACCGCGGCTCTCCTCGTGTGAATCGCGAGGATTAAAATTTCGCACCGATCGGATCGGGATAAGTTTTAAAGCTGGCTTCCTGTAATACAGGAAATGCGACGGGAGATTCAGATCAGTGAAATTACGATGACGCACGAACGATCCACGGAGGAATAAAGGAAAGAAGATCGTCAGATAAGAGGCCAAGATGTACGAGCGATAACTCACGTTCACGAATTTTTAAGGGAATCTCTTTTCAACGAAATAATACCGGAATATCTTTTAACAGTAATTTAAACAGCATCGCGGACATTTCTTTATCTATTCCAGACAGATGCAACTCGGATCCAATCGAAGCAAATTTTATCGAGTTTACATGTTTTCTACTGAATTATATCTAATGTGGATCGAATATATTGTTGAAACGTTACGAACACCTAACTCGGCTCAGTATCTCCAGTTTGTGTAGCAGCGTACGAAGGGTCAGCATGGCGGTTTTCGTTTTCTCTCTCTCTCTCTCTCTCCCCCCCCTCGCTCTCTCTCTTTCTCACTCCCTCTCCTGCTCTCTCGCTGTCAGTTTCTCTCGATGGTCTTTTTGATCTTCCCGAAGCAATTGTCCCAAGCGAGAACCCGGTTGAGGCAATAACGACCGCAGGCCCCAGCCTATCCTGTACCTTCTGACGTCTTAATAAAGCAATCGTCCGATTTCTTGAAACCCTCCTTTCGCTCCGAGCCACGCTTTCAAGCCTCCTGCGGAAAGGCACCACGCTCCATTGTTCATCTCTCTCCAACATTCCGAATTACACCGTGTTTCTGCCCATTAAATAATTAAAATTCGCACCAAATAACACAGCAAATAATAAGGCGATCGCGTCAAAGTAATACATAAAAACGTAACGGTATCTACCCGTTTTAAAAGACACACGGATTTTACGAAATTGTTTACAATTCGATTTTGTGAATTTCCTTTCGCCAATACAGTTATTGGTACAGTGACATTAACATATTCTGTACATTCGAATGTAGAAAATTCGTTCGCCTTCTATTGTACAAGCTAAAGTTAATAGAAACTGGTGGACGTTTGCAGCAGTGAATTCTGTTTCCAGAATTCCGAGGAAACGAGCGTACGGATTCTTGAAAGGCAGGCTTTGCGGAGATACGACGATATTGCTCGCTCGGTCCTCGCAGCGGAAGCTATTAAATCTCGGATCTCCACAAAAGTACGCGAGATCTGGACAACCCTTGCCCTGATCTATGTGCTCCTTCCGGGCAGACCATATTGACTGAAAATCGTAAATCGCAGCGGCAAGCAGGGAGTACACTTCTCTCGTTATAAAATTGTTTTCTGCATTAAGTCTTTGATGCAACCTGGATCAGTTGTAAGCTCGTGAGGAACTCTTCAATGTACGACAACGGCGGTTCAGACCTCATGGACTTTTGCGGAGATATGAAGATCCCCACGAAATTATCTTTTTTAAAAAAAGGTACAAAAAAGAGCGCCAAGTATACACGCGCAAAGAATGGTAAATTAATAATCCCATCAAAAAGAACCCCATTTAAAAACATTGTCGTAAGTTAATATCTTTACAAAACTGGCGCCAATTATAACAATGGCTATTGGATAAATTGAATAAAAGATTCATCATTGGAAGAAACAAAGAAGATAATAATATTGAGCAGATATATTTTTATAGAAATAAATATTTTATTCAAAATACTTGGCGCTGCGAAACCAAAAAAAATGTTAATTGTCTTGGTTACTAAATAAAACAAGACGAGACACCACTGAGACAAGATTTCGAAAAAGATTTTAATGCAATTTATACATATTTATTCAGTTTAGCAACACCAATTCGGAGCGCCAGCGCCAAGTATTTTGAATAAAATACGGTTGACCGTGGACTCACTTGGCTTGGCTAGTTGGCTTGGCTTGGCGCTGGCGTCGGTTCGTTTCCCATCTTGGCGTTAATTGGTTCGACGTCGCGGCGTCATCACGCGCTTGCGTGGACGTGCGTAACTTCCCCCACTCTAAACCGGCCAAAAGATCTTTCCCCCTCAACACTGCTATAACTACACTGCGTTTCACATTAGAGCGTGGGTGCGTTCCAATTTACTGCAGTGAGTGCATGAAATTGGTGGCATCGTATTGGTGGCATCGTACGATTCCCTAGAATTTCTCTCACTTTCCACCAATACGATGCCACTTCCAGTGCAGCGAGCGTTCAGCAAACGCGGGCGTTGCGGGTGATTTGGGCGTAAGTGGAACGCATCCCCATATTCCTATGTCCATGGGGTAGCGTTTTAACATGCAAGGGTGTGTGATTGTAGCCACCAACGCGACCGCACCACATGTCACCCCCTTCCCTCTGTACAGTATTAATTAAAAAAAGTATCCATTCAAATTGAAGCAATTTTGTTTGTGCATACTTTCCCTAAGTCAGGGTGAAAATGTATAGGTACATCCACTAGTAAAAGTGTACATTTCATTCCTTGTGAACACTTTAGCCAATCGAATCAGTGAGTGCATACATTGACTAGTGAATGTATACATTCGCTGAAAATTTTTAAATTAGCGCGCATTTTCGCGCCGATCAGTTCCTACTAACTTCTACCGCGCGCGTCGAGTGGCAGCACTGTCGGTCGGTGTTCCGTTCTAATAAATAAGCCGGATTGAAGAATGGCGGCCGATCCGTCACGGCTCGCTGTTAAATGTTAGTCGAGTGAGTAAACATTTGTTAACAGTGGCAGGTCAGAAGCGTTCGGTTTATAGAAATGGCTGCGACAGAGCCTGCTACTATCGACGATGGCATCCCCGAGCCTGGTATCGAGCCAGGCGCCTCTGCGGAAACGATGCTTGTCACCACCGACAGTTTCGAGGAGTACGAGCAGGAGATGAGTAGTAGCATTGACGATAGACAGATGAAGGATAGCACGACTAGTACTATCTCGGAGATACAGGAGGACGTGCAAAACATTCCAACAACGCCCACTGCGGCGATCCCGCGGGAAATCGAGAAAGCGGCTTCCCTGGACGATCCTGAATTAGTATGTTTTATAACCTCTTGCACGAGAAGACGCTGTAAATGTAATTGATTTGCTAGGAACTGTGTTACACGAAACTGGTGATCACTGTTTTAGACAATCGTACTATTTAAGGGAACTGACTCTTCTCGGGAACGATAGGGCAAAGATCGCAGGGCGGGGTAACTGGATCGCCTTGTCTAATAGTGGGTTTACATTTCAGGAGGATGTTACGCATAGATTAGGTCAAAGTAATCTAGATTCGGATCCCCTGCGCTGCAAGACGTGGCTGGCCCAGAGAAAGCATATATTTATTTTAAGCCAAGCGGGAAAACCAATATATTCTAGATACAGTTCCGAAGATAAGCTAGTCACGGTTATGGGCGTCATGCAGGCACTAGTTTCATTCGTCCAAGCCGGCAGCGATATGATCAGATCCGTACACGCCGGAGATACTAATTTTGTATTCGTCGTCAAAGGTCCATTGATATTAGTCGCAGTTTCAAAGACGCTCGAGAGCGTACCTCAACTCACATTGCAGTTAACGTACGCACAGTTCGATGGATTAGTTGGTTTATTCTCCAAGTCATTTTAGAAGGAAGTTATTCGCGCATGTAGAATGAGCTCATTGGCTCCGAGGGAGCATTTGTTTGGGGTATAGCCAATAGTAGCTTGTTTCGGCACCAATGAGCACCGACATGCGCAGAACCGGTCTAAACTCGTCGGTCGGCAAGTTCCTTCTAAAATGACTTGGAGAGTAGATACGCTGAAGGCGCAATTTCATGCTGACGCTTGACGCTCGTTTCGAGTGTCAAAATCAGTCACGTGATCGGTCTATGTAACTTTCCGCTTGACGCTGGTTCACTCTGACTCGCTCATTCGTTGATTGGTTTCGATGCTCAAAACGAGTGTCGACGCTGAAAATCCCGTGGACCGATCACGTGACTGGTTTTGACGCTCAAAACGAGCGTCGAGCGTCAGCATGGAATTGCACCTTTAGGTGTGAAAGTCATGAACCTTTTCGTTTCAGATATGTATATAATCAGATAGTGTCCGTATTAACGCAGTCCCAGTTGACCAGAGTGTACGATCAACGTAGGAACTTTGATTTGCGGAGATTACTAACCGGCAGCGAAAGACTGATAGACCACCTATTAAATTTCATGGACAGAGAGCCGGCATTCTTTCTCGGTGCCATCAAGTGTCTGCCTTTGCTCCCTTCGATGAGGAGCTCCATCACGCAAACTATCATTCAGACGTGCGGTAAAATCAAGGTAGCGTATTCGTGGAACGCGTTGATATTTTACCGTCTAGCTTTTACGCCCCGGTAAAAAGTGTCCGTTACTAACGAAATGAATAAAACACTTTTCAGAATTTAGTGTTCGCGATACTTCTAGCTAATAACCAATTGGTAACGTTAGTCAGAATGAACAAATTTTTTTTACATCCAGCGGATTTGCACATAATACAAAATTTGGTCGACAGTTCAGAGTCGCTTAAGACTGCTGAGAGCTGGACGCCGATATGTCTGCCAAAGTTTGACGCCAATGGTTATATGCACGGGCATGTGTCGTACTTGGCCGAGGATTGCCAAGCGTGCTTGCTGTTGCTCACGGTCGACAGAAATGTATTCTTCACCCTCTCCGAGGCGAAGCAAGTAGGTGGCTCTGCGAAGGTCTACGGGACCATCGACTTAGAGGATCCTAAACGATTCACAATTTTCAGAAAATTGTAGAGAAATTGAGGCGCACCAATTGCTTGGAGGCGATCAATGAATCCATGAACAAACCGCCAGTCACGACCGCTGACATCGGGCTGCCAGAAATGCGGCACGTTTTGTACAAATGTAGAAGCACAGCGCAGTTTTGGAGCCCCGGACTTCAACCTCCGTACACCACGGACGAGGAAATTGAAAGGTGAGTGTCTTGGAAGATGCGTCATTGAGAGAATATGCGGGAATGAAATTGAGACGCAGCAACGAAGGACACATTGATAGGTGGGTTTTTTTCCTGCAGATTACTTGGACTTTATCAGTGTTTACACCACAGGCTGCATGCTCCCAATCGGCCACTAAAACTTATATTCCAGCAACTGGATAAGGAGACAATGTTAGCATGGGTAAGTCGAAATATATGTAAATATTAGCTTGTTATTTATACTGTGTATGTTTTTAGGTGACAGTAGGTTTTGAGCTGTACGTTACGTTCGAACCGCTCGTAACGAAGCCTGACGCCATTGAGGCGGTGGGTAAATTGTTGAAGTGGATAAAGAAGGAGGAAGAGAGATTATTTATTTTAAATTCGCCGACATTTTAACTAACGATACGATCGATAACGTTTTAAGAAATTGAGGTAGCGTTTGTAAGACACAGATAGCTCGAGTGAGGAGCAATGCAATGTTGTCGGACCGATTTCTATCGATCTGGTGAAGTATTTTGTTAATAGTAAAGGAAAAGCTGCGTGGAGGATGCGGCGCGCGTTCGTGTTTTCTTCTTGTGCATTGATGTTATACTTTGCTCACTATTTTTAATTACGAAAAGATACTGTGAAATAAGATACATATGTGAAAAATGTATATATATTCAAAGACATTACGCGTGTAATCGTACGGATTACGTTTATGTAGACAGGCTATGACATTCTCAACTTATTTTATTACATGGTGCTCGAGCAGATTTATTATCGCATCGTCGAAACGGAAGCGATCTCGAGAACATCTTTTATACACCGTTCGAAGAAAAAAAATATACCCTACCCTCGAGACGATCGCGGTGATAAATGTTCTCAAATTTCTTGTACATAATACTAAAAGCAAACGGCCATCGTTTCGTAATCTCGTTAAGCTGAGAGAGATGATTCCAAAACGGACGGATAGTGTGATCTTACGGGAGAGAAAATATTGTCACTTGGAACACATGATGTACGGGTATTATGAGCTACTATGTAGCGTTTCTATCTATAAATAACTATAATTTTAGTATGAAACTATTCCCTGTAAATGTTAACGCTGTTAATCACGACCGGAGTTCAGTATACACGATAAAGCGATTTAACACCTGTATCATTTTAAACTTTTTATTCGCCCGATAATTATAAACGTTTATTATCGAGCCCTGTACAAAATTCTTTGAGCAGCGACAGTTGGATTCAGTGTCTAGCTCTATCGCGTTCCCGTCTTCGGTCACGATCCCTTTCCCTCTCTCTGTCTCTATCCCTATCCCTGTCGTCTCTCCTGTGCCGTTCCTTATCCCTGTCCTTCTCCTTGTGCGACGAGGAATGAGTTTTCGGTGACTTGCTGCGTTTACGCTCTCGCCTCTCCCTCTCCCTGTCTCTGCTCCTCGATCTCTGTTTCTCCCTCTCAGCCTTTTTATCGGAGCGCGAATGCCTTTTGTCCCTGTCCCTGTGGCGATCCCTGTCTCTCTCGTGGTCATCCGTCCTTTTACGAGTGTCTTCTTTAACGGGAGGTATATCCTCGTCTTCCGACGTTTCTATTCCTTCATCCATGTCATCCTCTAACGCCGACACCTTCCCTTCTGTTACAGACACCGCAACGTTTACGCCGTCTCTTATCGAGTCTTATAAGCTAGTAGAACTTACCTAATTCGTTATTTTCCTCCAGAACGTGCCTCTTCTGAATTCTTGGTAGAATAACATCGCAGCATCTTTCTTCCCTTAAGAGGTCGTCGATGAACTCATCCATGTGAACCAATTCAAATTTCCCCTGCTTGTTTTGTCTCCGAAGCTTTCTATTGTCATTGAACAACGGCTCCAGGTATTTGTAACAGTCCAACGACGATCCCGTCAGCCTCATATACAACGCTCCCAAAGCGCGGACATATTTAAACTCCTCGTTCTTTATGAACTCTACTATGATGTCTTTCTCAGGCTGTATTTGGAGCATTTTCAGTATCAGACAGAGGAACGGCGTTGGTTTCACGTTTCCACCGTACACACCGCCTATGAACCTGGATACAACAATTTGTGCTTCGGTCAGATTAGCAGGTAATTAAATAATGCGCTGTACGCTCGTAAGGAAGTTATTTAGAAAGAAAGGTACGCTGTAGTAAAGATTTACTAACCTCAATTCCATAGCTTTGTCGACTAGGAGCTCCGCGGTTAACGCGAAACATTCTTCCTTCCAATATTTCGAATCGTAAACTCGAGATCTGATTATTTTCTCCACTAAATACTGGGGGTTCGTGCCGCGAATAGATTTCGCGTCTTTTACGGTACGGTTAGCCATTTTTAAGGTGCATCGAGGTTAGGAACCCAGTGTTTTTCAAATCTATATTCTGCGGCGGGTGTAGGTGGCATTAGTGTTTTGTTGGTTCTGATACTGGCGGGAAAGGTATTACAATTTATAATATTCATTGGCGTAACTAGTTGGGGGGCCGGGTGGTCGTGGGCCTGGCCCCCAAAATTCGGATTGGCCCCCCCCTAAAAACTGCTAGAAACTATCGAAATAAGTAAAAAACATTCGTCTGTTAAATAATCAATAATTTTTTATTCAGTTCACTCTTTGTTTCAGTGTTAAATAAATATGTAGGTAAATGATTGTTATAAAATATCTATATAAAGATTTCCTCTATCTGTAAAAAAAAGAGCGAGAGAAAGAGAGAGACCTGTCCCCCCCCCAGACAAAAATCCTTGTCACGCCAATGGCCTCGCAGCAGATTGAAATAAGGTAGTTGACCCAATGCTCGACAACTTAGTGACAAACGCGGATTCTTTTCGATAAATACGCTCAAAACTGAAAGAAAAGAAAAAAAATTGTTTCTAATAATAGTCAATTTATGTATCAATTTAATAATTAAAATCTGTAATAACACGTTTAGAGCTTTATTTCTCCTTGAAAATTGAATTTGAAAAAAAATATCGAAGGGCCTAATGACCGATAACCATTTTGACGTCGGGAGCAGTTGTCGATTCTTCCATGCACGGAGTGGTCGATAATTAAAACACTAAGAATAGGGTGGCTATGTGTAATAAGTATACAGCTGTTAAATCAATTTTTAAGGAGTTAATTATTTTAAAAAATTGTGACATTACATAAGGTAGTTAACCCAGTCACCGATAGGTGCTTACAAGGGAAGATCCCGAACCTGGAAATTCAAAAAATTCTGAAACTTTGTGAATATGTAGGAGATTTCCTCCTGATTACAACGCAATTTTTGTTTGCTGCCCAAATTCACTCTGGGGGGGGAATTGACCTCTGAAAATCCGGTTATTTTCCGATTTTGTGTTATAACGCGTGAACCGTAAAATATTTGTTTACGAAATGATGGATCTAATTAAAAGAAATAACTTTTGTCTTAAAACTCGTTTCGATCTCTTACAGTTTGCGAGTTATAACACAAAATCGGAAAATAGCCGAATTTTCAGGGGTTAATTTCACCCCCTTCGAGTGAATTTGGCCAGCAAACAAAAATTGCGTTGTAATCAGGAGGAAATCCCCTACACATTCATAAAGTTTCAGATTTGTTTGAATTTCCGGGTTCAGGATTCTTCTCTTGTTAGTTGTCGATAATTTGAATTAATATTGAGATTTTATAAAGTTTTTGAACAATATTATGTAAAAAATAAAATTGAAAATTAATATTTAAGTCTTTATCTACATATATCATGAATTTCAAAGTTATTTAGGAACAAAAAAAAATGATGAAAGGTGGCTCATTCAGATTCTCGGGCCGGCCACTTTTCATTTTTTATTTCTAAATGTAATTTATAAATCACTTTGAAATTCATGTAAATAAAGACTTAAATATTAATTTGGAATTTTATTTTTTACACAATATTGTTAAAATAGCTTAGTATGTAATTCTCACTATTAATTTAAATTATCGACGACTAGCCTGTCGGCACCTACCGGTGACTGGGTCAATTACCTTAGATGAAGCAAAACCTGTAGGTACTACATAATCAAGTTCAACAAGGGGTTCGAAAATCGTAACAAAACGTTCACTTACGATGACGTAATCATTGCATTTATCCCCCTGGCAGCAATCGGAACATTTCCAGTCTTGGTACCATATATACGTGCAATCATTCATATTATTCTGCTTTATTCTATCACATTCATTCTTAGTAGAACACCTTTTAGAGACGTATAACTGTCTTTTCGTACCTCGCGGCCAATAGGGCGAGCCTGAAAAGAGAAATAACGATGAAGGATATCGAAGGCATAGCACGTAAATTTACGATTTGTACTCGTCGAACGATAGTTCGTCGCACGATGTAAACATAACCTCAATCGTGAGTTTCGAAAGGATACGGACGATTAAAAAGCACTTTAAACTTACCGCCCCATTCGATTTCCGTGAAACACGTGTCTTGACCTTGCTCGCAAGTTTTGGTGCTTTTTAAACACTTCTCGCTGTTACCCTCCTGAATGGTACACACGTAACATTCCAGGGCATGACCTAAAAACATTAATAAACAAACAAGAGCGTTCGACGATAGGATTTTTAAACAACGTACTGAACGAGAAGAAACTTGCGACGAGCAGCACCCAATAAAATCCTGAGAGTTGTGACATGACAATGGTAAGGGGGCTCGCGAGCCCCCCGAGCGTGTGACACAAAATTACATTGCGTGATAGGTCTATTCTATATTTCGTCGATGGCGCTACCACAGTTAGTGCACAGTTGTTTCACTTACCAACAGCAAGCAGTCAACAAGTTCGTTCTGATCAGGAAATTCGCTCAAGTTAATAGGAACATAGAATGATGCAAGAGGTCGCAGGTAGTTCACTGCTAGAGAGAGAGGGCGATATTGTGCGTGACAAGGAGAGAGATACCCGTCATCAGGAACACTGAACAAGTCCAAGAAATTAACGAATTTCTCATTCTCTGCTACTAATTTATGCACCTTTGCAGTTGGATTTTAAAATATAGACGACTATTGACTACTTTCCTATATGAAATCCACAATTAATTTCCCTGTAATTAATGAATTACCAACAGTTCAATATGCTCAACAAATTATACATTTTCTGGGAATAATTTACATACTTTGATGTATAATTACATTATGTATAATTAATGTATAAATCTTGAATTATTAATAAATATCCGATACTCCAATTCTCTATGCCGTTTTTACTCACATTCAAGCTCCTATTATTTATTAAACAAGTTCCCGTCGGTAATTTATGCACACCTGCAACGGCATTCGCAAATATAAAGCCCTCAACAATTTTCAGTAAATTTTGTGTAACGGCAAGTTATTATTAAACGGTTTCTCAGAATGGTAATCTTTCTGTCACGTCCAAACCATCCTACGGTGCGGACATTCCGTTCAAATCGGGGCTGAAATTCTGCAAAGTGAATAAGAACACATGATGTTGGTGGAGGTAGCAGGAGCTGAGCCAAGAGCGAGAGAAAGAGGAAGCGTGTGCGACAAGGATCGAAATAGTGGACGTGCCACTAACTTTGGTTATGCGAGCCTGGTATTTCGACAGGGGCGCATGACGCGAGGAGGTGGCAGGCATTAATTGTGTAAGAGAGAGACAGATAGCGTGAGCGACAAGGATAGACAGGGACTTTTCTACCTCCACTTACATCGTGTGCTCCTATTAACTTTGCAGAATTTCCTGGTCGGAACGGACAAGTTCGTACGCATCGTCGCCATCTGGAACCATACGTGCCGGGGATTACGAAAGTGGTTTGCGTTTGTAAGTCGAAAATCGAAACGATTGAGTTTAGGTATTGTTTATTTCGCAGTGCATTGATTTCAATAAGCAATAAATTCAATTCTCCCGATTTTTTAATTTTTCCCGGCACATGCACGGCTCCTTTCCCCGCGAACTGGTGAAACGTTGGAAATGCTTTTTTAGAAGAACTAGGGGCTTTATTTTTAGCAGCAATTCGACTTTTAAAATCGTAGAAATCGGAGCAGGGAAAGTTTCGTACTTTTACTTGAACCCTGAAGCTGTGCCATTTGTATATATGAAGCACGTGCTCGCATCTAAATCGCAGGAATTATTCGTTCCACGAATTTCTACGATCGCGAAAGACAATGTCTTGTGGAGTTGAACGTCCGTTTCCATTTCTCCGATGTGATCGTCAGGCTTCGATTGAAACGGGTATTTAATTCAGAGGGAAATGGATATGGTGTAGATAAGCGGATTGGAATGGCTACACGCGATACGTATAGATGAAGCTTTATTATGTGAACTTTATGCAGTATCGTACACATTGGAATGACGCAACTGTTATCATTGAAACGAACGTCCTGTAGAAACGCAAGCTGCGGTGATTACGATAGAATTGTGCAGTCAGCGTTGTTGTCGCGTCATCCTGAAAGTATGCAGAACACTGTGCCGTTTAAAGAACAATATTCTTGTATAATCTAACTTAACCCACAACTCAAATACAACACGCGATGCTTAAAATTACTATGTGGCCAACCACTTATCTGTCTGAGATTCCACGATCATCAATCTTGCGAAAATAACACATCACAATCAAATACTTCTACAATACTAAATAAGTTAATACACGATACACTCTACTCAATACTTAACCCCTCGTATCAAACTATTTAGAGTCTAAATTTTAGAGAATATCTCTTCCCTGTACCTACTCCCACGCCCAGATTCCATAACATCCAAAATACATCGGCTTGTTCTCCGCTGTTCGGCCACGACATCCTCCAACTATTCCCCCAAGTCGCATTTAAGGATTCCAGTCGCGGCGAGCCGAAGAAAGGCCGACAAAGCGATACCTGCACCGTACGTGCCCACTGCGCGGCTCGAGCCGATCCACTCCCCGCTCCTTCGCGATGTCGCCTTTCTCTTCGGTGCCCGGGGTCCGTAAGAGGCCCCATTCACAGTCCCCGTCTACCTTCACTCGCCCCTCCCATCCACCTGGCAACCTCGGCTCACCTGAACCAGCCATCTTGGGCTGTACGCCGAGCTGTCGTAGCTTTGTCCTCCTTTCAGACGTATTCTCCGCTCGCCGAGGCGATCATCCGCGTCGACTCGCGCCAACCAGCTCGGCTATGCACGTCCGCGCAACGAGCTGATCCCACGTTGTTCCACGTTGTTGCAGTGATTCCTCCTCGCGTTGGTGTAGGACACGTTCGTATCCGCGAGTTCCTCGTCCAGCTGCGTAGAACAGGTATTACATTGTGTGCTCGGGATCCTACTTTCTATGGTGACTCTGTGAGAAAGTAATTCTACGGTGGTGGGTCTCTGTGCTGTGCGCCGGAGTGGACTTCGGAACCGATGCGTAGTGGCTTGAGGAAAGTCGGCGGAGAGAGGGAAGGTACGTAGCACGGATCCTCTGTAGATTCTTCAAGGATTCCGGCCGTCTTGATGTTGGTTGATGGAGTGTTATTTTCTTAAACGTTTGCACAGTTCCCTGGGGCAACAGATCTCCCGAATGTCCATTCGCGTAGACTCGCGGATCCTGAAAGATAAAAGGGTGACCGTGAGTTAAATGGAAGCTGGCTTTCTAATCGAAGGAGATCGTTCCTTCTCTCCCAGTATATTTCTGCGTAGTGATTAGGAAACGAGTTGGGTGTCGAGACCGTGCGTGACCCAAAATTACGGAAGTGGAACACGCGCGTAGATCGCCGCGCGCTGTTTACAAACCGCGGTGCATCGATCAGCGATTTTTACAATATCGGTGGTTGCGAGACGAGGCTTTACGCAACGAAGCTTCTTTCGTGTAACGTGGAGACGATTTGGAACGTATCCGTTGGGTGTTTTGCGACGGTCTTTGACGAGTCAAAGGCTGAAGGGACTGCGGCGAAGGTCACAGATGTATTGGCCGGTCCGAGCGGTTTCGCGAACAGCGATCGAGGGGAAATCTGCCCTCTCCAGGGGGCATTACGCGTGCTCGCGGTGTAGCGTGAGAGAGCGAGAACGTTGGGAGAAGGAGCGCCGAGGCAGGCAGACGGCATGGTCCGAGTTACCACTCACTCGCTCTGACCGGCCAATATTATATCCGACCTCCACCATAATAAGAGGATCGCGAGTAACGTTCCATTGCATTCTTGTCGATAGATCGGTGGATCGGGCCACGGGGAGAAAAGCTACGCCTTCTAAAACGACCGGTGAACGTTCCGACGTAAATGTCACGGGCGGTGGCAGGGATCTAACGTGAGAACCAGCGAGAAAGAAAGGCTCCGACGTTGGTGATGCGGAGACGTTGAAAGCGACCGACGTCTTAAAGGAAGTAAGTTCTTCCTGTACTAATTACCAACGCGAGAAGAATCTTGGTTCAAGTGAACTTTGAGGGTCAACCTCTAGCTTTCCGTCTAGACAATTCTATTTGTAGAAAGCTAATACAACATCTTCAACACCCACATCTCGAGAATTCCATTTACAGTCGGTCTAAAGATTCTAGGTTTAAGGAATTCTAATCTCGGAAGCCTCCAGCCACCTAGATCTTAAGAATCCTAATTGCATAAGATTCTACACACCTAGATCCTAAGAATCTTAATTGCATAAGATCCAACCCACCTAGATCCTAAGAACCCTAATTGCATAAGATTCTATCCATCCGGATTCTAAATAAGAATGCTAATTGGATAAGATTCTAGACCCTAAAAATCCTAATTGCAAAAGATTCTACTCACCCGGATCCTACAATTCCTCATTGCCTAAGATCCAACCCACCTAGATCCTAAGAATCCTAATTGCACAAGATCCAACCCACCTAGATCCCAAACAATTAATTCCTCCTAAATCCCAAGCTCTCCGCCTCTTAACAATCCCGAGTGCTTAAGATTCTGCACCCACTTGGCTCCCAAGAAATCCCTTTGCTCCAAGGAGAGGCAAAGAACAACCGACTAACCAAACGACGTGTGTAATCCCATCAGCAAAATGGGATCGAAGATAGAGTACGTGGAGTCCTCGCACATGTACGCGACGAATTACATTCGTAATTCGAAGGCTATCGGTGTTCTGTGGGGTATCTTCACCATATGCTACGCCATTATCGGCGTCGTGGCGTTCGTCACGCCTGAATGGCTCGGCGACCTGGAACACGAGAACCCTGGAAAATTCGGCCTGTGGATCAGGTGCTACTACGGTGGATTTGGTGAGTATCGTTCTCAGAGCCCGAGATACCTTTCTCCCTCGTCTTCAACGTTCGTTAACAAGGACGATCTCGTTTCATCCGCCAGGCGAGCTCGCGGACGAGTGCATCGGCAGGCTGGACGACTTGTCGACGATCGCCAACGTCCCATTCAAGGCTAGCACGATCCTGGTCGGTGTCGCAGTCATAATCGCTCTGTTCACCATCTGCGCGATGCTCCTCTTCTTCTTCTGCCAGAGCACCACCGTCTTCTACCTGTGCGCTTGGATGCAAGTGGTCTCAGGTAATCGCTGCGCTTCTCTCGTTCGCAATTCACTCGAGTCGATCGGGTGCAGGGATGCT